>JARGCU010000028.1:11228928-12457857 GCA_029227775.1 Morpho helenor | reverse complement strand
TTCTTCTTGTTATTTCTTCTTCATTGTTGTTCTGGGTAAGAGAGAGAAATTCTTAAGGGAAACTATGGATTGCATCTGAAAAAAACCGTGTTTGAAACATGTCTCTCGCCATGCTTATTATATGGATGTCAAACATGGATCTTCACAAACAAAATTAAACGAAAAATCAAATGCGCTCAAACAGCAATGGAAAGGAGCATGTTAAAGATAAGGAAAGTACACAAAGTAAAAAATATTACAATTAGACGAAAAACAAAAATCACCGATGTTATGAAACAAGCACTTACATTAAAATGGAATTGGGCTGGACACATATCACGATACACAGATAAAAGATGGACACTAGAAACGACACGATGGAAGGGACCAGGGGGGAAAAGGAATGTTGGTAGACCAAGTAGAAGGTGGGCTGATGATTTAACAGAAGTTGCGGGAAATGATTGGCTAAATATAGGCAAGCAGAGAGGGAAATGGAAAGAGCTGGAGGAGGCCTTTACCCATAACGGGGTCCATATTTCAACCGACTAACCATACTAACATATAATAAGAAAATTTACCAATAACTTACTAACAACATTTGGAATGTAAGAAAAATTAGAAATATGGAATAAATGGCTTTATTATTATTATTATTATTATTATATATTTTTTAAATACATACTTAAATACAAATACTAAACATATTAAACAATGGGCTACAGTTCTGAGCTTTTGGGCAGTTGTTAATAGATGGCAACAGGTAATTACAAATTTATTTTTTATTAGCTACAACAAACAAAACGCTTATTATTAAAAATTTCATACAAAGTGGTCAACTCACCGTGTGGTATCCGGCTTGGTAGAATAGACCACCCTCCTTACCGAGGTGTCGTAAAATACTACTAAGGTAAGTTGACGTCAGTAGGCGGCCGGTCGTAAAAACGCAACCCAATCATGTTACAGCATGTTTATAACATGTTGTGCCGACCCCACTTAGGATAAGGGCAGGAGGATATATATCATACAAAGTGGTCAACTACTAGTATATGGCCATTACTAGCGTCTTTGCCTTAGTTGGTTTCGGGCGATAAATCGATTTAAGCTAGGTTTTATGTTTTAGACATTGTGATTTTATCACTATTTTCAATAAAAAACAGCTATAAGATAATTAAAATACGAAGGTTAATTTAGCTGTAATTTGGAAAGTCATAATAGTCCAGTTGCGTAATCGGACAGTCTTATTATAATTTCCGAACGAATTCGGATCGTATGTTTTCTGTAGTATACTTTCGTTACTGATTGATTTTTTTTTCCTTATTGATCTCCAGGAAACCGCATGACATTTGTTTATAAAACAAAACGATAACCCCAATTTGTACACAAGATGTTTTTATCACAGAATTGCGATAAATACGTCTAGTAAATTGTTATCTTGTTGTTAATAGCTGTTTTGCAGCACATAACTGTTTATTAAACTGTACAAATATGGTATAATCAATCTCTGCAAAAATATCTTTTGTTTTTTAAGAATAATATTCTTGACCCGACCCTGTATGTAAATACTTTATTTGCGAATTTTAACAAAAATAGTCAGAGACATTTGTATCAGTATTGCTAAAAATATGAATTTTGAATTTGAAAACGGCGGTTCGACATTCCGTTCTATATTATTGAGCATTGTTTGAACATTTGATGATTCAAAAGTATTTGTAAAAGCATATTTGAATACAGAAATTTTAAAATTAAATGTAAACCAACTACGTTATTATCTATACTAATATTATAAAGAGGAAAAATTTGTATGTATGTTTGTAATGTTTTCACTCAAAACTACTGGACTGATTTGAAAATTCTTTCACCTATGGAAATCTGCATCTTTACTGAGCAACGTAGGCTATATTACATTAAAAAAAAAGTGATCCGTTATACATATGTAATAAAATAAAAAATTTCGCGGATGAAGTGATAGCCATGAACATGAAAATAATAAAAAAGGTGCACTTACTTGCCCCTGGGACAATGGTTCTCATCAGAATTGTCTCTGCAGTCATTATCACCGTCGCACATCCAGTCCTTGTGGATGCAAAGGCCGTTGCCGCACTGGAATTGCTCCGATGTACAGTTTTGCGCACCACCTTTATAATAAGACATGCATTTAAAAACCGCAGATTAAAAAAAGCAAAATAACGGCCTGCTACTATCCCACTTCTGAATATAGGCGTCCTCTCTCCGTTTTTTGAGGAAAGGATTGGAGCTAAGACCTACTACGCTGCTCCAATAAGGATTTATAGGTTACACATATCCCTTGAATTTGCTAGAGATATGCTGGTTAATGATGTTTTTGCTTCACCGAAAAGCGTGTGATATATTGCAACTATCAATTAGACACATCAGTTTTTAGAAAAACTCATTGGTGCCTGACCAGGGTTTGAACTAACCCTTCTAAAGAGTCGCAAGTTCTCACAACTGGGCTATACAGCTTACAGATTTAGTATACTAATTTTATTCTAGTTGAAAACAAGAAAACTTCCAATAATAAAGTCATTTTAGGTAATAAAGATCCAGTTTACACATGAATTTAATTATTGTCATTACTGAGACTTATTTTTACTAAAATTATAAAACTTGAAAAAAACTGTTATAGTTAAACGATGCGACCATTTCATTCTCTAAGTGTTCACGACATTCAAACCCCGCTTAGGAACCGATTAATTTTTTATTAAATCTTTGGGTCTAATTGATAATTGCAATTTATCTGAAACCTGCATATCTCTAGAGAATTATAGGGATATATGTAGCCTAGGTACCAAACCGCATTGGAGCAGCGTGGTCCATACAAAAAAAGAGGTGATAAGCTTACGCCCTTCAACATGGTAGGAGGTAGCAGGATGGTAGCAGAGTGTCTTCTAACAGGACAACATACCACAATGAGTTTCGTCGGTGAAATCGCCGCAGTCGTTGTCACCGTCGCAGATCCAGTCGAGTGCGATGCAAACGCTTGTACTGTGACAGATTGTGCGATTTTCGTGTTCGTCGCAAGACGGCGTACATCCTGCTTCGTCTTCCGCATCGACGCAATCCACTTTTCCATCGCAACGTTTATTCATCGGTATACAGTTGCATGATACCTTTTTGAATTAAATATTTAAAATAACACTGAAGTTGGGGTAACAAATGTGAAATATACAAGCTTTATCCTATCCTACTCCTAGTAATATTATAAATGCGAAAGTTGGTGAGAATGGATGTACGTTTCTTACTCTAAAAAAAATTCAGGATATTCATTTTATCCCTTAGTAACGTGAAATAGAAATATTTATTATTAGCACAATAAATAAGATAAATATTATATGTTTATCGTTCATCTAACAGGAGCAAATAATGAAATGAAAATCTCACCTGGCAAGAAAAATATTCTTTGGCGCAGGGTATGTGGCAACCGCCATCATCTATATCGTCGTCGTCATCGGCGACAACATAAGATCCTTTAGGATTAACGTGCATACGACCATTAGCTGTAGAAAAGAAAATCACATTAAAAAAACTATTTTTAACTTACAACATAGTTAAATTATGCTGCTTAACTTAGTCTCCATTTTTTTATGGTATTTAAATAATGTGTCAACAAAATTTAACTTGTTTAGTTCCCAACTTAAAAAAGATTATTGCACTTTTTATTTTTCATTAACTGGTCCCAATAATCTGATCACATTTTAAATATATTCTACGAATTGTCCTCTCCGACCAATGGTGGAACAAACAAATTAACTATTAAATCTTGGCGAAAGTATCAGAGACTACTAAATAGAACCGACTTATTTAGAATATTCACAGTCAAAGATTGCATCTTACAAAACAGATTAAGATTGTATCAGGTCTTTTATCTAATGATGATGATCTGTCGGCTTAAAATGTTTTATTAATTGTTCGGGTACCGGTTTCATTGGTAATTTCCAAATGGGTTTTAACTCTTGTATGTTGTATTAGGTAACTTACATTATATCAGTTCTTTTAAGTTTCAGATCCATTCAGACTAAAATGTTTGATTATTTGTTCTTTAATCGGTTTTACTTGTAATTTCCAAATGGGTTTTTAGTGTATGTTGTATTAACTTACGATGCCAGGCGTCAACCCTTGTGTATGGGCTATGGGGTCGAAAGCCTGGTACTTGTATAGCCCCAGAAGCTCCACCTGGTGGCTGGTAGGGGGGCACGCGGCCAATAGCAGATCGAGTGTCTGGAGGATCCGCTGTGCCGTTAGTCACACGAGGGTGCGTCAACGGTGGTACAGATTCCTCAGAGAGAGCTAAGAAAAATTTAAAAACGTGATACGTTCGTGTATGTATAATGTGTCACATATAAAGAACTAGTATCTGGGTGACTGAGCCTTGTTCGGTATTTTTTTTATTTTATTTATTTATTCTCTTTATTTTTAACACCACTTAATTTCTAATACAAAAAAAGTAGAAAAAAAAAACAAATACAATACAAATAAAAACCATTAATATTACAAAAATATATTAGTCCATAGATATACATATGCATAGATAATATATTTATGGACTAATCTAACTACATATATAAGTTATAAAAAAAAGAAAGAAAGAAGGCGTCGATGACATGTGGGATTCGAACCCGAGTTTTGAATATATTCGGTCCACCCATCGGCTATAGCAACACTACGTTTGACAGCTAAAAAAATCCTTTGCTTTCAATTCTACATTATACCATATATACCACCAAAAACAGTGAAAAAACGGAGTTTTTTAAAATAAAACCTTGCTTTTTTTTCTCCCCCAAAACACCCCATACTGAATTTGAGGAAAATCGTTTGAGCCGTTTTCGAGATTTAGAGAATATATTTATATATACATAGAGATTAACTTATTTAAATATTAGAGATAAATAAAGTTTTAAAGGCTTTGAAACTAAGATTTGTGTATAAAGGTTTGTAATTTATATATTTTATTGTATTAGCTTCACCTTCAGACAAAATTTGCAGTGCACGGAAAGAAAAATAAAGTGATATTCGGCGTCAGAAATCTGAACCGACGCCTTCATAAATGAATAATTCAGACACGTTGTCCCACCTTGTTTCATAATATACTAGCGGCCTGCCCCTGCTTCGCACAGGTATAAAATATATATCCCATGTCAGTCAGTGTAAAAAAAATGATTAAAATCGATCCAGTTGTTTTGATTTATTTATTACTGCCCGTGGCCGTAGCGTTAAATTTGGTGAAAAACAATTTCCTTTCCCTATACCAAGAAGATTTCCTGCTATCTTTGGAATATCTAAATTCATATAGTACATTATTACTTATTTACTTTTATATTTTACCTTTGTATTTTATTTTTACAATTAATTACAGAATGTCTTTAAACAAACTCTTGAAAGAGCGACATCGCTGCTAAAGTCGAAGTGTTATAGGGCGAAGCGCGGCCTCCTCACGGCATTTTAAATCTGTAATATCTCCGAAAATGTTCACTTAAATTACATGCTGTAAACGGCTATATTGATCTATATTAAATCAACAATTTATTTAAGGTACTCAATTGGATAAGGATTAATGCTGTATTGTATAAGAATCGCTTCAAAAATAAGGCATTATTTTTCGTAAAAAGTGAACGACAAAAAATGCTTTAGTGGGTTATCCATAAAAATTAGACATATACCATCGCGGACTTTTCTGTAGACCTTTTCAAGATGTACCAATACTTAGTACATTATTTTGATAAATCTCGTAGGGTTTACAGTTTAATTATTTACAGAAACCTCAAAAATTACAGTATTTCTCTACTCCGTATTGAATGTTATTATACGTACAAACCTTCCTCTGGAATCACTCTATCTATTAAAAAAAACCGCATCAAAATCTGTTGCATAATTTTAAAGTTTTATGCATACATAGGGAAATATGGACTTTGTTTTATAATATGTAGTGATTGTTATTTTCCTCGCTAGAGAGCTCCGATCATAAATGCGTCCGATCGCTGCTAAATTCAAATGGTTAAAGGGCGAACCACGTTTTTTTTTTCGAATTTGACTAATGCTGTTAGCCCTACTGGCTTTGACAGCGTCACCGATAAGACGGGCGAGCGCGGAAGCATCGCCGAGAGGCGAACCGCGACCTCCGACGCGCTATTTATAGGCTCGCGGCGCGGCCCCTGCATTTTAAATCTGTAATATCTTCGAAACTGTTTATTTAAATGACATGCTGTGAAGGGTCATATTGATCAATATTAAATAAACAATATATTTAAGGTTCTTAATTGGATAAGGATTAATGCTGTATTGTATAAAAATTGCTTTGAACATAAGGCATCATTTTTCGTAAAAAGTAAATGACAAAAACTGCTATTGTGGGTTATCCATAAGAGATATACATATACTATCGCGGACTTTTCTGTAGACCTTTTCATGGTGTACAAATACTTAGTACATCATTTTGATAAATCTCGTAGGGTTTAGACGGGTTGGTCGACGGGTTGGTCGACGGGTTGGCCGACGATTTGGCCGACGGGTTGGCCGACGGGTTGGTCGACGGGTTGGTCGACGGGTTGGTCGACGGGTTGGTCGACGGGTTGGTCGACGGGTTGGTCGACGGGTTGGCCGACGGGTTGGTCGACGGGTTGGTCGACGGGTTGGTCGACTGGTTGGTCGACGGGATGGCCGACGGGTTGGTCGACGGGTTGGTCGACGGGTTGGTCGACGGGTTGGTCGACGGGTTGGTCGACGGGTTGGTCGACGGGTTGGCCGACGGGTTGGTCGACGGGTTGGTCGACCGGTTGGTCGACCGGTTGGTCGACGGGCTGGTCGACGGGCTGGTCGACTGGTTGGTCGACCGGTTGGTCGACGGGTTGGTCGACGGGCTGGTCGACGGGTTGGTCGATGGGTTGGTCGATTGATTGGTCGATTGGTTGATCGATTGATTGATCGTACTTCGTATTGAATGTTATTATACGTACAAACCTTCCTCTGGAATCACTCTATCTATGAAAAAAACCGCATCAAAATCGATTGCGTAGTTTTAAAGTTTTATGCGTACATACGGAAATATGGACTTTGTTTTATAATATGTAGTGATATTTAATAATAATAATAATAATAATAATAATAAAAATTTATTTCTGTTTGTGTACAAAAAAACTATAAACTAAAATAAAAATAAAAAAAGTAAAAAAAAGTAATCTATATAAATGTACAACACAGAAAAAAGGATGCGTCTCAGCATTTTGCTGCAATAATATGATTATTGCAGCACTGATTTTCAGACGCACCCTAAGAGTGACGTCCCGGACTTGTCCGTTAGGCACTCGTAACACAAAATAAAAATAAAAAACAAGAAATACACTTAATTAACAATAGGTTATTCTTATAAATACCTCATTTTACATACACACCAGTTCTAATAGTAGTAACAATAATATCACACTTTTATATCATTTATTTTTATAGGCATATACCAACAGCCCTCGTGTACTTGTCTTAATTGGTACAACTGCGAGTAAGTAAAATATTCATTAGTAATTTATACCTTTTTTTTGTTTTTCAAGAAGATAGTTTTTGAGTTTGAACTTGAAACTATTCCGGCCTTTAAGATTTCGCACTGGAGGAGGGATGGTGTTCCAAATCTTACTCGCAGCGTAACTGAAGCTACCACGAAATGCTGCTGTCCTATGCCGCGGCACGGATATACGGCGTGCAGATTCTCTTACGCTATATTTGCCATGCTCATGAGTCCATTTTATTTTGGAGTAAAGATATTCCGGCTTTCCCGAGGAAATTACGTCGAACAATAATGTGGCCAGATGTAAATTACGTCGAGCGGACATGTTCAGTATGTCAGCGTTATTAAGATGCGGACTCACGTGTGAACGGGGCGCAATTGAAAAACAAAATCGAGCACACGCATTCTGCACGCGTTGAATAAGCTTGGTTGTTCTTGCAAGCAAACAGGGGCCATACGCGTTGTCAGTGTAATTTAGTTTTGACAGTATAAGAGACTCACATAAGCGAGTTCTAACATCTATACTTAGATAAGTACGTACTTTGTACAAAAGTTTTAGACGGTAGAAGCAGCTTTTTACTATGTTTAGGATATACTTTTCAAAACGCAAATTGGGATCAAAAATCAGTCCCAAATTTCTAGCTTCTGATACCCTTTCCACGATATCATTCCCAATGGTAATGCTCGGTTTGAGTAAATCAATACTTTTTACAATTTTTTTAGTTCCTATAATTATATATTTAGATTTCACTGGGTTTAGAATGAGTGAGTTCGACCTGGACCAATCTGCTATTCGTCCAAGATCTTGTTTAATTTTGCTTTCAGCTTCCCTGATGTCCGATGGGTGAAATGAGTAGTACAATTGTACATCGTCTGCATACAGATGATATTTACAGTAAGAGAAGCACTGAATGATATCCGCCGTATAAAGAGCAAACAACAAAGGGCTCAGCGTTGAGCCTTGTGGTACACCTCTAAGTACGGATGACCTCGAAGAATCTAGGTGGTTGCCATTATTTAGGGAAATCTGGACATACTGACTACGGCCAGAAAGAAAGCTTTTAAACCAATTTAAAGTAGAGCGGTCACATCCATAATAAGAGAGTTTGGAAAGTAGCAACGACAAATCAACTGCATCAAATGCACGTGAAAAATCCAGCAAAACAAGCGCAGTTCCCATACCCTTATCTTGGGATCTTAAGATGTTGTCTATGATGTCTATTACCGTCGTCGTCGTGCTGTGACCTTTCCGGAAACCAGATTGGAACTTAGGCAGGATGTTTTCTCCTTCTACGTAGGCGGTTAGTTGCGTACATACAACCTTTTCAACAATTTTCGACAGACATGGAAGGATACTAATAGGTCTCAAATCTTTTACAGAGATTGGTTCATTGACTTTTGGTAGGGGTTTTACTCTGACTATTTTCCATGCAGAGGGAAAAACACAAGTCGAAATTGATTTATTCACGATTGCTGTTATCGTACTTATGCTCTGTGGGAGGGTTAGCAATAACATTTCAAGTGAGATTTCATCTACTCCTTGAGCATTTGATTTAAGACTATTTATAATTTTTGTTATTTCTTCATCGTTTGTTTTTTTGAGATTAAATACATGTGGACCAAATTTGTTTTGTTCATAATAAGATATATTTGCGGGTGGTATCTGAGTATGTGGCACATTTAAAAAATGACTGTTCACCATGTCTGGATTGCATAATGTGCTTGGTAAATCATTCTCGTGTTTTCTGTCTGTAGTAATAGTTTTTTTTAAGTTTTTCCATAATTGTACAGGTTTATTAATACATTGATTTATATATGTTTTGTAATAGGCTCTTTTCTCATTTTCTAATGCACATCTAACTATTTTTTTTAACTCCTTATAGTATTGTTTATGCGAGTCTTTTTTGGTTAGCTTATACCTAGCGTGGCTCTGATTTCTTAATTTTATCATTTTTTTGATAGTATAGGTTATCCAAGGATAAGCTTTTTCTTTGATATATACTCTTCTTTTTGGCGCATGTAAATCAAATAAATTAATTATGTAACTGTTCATTGCATTCACCATCTCATCCACTGTCTCAAGACGATTAATAGTACACCAAGGGATGCTTTCTAAATCTTTATTAAAGTATTCAAGCAAAATTTCTTTTAATGATCTAATAGTAATCCATTGCGAACTGATTCTTTCCTTTTCTAGCCTTAAACTTACAGTTAATACTGCGTGTCTTCCTAGCTCAGGTATGTGATTGACTTGCAGGTTATGTGTTTCAGAGTCCGTACAAATAAGATCGATCAGTGTTTCACTATATTCTGTGAAATGTGTGGGTACTGCGACTAATTGTTTCAAATTGGTGTAGTCTAAAAAATCACTGAGTTGCTTTATTTTATTATCATGTTGATTCAACAGATTTATATTGAAGTCTCCAAGAATAACCACATTATCGCATGCTGGTAGTGTAGCAAAAGACTGTGTAAGAGCATCTATAAAAATATTTACATCCAGCCAGGGGGGCCGATAAGCCGTGCCTATGACAAGATTTTTATTTTTGCTTTTTAAACTTAACCACATTTGCTCTACGGGGTGAATATAGGGGTTATCACATATCTTAATTTTTATACCTTTCTTTACATAAAAACCTATTCCACCACCACGTCCTCTTAGAATATTAGTTGGACGTGGTCGATGACACAAATTATATCCAGGCACTTTTGGTGCGTGCCCATCTTCTCCTTCACGAATCCATGTTTCGTTAATTGCCATCACATCAACGTCTATATCAGCCATTGTCGCTAAAAATTCTTCATGCCGAGTCCCTAACGAACCAGCATTAAAGAGCCCAATTTTAAGAAATTTTGGTCTAGCCATTGGACATAAATATTTTAATTACATATGTAGCGAATACACAAGTATGGCAGATATAGTTACATAAAGCTTTGTTACACACACCTAGAATGTATGTAGTTCTTATAGGCCCAGAAACTGAGTTTTTCAATGACAGTATAGCACATTCATTTAAATTAATCGAGATATACATCTTTTGTTTTTGGTGCAATAAAATAATTATAAAACAGGTAATCGAACACAAAGAAAGATTAATAGATTGGTTAATTTGAAACGATTTTTTAATTTTTTCGTTAATACGATAATATAGTAGTTTTATATTACTGTATATTTTTTTTAAGGTATAAGCGAAGGTTGTACTAAAATTAAATTTGTTCTGATTATTATGCATCCATAAGTATAAGTATTTAATGTGATATAATGGCGCAGCAAAGAAGTATCGCTGAGTGGCTATTCCTATCGTTATATTATAAACAATAATTTGATCAATTTTAATAGATAAAACAGCAATCGTCGGCTCCAACATCTGTTTAGCACTGTGTATGGACTTCTGAGATAATTTTTTTTCCACTTTAAATACTTTGTACAAAAGAAAAAAGTAATTAATATTAAATTTATAAACAAAACTTTGAAAGCTTATACTATTTATATTATTATTATTAAGATACACGAGGGTATTGTTAAGAAGGTACTTCATTATATGTAGGACTACCAAAAACCCTGGCAATGTCCGCCTCAGTCTGGATACGATATACCGGTTTATTCTCGCCTTGCCGTACGAAAATGCGACCCCGCTTGGTCCATGCATACTTCCATTGTGCTCTTCGCGTGTTGTCGCGTGCGAGGTGGAAAATATGGCGGTTTCTTTTAGTTAACCGCTCATTCACATAGAAGCGTCTTGGTGGCGACTCGTAGCCTAGATCTGCTGTAGTAGCACCCCGACGAACACGTGCGCTACGCAGTAAGTCATCACAGAGATTGCGCTGCGACAATCGTACTATTATACTTCTACGCCGGTCAACGATGTCAGATTGCCCATTAATATCTCGATGTTTGCCGATTCTCTCCGCGAAGATGATGTCTTTGGTGTCTAAATTCATACCCAGTTTGATCGCCAGTGCGGCAACAGTGTGATGCAAATTTTCTCCCTTAATCTCAGGCACATTTGTAATTTCAACATCTGTATGAAGGAGTTCTTGGTCACGTTCGTTCAGGTCTTCTTTTAATTGGGTCACTGTTTGTTCTAGAACTTGCAGCTCCGAGCCTTTTTGGGGGGTTCTGAACTCCTTCTCGAGCGATTCTAGCCTCCCGTCCAAGTCGTCTATTCTTCGATTGCAAGCTGCAATTGTCCCACGTATTTCATTTAGATCCTCGCGAAATTCCTTGAGTTCTTTGCTTACTTCCCTCAGTTCTTCGCGAAATAAGCGTATTTCCAAGCTTAGTTCGTCTCGAAGTGGCTGGGTGGTATCTAACACAGTACTGTTGTGGACTTCGATTATGTCACAGGCAGCTTGAGTGGTGCTCTCTGGTGGATATTTTGAGGAGTCCCTTTTGATGTCTGACCCCACTAAAAAATCACTGCTGGCGCTTTTCACTGGAGTAGAAGAGTTACCTCCCTTAGGCATTTTTATTTTGCATTCCGGACATTTCCAAATGCTGGATACTTGGGCCGATTCCGGAATACCGATGCACGCTTTATGATATAATGACGGGCATTTGCTACAACTAGCGGCACCTATTAACGATAAGAATTTACCGCAAGCTGCACATTTAAGCATTTTTCGTTTGTGTAACGTTTCTTCTACTAGTCAATAGATGGCGCTGTTAAATACTTTTATTAATTTGTTTTGATATATGATTGATTTAATAACAAGATTACCCTTAGTTTTCTCACTTATTGTACACAGTTTGTAGAAACACAAATTTAATTCGATTGTTTTTAATGCTTAGTCCAACTATATCTGTTGTGAAACACTTTTATGTTTATTTAGGTTACTTTAACCTGCACAAACACTAATGATAATTGAACTACTGTCGAGTTTTACTATTTTAGGTGAATTATTTTACGAGTGACACTACAACCGTGACAAGTCCGCGACGTAACCCCGACGTAACCCCATTTAGATAATGCATTTAGATAATGCCTTTTTTTTCAAGTCACTGATTCAAGTCGATAGGTTCTAAAGGCAACGGCAACGGTATGTTTTAAACATGCCACGTGATTTGGCTAGGTATTTACGACCGGCCGCCTCCCTGACGTCAACTTACCTTAGTCATATTTTACGGCACTTGGGTAAGAAATGAGGGTGGTCTATTCTACTCAGCCGAATAACGATGTATTTCAGTTCTTGTTATGTTACTAACTAACGAAGTACGAACGACGGGTTGGTCGACGGGTTGGTCGACGGGTTGGTCGACGGGTTGGTCGACGGGTTGGTCGACGGGTTGGCCGACGGGTTGGCCGACGGGTTGGCCGACGGGTTGGCCGACGGGTTGGCCGACGGGTTGGCCGACGGGTTGGCCGACGGGTTGGCCGACGGGTTGGCCGACGGGTTGGCCGACGGGTTGGCCGACGGGTTGGCCGACGGGTTGGCCGACGGGTTGGCCGACGGGTTGGCCGACGGGTTGGCCGACGGGTTGGCCGACGGGTTGGTCGACGGGTTGGTCGACGGGTTGGCCGACGGGTTGTTCGACGGGTTGGCCGACGGGTTGGTCGACGGGTTGGTCGACGGATTGGTCGACGGGTTGGCCGACGGGTTGGCCGACGGGTTGGCCGACGGGTTGGCCGACGGGTTGGCCGACGGGTTGGCCGACGGGTTGGCCGACGGGTTGGCCGACGGGTTGGTCGATGGCTTGGTCGACGGGATGGTCGACGGGTTGGTCGACGGGTTGGTCGATGGGTTCGTCGACCGGTTGGTCGATGGGTTGGTCGACGGGTTGGTCGTTGGGTTGGTCGACCGGTTGGCCGACGGGTTGGCCGACGGGTTGGCCGACGGGTTGGCCGACGGGTTGGTCGATGGCTTGGTCGACGGGATGGTCGACGGGTTGGTCGACGGGTTGGTCGATGGGTTGGTCGATGGGTTCGTCGACCGGTTGGTCGATGGGTTGGTCGACGGGTTGGTCGTTGGGTTGGTCGACCGGTTGGTCGTTGGGTTGGTCGACCGGTTGGTCGACGGGTTGGTCGACGGGTTGGTCGACGGGCTGGTCGACGGGCTGGTCGACGGGCTGGTCGACGTGCTGGTCGACGGGTTGGTCGACGGGTTGGTCGACGGGTTGGTCGACGGGCTGGTCGACGGACTGGTCGACGGGCTGGTCGACGGGTTGGTCGACGGGTTGGTCGACGGGTTGGTCGATGGGTTGGTCGATTGATTGGTCGATTGGTTGGTCGATTGGTTGATCGTACTTCGTATTGAATGTTATTATACGTACAAACCTTCCTCTGGAATCACTCTATCTATGAAAAAAAACCGCATCAAAATCGGTTGCGTAGTTTTAAAGTTTTATGCGTACATACGGAAATATGGACTTTGTTTTATAATATGTAGTGATGAGGCTTATTATCCCTAACACACGTGCACATAAAAATGCTTCACTTTTTTTCAATGAAACTGCATTTTTTTTGTTGATCTGTGGTGCCAAAAGGATGGAATCAAATTTTTGTAATATATAGTCGCGCTGGGGTACACTTTAAGATAAACGTTTTTTATTATAGATCTATAGTAATAGCAAGATAATGATAAAATAAATAAAACATAATATATTTCAACATATAATAACTTCATTTTTGTCACTTAAAAAAATATATATTTGTCTGGTTAAGGTGATGGTTAATTAAGACAAATCTGATTTCTATGGATAGCCGTGTGGTATCCGGCTGATAGAATAGACCACCCTCATTTCTTACCAAGGTCTCTTAAAAGGCGACTAAGGTAAGTCGACCCGCCGTGGGGTATCCGGCTGAATAGAATAGACCAACCTGATTTCTTACCGAAGTGTCGTAAAAGGCGACTAAGGTAAGTTGACCCACCGTGTGGTATACGGTTTAGTAGAATAGACCCACCCTCTTTCTTACCGAGGTGTCGTAAAATACGACTAAGGTAAGTTGACGTCAGGCAGGCGGCCGGTCGTAAAAACGCAGCCAAACCATGTGACAGCATGTTTATAATATGTTGTGCCGACCCCACTTAGAGTGGGATAAGGAGGATGATCTGATTTCTATGAAGCTAATGGTTTCTCTATATAATGTAGGATGCTTAAAACTTAAAATACTTACTGAATATCCATAAAGTCGCCAAAATGGCAAACTGGGCAACGATCCGGGCTGACATGATGGCCGGCTTAGCTTTTGAAGCTCGAACTTGCGAACGCTGCATCTAGGTGACTTGCGCAGCTTCCGCGTGATTTATGACCCTTAAAGGTTCGAGCATGACTTTGCACTCTACAAAGCTCTGCACGTGTTTCTAAATAGAGATAATAATATTAGATATACATATTTTAATTCAATTTTTTAAGAATTTAAATGTAATTTTATGTAGTAATTGACTTTTGTGAAGGGAAAGGATAGTCTATTTTTCCACCCGTATATTTATGTACTAATGTTGGTTATAACAATAACGTAAGTAAGAAACTTAACCACTGCTGGGAATAGGCCTCCTCTCTCCGCTTTTGGAGAGAAGGATTGGAGCTAAGACCTACCACGCTGCTCCAATGCGAATTGGTAAGTTACACATATCCCCAGAATTCTCTAGAGATATGCAGGTTTCCTCACGATGTTTTCCTTCACCGAAAAGCGTGTGATAAATTGCAATTATCAATTAGACACATAAGTTTTAATAGAAAAACTACTTGGTGTCTGCCCGGGTTTGAACCCATGATCGTGTCTAGAGATTCACACGGTCGCACCGCTGGGCTATCACAGCTTATTACACAATAACGTACTAATAAATAAACAATAACGTACGAAATACTAATAATCTTTAGTCTTTGAAAATGTGTTAGCATTAATATTTCTGCAGTATTATTAACATAGAGTTATTGTAATATAATATAAATATTATAATTCTTGGATGATTAATCTTTAATCAAAGAACACCCTCAGTCCTTGACTTTGCGATAAGTTGAGACGACGATTACAAACACTTGCCACTTATGTAAGTTAATCGATTGTATTAAGACAAGTATATTTTCGGAATCAATTCAAAAAATATATTGAAGGCGTCACTTATATAATCCAAGTTCTAATTTATCAAGAAATTACAAATATGTAAATCGTAATAAAAATTACAAATATGTAATTTAAAACCTAAATATTCAAATCTTACTCATATGATACAAAAACAATAACATTTTATATTTAAATAATAATCCTATCCTTTTTTCTTAGATAGATCTTTGTAATCTTTTTGTAATGTTGTAAAAATATTAAATATTAAGATAATTAAAAAAAAATTAAGAATTCACTGCTAGTATAATGATTAAGAAAATAATAATAAAAATATATTTTTTATTAATATATTTTTAGAATTTAATAAGATCTTGACTATATCCTCTCACATCCACATCCAACAATCTTCGAATTAAACATAAGAAAGGTATACTAAAAATAGACATACTATAAATAGATATAGATGTAAGCCTACTAATACCTCTTTGCTTAAAAAGTACTTTTTAAAGAAATACGTAATCGTTTCATAGAGTTATTATGGATAGAATGTGGGACGCATAAGCAGATCTGTGAGTGTGAGTGTCCAACAAATAATAAGAGATGGAAAATAAGAGACCCACCCTTATCCCTAATTAATGACATATAAAAAAGAAAGACTAAAATATGCCTCATTTAAATTGTTTTTTTTCCTATGGATATATTTTAGTCCTACTCTAGTATAATAACTCTATAAATCGTTTTATCATTTTTATAGATGCAGCCATATTGAAAATTGACAATTCTATTGGATTATTGAAACGCATGCGCCGTGGTCAACTACGTTCTACTTGTTGATCACGTTTTCATTCACGACGCAGCGAGCCGCGCAATTTACGGCTAAAGGCGAACGCACATTCATATTGATGCTGGCAAGCTGATAGACAAGGACAGATAAAATTTAAGACCTAGCTAGTAAGAAAGAGAGCTCTGAAAAATTTGCATTTTACCTTTACTCATTTTATATGAGATGCATAGTGAAGGCGTTCCGGTCACTTATTTTAAACAAATTGAAAAAGATAATCTTGTAATGTGTGAAACAAATTTGAGTATATAAAATTTTATATATAACAATTAAGATCGATTAATTTACGATACTATTCTAAGAAATTTATTTTAGTATAATATCGTATACTAAGTACAGTCCTATAAGTAGTGTAAATTATAGGAAAAAAAAAATTTTTTTTACTTTCAATATGTTTTCTATTTACTCCAATATTTGTTATTGTATAGAACAAAACGATGAAATCGTTCAATTATTTTACTGACTTTACGCTGTTATTTGCTCAACAGTTCAATCAATGAAACCCAAACGTCTAGTCAATTATAGGATTAAATTAGGACAACTTTAGGATCTAGAAAAGTGAACTGCAACTCGGACTCTATAGTGAGGAAGCTTCATTTTTAAAAACTCAAGTAATTGCTTAAAGCCCCACCTCGGTTAACGATAAAAAAAATAATCTTAAAAAAAAATTAATGTGTTTCCGTCAAATGAATATTTTTAATTTAAAAAATATTTAAAGTGTAAGATAAATCAAATGGTACTTACCTAAAAAAAGAATAAGATCGCAATATAAATGTGAATTGTTATACTGAATGCCACGATATAATCAAAGTTAATTTAGAACAAAAATAATTATTTTTTCATTTAATAATTATATGATGGACTGATTGTTTAATAGCTTTCTTTGGAATGACAATATTTACCGTGTAGCTGGGAAACTGTGCGATCAATACAAGGGGGGGCGCTGCGCGGTGCGCCCACGACCTCCCGCGCGACCCAACCCTCCCTGAAACTGAACTCCTGCCGCCTGCCGCCTACTCCCACGCCTAGGGTTGCCAACTGCTAAAAACGGTCTTTTACTGTTTCTCATTAAAATTTACTTTAATTTAATAAATAATATTATTTAATTAAGCATACAAAATACTTACAGTGTTCTGCATCAAAATGCTTAACACTGTGAGTTTTTAAAGGTCAACCAAATTTTTTTTAATCAGAGAGCGTGTGTCACGGACAAATCACGATTTGTTTTTTACACGATTAGGTTACAGGTTGAATCTGCCTATGTTAAATATTCAAGTTATAGACGTAATTTTTATAAATAAAGTATTTTAAAAAAGACTGTAAACTAATAAGTTGAATGAGAGACTATGAAAATATGTATTTCAAAAACATTGAACAGATTAAATACTATTCATTGTTCAAAAATACTGTTTTAATATTCATGTCAAACCTAAATATTCTTTACTTCTTGTATAAAAAGTTGGCAACCCTACCAACGGCCATGAAATCTTTTACCACGTCAATCCGAAAATCGTTATCCCAAAATTTGTTTAAACATACCTGTTATATATAAATGACGATTTATTTAAACTACGAATTTAAACTACCATAAAATATTATTTTATCAATAAAATATTACTTTACTATTTTTTTTTATTAAACTTTAAATGGGTATATTTAATCTTTCTTATAAATATGTGAATTATAAAGTAGTTAAATAACTTATAATATATGCATAGGTACTTACCGTATTTTAAATGAAAATATGATACAGCATTTTCCGAGGTGAGAACCACTTTAACAGGTCAAATCACTTAAATCTTGAATTTAGTAAGTTAAAAGGTATTGGATAATATATATTTTATGTTATTTTTGATTAGCGCGCCGAATATGTGTACTCGCAACACGATTCGGAAGATACTAGGCGATCTGGACCCTGGGTCTACCCCCCCGCGCCTCAGCCGACCCGCGCAGTCTGCGCCTGTTCAATGAATGGACCCGTACCTAGCGCCTATTTAAAGTCCCTTATAATACTCGCCTACATTCGTATTACATAGGCTTCTGAATAACAGTCGATGAAAATAGATGTTGTACTTATAAATACGTGGGCTGAGTCGATATACAACAGCCTCGATTTTTGTATTGACTGCTTATAATGGTATCCATATTTGATTGTTGTCAATTATTAGGAAATATATCAGATTTTTATTTCAGATCTTATAATTATCAAAGCAATTTAACTACTGCATATTAGCTTTTTTGTCTTTTAACCAAATAGGTATTAAAAGTTTTTTTAAAGTATTTGTAATTACAAATACTTAAAAAAAACTTTTTAGAAGTATATATGTTGTAGTTGATTAATTAATTTAAAAAAACAAAAACAGTTGTTATAACAAAGAGTCTCTATTGAATTTAGTTTTTTTAAATACATTTTTTTTGAATTGCTTGATTATTCATTAAACATAAAACAATTTTAAAGCTTGTACAAAGTGAAATGTATTTTAAGTTTTTCGTATAAACTTTTAAATCAAGACGAAGCACGTTTAACTAAAGTATATATTATATATAAATCTTTTGGTAATATTGTTTTTTTTTTAAATTTGTTAATTTATAAATATTAAAATACTTTTATGTAGATACAGAGGTATAAAGTATATTATTTATCGCTTAAGAAGGCTCCAGAACCCTCCTTAGGAATTTTCCTTTACTACTCTGCAATAAATGTTAGAAAATTGCAACACGGTGGAAACAACACAGTTCATGGTACTAAATGTCTTTACCTTATACTCCATTCAACTTTAAATACACCACCAACCCCTCAAAAGATGTCACTAGCATTCCAATCATTTGATAACAGCTACACCTATTCCTCTGTAATAGAACTACATTTAACTGGAGTTGGCTTTAAACCATGTTTTATAAATGGTTGTACTAACAAGTTAAAACCATCGGTTGTTCTCATCTAACTTGGATCTGGTTTGAGACATGTCGCTCTAGTCGCTTTTTTCATAAGCTTAGATTATAATATATATAACTAAAATAAGAAACGAGTATTATAAGGGGGAGTCTGAATATGTGTTTTATAGTAGGTACCTACAACCCAAATTTTTTTTATAATAATACCTAAGAATAAATATGATAATTTTTCATACTTAAGTATATTTACGTCTACCAAGGTAGGTCCAATTTCGAGAAAGAAGTCAGTCTTCGAATCCAATTGGGATACGCAGCGTTTAGGAAGCTGCGCGAGATCTTTTCGTCCAAGATATCTCAGCGCCTGAAGACAAAAGTCTTCGAACACTGCGTGTTGCCAGTGATGACATACTGATCCAAAACGTCGTCGCTGACTATGGGTTTCATAAGAAGGTTCAGAGTCACTCAACGTGCGACGGAGCGAGCTATGGTAAAAATATCTCTATGGTGTCAAAACATAAATGAGGAGATCCGTAGAAAAACCAGAGTCACAGATATAGATCAGCATGTTGCAAAGCTTAAGTGGCGATGGGTAGGGCACATAGTGCAAAGAACCGATTGAGTCTCAAGGTGTTGGAATGGCGACCCCGCACCGGAAAGCGCAGTGTCGGTAGACCCCCTACGAGATGGACATACGACCTCAAAAAAGTCGCGGGGAACCGCTGGATTCATGCAGCACAAAATCGTGTATTGTGGAGATCCAACAAAGAGATCTATGTCCAGCAGTGGACATCGATCCGTTAAAAAGACGAAACGACGAGACGAAATATATTAACAATTGGAATGTCAGAGTTATCTTTCAATAAAACTCTAAGTGTCTAAGACAATACTTCGGAAAAGTTCGAAAATAATTTAGGCGAGACAAAAACCACATTTTTTTCAGTGTTCAATTTTTATTTTAAAACATAATAATAAACTTTATAGGGTAGCTTGATATTTTTCTAATAGAAACATCGATATTATTATCTACTTTATTGTAATACTGTAATTTTAGTAATACTAAGTAAAAGTTATTTACAATTACTTATGAACTATTAAATTTTGAACATAACTTTGATCCTGCGCAAACTATCCGGGATGAAATTTCCATTCAAAATTCTTTCAGAATGATGGTAAATTTCAACACTTTTTTAAGCAGCGACTAACTTAAATAACTTAACTGATAGCAATACAAACATACATACTGCGATAGCAGGATAAAAATAGTGTCTAAAACTGTAATATTTTAGTTAAATATATGAGAACATTGCCACAATCTCTCATGATATATCTAAGTATTTTAGCTTAACACTAAAAGTCTCTACTAGTTTCCGAGACCATTATAAAACTAACATTAAGAACATACAAACATCAGCAATTGAAACCATGTCACAATTTCAACTAAAATGTACATTTTATTATATTTTATAACCATCATACCCAAGTTTTATAAAAGTTGCACATGCATGAGATGATAATTACATGCTAAATCTTAAATATTAATGACAAAGACAGATCGCCTCATCCGAAGAATAAAGTAACATGTTCTATGTTTATATCTTGAACATGTAACTTTATTCTTTGGATGGGGCGAGACAAGTTACAGATAAACTAGTATGGTATTTATAATTAAATGTAAGCATTAATGATAGAGAGAACATTAATTCACCATACGAATTTAGACACATATAGACGGAGATGTGAATGTTTGGGAATTGGGAATTTTTTTTTTAAATGTCTGTAGTACTCATGGATTTTGTGAAGATATTAGGATAAGACGATCACTTAAATTTAATTGTCGACTTGTTTAAAAACAAAACAATTGAGTTAAAACCACTCTACCTTAAGTCTTTGCCCAATGTTAAAAATGAAATTTAAAAAAAATCACCTTTCTGTATAGTAACATCACAGCTTGCCCTCAATTTCAAACAATTTTCCAAATTTAAGTTTTTAACGAACCCAAACCCTAAATGTTTGCACTTATTTGTCCTCTTTATAATATAGAATACATAAAGCATGTTACATATATAATTTGTGTAATTTTCTTTTATCTTAATATTATATTATACATTATAGCTTAATACATTTCAAATTGGCCACATATCACACAAAAAAAAACTATTACTAACGCGCAATACAAGCATACTATAGATTATACAATACTTAATACGTTATACAAGTATATATAAAAAATAGGCCATCTCTCTGTACTCCAGTTGTCAATAAATGACCAAAGTCGACTTGAATTTGAAACTTACGAAAATATTAAAATTTTCTTCGAATGTCATTCGAAGGAATTGCAGCATTATTTCATAATTTTCGATACTTACTGTTCACAATATTCAAATGAACATGAGTGTTGACTATTTTATTGGCATTGACAAAACAAATTAATTTATTTCATTTAAGGTATTTACAATACATATTACCTATATACTAAATTTATTATTCGACTCTTGGTCTCTACGTGGACTTTAATAATAATATATCTCACACTCTTCTATATGTGAAATTAGCTTAAGAATGATTACAAAGTTTAATCTTTAAGAATTAATGTATAAAGATTAGTGGTAGGTATTGGTAATTTTTTTTAAATTTAAGGAAGCTTTTTGAAATTCCATGGCAAAGAAAATTTTTATCATAAAATTTTATATGTAATCTGTAACAAGGATAGGTATGTGTTCTATTTTTAAATCTTAAATCTATGTATCGAAAATTTAAATTATGACTATTAGATGATCCTAATTTAATAAAACGTTATTACTAACATTTTTTTACAAATAGCAATCATGTTCATGATCAGAGCCTACAGAATCATGCACTGAAAACTTTAAGGTTGCTTAGGAAAAAGAGTAAGCGACTCGATGTCGCGTTAATAAAAACAAATTATGGGTTATAAACTTGTCGGCTTAGCCCAATATTTACTACCTGAGTATAGATGGTATCTACAGAGAAGATACGAATACGAATATATTTGATATAGTTAATGTATAGAACCGGCTATACTCACGTCTTATTCTATCGGGTTAGCCCGACTAGTTTCGAACCCAACCGGAGCTCTTATTCATAAGCTCTTTACACGACGTTATCGCGGCGGGAACTGTTACACTGTTACTGGCGGGAACAGAATATTTGATATATTCTACATTTTATACTCAAAAACAGTTGAATCTCAAATGAATACCATTGCCGTTTAAATATACTTTGAGACAGTGGATTTAAATACTTATTATTCTTATAGGTACGGTACATGAGAGAATAAGTCACCTTTAAGTCACCTTTGCAATAATATGCAATTTATTCCATTGCTCAATTTTTTTTGGTTTTTTGTTTATTCTTATTTATATGTATGGTCTCAGAAAGATTTATAGAACTCATAAATTTTTAGGCATCAGCTTACCACACCCAGGCCAATGGTGAAACTTTTAGACAACTTTTTTTTATCAAACATTTATAAAACGTGGCAAGTTTTTAAAACAAAGATGCATGTTTGTTAAACATGCATTTTACGTAGATATTGACGATAGCTATCAAATTTTTGTGGCAGTTTTAGTAGTTAAAGAATGTCTTTATAGAAATAATTTATAGAATTAGGCGTTACTTTGCGGAGATCCATAATAAAAAAGTAATAATAATATTAAATTTGCTATAATCGCGGATTATAGCATTTGTTATTACTTTTGTCCTTCTAGAAATTATAAAATGAATTCATTAAAAATATTCAATAATTTTAATTATTTACAACTAAACGTTCGATTGTAATATTTATTTATTTTATGGACATAACTATTCGCGATGTATTTTGACATTGTTACATATTTGCCTACGTTAAATTATATCTACGACAAAACTTGAAGATATTTAATTAATTGTTACAAACTATGCGCTTAAAGCTTATTATTATATCGTTTTAAAATACTTATAATAACAGTATACGATGCATGGACGTAGAAGATATCCATGAAGTATCATTAACTACATAAATAATCTGTTCATAGTACTTACACATTATGACATACAGTGTAGGTTTTAAAAAGCAAAATTAGAAATGAAAAATAGAAAAGGATGTGGAATCGCGTTGTTTTGAACGATGACAAAACTTTTAACTTTAACTTTATTCTTCTAGGATTGATTTTATTTTTCATCATCATCATCATCTTCCTGCCCTTATCCTCACTCTAAGTGGGGTCGGCACAACATGTCATAACATGTTGTCACATGATTTGGCTACGTATTTTACGACTGGCAGCCTGCCTGACATCGACTTACCTTAGTCGCCTTTGACGACACCTCAGTAAGAAATGAGGGTGGTCTATTCTACTCAGCCGGATACCACACGGCGGGTCGACCTACCTTAGTCGCCTTTTACGACACCTCGGTAAGAAATGAGGGTTGTACTATTCTGTTCAGCCGGATACCATACGGCGTTTTTATTATATGTAAATCTTATTATGTGGTGAGACTGAATAATTATGAAAATATTTTCTCAAAAGAACAGCTTTTTCGCTCTCTGCTAAACTCTATATATGAAATATAATATAGACTGATACAGTAATAGAATGTTAAGGTCTATAATGAGAAGCAATAGTACACTTATTTTATTATAATTAATCAAAAATGTAAAAGGTCCAATAAACCGCGTTGAAAATTAAAAAACAGATAGGAAAAATCACCCGCGAGTAAGTATCAATAACATTGACATCGCGTATCTTTGGCATAGATGCTTTTAACACCGTAGCGCCGCGTTTCAACGCGTGCATCATCTTTGGCTTGTTGCCGCTGTCTGGAACAGAAAAGCTCATATTTAATAACAAAAAATATTTTGCATATAGCCTCAGATATCTAAATTAACCGAATTAAGTTACTAAATCATTTGTGAGACGATATGACCAAGTTTTCTTGATGTCGCCACGGTGATGGGTGTGCCTTAAGACTATACTCTGTTTCAGTATTTTTGAGTCCAAATTATAACAATTACCTGGGTGACCGAGCCATAATTAATGTTATTTTTATAAATAGGTTTAATAAATGGGTATTTTTTTTAATTTATAAAAAAACAAAATTAAAAAAGCGTGGTGATGGTGATGCCGAACACAGGGATAAAACTACATTTTTAAAAAATGAAACCTAGCTAAATCGATTTTTCGCCGAAATCCTCTCTGTACATACTAAGTTCCGTGAAACTCGTTGAACTCGTTTTTTCGAAATTCAAAATTTAAATATTATAACAAACATAAAGGATAAATTCGGTATAAAGTACCGACACTATCAGAGTGTCACGTCAATATGAAGACTATGTTGTGATTCACAATGACCTATATACAATAAATGTAATTAAATCGATTTAAACAAATCGATGCTATATAATTAATATACTATTTTGAAGATGAAACACTCCCACGTAGTGGACATTAGTTAAAAAATAGGAACAAAGAATTAACTACGTTATATACCTCTTCATATATCTATGCATAAAAGAATTTATCTTCTTTTCCTACACCGATGTTAATGAAATTTTTAGATTATCTTTATACTGAATAATCCTATAAAGTTAAGTGGCGATCGGAGCATTTTATTTAAATGTCAGCAGTTGTGTTTCGAAGTGTGTCGATTACAGCTCCAGCCAAGCAATGCATTTACGGAACGCTAGTAGACTTTAAAGATGATTCTATTTAGACATGATTTGTGTAGTAATATAGTGCTCAAAGATAATGCTGCGATATATTTACTTTTAGAATTTCTTGAGTGCGGTCGAGTCCTGTAACGTAAGTTGGAGTAATCTCTTTGTAGGCGCAGAGAAGGTGGTGCCCCAGTAGTGGGTGGCAACGGTCGCGACCGAAGACTTGGCAATGGAGACACCCTGCCGGTAGTTGCCGTGTACTCACGAAGTGCTATGATTTCTTCTGGAGAATGGGCACCGCCTGAAGTACAACAAATATTAAGATATA
The DNA here is from genome assembly GCA_029227775.1 of Morpho helenor. Taxonomy (NCBI): domain Eukaryota; kingdom Metazoa; phylum Arthropoda; class Insecta; order Lepidoptera; family Nymphalidae; genus Morpho; species Morpho helenor. The sequence goes on along the minus strand of JARGCU010000028.1, from coordinate 12,432,642 downwards.
ATGCCTGGCATTGATCTTTTGAGTGTAATCTTAATTTCCGTCAGTAGTTAATGCGATACCAAAATGCTAAATCATCATGAATGTGTTATCTTTTTTTTTCGAAAATTCGTTACACGATAATTCTATTAGTATCCTTTTTAAATTAAGTTATTTATATATGTAAAACATAGCGTAATACCAACATTAAACAACTGCATTTTATTTCCCCTACGAGGTGGACTGAGGACCTCAAAAATGGATCCTTTAAAGAGACCTGTGTCCAGCAGTGGACGTCCTTGAAAAAGAAGAAGAAGAGAGAATTGCATGTATAAAAGGAATCAGCTCGCAGGCCAGTCCGTTTCCTGCTACAGCCTTGCTTACACGAGTTGCCCTTTTGTTATCGATCTAACACCCAAGTCCTAGGGTATTAGATCGAGAATTGGTTCTTGATACTATGTTCCTGCCCATTGGCACTTTAGTTTCCATGTGCTATTTAGTTATATCAATAATTTTTGTCCGTCTTCGTATGTCCTCTTTTTCGAATTGACCAAGCCGATATACTCCAAGCATAGCTCGCTCGGTCCCCGCTAAGCGACTCCGAGCTTAACAAACCTACATGGTATCGCTTAAATGCTAAAACGTTAATACACAACTTACCACCAGAACTTTTTAGTTCCTTGTCCACACTAGCGCTCGTAGATATTTGCTCGCGGTTTTTTAACTTGGCTCGTTTCCGCGCCCTCGCGCCCCAATACGTGTAGTTCACCGCAGCGTATTCAAGTAATGCGGCGAATACAAACACGAAGCACATCACTAGATAAATATCGATAGCTTTCACGTACGATATACGAGGTAAGCTGCTACGTACACCCGTGCTTATTGTTGTCATCGTTAATACAGTGGTAATACCTGAATAGAAATAACGTGTGCGAGTACATCAATCATAAGATAATACAATGACTAATAGCTTTTCATATACGGGGATTAAATCCTAGAGTATAAATTACAAACAGTAGATCTTGCCAGTAGGTAATCCGTTACGCATATAGAGAACTATTATTATGTTACTGATTCTATTATGATATCGTCTTAACATATGTTCAATTTTTATATTGACATGCGGTAGTCTACAATCTCCGCGAAAAATAAAACCTGGTTGGAAAAACCTTTTCTTAAAATTATCTAAATATGTAGAAATTTTATTGGGATGTTTTCCTTCACCATAAAGTCCACGATGTATTACTAGTATTGCAAGTACCAGGTTCAAAGTTCCAAACCATTGGACAGGTTTATGCACACACGCTGCAGAATAATTTATTTTAGATGATCTAAACAAAGTCACTTATCAAACAGCACTCATTATTTCGCAAAACGTTATTTGATATTAGTCAGCGTAGAGCAGCTCGAATTATTGGGGATAAGGTGATCTGCAAACAGCTTGACTCGTTGGCGATGCGTAGAGACGTATCATCACTATGCGTTTTCTACCGCATCTTCCACGGAGAGTGTTCCACCGAACTACATGACTTGATTCCTGCTGCTGAATTCCATAACCGCACTGTACGTCATAGGTTAAAATATCATCCCTACCATCTGGATGCTTGGCGATCTACTACAGTGCGGTTCTCAAATAATTCATTCCGCGCACCACAGTTTTATGGAACGATCTCCCTTTGGCAGCGTTTCCAGATCAGTATAACATGAGAACCTTCAAAAAACGTATTTTCCACCATTTTAAAGGACGGCAACGCACTCGCTCTGCGAGAGGTAGTGGGCGGCGGTAATTACTTGATTAGTAAGCCGCATGCTCGTTTGCCATCCTATGCCATAAAAAAAAAAAAAAAAAAGTCATAATAACCGGGTTATCAACTGTTTAATAGCCTAGTCGATATATAATCGGAGTTAATAGATATGAAATAAAATATCCAAATATGGATCACTCATACAGTTTCTTAATTATGTACCTGATGAAATAATCTCTAAATTTGTAACCAATGAAAAAATTCAGATAATAGTCAATGATAAAACAAAAATACAATTTGGTGCTGTATGCTTAAGGCGCTTCAAGAATCCTTGTTGGTTGTTTTAATTCAATCTTAGCATCTCCTTTGTACAATTCGGCTATTAAAGTTATGAGTTTATTAGTGCTTCTCTCAAAAGTGAACCATAAGATTTAATTATATAAAACTAAAGTTGAATGTAATTAGGTTATGATGGGGCTAGCATGTATGTGCAGATGCTAAAGTCCCTACAAAAAATAATCAAAAAAACTGCCCTATTTTTAAAAATGGTATTGTAAATACCTCTATAGACAACACCAATATTTTTTTTGTGTGGAGTAGATACTCGTCTATAAAATAAATTTAATTTATTGTTTAATATTAGTTATTCCTTAACCCGTGTGGTATCCGGCTGAATAGAATAGTACCACCCTGATTTCTTACCGAGGTGTCGTAAAAGGTGGCTAAGGTAAGTCGACCCGCCGTGTGGTATCCGGCTGAGTAGAATAGACCTGCCTGATGTCTTACCGAGGTGTCGTAAAAGGCGACTAAGGTAAGTTGACCCACCGTGTGGTATCCAGTTTAGTAGAATAGACCACCCTCTTTTTACCGAGGTATCGTAAAATACGACTAAGGTAAGTTGACGTCAAGCAGGCGGCCGGTCGTAAAAACGCAGCCAAATCATGTGACAGCATGTTTATAACATGTTGTGCCGACCCCACTTAGAGTGGGATAAGGGCAGGAAGATGATGATTAGCTATTCCTTAGTCCCTGTATATTAAGTAAAAATGTCTCACCTAAGGCAACTCTTGCAGAAGTTGCCTCATGATTAATCCAAAAGGACACCCAGGAGAGCATCACTATCAAAATACTTGGAAGATACGTTTGAAAGACGAAGTAGCCGATATTCCTGCGTAGCTTGAAACTTAGAGATAACCGTTGATAGATGCCTGTCGCCAACTTCTCCTGAAATGTTCCACAACACTTAATAGGTAAGCTTACCGCCTCACAATAGATTAAGTAATTAGTTTAGGAATTTCTTAATCACATGCGCCTAATTTAAATCTTGGTAATTTGTTTACCTGAAAGAATTGTTGTAAAGGAAGCGGCAAATTAAATCTAAGGAAATATACAAGTAAAACAATAGTAATAATAAAATTATTTTACTATAATCTGCGTATATTTTATACTACTTTCTTAATCACGGCAGCTTTACAGCAAAATATTTTTATTATTACTTTTATATTATAGATCTCTGCTTCTATGAATTATAAATCGCGGTCTAAAGAGGGAAGAATACCTAGGTTCGAGCTCCCACCTCCTGGACTATTTTTTTTCAATTTACTTTTTTTTATTTTTTTTAATATCTTTAAAAAAACTATCGAGCAAAGCTCGGTCACCTAGGTACTTAACTATTATCAGACTAATAGAATTTATTTATACTAGATTTGCCAACTTGTTTAGAGCTTATTTTACTTATACTTACTTTTCTATCATTCGTCTCGTGACCCAGAATGCTAAATTGTGGCAATTCCGCATTTTCGACGCCTCGCACTGGTGTTTCCTTCCAGTACATCACGACATCGGAAACTGTGTAGCCATCTGTATATCGATCATTACGTTAGAATGCTGGTAAATTATCCAGTTAAAAGACAATTTTATTTATCAAGTGCCAAAAGAATCAGCAATAGAAAAAAATGCATATATTTATTCAATTTTAACGAACTGACTTAAATGAATAAACATTCACAAAAAGGGGAGTAAAATTGTTCCATTAATCTCCAGTATCTCAATCTCTTGAAAGTTTTCAATCTCTTTAAAAATGTCATGCTTAAATATTGTTAATATTTTATTAGAAAATAATAAAAAAGAGCCAAATTAATGCAAAAGATATTTGACAAATAAAAGTTAAAAGTTCATGACGAGATTTCGTTTGTTAAAAAATGTAACCAAATTAATATTATTCATTTTAAAATATTGGATATAAAATGCTCACGTAAAAGTAATTGTTAGTATATTCTATAACTTTTTCATTAACATTGTACATAATTATGATAAGAAATTGTGTTAATAAATCTCAAGTAGTTAACATTTACTATTTACATGAGCAATACGATACCTAAATAGAAGTGAAACTTTTTTGGAATCACCTAAGTGATCACCTAAAGTATTCTTAATTTCTTAGCAAGTAACACGTTAGTTTAAACAAATTATTTCTTTAATACGAACTCACATCACTTTAATCTTCGAATGATTAATGCAACCTTCATAGGTCGCGACACAAGCTTATTCCAATAAGACATATTCAAGATATATATATCTAAAATTACCGTACTTAAAGTAGAGCATTTTGATAGCAATTCATTTCTGAACCAGAAACTAGTTATATTGCAATTCAATTTTATAAAAAAACGCGACAACAAAGTTTCACTTCAAAATTTTAACACGGCAACACGATATGTAGTGATTTATGCTTGCTTTAGCATAAAGCTAAATCCGATGCAAGGCAAGCGTGAAGCCGAGCTAGTCGTGAGAGTATAGAGTCACACAGCTTTCAATCTCGACGGTGCAATTCTGGCTGTCCAGTGGGTAGTAGTGCAGGTCCATCATACAGGCCAGTGTTGCGGTGAAACGCATGCCGTAGGTGACGCTACCGTCGCCGCCCAAACGCACCAGTTTGTTGCGTTCCGTTACGTCGTGGAGAAAGCTGCAACACATGTATTAATTAAATTTTGGATCTTAAGATCAACAAACACATAGTAAAATACTTGTATATGTATGTTTCTACATGGTATTAATTAAGTACTATTATACTACTCTGATGATTGACTTTTTTAAATAAAAGCATAGGTATATCGCATGCTTAGTATTAATGTGACGTAATTAAAAAAACTTGTTTTGTTGAGTATTGTTTATTGAAATAAAGCGTAGCGCAGCGCCTACAAAACTCGTGAAAGTCAAAGAGGCCCATAACTTAGCAGAAAAAGAAAACACTAGTTTTTTAATAGTGCATAGCGGGATGTCATAGATGGCAGTGAAATGAGGCTTACAATATATCTAACTCAATTAGCCTTATTTTGAATTAGGTCACTTTAATACTAAGTGTGCGATATATACTTTTGCCACTACTTAAATTCAAAATTCAAATTCAAAATATTCTTTATTAAATTAGACTGTTTTCAGTACTTCGGATCGTCAAATATTTTAATGAACTGACCCTAATGGGGAATAGATACTATTGAGTAAAAAATTAATTGATAAGATGTTAATCATTGCAGCCTAGTGCTTAGCTGAATGCAGTTAAAATATGTTATTATTACACAACTAATCTTCAGTTGTATAGTAAGCTTTATGTAGTACTCGTAACATCGTTTTAAGATATTTAGATACTTTGCCTTAGAGGTCATACGTATGTTCATTACATCCAACTTCTACATTTAATTGATCTCTACGATTGATTTTAAACGTTTTATATGTTATTAATCGAACAAATATAAAATACATCCTCACCTATTTTTATCATTGGCAAAGAAGGTGTCTGGCACCCAAATTTTATCAGCGAAATCGCCAGATAAAGTTAAAACTTCTTCTGGTAATCCGAATCCTAATCTTTCATCCTTCCAATATTGATTTAAATACAATGTTATAGTGTAGTCCTGAAAATGTTAATATTATCTCAGTAGTAGCTATCATAGTGAGTTTTTCAGCCAATAAAACCGTTTGCATTTTGGACACAACAAATGTTTTCAAATTTAACGCCAACGTACATTTTCGTCGTATTCCAAACTTGTTTTTTTAGAACTGATTATATGGTGTTAGCTCTAACGGCTTTTAAAGTATCATTGGGTGGGACTGGCGAGCACAGAAGCATCGTCTAGGTTAATTATTCAAACCCGAAGAATTCGTAAATGGCCGAACTACTTCCCAAAAATATGTTCCAAAAAAAATAAAATTACAGTTTCCTGAATCAAAAAGATGACTAAGAAAAATTTATAAATTATACGTCATATTACATTTAGATTTTGATTATGTTTTCGCCATTCAAATTACAGAAATTATTAGCATACACTTTTCCGATTGATTATTACTATATATGACATATTTATATAACGTTTTTATGATGAGACAAATCCGTCTAAGGCATCAAAATCCATACGGTTGATGACATAATGCCTACATCGAACTGTTTCCGCTGAAATCATGTTCGTTCGTGTATTAGCATATTTGTTTACACTAAGCTGCAAGTACTGGTTAAAAAACAAAAGTAGTTGAAGTCCATCGATTCACTGAGTCAGCTTAGACCTCGGTCACCGACGACCGATACGTGTCAAGTGTTCACGGCCTTGGTCTGATTTCGCTATTAAAAGCATAATGAATTACAACGAGCAATCGAGTACGTCCCTGTTTTGACTCAAAAGCAATCTTGTTAACAAAGTGTTGGCTTGTCTAATTTAATGCTTCTGAAACCGGATATGACGGATTGTTCCCTCGGTCGTGCTGAACCGACGTTATAAAATAAAGTATAAAGAAACCTTGACACACTTGACATAATGATAAATTTCGCAGACTTGCACAGTGAAACTAAAGTTTCTACTTGACCACAAAAGCATCTCATATAAGTTCGTGTGTAACCTCGCAAAAAATTATATAGTATTCTTAGGTCTCTTTCGAGATATCATGGCATCCCTATAAACAAAATTTATATTTTTCACACAAAATAAATAATATAGACTATATGGCAACAGATTTTATGAAAATAAAACCCCGAAATGAAATAAAATGAAATAAAAACCCGATTCTTATAGTATATTTAGTCTGGTATAGAAATAATTTTATTTCATAAATTTTCCTTTATTACAGAACAATTTTCGTTCAGTCACTTTAAGTTTATTAAATTTGTAACGCAGTTTTCAAATCTATATCTTTCTACATACAAACATATTTAATAGAACGAACGAATGAAATTTTGAAAATTAAAGAGGAAACCGTCGAATTAAAATCGCTGTTACGCAGTTTACAATTAGGTACCATACAAATGGATTTAAAATCTCGCCACTATCTGTTCTAACTTAAAACACGACGTAAAGGTATCTTCCAGAGGTCGTCGTCGTCGTCGTACGTCATCATAAAAACAGGGCCAACCAAAATAACCGATAAAATTTGAAATAATTGCTTACATCTAAACTCAGTTGGAAGTCAAAGGAAATATATAGCATTTTTCAATTTAAACTATCGTCAGTGGTATTCATAATTAATGTATAGAAACCGGCTATACTCACGTCCGATTCACGGGAATCAGTTCCCACCGCGATAACGCCGCGTGTATGAGCTTGAAACTAGTTGGGCTCATCTGATAAAATTAGACCGCCGGTTTCTATACATTAATTAACAATTTAGAAATCTGATAAACTTTATATGATGTATCCACCAAAACGCGAACTTGAAGAGGCAGTGGTGGTAAGCAATAAGTTGACTAAACCATAAAATCATTGACATGAACCTTATAGATTGAGCCTATAACATGGTTCATAGCTGCTCAGACAAAAATTAAACATTATTTAAGTTTAAGAGATTATTTTAAAACATATTGAATGAATTTATATTCTAGTTAATATTTATGCACTTACCATATTAACTTCGGAAATAGCATCAAAACTAGCAATAGTTAAATCCATGCCGACGTAAAGCGGATCGCCTGTGGAGTAATATTATAAGGAAACATGTCATATGAGGATTGCTGATATATCAAAACAAGTTTACTGAGCGTATTCAATACTCAATTTAAACACCGTGAAGCGCAATAACCTAAATCCGGGAGAATATGTTGACTTATATAAATATTGAGAGTAAGCCGCTCGTGACGAAATTGCAATATTATATAATTCCTATATCTAAAATATGACTTCGTACGCGGTTTTTTTTAAGCTTTTTTAACATACAAATTAAGTTTTGTCTTGTTTAGCGCTACTTTCTTCAAGAGATGTAATAAAAAAATTGACGTGTCGATGTGAAAATATTTATTAAACATAGATTTTATGTAACAGATTTTGTGCACGAATTAAGAAAAAACGGGGATAAAAGATGCAGAGCCATCTTAAAGAACCTGACTACAAGTTCATTAGTACCAGGGCTATAGTAGCGATATGAAAAAATAATCGAGTTTTAAAATAATCATTATTTTTTCAAAATAATCGGTTTTTAAAAATCAATTATTTTAGGTATCCCTTTTTCTTTTTTACTCTTTTTCTTGTTTTTTAAGATTAGATATGCATTTTTGGATGAAACCAATTTAGCCAAACTACACATTTAAATTCAATTTCACAAACAGCTCATCTAATATTATTTCTTGGTAGTTGGCCACTTTAATAAGCCTTTATTGTAATTAATTATTAATATATCGAAAGAACTTTAGAAATAGTAAAAAAAAAAAGATTTAAAAAAATCGATTATTTCATTACAAATTAATCGATTTATTAAAAATTGATTATTTATAAATCGATTTTTTATACTCCAAGTACATCCCTAGGCTATAGCGTGCATATTATAAACTAAACAATAATATGCACCATAAAATATTTATTAAGTTACGCGGGCTGATTTAACAAACGGCCTTTTTGCAGGTCTTATAGATTCTGATATTTCATTAAGCAGTATTTATCTTCCGAACACAGAAAACTGAAAAGAGGTATAATATTATCATACAATGTATGGTCACTATTTCCGCATACTTATAATTCGACAATTGGGTTATCATAAAAAGCATCTTAATTTTCCGTTACAGAACGCGATGTCACGGTATTTAGTTTATAATGGTGTTCTCTTTTCGTGTTTATCTTTTTTATTATCAAATTTTTATTAAATTTAAAAATATTATGAGGCAAAATTACTACTATATTTTAATAGTAATTTTGTCTCAATATTTGTTTGAATTTGTGGATACAGCTAGTATACAAAAAATTGATACAAAATAGATCATAAATACCATATAACTTCAAAGTCCTTACCACCAAAATTAGGGCGGAGTCGAATGTCGTAGCCATCGAGTATCCGAGTTACAGTATGGGTTACGTTCTCCAAGCGATCCACCGCTACGGTTCGCTCGAGTCTACGGAATAGGTAACTTATAAGAATAGAAGAAAATGTAGATGTATATTAGGCGGGTTACACAATAGTGAAACCGGCCTAATATACATTTATATTTTCCGCAACACAGCTGGGCAAAAGCTTCTTCCACTTGAAGTAATTGATTAGAGCTTAGACCTAATATACTGCTCCGACGCCGAACCACATCATCAACTTACTGCCCTTATCACACGCTAAGTGCGGTCGTCGTGACATGTTATAAACATGTTGTAATATGATTTGGCTACGTACTTTACAACCGGCCGCCCAGCTGACGTCTACTTACTTAAGTCGTATTTTACGACACCTCAGTAAGAAATGAGGGTGATCTATTCTACTCAGCCGGATAGCACAGCGCGAGTCGACTGCTCCGATTTCGATCAACATGTTTCACATATCCAAAAACTCATTACAGATATACAAATTTCGATATCTTCCTTCGCTTTTAAGGTTATGTTTGATAAATTGTAACGAAATTTGGGTATTTATGACAAGATTTCTGGATGCAATAATGAAGTTTAATCTTTACTCGTAATAATAATTAAACTCAAAATATTATTAAATCTTATTTTTTAAATAATACTAACAAAAAAATCCGCATTTTTGTATAAGAAAAGATGCACATTGTGTATCCACTCAAAGATTAGCAGAAGATTACCTTTGGATCAATTTGATTATGAAGTAAGAAATTTTACAAGGAGAACATATCTATAGGAAATTTAGCCTGCAATTTGAACCCGCAATCCTTTAGTAAAGGTCTTGATCTCTTACCAAGAGACAATACAGGTACAGGACAATACAACCATAAAGGGTTTTTAACATTAATAGTTTTTAAAGTATATAGTAAGATTGATAGAATTAATATATTCAAGAAACAGTTTACAACGATTTTACAATTATAAAGTCTGGGTACATTATAACTTTGTTATCGCCTCTAAACTTTGTTCATTATAATTAATAGTTGCTTTTAATTAATATAAACAATCTGAATAATGAATTTTCCCAACTCTATAGTGGAGTTAGCCAAATCAACATTTTTGAAAAACCATTTGCAATGACAATATAAACTATGCAATTTTTTTTTTTCAACTTATTTTTATATTTTTACGCATGCCGTGTGGTATCGGAGTAGAATAGACCACTCTCATTTCTTACCGAGATGTTGTACTCGTAAAAGGCAATTAAGGTAAGTTGAAGTCAGGCACGCGGCCGGTCGTTAAATATCTAGCCAAATCATTTAACAATATGGTTAATACTACAAGACGGTATCGTTTATATAAAACACAATATATGACACAAAAATACATAAACAAATTTGTATTAAATTCCAGGGCAAGGCTATTCAAATGAGATTTCTACCGGCTTAGGCAGAATTGCCTGAAAATTCTCCAAATCCAATATGAAATTACCTTAGGTGTCGCTTAGGAAAGCTATTAGACAGCGGGATTTGTAGGTTACTCCCTGTTTAAAGTTAGAAATCTTATAATTTATAATCAATGCATATTTTCTAACGTAATCTTCAAAAGCCGAACGTTTAGAACGATATCAGATCGAGAAAAAGTAGTCCTTTAATCATTTATTTATTTATGTACCACAAGTTAACAGATAAATTATTTAAATAGAAAAATGTGTACAAAGGAAATTTTCGAATATTTAGTTATATTGTTGTAATAGTGTAAATACATTTTTATAAAGTCTGCTCAAAATATTGACTTTTTTGTTTTGTTTTTGGTTGTTCAATTTTTAAAAAGATTTTTTATAAGAGGTATAACCAATAGAATGTTCGTAAAGACCTCGATTAATGATCACATTGTATATTATTGATGAAATCGCTAAAAGAGAGAAAGATGAAAGATCATACAAAATTCAATAATAATGAAAAAAATCAGTAAAATTATACAAAACCGTCCTCAGTTGGGGAAACTAGTAAAAAAAAACAAAACTCTACTTTTACCTTTGAGAACGCAAGTCTCTTGGTCTTAAGTATATCTTATAGCACAAAACCATTTTGAAAAGCAGTAAACAATGACAGGAATGTGCGCCTTCGATATATCCAAACAGTCCTTATTAACATTAACAAATTTTGAACGGGCTTTCTTTTTCAGGGTTGCAAAAACGAGGGATTCTTTAAACAAAGCGTTTAAACAAATTTCTTAAAAGGTAGCCAATTCGTCTGGTGCTACTTAATTAATTATCTTTAGCAGAATAAGAATATTTATCATCAATATAATAATAGGTAACATATGCATTAATCTGAGTCATAAAATATTTGTGTGTCAATTTTCATCGAAGTCCGTTTAGATATTTTTACGTAATGTAATATGCAAATTTTTATATTATAAATATTAATCGGATTTAACTTAATATTTGCATTTAATTTCGATTTTCCTTTGTTACTCATGTAACTATTAAATTAATATCAAGCTAAATGTTTTTATAATGTAAAGTTGTCAAAGAAAACCCGTCGGCCGTCGGCATCGCGAAGAACGTTAAAATTAAATCCTAATATAAGGATTTTTAGTAGATTTATTTAATTATTAGTATTAGCAACATTTTAAATATATTCGTTGTAAAATAAAAATATTTTAAAATGAAACGTTTATTCATTTATTGCGCTGTTTTTTATTTTCGAAAGTTACAGAAACAAATGAAACTTGATTTAGTTCATATATTGTATTACTCGTTATATTAAGCGTAAGGCTTTATGTATTTATTAATTTTATTAACTAGAAATACAAATGACTTTAGTTTATTGAAAAAACTTTGTTCGGAATACCTTTTAAAATTTAATTCATCATATAGAAGTAAAACCATTATAAAATTTTAAAAAGCCTTTTTCTGTATGTAAACCTATGTTTTGTATGTAATATTTTAAACTTTTATAATATTTTAAATATCGGCGAAGTTGTGTTTATCAAACTTTTTATACTTACTTGACTTGCGCTAGTGACGTGATCAGTAACAGCAAATACATAGGCAGCGCTATGGGATGCGCGTGCAGGCGAGCTGGACGCGCGTACTGATCGCGTCGCGCGCTCATCGCGCGGAGAACGCGCGCGCCTCTCGCCGCATCGCGCGATCACCGACACCCCATTTCTCCTACTTTACATTTTTCACCTAACACACTTAGTGTAAAAAATATTAACCTTACTCAAATTTCATTGCCGATAAGTCAAGAGTTGCGAGACGCAACGCAAGTTATCTCAGTGTGTGATCGCAAGGCGTGAGCGGCCGCGGCGACTTCGGCGCGCGGAGTGCCGTCGCGCGTGCGCCACGCCTCTACAATGGACCTTACTTTCAACTTTCTTACTCCTGTACTTTTAACGGCCCCTTCTTAGCCCGCCCAAAAATGTGCCAGTTAATTCCTGTCTAACCACTAAAATTATAGAAATATTTGTATGAATATTGCATAGGTATCTTGATGAAGTGTGTAGTGCCAACTTGCTTATTACATGTTTTTTCGCTCATCGTTTTACTGCAAAATTATATTTATCATAACAAATTATATTCAATAATGCATTCATGAATGATGATGATGGAACAATAAAATCGGATATAAATAAGCATTTCTTAATATTTATTTAATTTTTTGATATTGGATCCCTGTGACCAATATTTGAATGCACAAATGAGCAGTTAGATTGTGCTCACCGATTGTATATGAATGTTTCAATAAAAAAACACTCACTTTAATAAAATATTTTACATGACTTTATTTAGCTGGTTGCTAAACACTATTTTCACAACACTGGTTTCACAACATTGTTAAACTGAAAACAGCTTTTGTTATAAACTTTAGCTTTTCTATTTTCGTAAACTATAATTAGTCTACCGATTAAAATGAAATATCTATTTACTGGAATTGAAATTTGTGTCAAAAATATTATTTATATCGATATTCCCGTGAAAATAATACTAAGCTACGAGTGACGTATAGCCTTCTGACTTATTACGTGTACATATTATTTAATAGCATTCACCGCCGTGTGGTATCCGGCTGAGTAGAATAGTACCACCCTCATTTCTTACCGAGGTGTCGTAAAAGGCGACTAAGGTAAGTTGACCCACCCTGTGGTATCCGGTTTAGTAGAATAGAGCACCCTCTTTGTTATCGAGGTGTCGTAAAATACGACTAAGGTAAGTTGACGTCAGGCAGGCGGCCGGTCGTAAAAACGCAGCCGAATCACGTGACAGCATGTTTATAACATGTTGTGCCGACCCCACTTAGAGGGGGATAAGGACAGAAAGATGATGAAAAAATAAATTAAATTTATTATATACACGAGTATCTACTCCACACAAAAAAAAATATTGGTGTTGTCTATAGAGGTATTTACAATACCATTTTTAAAAATAGGGCACTTTTTTTTAACTTTGGGACTTTAGTATCTACATATACATGCCAGCCCCATCACCTAATTACATTTAACTTTAGTTTTATATAGTAAATCTTATGGTCCTTTTTATATAATTAAATCTATTGGTTTTATATTTAGTTTTATATAATTAAATCTATTGGTCATCTTCCTGCCCTTATCCCACTCTAAGTGGGATGATGATATTTAATATGATGATTATTTAATAGCATTCAATTGAAATTTATGTTGACGTATTTCATACATTCTACATCAAAGCGTGTTTGTCTTTTGATACAAGGGATGGGAAATAGCTTACACGAGCTTATGAAGCAAACTCCGGTATACGTAGTGAATGCATGTTGGAATTTAGTAGAATGCGGTGGCAGCGCGGTACAGGTGCGGAAGTTATTTTGGCGAGGCGGCACCGTGCGTCCGCCCGTAGATTAGACATGTCGACGATGCATCGCTACAGATACGAGTAAATGTGATCATTTCAATTTGCTACACATCGGTGACCTTATGTACTCTGTATTAAAAAGGAGTTAGCAGTATTATTACTTAAATAACTCCGATCGATGTCGATCGTTATCCTACTAATATTGTGAATACGAAAGTTTGTGAGTATGGATGTACGTTTGTTACTCTTTCACGGCGAATCCACTGAACGAATATCGATGAAATTTGGCACAATTATTCCTTATACATATTAGCTATAGAAAGCTTCTTAATTTTACAGAAATTGGATGACATTGAAATCGATAATAAACTATTATACTAATATACTGTAGTATACTGTATGCAGTGGCGTAGCTAGGGAATAAAAGGACCTGGGACACAAAATATCCCCCTATAAGTTGGGTCGGCACAACATGTCTCAACCATGTTCTTTCATGGGTTACGTTACGACCGGCTGTGCCTGCCTGACGACAACTTACCGTAGTCTCCTTTTACGACACCTCAGTAAAAAATGAGGGTGGTATATTCTACTCAATCAGATGCCAAAGGGCGCAGCCAACTTAAAATGTGTCCATTGATAAAAAGAGTAAGCTAATGAGGCTAAATATCTGTCACTCTTTTTTGTGAATAGACAAAGTACTGGTCTCTTATCCTCCCTTTCTTATTTATTTGTTGGATACTCGCACTCACAGTCCTGTCAATAGCTCCTCTTCTCTATGTATCTGGCCCGTTGGAGCAGTGGGTAGTGACCCTGCCTTCATCTCCGCGGGTCGCGGGTTCGATTCCCGCCGAGGGCCAACATTTTCTATAAATGAATTTGTTGGCCTTTGAGCCTGGGTGTATATTTGTATTTAAGTATGTATTTAAAAATATATAAGTATATATTCACCAGTTGTCTGTCACCCATAACACAAGTATTATGTTACTTACTTTGGGGACGAACGACCGTGTGTGTAAGTGTCCCATATATTTATTTATATTTATTTATTTATATTATGTATAATAACTACGATATTACCAAGTATTTAGTGATCTATCATCCGCGTTGTCGACCTAAAAGTTTTTATGCACCGCTCTTTTTATAGAAATTAACATTGATTCTCTATTGTAGTATACTATCGTCGGTCATGATCCATCACGTCCATCCAACGACTAATAAATTTCGAACTCTGTGATTGATTTTGATTACTTATACGTAAAGCATATTACAAAATTGAAGATTATTTGGATGATAAAAAGCCTCGATTTGAAAATCCTTTCAGCGTCATACAAAACTGCGGGTTAATAATGTAAAATTGAAAATGTTTAAAAGATTGACCGCCGAGTTTGCTTCTTTCTCCTTGACGATTCAAAAGTGCTTGAAAGAGCTTATTTAAATAAAGATTATTTTGATTTGATTTGATTTGACTGTCTTTGTTTACAAGAAAGTTCTTGTGCAAAACAAATTATAAAATATTAAAAAAAAAAAAAAATCACCTATTAAAACAGATAAAATTTGCAATGGTCGTTATTTTCTTATATAAAATCCCGAACGCTTTTAATTTTTTTTATATTTTTATTTAGTCCGCCTGTTATCCACTAAGCTATTACAATTTTTGAAATGACATCTAAAATCTCGTTTGAATTTTATTCTACATTTTAGCATTTTTTCCATGCCTGAAAACAAGGATAAGTATTTTTTTTCTGACTTTCATGAAAATCTTTGGAGCTTTTTCCAAGATTCAGAAAAAATATAATATATAATGTCTATATACACATTTAAATATTTGTTTAAATATTAAATATTAATTATTAGGTAATTACCTAAATGTCAGTTTGTTCTATTTTACGGCTTAAGAACAAAAGGCAATCAAGAAAATTGATTCTGTTATATGAAAGTTCTAATAAGAATAAGTCTTATAGCAACGAGAATTTTTCATATAAATCAATTGATTTCATATCATATTTTCTCCGAGCCAGTAGGTTGAATAAAGCGATTTTATCGTATGAGAATCGCAATCCACTAAGACCCGTCAACAGCGTCATTGACGCGTGAATACATGTTTAGCAGGAAAATGCTTAAGAAATAAATGTCAACCTCACTTGAAGTACAGTCGCTAATAAACCCTGGCTTAATACAGCAATTATTATTCTTCGTGACGTAATTCGAAAGTTCTGAATGCAAACATGTTTATCATGTGGTTTGGTTGCTTGTAACCTTCTTCTTCCTCCTGCCCTTATCCCACTCTAAGTGGGGTCGGCACAACATGTTACAAACATGTTGGCACATGATTTGACTAAGTATTTTACGACCGGCCGCCTGCCTGACGTCAACTTACCTTAGTAGCCTTTTACGAAACCTCGGTAAGCAATGAAGGGGGTACTATTCTATTCAGCCAGATACCACACGACATGTAGGTATGTTTGCTTGAACCATAACCATAATATATCCGTCTCTTTTGCAATCAATTTTGAGCTACTGAACTGAAAATTTATGCTCAATAGTATATTTGCGATAGTGTTGAAGGTATAAACACTTATGATAAACTTTTTTTTATAACAATGTGTACATTCTTATTTATTTTTTTTTATTTTTTTTTATTGCGTAATAGGCGAGCGCTTGACTGCAATCATGCCTGATGGTAAGCGATGATGCAGTCTAAGATGAGGCGCGCTTGCCTAGAAGATGCCTATTCACGTTAGCTTCACGTTATCTTAAATCATTTAAGTATATAATCATTCAGGATCACGTTATCCAATCGCAAACAATCCGCCAACCCGACCTCCGAGGAATTACAGAAGACGCCTCCAATCTCTTAATTCTATTATTATTGCTGGCGACCTAAAAGGATTGTTGTTAAGCTATTAAGCCACGATGCTTACAGCTCGGGGAAGACATCTATGGGTTTCCTAAAAAGTCATGTGTGTTGTTGAGAGTATATCAGTTGCTTTTCGGTAAAGAAACACATCGTGATAAAATCAAAATGAATAATGATTTTGAGATATATTTAATCCCGCCAATCCGCATTAAAATATGGGGTAGATTCCATCTCTTTGATGGATCAACTATTTCTTGGAAAATAGAAAAGTTGCCCAGCTTTGGGATTATGTAACTTTACTAAGCGGATAGCGGTGATTTTCCCCTTACATTAAATCAAAATGCCACCTTAGATAAAGAAGTATAAATTCCGTAATGGTGCTAAAGCCGTAATAATATAAAGTAAAGAGCGACGTGCTTGGCAGGAGTAAAATGCCTACTTGAAATAATGTGGTCGTTTACGGTTGCTTGTATTTTTACTCACACCTTTTGGAATGACTCAGTTTCAGTTAAATCATAAGCATTAGGGACATATTTATATATTAATAATTTAAAGTATTATTCAAAACATTCTGAGGGTCGCACTAATCCTAATTCCACGCTTGAGTAAAAGGCGCAAAAGAATATGATATATGTAACAGCTTGTTAAGTAAGATTAAAAAACAATATGCTTTCATATTATTCTAAAATCCATTACTTAACACTCTTTCAGGAATATTATCTTATACTTTAAATCGATTATGCATCGTAAAATAGGAAATTTTCTTCGTTAGCTTACGACAACATGCATATAAATAGATCTAAACAAACCTCCTTTCAACATGGCTTAATATTTATATTTACAAGCTAAAATATTTTAATGTCTCAATTATAGACAATTTTATTTCTATTCCACTTATATTTAAGCTTTAATTGTATCTAATTTTAGGAACCACGAAAGCGCAAATACACAAACAAGACGACTTTCCCATTTATAATATTAGTCCCTATAGATGTAACTTTACCACTTTTTCTAACACTTGTGTTTTTATTATTTAGTAACTAACCTTAACTTCCAATTTTCCTTAAGCAAAGATCCTACGTCACATTAACAAACTGTGACGTTCTGGGTTCTGGTAAACCTGATTTAGAACATTATCTCGTTGCATGCGCTAAATAGACGTTAGAAAAACAATCTATATCAAATTATATTTAACTAAATATAGTGAATAGGGGTAAAACCTTAGCTGTGACATTGCAATTAAGCCGGGCTTCTGGCATATAATATTTGGCTATTGTTCCTCACACGAAATCGTATATTATTATGTAGATCCCGCATAGTAATTTACATTCCTTTCATATTGGAATGTAAATCATAAACGGAAAATAATTTCATAGCTCAAAGCTTTAATGTCTTCATTTCACGTTGAAGTTCCTACAACTTAATGTCAAAGCGTCCTTTATTTTAACTTTTTAATAAAATTTATATCATCATCATCCTCCTGCCATTATCCCAATCTAAGTGGGGTAGACACAACATGTTATAGACATGTTGCCACATGATTTGGCTTACCGATTTTACGACCGGTCTGCCTGACTACAACTAACCGTTAGACGTATTTTACAACACCTCGTTAAGAAAGAGGGTGGTCTATTCTACAAAACCAGATACCACACTGTGGGTCAACTTACCTTAGCCGCTTTTTACGACAACTTGCTTAGAAATGAGGGTGGTCTATTCTACTCAGCCGGATACCATACGGCATTTTTTAAATAAAATTTATATCATTGTACCTTTTGTTGAATACGCTGAATCTCCACAATAGTATTTACCAATATTAAATAGTTAATACCAAAACTACTATATAAAATAATTCCTCCTTTAATTAACAATGCATGAGAATTAAGCATTATTTTGTGGTATAAGACAAAATGTATAGTATGAAAAATATATGTTCCAATAAAGTTGATCTGATTTACGAAGATAAAAAAGCGTTTAGGCACATTACTAAACCCGAAAGTTGGATCGAATCCTGAATACCTGACAAAACTCGTCCAATCAAACAATGAACTATTTAAACTTCACTAGACAGTGGCATGTGACGAGCAAAGTAGCGGTTTAAGACGATTGGTTTTAAAGCAGCAGAGGACAAAAACGCATGCGCGAATGTGGAAAACGAAGTAAACGGAGGCTGGAACGCGCGAAGACGACCAACATCTCCGTCACCCGACAATAATAACTTTAACTATCGCGTTTGTATCTACTTGTAAAACTAAAAATTTTGAAAAACTTATTAAGTACAATGACGTGTATTTTTTTCCGAAGTTTCATCGCTCTTACACTCTGGTAAGTCTGTATTTCACTTTTTAGGTACAAATACAAAGAATATTTTTTATATTTAAACTTTCATTTACTTTATTATTGCTATGCATGATATTATTGTAGTCAAATGTATAATAGAAAATGTATTCGAATCTACGGTCGATCCTTAAAACACAAGTTTTAGCATGAGCATCGTTAATATAGTATATATCTGCGTATATATTTTAGGTATCAATTACGGTATTTCATCAGTTTTATTACAGCTATAAACACACTAAATACATAAATTTAAATATATATAAGGCAATAAACTTAAGTAATTTTGGGAATGGCAAATAAATTGTGAAGATTTGATAACAAAGAAACGATAATCAAAGTTTCCCTTTTTGCATTATTTTTTTAACAGTAAAAATATGTTTTTGGTTTTCAATAATTTTTTACAATTTTCTTTTGACAGCTAATCATTTGTTTATTAATTAAAAGCTTTTATTCAATTATTCAGCTTGCAATGTATGTATGTATGTAAAGGTGCAATCATGAAAGTTAAATTTAACCCAAACATTTTACATACTGGTCTAATCCCGATGACAATGCATGTTTATGATATACATGACCTGATTCTACTGCCAGGATTGGCTCCTGAAGAGGGAACTCCTCAACGGTTAACGGTAGGGACATGATATAATGTTAAAAGCTTTTTCAACTTGACTTGTTTTATAGTATTTAAATTTTACAGTAAGTCTTATTTTAAGTGTAAGATAAGCTATATATAAGCTATATATACATATATGTATATGTATAAAAGAGGAAGTATATATGTTCCTTATAGACGAAACGGCTCGACTGATTTTAATAAAAGTTCCAGACAGTTTCCAAAATATCTGCGCGCATTCATACTTATAGATAAACACTTTTAAATTAATTATTTGTATTACATAATAGAAAATTAGAAACTGTACGAAATCATTCATGTACAAATGACAAGAAAGATCTGTATTATTCATATTATTAAAAAAGTTATTACGTCATCCGTACTGTAATAATCTATTACCATAAATTACCGAAATATTTTTCAGTTCATTTTATATAATAAATTTATCAAGTATGATCAAGTAACTTAAATATCTTATAAGAATTGTATATTCAAGTACCATTGCATATTTTTTAAATAAATATTAACGAATATAAAGCACTTATACATAAGTAAACAATAGGATTTATTGAAATGGTTTGTTTAGTTCTGTTGAAAATCAAACTAAAATAATAATTGTAGTTTAAATAAATATAGTAAATATTTATTTAAACTATCTGTAAGATTCATAGACATATTTCAAATTAAAGAATTTATATTCTTTACAAATACAGTCAAAATAAGAAATATTTATCGAAGCACAATTACGGATCTTATTTTTAAATTCTATACATATGTGTTAAGATTAGAGCAAAGTAAATTATAATACAAAGACTAAATCAGTTTATAATTCAATTAGAAGACATGTTTTTGATTTCTTATTATAATAAAGCCAGTAACAGTGCATTGTTTGCAATAAGGAGACCCTCGTCAAATGTCGCGTCCACGTCTCTCGTTCATTTTTACTTTAAAGAATATCAAGTTACTTACTCATTCTTAAACAAAATGGAGCTAATAGAAATTAATGGAATATCTCGATTTACAAAAGTTTAGTCTTTTGTTCGTGGTTAATTACTCAATCATATTGACATCATAAATATTATATTTTTGAAGCTTTTGTTTAACTTGACTTGTGGAGGTGGAATCTGGCAAGTTAAATTTGACCCACTTTTAAATGTCTAATTAAGCTGAAATACATTTACATACTAGTCCCGGCCCGATGACAATGTATGTTTATGATAAGCATACATGATGCTGGTGCCAGGATTGGCTTTAGACGAAGGAACTCTTGAACGATGAACAATACGGACATGTTAAAAGCTTTTTTAACTTGACTTTTCTGCCTAAGACTTATTAATTCAGTTCAAGTAAATATATACAAGTTTACTTGAACAGGGTCGAAGAGTAGCTATATCGACGCATTCTTATCATCTGTATAATTCTCAACAATATAGTAAGCTTTATTATAGAATCTTATACCAAAACCCACAAACGACTTACGTACTTTTGAAAGGCGCAAAGCAGGAGCCGCAAGCTTATGTTAGGTAATACTTTGTCTATTATATTCATCGCCAATTGTTAGACTGCCTTACTCCTATATGATTCACCAAATACATTAAACTTTCAACTACACATACTATATAGATATATAAAAAATATAAGATCGTACCATTAAACTCCATATTTTAAATCCAAAACCGCAGACTCAGCATAACCTCCGAAATCAAACGAAAACTCTTTCCGAACGCTTAACCAAATATGGGATATCTTACTGGCATTTCCTTTGATGTTTTCCAATCGCTTCCTTTACCGCACTTTTTAAGAATTTCGATCTGCAAATATCAATTAGTACTCTACTTACTCTAATAATATTGAAATAATAAAATATTGGTATAATAAACTAATTATATTGAATTATTGAATAACTAATAATATTGAATAATAAAATATTGGAATAATAAACTTATTATATTGAAGTAAAGAGGCTGCTTTACTTCAATATAATTAATAAACATCTTAAATGTAACACAATTATAAATATTTCGATTGAACTATGACAAACCGTGACCAAGCCGACTTTATTAAGAAAACTGCATATAGACTTAACATTAAATTTAAGTTCAGAATCAAAATATATGGTTTTAAGTTTCAAAAATTTTATGTATATGTAAATTTAAAATCCGTATGTAGCCTTATAGATTGATAAGAAAATGAAACCAATGAAATAACAGCTTTCGAGGAGAACGTATAAATCTTGATTGAATACGTTATAGACAATCTTCTCCTAACGACACCCAGTAAATTGGAATAAAATATAAATCCAATAAAAGTAACGCGTAACGAAAAGCTGGGCGTAAAGTGCTCACTCCTTTCTACCAAATTCAGTTACCTTAATGCCAACGTTTTACAACAGAATTACCTAAAAGTGCAGTCATTTGTCGAGATTTACCGTGGTCCTGATTAAAAAAGTGGCAGTTCTTCCAAAATCGAGCTACGAATTTGGAAATGGAAGAAATGGCACTGATTCATGCTATCTATCTAAAAGTAACGCAAGTAAATATTAATCTTAATATATACTGTTCAAAGATTAATGCCAGACTATACTTCGTTTAATAAACTATAATCGTAATAATAACATAATATAAATAGTTAATAGGTGTTACAATTCCACGACGCGACGAATTTAGACCCTTTCTTTTTTGAGTATCTTGGATTGAGATTCAGGCTGATATATACTCGTATATATCAGCCCTAACCTACCTTGAGATGACCAGGGTGTAAACTTTTGAAATACTTCTAAGTTAACTTTTTTATATATAAAAAGGCAAACGCAACAGCATTTTTAATTTGTTAAAAATCCACTTTAGTAACAAAAATGAAAACATATTAAGTATATTATATGTGACAGAATTTTCATTACGTAAAAGATTTGTTTTGGTAATACTTAACGGATTTATGGTAGACTTGGCTGTCTCTTTAAATATGAAGTAACGATTATTACAAATATTTTGAACTTGATCCATAGTTTTAAGTTCTATTTTGCATAGACAGTAATTGAGATGAAAATAAAACTTGATATTATTTATGCCTACATTTAGATAAGCCAGCGGCTTGGCTGGCAATTTTAGAAGCACTAATTGAAGCAAGTTGAAACTACAAAATCTTATTCACTAACTTCTTGCAGGCAAGCCAGAAGAATGAAATAGTCTAAGAATATTTAAGAGCAGGAGATACGAATTTTATTTAAATGTAGAGTAAACTCGTAGGTTTTATTCATACTGAGATAACATGATTACAATAACCCATTTTTATTAATTTCTGGAGAAGTAAATATCCATATGTAGGAATACGGAACTCCTTATTTCTAGTCTTATGTCATTTAATACTAGCGGCCCGTCCACGCGTTGCTGTGGCTCAGACTGGTTTCGGCTTCCCCTGAAAATGATACTGTCATTGACAGATCAAAAAAATTACAGTTTCATCCGGTGTGTTAATCTATCTGAATTTTTTTAAATCGGTCCAGTCGTTCGAAAATCTATAAGGAACATAAAAAACAACTTTTTCTTGTATACACATACATTATTACCAGTTGCTTCGGAATTCTATAAATTCCGATTTGATGCAATAGATATATATGACGTCGTTTCTGAAACATATTAACCAAATATGTGTTAATCTGCATATCCCAATTAAGACCTAGTCATATTAACACGTTTTCTCATAAACGTACAGTAATACGTAAGTTGGAAGCAAATTGAGTTGTTAGAGCAAATAGGATATTCTGATTGCAACGTTTTCAAGCAATTAATTTCTATTCGCACCTATATACAAGTTTTGTTTATATAAAATAACATTAACGAACGAAATGATTTTGCCTGAGTGCTCAATTAAACGAGTCATTATTACGAAGCGCATTGATTTTATCCCAAAACTTAGGTTATTTAAAACTAACGTGACCTAATTTTTAGTTTACGGTTTTATTACTAGGAAACATGAAAGCTTTGCTTCACTTTTCATGCGTACAACTGTGGTGTGAAATTCTTTTAACAATCGTCTTTGCCATTCCTTTTAAGCAAGACTTAAAAGGGAACTTTGAAATAACTATGTTTCTTCCTATTGCTGTATTTTAGTTTTGCTTCATATCACACTAAATAAAGTATCACCTGTTAAATTGCATTGCTCATGGTTTCGTATTTGATAAATCCTTTTTAAACTTCCGTCCAGCCACGGATAGGCGGGCGTATGCAAAGCTGACTGGGAACCTCCACTAGTTGGAGAGGCACCAAAAGAAGAAGATTTTAAAACCTAGAGTGCCTAACAGATCATATAATACCTATTTTTAGCCAAAGAATAAGTTCCTATTTCAGATATAAATAATATGATAGGACCACGTCCTACTTGGGATTACAAATCCCAAATCCTACTTGGGTGTATATGCAGTACCCCTCAAATCTCTGAGCAGGACTGCTTAAATTACTAGTTACATTTGATACTTTACATATTTGTACCGCCGTGTGGTATGGTGTGGCTGATAGGAATAAACCGCCCTCATTTCTTACTTTGGTGTCGTAAAAGGCGACTAAAATAAATTGCCATGAGGCGAAATGAAAATAACTAGGCGGTAAAATAACTAGTCAAAACATGTAACATGTTTAGAACACATTGTGCCGACCCCACTTAAAGTGGGGTAAGGGTAGAAGAATGATGATGATGGTATGACAAGATTTGGAGGCGAGCAGTTACAATTAAGTACGAATATATTTTTTAAAATGGCTATTGCTTGAGTTGTTGGTGTCACGAAGGTATGCCTTGTCTCTCTAACGAGTATCTACGAGTATCAAACAATCGCTTTAAGTCAACATCTAGATTAAATACAGTATTTTCAATTTTCAATTTTCTCTTTTGCTTAAACATTTATCGAAAAATAATAAACAAATATTTGTGTCATTTTTATAATTTAAATTACTTTGGATACGGTACCCGCGAAGGTAAATTTTACATGAAATGACTTACTGAACACGAAAAAGATGGCATTTTGTAACGATATCAAGGGAAGAAATTTTTATAATTGAGTTATTCAGTGACACGTTTATCTCTAACTTCTCTGACAAAGCTAACGTCGGGGGATGGAGAGCCAATGGTAGCCAATACTTAAATGAATATTATCCTATATAATATTAAAAACACCTTTTTCTGAAAACAATTAAGAATGTCAACAATAAAGGGTGATTTTGGAACCGGATTTAAAAATTCTCTAATAAAATAAAAAATTAAAAGTATTGTTAAAGGATTTGCTTATCTCATACAAAATAACGTTGAGTAATAACTTCTAATAGTATGCGCATAGTTTTTGTCCCATCGCTCATTGCTAACACTTGTTAATATTGTTAGAGGGAGGGTATTGTTTTGATAGATTAGGTTAGATCTAGAACTTCGAACATACTATGTATCCCGTCAGTGTGCTTTGCGATATAAACAACCCTGATATTGATAACTTTTGGCAAAATTGGGAATATCTTTAACAGCTAATAATTATAAATTATAGATTTATTTATTATTGTTCAAATGTTAGTAAAAATATGTAATTATTTTAACTTTACGATTCATAAGTAAAGAGCTTTTAAAAGCCATTTTGAATAAAGATTAATTTCTTTATACATAACACATACAGCTCTAGAAGGTTCTACGAACTACTTAATCTGCAATTTATCTTGTAATTATATTCATCTTGTTTCTAACATAGATTACAATATAAGTAAAGTTATTAATTAATCCATAGATGAAAAATATTAAAAAAATGTATTGCGGATGCTTAATTTGTAGCTGAAAATTGTTTAGTGTCATTTGGATTTGAATTGGAAACTTCATTTCAAAACACAAAAACAATTTCATTTTTCATATACGGTATCGTAGATGTATGAACTTTGAAACTCGAAAATATATTTAAAAAAGAAGTTGTAATAAATGTAATATATCTATTATATAAGATGCAACCTGTTCCTGCTGTTTTGCCCGCGTGGAAATTAGTGTGTCTCAAAGATTTTCCCCCGTAAATGTCAACCCCGCGGAAATTTAACCGTAATGTTCTGTTGACTTAAAACCTTAATAAAAATTGCCCTATATTTTAATAAAAACTGTGCTAAAATTCGTTCAGTATTTTAAGAAAAACGATCACATACAGTCGGACAGTTTTAGGGACTTTGTTTTATAATATGTACTAGCTGTGCTTGCGGCTTGGCTCTCGTGAAAATCGGTGTATTTTAATTGAAATTTTGAATCTAAAAATAGTTATTGTGTGTTAACCATAAGAGATAGAGCTGTCGGAGACTTTTCTGTAGCTTTTTCATAGAACTACAATGCCTTAGTATATTACTTTAGTGTGTCTTTGTTGATTCACACGGCAAATACGACGAAAGCTCTCAGCAGGTGAGTTTTGTTACAACTGTGCGACACCTCAACTCAATGTACCTTAATGCACTATTAATTAAACCTTCCGAAAGAATCGCCCTACCTTTTAGTAAAAACTGTACAAAAATCCGTTCAGTTGATTTTGAGAAAATCGATCTCATACAGAGATACAGCTTTTCGGGACTTTGTTTTATAATATGTATAAATGATTTCACACAAAAAATCTGTACTTTTAGTTGCTTGGATGATATTTCAGTACATATCTCAAACTGTAAGCATGTACGACACGAGTGGTAGAGCGGAGTTGCGTTGCACAGGAATTCAATAAAGAGCCCGATATCTCTTGTTCGCTCGAGGGTGTTAACTGAAAATATCACGCCCCTACGTGCTTATCACACTCACGATGTTTACAGAAAGGACCTTTCAGAGTTCGGCCCTAAACATTTTAAGAATATTGAAATTTACGAGGCTCCTTTGAGTATTTGTCCGAGTTGAATGTGTCGATTTTTTTTTATAAATAAAGAAAAGGATTTCTCGCCGGACGACTGAACCCTCATTTAATTATCTTTTGAATCTACTGTCCATTACTTTTTTCCTTTGATGGTATAAACTTCGAAAAGAAATCGCGCTATATTCAATTTCGGACAATATTATTATTGGTACAAATAGCCGTCTGGTATCCGGCTGAGTGGAATAGACCACCCTCATTTCTTATCGAGGTGCCGTAAAAGGCGACTAAGTTAAGTAGATGTCAAGCAGGCGGCCGGTCGTAAAATACCTAGCCAAATCATGTGATAACATGTTTATAACATGTTGTGCCGACCCCATTAGAGTTGGATAAAGAGCAGAAGAATGATTATTAACGCTGCAAACTTATTCGTTGATTTTAACCTTAACAATTTATGTCAGATATATATTACTTATCAGTTAAACTTACAATGTAACATTTGTGTTTATTAAAGGGAGTAAACACGAGTTTTAAACATGTTGTTATTATGATTCGGCTAATTATTACGACCGGCCGCCTGCCTGATATAAACTTACCCTAGTCGCCTTTTATGACACCTCGGTAAGAAATAAGGGTGGTCTGCTCAGCCGCGCTCTGTCACCTTTGTTATATAATTTTGCATATACGTAGAAAAAAGGTTGCGGTAGTCTCGCTGCTATATCAACTTCACTGCTCCAAGTATTCTATCTAACAAGGGCAGGTCAGATTCTTGACAAGCTGCCAATGACTCGACGAAATGACGTCTTCAATGTCAGCCACCACTTAAGTTTAACTATATTCTAATTCTTAAACGTAACATATAAATATGGGTTTTTTTTTCAATTTTAGTTTCTATTTATAGATTAAAATTGCTTAAGCGATCAATTACTGGGACGATACTCGTACATTTTTTATTATCAAAAACTACTACAATCATTGGGACAATCAATGGGGGATAGCAAATGTTATTTAATCCAGATTATTGAAACTTTGTGCCTGATTTAATATTCAATTATATAATTGTATATGAAATAATTTTGCAAAAAATTTAAGTAATATTTATTTAACCGTAATTTCTAATTCTAATATCACTAATGTTCTTAAAACATTTTGTCTCCAGTTATAAGAGAAAAGTATAATAGGAGTTACTAAATAAAAAACAATACTTTTGGTACATTTCGTTGACAAAATTGCCAATTAAAAAAAGTAAAATGAAAGATTAACTTTATGATTAACGCAAACATTCTTTTACTATATGGTTAGTAATATGGTATGGTAATAATGGTAATAAAATAAAAAATAAATTACAATAAACTCTGGAAAAATGATTGGACTAACCCTATTCCTAATTTCAAACCACAATTCGGGATCTTCCAATCAAGACATCGTCGATCAATAGTGTCACGACGGGATCAGTAGGCAAAGGGTAACTATAATCAATCGAACTTAACCCAATAATACTCACGTCATGGGCGTTGATTGTTAAGGCCGATTTACACCAAACGAATAAGCTAGAGCTCCAGTGTAGGGTACAATCACAAAAAATTCTCATATAATTAACCCATAATTAGCTCATATAATGTATAGTTTTAAATAACTAGTACGTAAGTTTTTTAATTTAAACTATCGTGAGTGGTATTCATAATTAATGTATAAAAACCGGCTATACTCACGTCTTATTTTATCCGATGAGCCCGACTAGTTTCAAGCCTTAGGGGCTCTTATACATAAGGTCTTGAACTTAGCTCCCGCCGCGATAACGCCGCATGGCCCCGTATGGTCTTGAAACTAGATGGGCTCATCCGATAAAATAAGACGTGAGTCTAGCCTTTACATTTAAATATATTCCATAGAATTTTTGCGAACGCAGAAAGAACAACAAAGTAATGCTTTATGTTTGTTTACAATAACCAAATTTGTTGGAGTGGGGATAGAACAAGCATTCGCTTGTCTGATCTAACTTAGCCTTTATACAAGACCTTGTGAAAGTCACTTTATTAACTAACTTTATAAACTATGTAACATAATTTATGATAATATATATAATTTAAAAATGATACCAAGGCATTAAGAAAGTTCGAAGATCGTTTAAGGCTTTCGTATAATACGTTTTTATAATATAATTCCACAATTTGTCTAGATTTTGTCTTTACACAAGTTCAAAGAGCAATGAAAAAGACACTTATTAACAAAGCTTATTATATTGAAGACTATGTAAATTATGAGAAAGAAATAAATAAATATATGGAACACTTTTACACACGGTCGTCAGTCCTCAAATTAAGTAACTAAATATTTGTATCATGGGTGACAGACAATTGGTAAATATATACTTATATAATTTTAAATATACACGTATATACAACCAGATTTGAAAAAACACCAAATTGTTATTAGAAAATTTTGGGCCTCGGCGTGAATCGAACCCGTGACCTATGGAGCTGCAGGCAGGGTCACTGCCAATTGCGACAATAAGCTATTCAGCCAGAGAAAGCTTAGATTCCAATTTTAACCAGCTACGCATTAAATAAGATCATATACTTGTTTGATTTCTTGAATAAAGTTTTTAAAAAAAAAAAGGGATCGCGATATTTCTTGCTGATTATCATCTCTTCTGTGATTCTGGGTAATATAATCTTTCTGAACCTTAGCTTACCTTGACGTCATTAAAATTTGACGATTCGAGGAGCTTGTAAAAGCCATGTTGAATAAAGAGTAATTTTCATTTGATAATTTCACTTTTATAAGTATAATTTTTGGCTTGGAAGAAGGATAAGTCAAGTAGATTATAATGCCGCAGTTATCTGAATCAAACTTTGAATACCACTATTAAATTATTACTCGCTACGAGTGGCACAGATGTCGGAACTTTGCCTTTTCTTAGAACAGAAACTATAATTGGTATTTAAAATTCTCTTTATAATGAACATTTCTAGTTAAATTAGTCTTACTATTTTTTATATTTGATTCGCATCATTGTTGACCAAACTATTAAAAACTTACAGATAAAATAAGATCCAGTTGTTATCCCATTGCTGGACAAGAGCACTCACTGTTTCGAAGAGAACGCATTTAGATCCACCACTCTGTTTTAATGCGGTTTCGCAGGTCACATATACGCCAGAATTCTTTAAAGAAATTAAAGTTCTATATTTTTTCATTTTTATTACATGACTATATAACATTCCTAGCTTTTACCGGCAACTTCGTTTGTATGGGCTGTTATCGCGTGATAGGTTAATAATAAATAGCGCTTTTCAATGTCATTCTTTAGAATATTCCTATTATAGTTCCAATTCTTAATAGCATTCCTGTAGAATTAACAGAATTTCCATAGTCTATATGTTATGCTGGTGTATAAGAAAGAATTGTGCCAAAATTCATCGATATTGGTTCAGCGGATTCGCTGTGCTTAAGTAACAATCATACATCCATACTAACAAACCTTTCGCATTTATAATATTAGTAGTACTTATATTGACAGAATTGAAAAATCGTGGCAAAAAAATAATATATCATAACATCGTGTCTAACTTGGGTTATAAAAGACTTTATATTTTCTACACCGGAGGGTACCCTTAAACCGCCCCAAATAAATGCTGAGGTTGGGATGGTTGTTCTAGATACAAGGAATTTACCCTTTCATGTAAAAATAAATACTGTAGTCAGTTTGCCCGTACCCCATCTGTGCAATGGCCTAATTTAATTCAACAATAGTTACGAGCTCCTTCAAACAGAGCCTTCTTCATCTTCCGTCATATTACGCTCAAATAAAATATGATTGTATTCTTACTTGGACATGGAGGGAACCATATGATTATTTCGCTTTTTATTCTGGAAGTTTCATTTATTTTATAAACTAGCGACCACTCCGGCTTCGCACCAGTATTACAGCATAAAATAATTGTGTTAGACTTGATTTCATTTGTGCGTTTCTTTTTGATTTGCGATAACTTCAAAGATGTTCATTTAAATTATATAAGGTACAAATTCGTAATTATAATCACTTCATGGTTAATAATGTGATGTTAGTTGATAAAAAGTAATATATTCTTCTAAATATATTCTCGATTTTACCAAAACAAATTTTAGAAGCCGGAATGAGGTATCCTTTAAAGATATTGATTGCAGACTTTTCTGTAAACCTATCTAAGAAGAATATCGCACCAAAAATGATTTTTTTGTATCTCAAAGAGTTTAATCAGCATTTATTTAACAATTATCGTTATATCAACCGAATAACATAAAACCTTAACAAATTATACACGTAAACTTTCTCTATGATTCACTCTGTCTATTGTCTATTGTTTAAATAATCATCTCCATTTCGCTGAACATCAATATATGAGTAAATTACCATTGCTATTAACCGAGTATAGTTCTGATAACCTTCATATCAAAAAGTCACTGTATGCGGAAAGATTTGCATACTTAACCAAGGCGATAGATATGCCACCATACTAAACATGTGCTTACTTTTAACCTGCTCGTCCTAAGGCTAAGTTTTGAATAAGTGTACCTACGTACAGTCAGCCCAAGCTCAATATTGATATCTACTCTTGTCTTATGAACTTGATTAATTAAAACAGGATATCATTTATTTCTTATTACATATTTAGCGACTTGCTTAATCTGAATACTCTTATAAAAAACAGGTGACCAGGAATAGACTATCTACAATATTTTTTAATACTGAAAATAAAAAAACTGCTTTCAAAATATGTATGTCACATACTTCCATGCCAATAAAATCTTTATGATAAACTGACACATCATGTCAAAACTTACTGTAACTGTGGCATCAATATTGAGTGTCAAAATAATACAAAATTATTACATGCTAAAAATAATTATGGCTAAATCTATGGCTTAGATAAAAAGAACAAACAATCTCTTGCTTTTAAAAATGTATATAGAAGCCCAAGTGCAAACTCGAGAAGGAATGTAAAAGGAAAAGAAACACAAGTCGTTGATCAGCTTAAAAGATGATATTTTGTCCTACGAAACAAGACATTTGGGACAAACCGTCCAGAATCTATTTGCTAATGGACAGATATTACTAAAAAAAGCTTTTCATGACTGAAACAAATTTTTACTTATTGATTTTTATAAACTTTCAAATTATCTTCGGTTTCATTAAGGAAATGTACGCCCATGGAGTGTTAAATGACTAATGCATTGAAAATATATTAATAATGTATATAGTCATAGACGTTCATAATATTATTGAAGATATCGTTTTTCTTCAGCAACTGAGCGATAAAACTATGAATTGCTACTTAAATTTCGCTAATATCGTCTCGATTATTGAACAACCGAAAGAATTATTGCGTCTAAAAGATATTCCGAAAACGTATCATTATGATTAATCCTTACAAATGTTGGAGCTACAATCTGTTTTAGAGAAATATCTCCCATATTTTGGGCACGCTTTGATGGCTCTTGGGTATATTCTCGAACAATCTCAAAGTTTCGGGCCTCCTTTGCCAAGCGGCGTAGTGCTCCTCGGGCATCTTTGTGTGCTATCCGATCCTCGATCCCTATCTCCTGACCGGCCTAGTGTACAAATAATCAACCTTGTCTTCTTATTAAGCAATTTTTTAATGTTTCTATACGATATAATTAGATCATTCGAATATGACGTACCACGTGTATATGAACTCGATCAATTTATGGGTTAAGGTGAAAAGCTGGGTTAAACGTAAAGGTTTCAATAATAAATTATTGTTTAATTTAAATAAATAATAAAACAATGCACACAATTTTTTTTCTAACTTACCCTTTATGATTTCTCTCTTCTCTGATAAGATAATTTATGGAACGAGACCTTCGTTTTAAGATAATTTTAATTGGCTACGTGATGATAATATTGACGCAAGTAAATTAAATTACTTCGTTTTGATCAAGAGTCTTAATGTACGAAATATAGATAAACAATAATTAAAAAGAATTGCATTACAACAGAGTCTTTAAAGACAAAAGAAAATACAATAATCTTATAATTCCTAGTATTTGTTAATATTTTGAGTTTTTAATCCGACTTTGATAATTATAGATAAGACCAAATTATTATACGTACGTACGTAATATTACGTATATTTATTCGCTACGGAATAAATAGACGTAATATTACGTACATACGCCGTAAACTACGTAATAATTATCCTATATAGTGTATTATCTATGGTAATAATGCCGCAGATAAACTATTGCCAGCTATAAAAATGTGAAAGAATAATGATTATATTTCAAGGATTTTATCAAAAATAAAAGCGAGTGGCTGTCGAAAACTGGTGGGTCTGAGTTGACGATTCGCCACACTTTTGTGTTTAGCAAAGAGTACTTATATCGATAAGTGCTCTCTGTTACCAATGAGGGTTTAAAATCAAGGCTTTGTGGAAAGTACAAAGAGAAAATATTTTTTTTTTATATCGGAGAACAGTAAACATGACTGAAACAACATTATACATTTAAACTTATGGGTAAGAAAACAAAATTTAAAATGATTATCAGTAATAAAAAATAAGAATCCATCTATTATAAGTTAATAGTTCTAACTAGTACCATTTAATTACTCGAGTAAATTTTAGTTGACTTAATTTGATATGTTAATTTTAAACAATTGGACATGAATACTTTCAGAATATTCCAGTCGTTTAACAAAAATAATAACTCTTTTTGTATGCCAGTTTAGATTTTTCATCCGCTTTCCAAACATGATGAAGGAAACACTCATATGCAACATCCTTTATACAACATTGGAAATGCATCGGTTGTAACCAAGATATAAGGATACAATTTTCGAGTAAAATTATATAGTTAAAATGCTACTTGATTTCTAGGACCGCCGTTTTGAACTCAATATGACGTCAAATAGCTTACAGACAGCGGATGCTAAGGTTAATCTAATGTCGTTTGTATATCAGTTTAAAAGTTACTTAACGCGATCAAAACATTTAACATAATTAGTTATCTTTTCATTTTATAGCATTACTAGCGGCCTGCCCCTGCTTCGCACGGGTATAAAATATACATCCCATGTCAGTCAGTGTAAAAAAAATGATTAAAATCGATCCAGTAGTTTTGATTTATTCATTACTTCCCGTGGCCCGCAAGCGTTAAATTTGGAGAAAAACAATTTCCCTCTCCCTATACCAAGAAGATTTCCTGCTATCTTTGGAATATCTAAATTAATATAGTACATTTTTACTTATTTTACATTTTCCCTATGTATTTTATTTTTACAATTAATTACAGAATGTCTTTAAACAAACTCTTGAAAGAGCGACATAGCTGCTAAAGTCGAAGTGTTATAGGGCGAAGCGCGGCGTCCTCACAGCATTTTAAATCTGTAATATCTCCGAAAATGTTCACTTAAATTACATGCTGTAAACGGCCATATTGATCTATATTAAATCATATATTTATTTAAGGTACTAATTGGATAAGGATTAATGCTGTATTGTATAAAAATTGCTTCAAAAATGAGGCATTATTTTTCGTAAAAAGTAAATTACAAAAAATGCTATAGTGGGTTATCCATGAGAGATAGACATATACCATCGCGGACTTTTCTGTAGACCTTTTCAAGGTTTACAAATATTTAGTACATCATTTTGATAAATCTCGTGGGGTTTAGCCTGCGTTTGCAATGTAAGCGGAAAAATATGTAATTATTTACAGAAACCTCAAAAATTATAGTATTTCTCTACTCCGTATTGAATTTTATTATACGTACAAACCTTCCTCTGGAATCACTCTATCTATTAAAAAAAACCGCATCAAAATCTATTGCGTAGTTTTAAAGTTTTATGCATACATAGGGATATATGGACAAACAAAGAATGCGACTTTGTTTTATGTAGTGATTAATACATTATTCGTCAAAACATATTTAGTTCGATAAAATTTATTATTAATTTAAAAACTAAAAGCAAAGATAATAAACTTGCCAAACAGGAAAGTTAAGTTCATGACGTGCCAGAATGTTTTTAGTATGGAGGGGGTAATGGAAGTTTTCCTTGTTTCTCAACGGGATGAGGAGGCAGCCGCTATCAGTGTCAACATAGCTTTTAGTTCCACTAACTGGAACCTTCAGATTTTGTTTTGCTGTTTCTTCTTTATATCTCTACTAGCAATCGCCAGCGGCTCCGCATTTTTGATATCCATAAAAATAGTTAAAGTGGGTTAACCTTAAGAGCTAGACATATGCTGTCGCGGACTTTTATTTAGAACTTTTAGAAGAGAACAATTTTGTAATACATGATTTTTGAATTACTTTCGCCGTTTACTCAGCGCACGCAAGGAAAGAAATTTTGCCATTTTCGTAATATTTTTTATTGTTACTTATCTCCTATTCATCCTGGCGTGATGTTATATAATCTTTTCGTATAAAAAGGCCTTAAGCTGAGTTTTGCAAAACAAAATAAAATTGTAATAAATGTTGGAAACACCTAGATCAGATTTTACTGAATATGCGAGAAAACAAACACCGAATAGGTTGTTGTGTAATTTCGACACGAAGAGATTAGATTTCAACAGGGATTTGCAGAGCAACGCAACGCAAGCTCCAAATCCAGGTTAAGGATTTAAAATAGGTATATCTCTATTTGTATCTCGAACCTACATTTTAGTGAGAATAAAACTGGTTAAATACAAGTAGTATTGTAAAATAAACAGCGTGTAAAACTTTTTTGAAAAGGAAAAAGTCGATCTTGTCTGATTGCAACATAATCATTTTGCAATCAGACAATTAGACCATAATTATTAGTTCATTACATCTGTATGCAATGTACTGATTTATTAACAAACTAAAATAAACAGAAAAATATCAGTAACTTAAGTTTAATATCTGATAAATAAAAGGACATGATTTCATATAATTTATCGAAATACCCAAATATTCAAGTATTGCGTTTTAAATTTGTAAATTAGAATTGTATCTTGGATAATAAACTTATTGAAACTAGGTCTCGCATTCTGAATCAGATAGCAAACGAGCAATCAATTCAGTTAGTCCTGGAAATCAGTGCCGATGATACGATTACTCATCCCAATCTGAATATTGAACTTATAAAGCGGGGAATAATTGATGTATAAACTTATAACAGGTAATTAGATGCTTATAGATTGTGTCTTAATGAAGGAAGAAGATAAAAAATGATAAGATGAGTAGGCCCGAGCATATGAAATATTAGCTTACATTTCAGGACAATACCATAACAAAGTTACAAGAACCAAAGCTAGAAGCCCTCCGGCACAAACCTGATCCAGCGGACCTTATTCCAGCAGATATTTACTTTTTTCATAATTTAAGTTATAAGTGGTAAAAAGTTCAACACCCGACAGGCAGTTCTGTTCACAACGTATTAACTGACTTAATCACTACCAATCTAGCAGAGTTTTACAATGAAGAGATCAACTGCCATCAAAATGAAATATGCATAATTTGAGCCAGTACTTTAATGTTAACAAAACTGCCTGATCCCGGGACGATCGTTTTGTCAATTTTTTTTAGAACAAAATATTATTCAAAAACTTACATAGAATTACAATCAGGTGTTCCTGTTTAACATAATCCAAAACAAAAAGGGTACAGTGCGTTTTCCGTTACAATATAGAGTTGCATATTTAGGCAAATGATTTTTATCGGTTGGGCTTTTGTGTACTAACAGAAATATTCTTTCTCATATTTAGACATATCTTTAGGCATATTGCGGGTATTGTAATCGAATTATATAATGATATTTATATTGACATGAAACAAAAATAAATTAAAACATAACTATGACATATTTATTAGAAGATTTGCAACAACTTTTAGTATTAAAGTTCAAAGTTTATTTTAATTTTAAATTCAAACACAACCTTGATTCAACAATGATTATAAAAACAACTTTAAATAAGATCTAATAAAGAGCAATATTATAGTATATATAACGTATATTAACGTAAATAACGAATAAAACGTATGAACACTTGAAGTAAATAAGGCACTAAGTACCTAAAAATTAAAATTCGAACAAGTATGCAATTTGGTTCTAAAAGCCAATTGTAGAACCAAATTGCATACTTAGTTCGAATTTTAATTTTTAGTTACTTAGTGCCTTATTTGCTTCAAGTATTCGTATGTGAAAGTGAATACATTTTGAATTATTTATATAATTATATAAATCCAAACTGCCAAGTTTTATTTTACATTAGTAGTAATATCTTGAATTCCTTGCCTATTCTGTACTTATCAAATCTTTCCATATAGCTGCCTAGTGGTGGACGCGAAAGGAGCAATCTACTTGACAACTAAAAATGGAACATTTCCAATAACGCTGACGTCCTTCAAGTCCCATGATATCACAGGCAGAGATACTCCAAAGATTTTATCTGCAACCGCTAAGAATCTGTCAAGAGACAATGTCGACGCCCACTGGGACGAAAGATCTGACGTATTACTCTCAAGCCTTGTCAACGATACCTTTGGAGATATCGAACCAAACGAGTGGAAATCAAATCAAAAGAGAAGTATTAATGACGCCGTCTCAAAAAACATTACGTTAGTTTTAGAGAATCTCTTAAAGAATTATGAAAATTCTCAACTACCTACTCACGGTAAAGGTACGAATAATAACCAATTTTTCGTATTCTAAATTTGTTTTCGTTTGTACCATGTGTCTTCATTTTTACGTTTGAATTGTATTTCGTAATCAATTATAGGGTAAAATACATTTTTTAAATAACGATCTCAAATGCGATAGAAAAGATAGTAAATTTCATATTTGGCTTTATTTAATTTATTTAATCCGTGCCTTTGGACTTAGCATTTACATATCAGTAATATATTATTTTGCATTATGTTTTCCCTTTTACTCTTTATTTGTTAACCCACAGAGATATATATAATTCATATATTCATATTTAGAATAGTGTTGTACTGCATAGTTCGAAAATATAAAAATAAAAATTATGCCAAAAAAATCGAGAATTTTCTCAACCGTTTATTTAAAAATTGTTTAATATTGCATTATATTTTCGAATATTAATTAATTTTGTGTACCAATTGGAAACATCTTAGTTTGGTATGACATAAATCTAAGATGTTGTAATATGAAAATCTATCCATTATGTTTATTTACAGGGTACCCGACTGTTGTTCAAACAAATATATTAATAAGAAGTATGGGACCAGTTTCTGAATTGGATATGGTAAATATTAAGCTAATAATTTATTCAGCTATTGTTTTTACTTAAATATATGTAGATAGATATGTAACGCAGCAGAAATATATAATATAAGGGGAAGCCTCGACAGCGTGCAAATAAATTAGGTTGATTTAAGCTCACGTCAAGAGGTCGAGAATTCAAAAGTAATGAAAATATTATTTTGCTATAATCCGCAATATCTATATCTATATTTATTCTTTAACTACATTTTATCGCGGATTGTAGTAAAATTATATTTTCATTACTTTTACGACGTGTGTTATCCGGCTGAATAGAGTAGTACCATCCTCATTTCTTACCGAGGTGTCGCAAAAGGCGACTAAGGTGAGTTGACCCGCCGTGTGGTATCCGGTTTAGTAGAACAATAGACCACCCTCTTTCTTACCGAGGTGTCGTCAAATACGACTGAGGTAAGTTGACGTCAGGCAGGCAGTCGTAAAAACGCAGCCAAATCATGTAACAGCATGTTTATAACATGTTGTGCCGACCCCACCTAGAGTGGGATAAGGGCAAGGAGAAGATGAATATTTTCATTACTTTTGTATTATGGACCTCCGCAAAGTCGAGAATTAGTTGAGTTAATAAGAGTACCTATAATAAATTTGGAACAGAAATAACAGACCAAACAGACCACGTTCGAATAGCTGACAAGAAACTTAGTGGCAACCACTATTACTTTTAATAATTCCGTGTAGGTAGAATCCATTATAGCAGGACAAATATGTAAATGTATATTTTATAATTACCCAGTTGGATATAATTAAAATAAATAAGACAGGTATTCTTAAAATTGTAACTACAAATACGTTCTTTTTTTAAGTTTACACTAATAAAGGATAATACAGCAACGATGTTAATGTTATATGTATGTCCACAATACAGGATTACTCAATGGATTGTTACTTCCGGCAATACTGGCGTGATACGAGGCTTTCATTCCTTGGCCCCATTCGATCATTGTCGCTCTCAATTAAAATGCTGGAGCGAATCTGGCGACCCGACACCTATTTCTACAATGGCAAGCATTCCTACGTTCACACCATCACCGTGCCCAATAAACTGTTGAGGATCAGTCAACACGGTGATATTCTTTACTCGATGAGGTAATTACATTTTATTTCTATTTAAATATATTCGTTATTTTTGAATTTATCTTTGAACCAAAAGCTTAACGAATTATACACAACAATTTTCCTCATTAATCACTCTATCTATCGGAGAAAAGCGCATAAAAATCTGTTCAATAGTTTATAAGTTTAGATCGAAAAGACAAAAACTTCACTTACCAAAAAATATGTAATATTTAAACAATATTTTTATACGCAATCATCACCCTCTTGCCCTTATCCCACTCAAGTGGGGTCGGCACAATATGTTATAGACATGTTGTCTGATTTGGCTACGTATTTTACACCTGGCCGCCTGCCTGACGTCAACTTACCTTAGTCATATTTTACGGCACTTTGGTAAGAAAAAGGGTAGTCTATTTTACTCAACCGGAGACCACACGGCGGTCAACTAATCTTAGTTGCATTTTACAACACCTCGGTAAGAGATGAGGGTGGTCTACCCATTACTACTCATCCGGATACCGCACGATCTTGCTTGAAAGATAATATTTTGGAAATAGTAAAATTTGATGAGGATTACAAAAAAGGATCTTTTTAAAAGTACGCAATAAAGAATATAATTAAAACTACTCTCTTTAAAAAATACATTGTTCGTTATAAATGACACTGAAAAATGTTACCGCTCTTGTTACATCGCGGAAGATAACTAAAATTGTTTTGAAGTTTAAAGGAAAGACTGTTCTCTATCATATTGTTAAGTAATTTTTCTATATAATAATTCTTTTTAATTAAAATATCTGGGTGAACGAGCCTTGCTCGGTAATTTTTTACAAAACAAAAAAACTTAAAAAAAAATATACCTATATAATAATTCGCTAAAAGAACCAATAAGGAACACGACGGTCAATCTTTAGAGATTTTACTCGTAAATTTACATAATTAATTTTCAGTCTTGTACAAACCCATGATTTTCAAGCATTTTTATCATTTATATAATTTACAATTGTGTAATATATTTCAAGTATAAGCATATTATATACTTAATTTACAATACACCTAATTTAAAACCTTTATGTACGCGAGGTATTTCGACGCTTACCGTCGCTATATTTTTATATTGATTATCTTTCCAACAGGTTGACTATCAAAGCAAAATGTCCCATGGAACTACGGAATTTCCCGATGGATCGACAATCGTGCCCGCTTATCCTCGGCAGCTGTGAGTATTCATGATTCAAACCGCATTCACGATTTAGAGAAACTGATGGCCGTAAGGAGTAATCAGAGCGTGTCAAATCGCTTACAACACATTCAAATTCGATAACACCATTTTTTTATCGGAAAACTGATTGAATATTCACATATGTTAAGGTCTACTTTTATATTATAGCCTATGACTTTTCCGCCTTGTGGTTTCCGGCTGAGTAGTATAGACCACCCTCTTTTTTATCGAGCTGTCGTAAAAGGCGACTAGAGTAAGTTGACACGCCGCGTGGTATCCGGCGTAGTAGAATAGACCACCCTCATGTTTACCGAAGTGTCGTAAAAGGTGACTAAATTAAGTTGACTCGCCGTGTGGTATCCGGTTGAGTAGAATAGACCACCCTCTTTCTTACTGAGATGTCGTTATAGGCGACTAAGGTAAGTTGATCCACCGTGTTGTATCCGGCCGAGTAGAATAGACCACCATATTTTTACCAAAGTATCGTAAAAGGTGACTAAGTTAAGTTGACCCGCCGTATGGTATCCGGCTGATTAGAATAGACCACCCTCTTTCTTACTGAGGTGTCGTTAAAGGAGACTAAAAGGTGGCGTAAATTTTCGTCAGCCAGGGGGCCGGTCGTAAAATACCTAACCGAATCATATGACATGATGTTTATAACTTGACAGAGTAAATAATAAGAAGGAAGATGAAACTCGTATACTTCATCTTTGTATAACCACACATATAAAAGAGAGACGGATAGATCACCCTCATTTGCTTTTTCTTTATAGTAATATGTCACATTTTATGCTGGCTACCCTGCTCTACGTATACTATATATCTCTAACTCTAAATAAGTCTCGGAGAGACCTATAGGTATATAGAAAAAAAGTTGTAAAAAAACAGCGTGTCTGTTAACACTTTAACCGTCTTATCCAGATTTTATAATGTAAATAGAGTTTCCTCAGTCAACGTCATTAAATATTTTTATCATTATAAATAACTAATCTTATTTCTTTTTCATATAGACGCCTACTCTAACCAACAATTGGTGTACCAATGGCAAAATTCCCAAAGTGTTAACTTTGTTCCTGGAATGACTCTATCTCAATTCGATCTTATCAGCTTCCCTTACAGGAATTTCACCTTCACGAGACGAGAAGGTAAGTGAAATTTATAATATTGAACATTTTTAGCATGGCTAGTAAAATAGTAAAGAGATGTAATTCCCCTCGCCAAGATTCTGTTATTGGAACCTTACAAAAAAAGAACTTCATTGTCTATCGAGCTCCCTATACCTATATCTCTATCCGATGTCTAATTATTCATTGGGTACCTTAGTTTCTTTGTTAGACGATCTTAATTGTTCTTACTTATGAACAGTGTAAGATTCACTAAACATGATTGATTAAATTTAAGCAAGTTTTTAAATTTAATTTGAAAATAATTTTAGATTTTAATTATTAATTAAAATCTCAAATAATTTTCAAAAACCTGATTTATATTTGTGTGTCTGTTATTACAATAAAATTAAATCTTGACATATTTAGGTTGTTATCACTTCGCAACTGTATAAACATAAAAAAAAATCAGAAGTTAAAATAGCATCTCTTATTATTGAATATTTATATACTTATTATAGCCACCATCTTGTTATAATATAACGAGCCATAAATATATCAGATATAGTTTTATTAATAAAACCGAAAATATAATAAAAACGTATTTCGTAAACAGTGAAAATATATTAGCGATAAAATATTTCAAAGATAGGATAGAATAGGAGATAATAATTTCCGTCGGATTATTTGTTTAGGTGTCCTATTAACCGATTGATATTTATTATGAAGCGCTTCGAATATTTCTGGAGGTCTATTTACACTCCTTTAATCATCGATTCCAACTTCCTATTAAATAAGAATAATCGCATATACATTATCACATACAAATAATTACTGTTATAAGAATCAATATTTAAAATTTTCAAAACATTTATATAGTAGGTACTAGATTGTATTCGCGACTAAGTCTGGGTGGACTTTGAAGATAAAATTAATTTACGTCATGTTTTTAAACTATAAAATAAAATAAACTATTAAAGCGATATTTGAGTGACAATGCGCTTTACGAATCTATTCATCTCCTGATGATTCTTCTGTTATGGGTCAAATAATAGAGATTGTTCTAGTAAATGTGTGCATGTGTGCTAGTGTAGAATGATAGTGGTTTATTGTTTTACTAGCGGTCTGCTCTGGCTTCGCACGGGTATAAAATATGTATAAAGCCTATAATATCATTTTTTTTTTGTTCATTGTACCTTTAAATTAAAAATATTTATATAAAGGACAATTTATCTCATTAAGAGATCTCTACTAGCAACCCTTTAACATTACATACATTAACCATTCGTACTGTGAAATTCCGGAAATACTAACTAACTAATAAGTAGAAGACTTGTAATATGAAAAAAAAATCACCTCATTATTAAGGCGTAGTAAGATATTTTAAAGTGCTTGAAAAATATATCTAGGTTAAATAAAATTGCGCTAACGGCATCAATATCGCAGGCAGGGACGAAAGGCACTCGATGTACCTCTTATAACAGCTTTCATCCCCACTAATCGCGACCCTGGCTACAGAGCCTTATCCGCTTACCGTTTAATGTGATTCAGAACACTGCGATATATGCAAAACCTAGTCCGAATAAAACCGCTTGAAAACAAAATGTTTTCTATAGGCGTAACATATGTCTACTACAGCACACGGACTGTTTTACGCGAATGTTCATTCATTTGTAAAATAACACGGACTGTAAAATTTAGAATTATAAATAATAAAAATATAAATAAATATATAAGATACACACACGGTTGTCCGTCTCCAAAGTAAGTAACTTAATACTTATGTTATGGTAAACAGACAACTGGTGAATATATACTTATATATTTTTTTTAATTAACATACTTAAATACAAATATATACTCAGACTCGAAGACCTACAAATTCATTTTATAAAAAAAGGTTGACCCTTGACCCGCGCAGCTGAAGGCATGGTCACTATCCACTGCGGCAACAGGCCAGTAATGTTGAGTTAATTTTGTTTTATAAAATCTACGAAAGTTTCATTAAAACAATCGATAAATGGTTACATAAAAGAATCTCTAAGTGTCTTAATGGAAGATCAAGCAAGATATGACTTAGGTGTTTCTATGTAGACAAATTAAGACAGAAGAAACAATGAAGACATCTGAAAAAGGACCAAAATAATTGACGTAACTCATCGTGTTGACAGCATAAGTGGCAATGAACTTAGTCTAGTCGAAAAATATTTGTCTTAATATATCAAAATGAATGTTTGTCTGTATTTCCTTTATAGACTCTGAAACGGCTGGACCGATTTAAATGAAATTTTCAATCAATCTGTAGAATGACCCAGCGGCTGATCCTTCAAATTTTGGTGGCGATCGAAGCATTTTTTAATTGTTGATTTCTATTTCGAGGGGAATTAGAAACCAGACTGAGCCACAGCAATGCCTGGCAGGACCGCTAGTAATTTTAATAATAATAACTAGGACCAGGAACGGTTTGCTCTCAGCAGTATGAAGATTTTCCCATTACTAAATTGATGAAAATAATATATAAACTTCCGTTACCAGTACAGATTTCAAAATATTTAAGAAGTAGATCAAGTTCAGCGTTATAAAGTCAAAATATACGTAAATCTGAAGTATTTTTATAGCATAAATAAACATTTCCGAGCTGTCAAAAAATGTGACTGGTATAAGGTATAATGCCGTCAGACTGACTGAATAAATAACTTACTCTACAGATGAAACAAAGAATATTTGCATAAAATATTTTTAGCTACGGCTTTAACTACCTTATCTGCTGTCACAAAAAATTAGATAACTCGTCAAACAAAATATAGAATAAAAATTTTATTCAGAATAACAATTACAATTTACAAATGTTGTAAATTATTTATGATGTTCTTAATGTATTTTTTCGTGCTTTTTATATTTATCTTTATATTAATCAAGTCATCTACTATTTGGCTCTTCGAAAGTAGACCAAAACTTGATTTT
Organism: Morpho helenor; assembly: GCA_029227775.1. Taxonomy (NCBI): domain Eukaryota; kingdom Metazoa; phylum Arthropoda; class Insecta; order Lepidoptera; family Nymphalidae; genus Morpho; species Morpho helenor. Next base: position 12,388,526 of record JARGCU010000028.1, on the reverse strand, counting down.
AAATTTTTACCCAACGTTTATTTCCTTTTAAAAGTGTATATTTTTTTACCATAATTATATTTTGACTATAATTATGTTAAATCTCAAAATTATTTGTGATTGCAATATGCTCTTAAAATAGTATAAAGTATTTTTTTACACGTAATAATTAAATACATTGGAAAGGTTTAACGAATATTTTCATGAACACAACTAATCCGCCCTAGTAGTATAATTAATAGACTGAAATATTGAAAATTAATTGAAAATATTCGGACGTTCACGTTTGCCTATCGCAGTGTCGCGTCGTCGGCAAGTTGGCGCGTATCAAAAGGGTTTTGTCTTGATAAAGTTGGCTCGCTTGACTACACTTCACCACTTCAGTTGGGAGGCTAAATGTGTTGCCAGCAATCAAAATTTGTTTTTGATTGCTGATCAATATTCAAATAAATTATTGTTATTAACATCCTCATTAAGGCATTTCTTCACCTCTACGGTGCTCACTAGATCCAGCTACTGCGCGTCATTGTTTAAGTGCCTACTAATGATTGAACTGCCCTACTAATGATTTGCATAAAATACACAGAAATATTAAAAGATATTTTAAAGAAAGATATTTTTAAAATATTTTATTAAATTAGCAATGCCCGGCGTGGAAAGATTAACTGTAATATATCAAACAAACTCTTCAGCGTTATAATATAAGCTGGTATAGATAGGTATGTCTCGTAAACAAATTGGTATACTTTGCACTTTTACTGCAAAAAGAGAACACACCCCAGTGCTTCCTAATAATGTGGTGATCAAGAGTACATAAATGTACATATTATGATGTTTGTTTTGTTTAGGGGATTTCTCAGTGCTCCAAGTATCGTTCAATCTTCAACGACACACGGGATATTTTCTCATCCAAGTGTACGTGCCGTGTATCCTAATTGTTGTTCTGTCGTGGGTCTCTTTTTGGATACATCGCGAGGTATGTTTTTGAAGATTATAATGATGAATGATGATTCTAACTTAACATGCAAAACAATGCTGATGATGCCGTTGGCATCGGCATACTAAATCGCTTATAGTAGGTTTTTGTCGCTTTTATCCATAATGGTTAACTAAGATATTAAAAAAATATATATGTATAAATATTGTTAAAAATGTTTTAAATAGAAGAACTTGGGCCTGAACTAGTATCTTCCTTGCAGGAAGGAAAATGCACAGAGTAATAACCGACGTATAAATAATATTCGTTACATGTAGTGGCTAAGTTTCCATTTCGAATCCAGTTTGAATCCCGTGGATCAGGATAAATATTCAGAATGTTTAAAATATTTGAGGTATTCAGCATTTGAATATGCTAAGCGAGATGGAAGCTGATCGCAATTTTTTTTTATAATACTAAAGTAATTAGCATAAAATTGACACTCAGAAAATTAAAGTGCAAAGACGCCAACATCAGCTCATTGAATTGGAGGATTTTATTAAATAATAGTAGATTTCGGTTAAAATTTCAATTGACTTAAATAGGTACATTATTTTTCCTTAAAGGCTACGTCAGATAGAGTTGGACTTGGTATCACGACTGTCTTAACGCTCTCTACTATAAGTCTGGACTCACGGACAGATCTTCCTAAAGTGCGGTACGCCACTGCACTAGATTGGTTTCTGTTAATGAGCTTCTTCTATTGCATCGCGACCTTACTTGAGTTTGCTGGAGTGCATTACTTTACTAAGGTACGAGTAAATAATCTTTTGAAAAATATTTTAATATTTTGTGATCGCTTATTTATATAAATATTTTAAATATTTTGAGTTTTGGTGTTTCAACCATTTGTAATTTACAGCCATAAATTATTTGTTATCAATATTGTTTTTATTACGATTATTAAAAACTGGCCCTGTTTTTCATATTTTTTATTCATATTATAGATTGATCGCACAGATGATAAGAACTGACATTCAAATTCAATTTCAAAATATTCTTTATTCAAGTGGACTGTTTACAGTACTTTTGAATAATCAAATGTTTTAAAGAAGCTACCACTGATTCGGTAGTTTGCTCCTACCGAGAAGAACAAAAAACTCGGTGGCTAATCTTTTAAAAAAATTATTACAGTTTGATTGATGGTTACAAAATAATCGTTGCAGCTGGATGCGTAGCTGACTGCAATTAAGTTATGCTACTGTCACTCAAATAATCCTCAATTGTATAGTAAGCTTTGTGTAGCAACAACATCGTTTTAAGATAATTAAAAAGAATTTAAAGGGTTTTATCAATAACTAAACTATTTCACAATAGATTTGTAAAGTGCCCCTTGGTCATCTTGACCCTGATGTTAAATTAATTTAATGTCTTGTTTCTCCTGATAGCCATTATAACTTTTTAGGTTGTTTTACGTTTTAAGTAGTTAATTTGATTTGTTTAGGTTGGGTCCGGTGAAATCGTTATTGATGACTCAGAATGGGAGGACTTTATTGATGAGGTAGGCGGTGATGCTTTTGTGGCTGGACAACTGGCTGTGCGGAGACGCAGTTCCACCAGATCTAGCGCCAATATTGTAAGTAAAAGATTTCGTTTCCAGACAACAAGATGTCAGTATAACTTAATTTTATATAATAGTCTCTCTTTTAGCTTATGGAAGATGATAAGCAACTCCACCACAAGTATCCTTTTAACTTAATGGACTTACTTCAGCCTTGAAATTCACGACGACGAATGTTACGATTCAATTAAAACATTTTTTAAATTTTTAATTATACTGAACAATTTTAAAATTACTCTTCAGAATTTCCCTGCGACATCAGAAAATGAGGAATCCACAGAGTTTCCACCACCGCCTACAGAACAAACCTCGGTTCGTCTCACCATGGAGAGAACAACACAAACTGAAGTCAGAGTGCCTCGATGGAGGCAGTTACTTTACTGCTTAGCTGGTGACGATCAGTACAGACGACAGAGGCAAAGAGAAGCCGGTTAGTACACCATAGTCCTTAGTAGCAGATGAAGTCTGTTTTATGCCTCCTTGATAAAATTTGGACTAATCATGTATACGTAACTACGCACGAAGTTCGTATGATACGTAAGTTGAATTAAGAGCCTAAGCTACGTAAGATCTTTTCGTCCAAGATACCTCAGTGCCTGCAAACAAAAGTCTTCGAACAGTGTATGTTGCCAGTGAACACAAACGGATCCGAAACTTGTTCGTTGACTATGGACCTCGTAAGAAGGCTCAGTCGCTCAGCGAGCGATGGAGCGAGCTACGCTCAGAGTATCTCTACGTGATCAAATCAGAAATGAGGGGATCTGTAGAAGAACCAGAGTCACCGACATAGCTCAGCATGTCGCGAAGCTGAAGTAGCGATGGGCAGGGCACATAATGCGGAAAACCGATAGGCGTTGGTATATCAAGGTATTGGAATGGCGACTCCGTACCGAAATGCGCAGTGTCAGAAGACGCCCTACTAGATGGACTGACGACCTCAAAAAGGTCGCGGGGGGCCACTGGATACAAGCGTCACAAAAGCGTGTTTTGGACGTTGGACGGACGTCCATTGAATGGACGTCCATTGCTGGACCTATGTCCAGCAATGGACGTCCATCGGTTGAAGAAGAAAAAGTGCCTAAGTATGGTTGAATTTTATAAAAAATTCTTCTATACTATAACTATTTCTTATAATACACAATAATAGTGATTTTTTATTATCACATATCTGTGTCGTTAGTTTCTTACTATTGGGTAGCGAGTCAACAAAGTCAGGGTGGTTAAACATTGTAAATACGGTGGAGTAATGAGATGCAACTAGGCTAAAACAGAATAGGCAACGTCACGTATATTGTAACTGTTAATTATTGAGCTGAAAAAAGATATCGCCACCTATTTTACTTTTCCAATATATTTTTTAAATTCATGATAAAAACGACTACTTCTACTGAAATTCGAAAATGGAAGTTATTATTGATTTTTCTTCGATTTTTTTAAGACTAAAAGAACATATTTTTATTCTTTTTAGAAACATGGATACAATAGTAATCATTTTAAGATGTGAAATATAATATAGTAGTAGAACCTGCGACTTAATTCTCACAGTTTACCTTAAAAACTGCGTTTAATTTCCCTCAATGATGTAATAAGTTTCTTTCCTGTTTCCAAAAGCAAAATGGGATTTGTTTATCCTATCTTATACCGTTCGTAAGTTTAATTGTGCCAAATTTCAATTTTGGTCCAGTAGATTATCTATGAACACCGACAGAGAAACTTTCGCATTAATTTTAATATTACTAATTTTTTTTTTATAAATGGGACACTTAAACACACGGCAATGCATGGTAGACAAACAACTGGTAAATATATAGTTATATAATTTTTAATAATATACCTAAATACAAATATACACCCAGACTCGAAGACCAATAAATTGATTTATAGAAAATGTTGGCACTCGGCGGGAATCCAACCCGCGACCCGCGGAGCTGAAGGCGGGCTCACAACCCACTGCGCCAACGTGTCAGTCTAATTATATTCAACCATAATTTAAATTACAAAGTTTGCAATATAATTTTTCAGTACGTCGATAAACATATCTTTATTATAAGCTCTATATTAACTACGTAAGCTGAATTTTAAAATGTTTAAAAAATTGTTTTCAGGTAACCGCGGCCATATAAATAGTGTGTCACACATAGACAAGGCAGCTCGCGTCCTCTTCCCAGCCTCGTTTGCATTGCTAAATCTATTCTATTGGATGGTGTACGCCTTATCGAACGACACTTTCGCTTGGAGCGATAACCCTATTAATACTCTTTCACATTAGACTAGTGCGCAATTTGCACTTTCCTCTATAGTCTATAGTACTCATATGATACTTCACTGTATCTATTTTTTTCTAGGACTCGAGTCATCCAAGAATAAATGAATCACTATTTAGTACTTAGCAATTCTGCATCTCATATTTTTAAACTACTACCTGTCAATATAAAATGATGGTATATAACATAGAAATGTGAGAACGAATCAAGAAATTCAGTATTATTAGAAAATAGTCTTAAATTAAATTATTTAACTTAAAAATTAACTTTAAATTATTAAATTAATTAACTTAAAAAATTAGTGTTTATTTAAGTGATAAGTGTGGTATTTTCAATCGTAAAAAAACTCGTACGAGTAAGTCACCTATATGTAGATAATAGTTATATAATCTGTGTCAGCGACTATACCTATAGATAGTACCTAATAATAATATTATTAGTAATATTTTAATAATGACTAACATTATATATTATAGAATTAAAGGTTTAAATAGTATCTTGGACTTTTTTTAATAGTTACTATTTTATTCTCATAACGAAATAACAATACAAATTTTATAAATTTATGTATAACGTATGATGGAAATTTGGTGTTGGTGGAGTATGTCGTGGATTCCATGGACTGCACATCGAACCAATTTGTCTATTCTTAAGGAGACCACAGACAGATATTAGACCCTGCTGTTTGTTTCCAGCGTATTCTTAAATATGTCGGACAAGTTGTGTCTGTGAAAGCTTGGGGAACCTGACGGTTCACCAGTCTACGGGAAAGACCACGCGGTCACTCACCTACCCGTTGGTCAGACCAAGTAAGGACGCTTAAAGGCCTGCCATTTATAAAGCTTTGAAACTGCCAAGGACAGAATGAAGCATGAAACAAGTTAACTTTCACTGTTTAAAATTTCATTGATAAATAATATTTAGTTTCCATGCTTGAAGCTGTGATAGTCGGAGTAAAATCGTGTGCTTCTCTCGAAGGGGAGGGTCATGGATTCATACCTCAGGCATGCACCACTGTTTCTATTTATATAGGTACCTATGTGCCTAATTGATATTTGCAGTTAATCACAATCTTTTCGTTGAATAAAAACATGGTGTGGAAACCGCTTTAAAAAATTCTGGGGATATGTGTAATCTACCAACCCGCATTAGAGCAGCGTGGTGGGTTTTAGTTCCCGCAGTTTTAGAAGAGGCCTATGCCCAGAAGTAAGAAAGGCCGTTTTTTATATCTGCAGATTACCGAATATTATCATTTCTTATTTTACTATATCATTTCTTATTTAAATCATATCTGTTTATTTGTATCGTTTTCGCAAAAGCAATTACTTGTACATTTTCAGCTGAAGTCGTTTCATAGATAAATTAAAGCTTACCGTTTCTTTTTTCGCTTGAAATTGAGAAGGATCCTTTCCGGTTTCCGACTGTCGCTTGTGATAAAAGGTTTTCCTTTAGATCATCTTAAAAAAAATGTTACATTTAATATGTTTGAGAGGATAATTCAAAAGAAAAGTTCATACGCATTAGATCAACAATTTAAATTGTTGACAATTTTTATTGTAAAGTATTTTTATACTTTTACTCAAATTTTGCAATTAAGAATTGACAATATAACTTTTATATTAGTAGTATGTCCGTCCCGCTTCGTAGGGCTTAATTTAAAGATATATGAATTAACGTTTTTTAAAAACGCTCCGATTGCCGCCAAAAGATCATGAGAAAATTTTCATTTAAATCGGTTCAACCGTTTCGGAGACTATAAGGGACAAGTGGTGAATAAGTCACAAGAAATGAGGGTGGTCTATTCTGCACAGCCGGATACCACGCGGTGGAATTTCTACTTATACATAAAATAAGCTGTGGTAGCCCAGTGGCAACACTGCGACTCTTTCGAGGAGGTCACGGGTTCAAACCCGGGCGGACACCAATGAGTTTTTCTGATAAAACTTATGTGTCTAATTGATAATTGATAATTGCAATTTATCACATGCTTTTCGGTGAAGAAAAACTTCTTTAGTGAAGTTTTTATCATACAACAAGTTCAAGTCAATTAAAAGTCATTGGTATAAATAAAACTGACTTTTATTACATATTATACCCTCAATTGAGATTAACTATGACAGTAGCTTCTTACAAATATATAATTAAGCATAGACAATAGACGTTTTGAAGGCGATTAGTATAAATATAATAGTGGAATGTATATAAGTAAGGCTCTCATCATAAGTTTGAAGATCTAAACATCAATTCGTTAAAGGATTTAGTGTATAATTACAGTATATTATAATCATCAGTATATGAATATATTTTTTGAATAAATATAATTATTGACTAGCAAAAATGAAAGAACCATTAGAAGATTCCGAGATACTTATCCAGTTTAATCTAGATCTAGGTTAAGTTTTTTTTAAGGTTACATCCCTTCATTTTTGCGAGTCTAATAAATACTATTACTAAATAAAATTCGATAAAATATCAATTTACATAAAAGCCTATTATAAGATAAATTAATGTGGCAAAAATCATACAAAATTTATTGAGTATAATTTAAAAAAAATTACATGTTTGGGTGGTTTTATATAAAATAGATAAATCAACAACAAATATTTTATAACTGAATAATCGGTTTTTTTCTTCATTACATGTGATTTCGCTCATTATTACTTAAAATATTTCGATAGAATTTATTTTCAATAAAGTTATGTCTGTTAAATAACATAAATTCAGAAAAATTCCTTTAAACTAATAAATTTTATGGCATACATTTCAAACATTGTATTCTCTGTAGAATTTAGATAAATAAGCTTTGTTCTGCTATTAAGTCTTTGATAGAATGGCTTAATGTAAAACTATATAAATAATGCATTTTATGTAGACGAATTACAAAATCTAAATATAGGGTTCTAGATTTTTTTTAATATTTTTCTAGAAGTCACTACATAAATAATTAAATTTTACTAATTCAAGTATCATACCTAATTTAAATCTTTTTGGTAGACCTGGAGCTAGTCCAGAATAATTTAGTAAATTTTTATATTATTATATTTAATATATTCAATATCTCTAAATACATAATAATTTGTGTGGCACAATCATGTAATAATTCTTTTTGAATTTGATTTTGCGAAAAATATAGACTAAGGTCCTCTATGGATGGCATAATTCACAAGATTACGGAGAGAATGAAACAGCTGAAATTTAAACTCGTATTCGTAAATTACACTATATATTAGAGCTACAAGAAATTAACGAATTTCCCATATGTTTGTAAATGATAATGCAATAAATAAAAATTAAGAGCGGGCGTTCTAAATTTGACTCATTATGATTCTAGTTGGTCTCTTAATATACGTAGAATATTATTACTATGCAAGTATTTTAATAAATAAATTATTTTATGGAAATTTGTGGCTCTTTGGAACATGTGAACAAGTCTGCTATTGGAATCATTACATGAATAAAGGCGGGATCGCAGATTATTTAAGATAATGTTTCCCAACTTCGGGTCCACAGAGGGCAATTTGATTATTAAGATGCTGCAATTCGAGAATGGAATCGACGCGAGTTTAACCCTTTCCCGGGCTATTTAAATGCGAGGCTAGATTGCGGTGCCCAATGTAACGCATGAACCAAATTCTTGATCCTATAACCTATTATTTAAGTTTCTTTCAAAAACAATTTAATTTTATAATATGTATTAAAATTTATGTATGCATAGGGGAGCAAAAGAAATTTTAAGGTGGGCCATGGCACAAAAAACTTTGGGGAACACTGTTTAGACTGTATTGAATTTAGGGTGTTTGCAGCGAACACGCTGCTCTTCGCGCGATATATTTCCAACTTATCTAAAAACACAAATTGAGAGAGTGCAATTTTTCACTTTTTTATACATGTGTATAGGTGGCACTGAAAATCACATTATTTGATCAAACTTCACAAAATAACGCTCCTCGTTTATATAATATTGGTTTATAATTATAAATTCGTGCACGACTTTGTGAACGAAGAAATTTGTTTCCTACTTCATCAAGTATTCAGATTAATATTTCAACATTGCAATTTAAATAAAATTTGAAGATATATCAATTTTTTACTTATAATTAGTTTAAATTTATCAATTATTGAATTAATCTTTAGTGACTTCATAAGAACTGTGAATTCAGAACACAGTTTCGTTGTAATAATTATTTTTTATAGTATTCATTATAATTTACGACTTAAAAAATGCCATATAATATTTCTCTATTTTATTATCCATACGATAAATTATATATCCTTAGACTAAACATATAAGGAACTTTTCTAATTTCTAATTTATTAATCTTAAATTATTCTTGAATTCGAATAACATTGATTGGGAATACAAATTTGAAAAATTACTTTACATATATGACACGAATATCTATGATATATGAAAAGCAATATAAATGTTGAAATATATCTTTAAAAAAAGGATAAAATATATTACTTTCTTTTATTTCACTAAGAGATAAGAGCTGCTTTGTTTGCTGCCTTTTAAGGTATCTGTAAATGGACAGTAATATATTCACGATTTCCGAATTCACTCGAATCGATACTTCCACACAAACCTGTAGTTATATTTTTCTTTGTTTTTGGCTTTAGTAATATTTATTCGCAGAGATATGTAAATAAAATCCATACAAAGAACAGTGAGCGTCTTTGTTCTCATAACTTCATAAATATCAAATTGCGTTATTGGTAACGATATGTTCTTTATATAATTTGTTGTATTTTAATTCAATTAATAATATATCATCTAATTGGATGTCAAGAATAAGGTAATTATCATCTGATATGACATGGGCTTTAACATTCATTCCTTAACAAAGGGAGGCAACCTGATAAAAAAAATATTGTATAGTGTCAAAAAAAATTGTTCATTTACCCAAAATACTTTACAAGAATCATATCGTGCTGAATAAGACGCACGGGCTTTAAAACCAAAAATAGCAGCCATAAAATCACATTCTCTTAAATAAAAAACATAAAAATTATTAAATCTTTCATAGAAACAGTGGGCTCATCAAATTATTCCAATAAAATATGGCAATAATATTAAACATAGTAGAAATTATAAATAAATTTGGTTATTAGGAAAGTTGATTCAACTAATATGTAAATATAAATGAATAGAAAGCTAGCATTAGATTCATTTACAAATCTTTTGTAAATGAACCTGTCATTAAATTAATTCAGGAAACTATTTACATTATTCGTCATAGAAAATATTATGACATGAGCTAAAGATATGACATAAATTATTAGTTTTTTCTTACAGACCGATATAAATGTATATTAAGCTGACAACACTATAATCGTTCTTAGGCCCATTTATCTATTTATAAATAGCAATCAGTGTGAAGTTTAGATCATTCTATAAGTATTAAAAATGTTTACCGTAGGTAAGAATAGTTATTTTGCTATAATCTGTAAATCGTTTTGTTATATTTATTTATTAGTTATATTTAGTAAACGATATTACGTAATCTTTTGTCATAATATTTCTACTGGTAACCATAGACCATAATCCCATAGATATAATATACTAGAGTAGCGGAGTCATAGGAAGTCCTGTAAATGAGATTGACACAATAAATAATGAAAGGGAAGATAAGATTTGTATACTTATCTTTTTCTAATCACACATGCGCAGAGAAAGATCTATGGTGCGTTCTAAATTTCAAATAACATAAGAACTTTTTAGTACACTTGAAAATGTCGTTTGCTCACTACACACGCACAAAAAAACAAAAATTAAATAGATGATATTTGCTTTCTCTTTATTGTTATAGGGCACAAATTTGAGCTGGCATCCCTAGTCTAGTATAATATCTCTATGGGGGACCCCTAGTTACTGCCACAGATCATAGCTTAGATCGATTAGAAAAAGTCACTACAGATATTATGTACAATAAATATATCGCATAAATTTATTTCCTATTAGCATTTGAATAAATATAGCACTTTTTTTATATACAAAATTTGTATAAATACTCTCAGAGCATCATAGAAGATATTCGTATATACAAATCACAATAAATAGTTCAAATGTCTCATAATTTAAGCTCTTTGCAGCTTATAATAAACAAAAAATAAACTTAGATATAGGGCTGATCAGGACTATAAAAACGATAAAAATACATAATTTAATAGTTGAAAAACAATTGATTCACGTCGTATATAATTTTAGACTAGAGAACTGGTCACAGTTTTATAAAGGCAAGTAAAACACTTCGATATACTTGAGATATAGTAAAAGTACATGTTTCTTATCAACCCAGTAATTATGGGATGAAATATAACAATTAGATACTAAAGCTTTCATCTTTAGTATACCCTTTAAACGATCGTCCTATGTCGTCGTATGTGACATACAATAAATAGACTACACTTATATTTTATAATATAAATTAAATCGATTTAACTTAGCAGCATTATTATATATAAATATAAAAGATTTTTCAGTCAATACATACACTATGCAGAGTGAATATCACTGCACTTTTAAAGAAAACGAAAAATATATTTTTGGTGGTATTCGTTTTTTTGACATATACTCGTGCGAAAGTTATTCAAGTAATAAATTACTTTATACCTTTCAAATTAATTACTCACGTCCACTAAACCTAAAAGACACACGAAAACTTACTTTATCCTGTTCTTTTAAAAGTACAAGTTAAGCATTTCCGATAGTGTATATAGCGCCTTGAATTTAATCACAGATTCTACTTTCTCTAATTACACTTTACACATTTTCTACACATTTTTCTTATCGACTACTAAATATACGTTCATGTTATCCTTACCTTTTACATATACGCTGCCGCGACGTTCGAATTCGTATCTATCAGATAGTACTGAAATACAAGGCTCAGCTACCTGGATCCTTTTAGGGACTCCGGTAGAGTCCATCCGCGACGCTATATTTACAGCATCACCCCAAATATCATAGTACAACTTAGACGTGCCTATGACTCCAGCCGTAACATCGCCAAAATTAAATCCAATACGAAGTATAAAATCGAATTCGAGCAAATCTTGATTAAAGTTATCGACCACTTTCTGCATTTCCAACGCAAAATCCATCAACTGATAAAGATGGTCGTAGGTACCGCGAGAGGAATGCCGCAAGTTGGGATTGAGACCACTAGCTGCCATAAAAGTACTGCCTATAGTTTTAATTTTCTCTACATGTTGAAATTCTGGTCTCTCCAACAATTCGTCGAAATCAGCTATTAATTCGTTTAACACCCGCAAATACTCTTTACCTTTCAAATATGATTCATCGTACATTTCATTGAAATTCACAATACTTGCAAATATTATAGCCACATCCTTGTGATTCTCTGAATATTTGGCCGTATTCTTTAACTGGTCGGCTACGTGCCTTGGTATAATATTATGTAGCAACCAATCGGCCTGGTTTCTCATATTTTGTACTCTTTGTTTATCACGGTTAGCTACTACATTGCTGTAGAAGCTCAATCTGTAACTAATTTCGAACTCCCTGTTCAGGAACCACACCAGCATTAACAATAGGGCTACATCTAAATATAATTCTGTCAGATGCATTTTATGATATACGCCTTCATATCCAAACGTACTGTTATCCCAAAGCCAAGCTTCGGAGATATTCATTCCACTAAATAATGAAATATTTTGAGTAGCAATCATAGGGCTTACTTTAATATCAGAGTCTAACAATTGAGTATTTGCTTCGCGGCAACCCAGAATAACAAAGAATAAGAAAAGGCCAGCGTAAAGCGTGACCAGAGTATTTTTAACCAGCCAACTCATCTGTGTAAAATTGCAAAAGTGAACTATACTAACGTACAACAGATAAACGTAAAAGGATTGGTCCCCTTTTAAAATTGTCATTGTAGTGTTTTGGCAAGAAAAATTGATAAGTATAGCTAATATTGGCAAACTTATTAAGAGTCCACCTGACAAATGCCACGGATACCAGTTTGATAATTTTCTAAATATCCCAACAGACCTTCTAATAGTGTCCGTGACATCTTGGGGATCGTGTTTCGTTTTCCATTTTAAATAATGTCTATAAACGCACAAGGTCATCGCAATAGCTTCTATAAGGATAAAAAATATGAACCAGCCAATGGTATATCGCCATTCGTTGTATATAATTAATATTGAAATGGAAACCGCCACAAAAATTATCGAGGATACGAGAATGTCTAAAGCAGTATTAAAGCGAGACGTTGTTAATGTAGGTGGGAAATCTTCGCAGTCGTCACTTCTGTGGGCTTTATCTCTGTAATGCTTCTCTATTTCTGGATATTTAAAGAATAGTGTAAACCTATTTAAAGGTGGTTGAACGAAATAGTTTATTCCTGATCTAGCATTATCACGAACACATCGGATCAACTGAAGATCGGATTGTTTCCTTAACTTTTGAAGAGATTTCACTTGATCCTCGTTCAGCGGTGGAGGTAATCGACTTCTCGAAGGGGGATCATTTATCGACGACTGGCTCGAAGTATAATAGCCGGACACACGATGTTGCATCATATCACATTGGGATGTGGCCAATGATGCATGATTTAGTGCGAATATCTGGAATAAAGCCATGTTGCTAAGCGGAACAATCAACAAAGAGTTACAGAACGCAATTTGAAGCAATAATGTTGAGTCATTGCTGAATCTAACGCTTACAGTATCTGTTTAGGAATACTAGATTACATTAGTAGGCTGTTACCATGGCAGTCATATTAAATTCTGATTACTTAAGCAATAAAATTATTGTAATCAAAAATGTCTTATCACTTTCCATTCTATACTTCATTATATTGGTTTTTAATTAATGATTTTTTCACTTGAATTGATTGTCATTCACTTATTTTTTTTTTTTGTGTATGCGATTCTTGTAGTGTTGTACACTCACCTGTTGCTGTATACTGGATCGCCTACTCGTACTTCTTATACCAGAATCCTTTCGACTGTTGACGGAAGGGCAAAGGCTGACAGCATCGTCATGAGGCCGGGGTACATGCGGCAGGGGTAAGTTCAACCTACGATCCTTGGGCCGAATGAGCTCGCCTTGTGTTGCTAACGTCGAGCTACGAGCCCGACATACTGGTGTCTGTACATATATTAAAGTGATTGAACTTATTTTGCGTAAGCTCCATGATATTGTAGTAACATAAACGTCCAAATCTATAAGAGATATGGAAACTATACCCTTTAATGACTTCTATACGCCTTCATTCCGTATTCATTCATCTTCTTAACTTGCAAAGCTTTGCCGAGTATGTGATCTACATTGTATCCCACATTGATCTTAACGCTTTCTGCCACGCATCCAACTAAGTAACCTACATTTAACAGCGTTGAAGTACTAAGACCATGACACTGTGGCTAAAAGTGTTTCATTGAGTAGGGAAATGGGATGGAAATTCAGTCAGGTAACTCAGAACTTTACTATCACAGGTGTAAATCGTTTCAACGCGTTAATAATTGCATATTAACTTACCGATATTTCTACAAAATTTATCTTTGAACGACAAAAATACGTTACAATGCAATGACATCAATATTCTTCTTTGAACAGTTTTTGCATACTTCCTAATAAAAGCACATTAAAAGTGCTGCATGTCTAATTATTAAGGCCATTGGATGACGCAATACTAGTATTGCCGCAACGTTAATTATAATCTGGGTAAGCAAAAACTCATGTTACGGTCTCAGAAAAACTATCAATTAACCTTTTATATATAACTGAATCATCGACACAAAGTTCGGTGACAAATTTATAAATATTTTTTCTTCATACAGATATGAATATGTTGCTAAATCGACTTACGTCCTTTTATATGTTTCATAGTAGTAGGCATTAGGATTTGCCTAATTTATATGGTGAATATTTCAGTTTAGTCGATAAATCTTATATATCGCACATACAAACTTGTGGATATTTAAATAACTCTCTTAAACGTATACTAAACGTAAACCTATGGTTGCCCTAGAAAGTGTGCGTTTTAAATATTCATTATAACAACTGCATTAAATTTTATTATGAAAATGTTATTTTGGTCGTTACTTGGTAATTAATTACTTATTTATTCAAAACTAATGAAAATAAACCACTCCACGTCAAAATCGCAAAGCCTTGCGATTCTATGAGTCAATCTCCTGACGATGCTTCGGTTATGGGGGCGAAACAATTACTGAGATTGTGGTGGTGAATGTGTGCAGTGCTTGGGTATTGTTGTGTTATCGGTATCGGGTAGTGCATGAGTTCTTACAAATTCTGCATTTATTAGGTATGAGAACGAATAGTATACTCTACATTTAGCATTACATATATTTTCTTTTATCGCGGATTATAGCAAAATAATAATCTCATTAGTTTTGTATTATGGAGCTCCGCAAAGTAACGCCTAATTCAATAAATTACTTATTTATTACTAACTTTATTAATTATTGATTAATTTTATTTATTAATAACATCATATAAAATAAAATATAATCTATATCTTCCTATATAAGTCCCAACTTTGAAAGTATAATAAATTATTCAACTATCTAGAAGTACAATATATATGATACGTTTCTACCAACCTCACTGTTTTGTCTGCCATATTGAGATCTATAGCTGCTACTTCTGGCAAAGGGCGACATATTACTTCTAGACTGACTCAAGTAAGACCGTATATCTATAATTTCTTTCTCAAACGATGCCATGTCATTATTAGGACAGTTCAGCTTACTACTGCTCTGTAACGGTTTGGATTTATCCTGAGATTCTATTACTATAGGCACTTGATGGTAACCGTTAGTTGATTGGACTGTTTCCTGTCCACGTTCCACGAAATGTATCGTCTTATCACTAAATTCTCGTTTTTTCATTTCATGGAGTGGTGTATCGGAATGTTTTCTCAGAAATCTCGGAACCTTCCAATTCTTCAATTTATTTGTATATTTGCCACAACTGCCTGTAACGAATTCATGGACGTATTTAATTATGAATTTGGAAAAACAAGATTATTAAGTTATATTAAAATACTTTCTTTTTTGACATTTGATCATAAAAGTCTTAGAACAAAATACTTTCTAAATATATTCATCATCTTCCTGCCCTTATCCCAATCTAAGTGGGGTCGGCGCAACATGTTATAAACATGTTATTACATGATTTGGCTGCGTTTTTGAATGAATAATTCAAAACTACTGGATCGATTTCATTGATTTTTTTCACTGAGTGACATAGGCTATATATTTTATACCCGTGCGAATCCTGAGCAAGTCGCTAGTAGACAATAAAAAATAAATACTTCCTTATCCACTTATCACATTAACAAGAAAATGAAATACCCGGATACAATCTATAGAATACAATTCCAGTAAAACCCGCACGCGCAGCCGTTATCTGCAAACCCATATTTTATCTTTTAAGTTTATACGTCGATATTTATAGTTTGAAAATGTGAAGCGTGGATTAGTACATTATTTTATAGTAATAACAAAGTGTGAGTTACGTCATCCTTTCACGCGATGTTCACATGATTAAGATCAATTTTATCATCCTCCTGCCCTTATCCAACTTTCAGTGGGGTCGGCACAATATGTATTAAACATGTTTTTAGATTTAGCTAGTTATTTTCCGACCGGCCGCCTGCCTGGTGTTAACTTACCTTAGTCATCTTTTAAGACACCTCAGTAAGAAATGTGGGTGGTCTATTCCACATATTTCGGTGGATTTCATTTACCAGTATAAAAAAATATTATTATCACATTTGAAAGAAGATTATTGGACCGGCGTCTACATTATTATTGTTATTAACGTTTATCTAACAACTAGTCAGTCATGAGTGGACACAAGATATTAGATGGACAAACTATTTATCAAACAATCTATTTAGCATGCAACTGCTATTGAAGCTATAAGCGCACGAAATGATCTATAGGAATTTTGGTAAAGGCCATTCCACGAGATTGGCATAATTTAATTAAAGAAAAACCTTTATTTACGACGTACACTTAGACACACAGAATAAAGACTACATAAAACACAAAAAAACACAATAGCGTGGTGTGACGTCATAAAATGGGTAACCACTTGGGTGGATTATAGAACGAATCTATTGACTCATATATTATGCAATTTGATGCAGTGACTAGATGTCGAAATCAGATGGATGAATTGTGTGAAGAAGGATATGCATATAAAACGAGTAATACCATAGTTGTCGAATAATAGAAGAGAATGGAAGATGAATATTGTGCCGACCACTTAAAGTGGGATAAGGACAAGAAAATTATGATGATGTCGTATTTATTTATTTATTGATAATCAAACAGCGTTTCACAAGTTTTAGTAATGAACAATTAGTAATGAATTAACATTGCTATTTCACAATAAGGCCAATAAAATATTACTCTAAAATAACTTAAATTTAACGGAAATTAGCTAAAACTATTTAAAAAAACTATTTAAGTATTAACTAGGCACAAAGAAAAGGTTAGGAAACAAACCAAACAAGACCGATAAAGAAGTCTAATTTTTATTTATAAAAAATTTAAAGCTTATTATCCAATTTACATACATAATAATTTTTTAATGTTATTTTTCTGACGATGTTTACGAATCTGCAATAGGGTATAGCAACTGTTACATTTACTACCCAGTAAAGGCTAAAAAGCGCATGACGTTAGTATGACAATTTTTATAGGAATCTGAATCTGCCTGTGAGGCAAGAGTCAAGTCTGTGGTTAACTCTTAGTTGTTAGAGAAAAAATATGATAGTTCTTGTAAGTAATCGTGGAACGGGCTTTACATGTTAATATTTGTATAATATTATGACAACCATTATTTATTTTATATGGGACGAAAATATTTAGCAAATCAATTTATCTAATACAATAAGCGTCTAATAATACTATACATTATAACGAATGATTACGAAAGAGGAACTTTGACTTGTGATAAATGAACTTTGATAAATATTGATATTTAATGAAAGTACAACGGCGAATAAAATGGTAATGACCATCTCTGATTTACCACCCAAATATATATGTATATAAGTATATATTCACCAGTTGTCTGTCTACCATAACACTAGTATTAGTTACTTTAGGGACGGACGACCGTGTAAGTGTCCCATATATTTATATATTTATATTTAAACTGACCACCGTCCCGATTGTTACATATGATCGTTATTAGAATTATGCCGTGTGGTATCCGGCTAAATAGAATAGTACCACCCTCTTTTCTTACCGAGGTGTCGTAAAAGGCGACATATGTAAGTCGATCCGCCGTGTGGTATCCGGTTAAGTAGAATAGACCACACTCTTTTTTATCGAGGCGTCGTAAAATACGACTAAGATAAGTTGACGTCAGGCAGGCGGCCCGTCGTAAAATACGTAGCCAAATCATGTGACAACATGTTTATAACATGTTGTGCGACCCCACTTAGAGTGGGATAAGGACAGGTAGATGATGATATTTATTAGAATTAACCTTGATAAATAACATCCAGTCTTATATACCAATCAATCTTTAAGTAAAACTATCATATCAATGTCAGAACGGCTCTGTCGAATTATATGAATTTGTTTATAAACGTTTTGTATTCACATTCCGACCATATGCTATCCTTTTTTCGGAGATGACGTGCACAGTTAAAATGTAGCGTAGCGATAGTCGTAAATAGAATTAAACAGATGTAAAGCGTGAAATTTAAGTTTCTAAATCTCGGCTATTATAAAAGATTATATGTGTTACATATTTGTAATATGTTGTAAACACTTTGTGAAGATGATATTGTATGAATTACGAAATGAGAATGTTATATTTTGAAATAATACGTCACCATCGCACATAGTTTGAGAAACATATGGTAACTGTCAAAGATGTCTATTTTCTTCGAATTAACTATATGCTGTAAGCTCTAACAACTTTACAGCGTCTCCGGGCGAGACGGGCGAGCGCAGAAGCATCGTCAAAGTTACGAAATGCGGTGAGTAGAAAGTCGTCATAAGCGTGCCTCCTGTGAGGCCGGACCACGGCTTAGGGCGACGTTTAACAATGTCTTAAATCTTTGAGGAGATATCTACCAAGTGTAACAATACAACTAATCACATACTCTTAGATTCAAGCACCGAAAAATCGGGTAGTATAAAAATCATGGAATATCCACCAACAATATACCAGTTGCAGTCCCAATATTTTAAATTCTAATAATGTTCGAATCTTTACAGTACTAAATTGTAATTTAAATTCAAATTCAAAAGTTTCTTTATTCAAGTAAACTTGTAGACAACTGCTTCTAAATCGTCAACTCTACTGCTAGTTCGGAAAGCTGTTCCTACAGAGAAGAGCCAGCAAGAAACTCGGCGGTTGCTCTTTTTTAATTAACACTTGCAACTAGTAAGATTAAGTTATTACTATCTTGTACAGGGTAGGACAGTAGCTATATCCACGCATTCTTATCATCTGAATAATCCTCAACAGTATAGGCTTTTTGTATCAGGCTCTAACAGGATTTTGAAATTGCTGTAATGGCAAAGCTAAAATTGATTGCGGAATTTTATTATAGAATAATACTCCTACTAATATTATAAATGCGAAAGTTTCTGAGTATGGATTCATGTTTGTTACACTTACACGGCGAATCCACCGAAACAATATCGATGAAATTTGGCACAATAATTACTTATACAACGGAATAACATAAAGGCTTTTCGAAATCTTGTTAATTCTACAGGAATAAGATGACATTGAAGTATTATCGACCTATCACACGACTTCAGTCCACGTGAACGAAGTCGCGGGTAAAAGCTAGTTCCCTATAAATCTTTAGATATATATACTAAATCATCAAAAGTGGCGTGATTCGCAAGGAGCATCACCTTCAAGAAATTAAGAGTCGCACAATATCTTATCAGCAAGTTATGCTACTGATAACTAAAACTTTCAATAAATAAATCTCCCGACTCAGTTTATATTTACTTCCATTATTTATTTATAACGACATAAAATCAACATTTTTATTTAGTTTTCATTTGGGTGGATGTGTACACTTTGAAATAAATTATGAAATTTGATATCATTATTCACAAGAAACCATATTTTTAAATTAATAAAAATATAATCAATGTCTATAAAAAGATGTGATGCAAAGGTCATAAATGTATTTAACGAGTTATTTATATTAAATAATCATTATTGAGTATCTCTAGGTTAAGTTATGTAAAGAAACTTAAAACAAATGGAACAAATTAATCTTACTTACAATGTATACATCCAGTATTGTAATAATCTTTAATATTTAAATGAGTTACTCTTGTATACTTATATATATTTTTCTGAATTTTGGAAACAGCTCCAACGATTTTCATGAAATTCAGAATGTAAGGTTTTGGGGAGAAATATCGATCTAGCTAGATTTAATAAAGAAAAAAATGTTGTTTTATCCCTGTTTTCGGGTGTTTGTTTGAAAAAACTGCTATAATGTTATGTGAAAGCAAAGAATAATTTCACTGTCAATTGCAAAGTCATGATACCTCATTTGGTTAACGGGCGGTCTCGAATTCAGAATACTAGTATCGGTCCCAGATAAAACCTTTTTTTATATTTTTAAATGCATTTTTTTTATTTATTTACACAAAATAATCGATCAACGGTCGGTCACCCAGTTACTACATATTAAATTAAACAATTACTTACCAACAGACGTTGGACTTTTCGATGAATTATCAGTCCTTTCTGGAAAACCCTTCTTTTCATCCATCTCGGTATCGGAATCCAATATGCTTGGCAGTGAACTGGCTTTGTTACGAAAGTTAAAGGGATTTGGGGAGAGGAAGTTGTTCGCGTTTTTGTTATCGCTCTTATTTTGCTTCTCATCTGTCGACGACTCACTTGTTTTAGCAGAGAGCGGTAACGGCGAGTGGTTGAAGGATAAAACAGATTGCGGAGACACTGCGGGGGATATGATGAGGCGAAGGTTAATAGGGTTGGAAGGTGTGAGGCAGTGGTTATGATCATAGGGCGAATTCATCTGTCGGCCTTCAATGAAGTATGTCTTATGACCTGGACACATGTAAGGTTTATAAATTACTGATAGAAAGGTAAAAACATGCATATAGTTATTATATGATTTAATTACCGAAAACTTCCTCCCCTTCCTCTAGAACATAGGAACCTCCCAGAAATTTACAAGTTTCCTCTGATATATGCACGCGGCCTGGCTTTCCTGTTGATTCCATCTTGTTTGCGAAAGTGACGTCATTGCTCCAAACGTCGAATTTGAATCTACGGGTTCCTACTATACCACACAGAACTGTCCCTGTGTGCACGCCAACTCTCATGTTCACACCCTCACCACGCTCTGTATCAAATTCTTGAATAGCATCTATCATACCTAAAATACCAGTATATTCTGTAAATTCTCCTGCCCTTATCCCACTCGTAGATGGGATCAGCACAACATGTTATAAACATGCTGTCACATGATTTGGCTGCGTTTTTACAACCGGCCGCTTGCCTGACGTCAACTTACCTTAGTCGTATTTTACGACACCTCGGTAAGAAAGAGGGTGGTCTATTGTACTAAACCGCATACCACACGGTAGGTCGACTTACCTTAGTCGCCCTTTACGGCACCTCGGTAAGAAATGAGGGTGGTCTATATATACTCAGCCGGATACCACACGGCGGGTCGACTTACCTTAGTCGCCTTTTACGATACCTCGGTAAGAAATGAGGGTGGTACTATTCTATTCAGCCGGATACCCAGCATGTAGCAGTAATCTCCATTAGTGCATCATATTACTAATTAGATATTGTACACATTTTTTTACATACACACAAATACCTTAGCCACAATTTACTGGCTTCTATACTACATTTACAGATGAATTCATAAAGATCTAATCACTATACACACAATAATGTAACAGACTTTTTAGTTACTTACCTAGTCCCATTTCCACACAACATGTTGCATGATCTGGTCTAGGTTCTGGACAACCAGATACACAATAATAGCAATCACCTAATGTCGAGATTTTTTCACATCCATGAATCCGACACAAGTCATCAAACTTCTCAAACAAATCATTAAGTATATTTACTAACTCCTCAGCATCTTTATTACTTGACATTCTTGTAAAACCAACAATATCAGCAAATAGTATTGAAACATTGTCCATTGAATTCATGTTAAAAGGTCTAAATAACGATTTTATATCTGAGGCGCCTGGATTTGAAGTTCGTTGATTAAGAGGGTAGTGACTCTTTAAAGTGTTTTCAGTTTCTACAACTTGTTCTTCCATTAACCAGCTTGCTAGTTTTGGTGGCATCACTGAGTGTATCATTTTTTCCTTTAGTTGCTTTTCCATTTCCAACTGTCTCCTTACTAACAGACTCTGGCCAACTTTCATAAAAGTGCCACGCATTCTCACAAATGTCATTAGATAAATATGCACGCCAATTATGTGCACACATAGTTGAAGCAATACCCTTACAAACATTCCAGGAAACTCCCATTCATGTTCAGATAAATGCAAAACAATATTTAAGACCTCAAACACTGTTGAATACAGCAATCCTATGATCACACAAGCAAAAAGTGGTAATGGAGTCAATGTGTAAATAATAAGTAGTATTTCTATACACATAGCAAAATGTCCAGATTGGCTGATATCTGCAGCTTGAGTATATTCAGCATTGATTTGTGTGGTCAATGATACTAATAAAAGGCTTAAAGTACACAAAGATAGTGCCATGACCAGGGATAGCTTTGATGTGTAGACTTTGTAAATATTTGTGAATGTTATAAATAGCATAATGCACGTTATTAGGAGTACACCTGCAAATACAGAACACAGAAACTGCCATTTAACTGTGACACCACTCAAGCCAAGTACCACAATGTAGATAAACCATGATATAGAAAATATCAATATATATAAAAGTGCAAATCTGAAAAAGAAACACTTATTATAGCACAGCAATATCATAGAACACCTATTAAAATAAATGCTCAGTTGTCAAAACACATACATACATCCTCCTGCCCTTATCCCACTCTAAGTGGGGTTGGCACACATAAACATGCTGTCACATGATCTGGCTGCGTTTTTACGACCGGCCGCCTGCCTGACGTCAACTTACATTAATTGTATTTTACACCTCGGTAAGAAAAAGGGTGGTCCATTCTACTAAACCGGATACCACACCGTGGGTCGACTTACCTTAGTCGCCTTTTACGACACCTCGGTAAGAAATGAGGGTGGTACTATTCTACTCAGCCGGATACCACACAACATACTCAGTTGTCAAAACACAGATTCATAAAAGTGGTCAAATATTGATCAGTGATATGATTACTCACCTAAACCTTAGTCTAATCTGTCTGAAAGAGCTATTTCTGTATTGACCTTCAAGTACATCAGAATCAAAACGTGGATTCCACCAAGTGCCAGGGGCAGCTCTTTCAAACGCAATAGGTATAGCAAACCCACAACAATTGGTAGTTGGATTATTGTGGGCCAAGTAAGCTTGTACATGGGGCGCCAAACGTATCTGAGCATCTTCCCCTTCAGAACAGTCACCGTCATGTTTGGCATCAAAATGTTCAGACTCTTCATTGCAACTGACACATCCACTTTGAGCACTCATTGTTTATGTATTGATTTATTTACATTATATTCCATTTTGTATTACCAAAAATTAAATTCACTGATTTTATATTTCTTCTACAAAAAAAAAACTTTTATGCTGTACCTATTATAAAATTTACTTTTTGTTTAGGCAACTATATTATTTGCAATAGACTCATAATCATTATTTTATTAATAATAGTGTACTATTTTATTTTCTACCAAATATTAAAAACGAAAACATTGAAATGCACATATAAAACGATAGTAGATCTAAGGGCAATGAACACATAATTGTAAAAATTTTTGAACCCTATCTACCAAGAAAATTATTGAGTATCTAATTTAGCAAACAGTAACTTAAACGTACAATAGAATATACATACCATTTTCAGACCAAGGTTATTATTCCAATCTGAAAGCGCTAGAATAAATAATATTTATGGGAAATGCACTTTACATACTGAAGCTTAATACTCCTCTTTCTACACTCAAAAGATTGAGTTCGATTACAAAAGCGACTATCATTAGCGTTAGCAAATTGAAATAATTTCACCTAGATTCAGATATGACAGATGGCAAGTATAAAAATTTTAAACTCAGGGTGACAAGCTAAGATCTACTAATTAGATAATCGATTATTTCTGTTCATAATCAGTCACTTAAATAAAATCATTCAATTTAAGTGGAATACTTTATTCTACGCTGCTGTAGTAATTTAAAGAAAAACCGTGGTCTAATCACAAATTCCATTCAAACGTGTAATAAAAATATTAGCATTATCGATGTTTAAGATACTTTTAATTCAATCTTCAAAAAATTATCTAGATTTAGTAGAATTAAATTTTCATGATTAGGATAAAAAAATTGATTGCCTGTAATTCATATTTTATTTTATCGTGTAGGTATGCACAACCCTATAGAACTTAGTCTTATTATCTTATAACACTTTTAAAAACTACGCTCTAACTTGTTTCTGTTGTATAAAAGAGAAGATAATTATTTATTTAAATTAATAAATAAATAAATAAATATTAATAATTTATTAATATTTATTTATTTTTTATTTATTATTTATATAAATTGTATAAGGTATATATGATACTGTCTACTGCTACAAGAAGACAGTTAAAACTTTATAACTGTTTGTAAGATTAAAAATCCAATCCACAAACTAGAACTATAACTGTAGTTAGAACTACAAATTAACGCACAACTTGTATTTCCGTAATAAATTATTAAAATAAATGTATTTTCATTCAATGCATTGTAGGTGTATTACAAAATATTGAATCAGTATAGAATACTTGATCAGTGTGTCAGACTGGACCCGTCACCTGATCCGCCTCATTGCCTTATTGCGCCTTCCTTCGTACAGTAAAAAATTCATATTTCAAATGATAAGCCATCTTTAGGATAATTTATAAAATTAGGCGTTACTTTGCGGAGATCCATAATACAAAAGTAACAGTAAAATAAATTAAAAATTACTTTCCACCTGTGGGATCTAAAAGTATCTGTATGTGATAACTTACAATGAAGTTGGTTAGGTGCAATGTGTGGTTAGACTGCATCAGAGATTAGCAAGAACGAACATCGCGATACCCATTTTTATTTTTATCCTTACCTACTATACTAAAAATTATTTATATTTTGAGGTATAAAAATCGAAACCTTACCTTATATACAACACTATGGTTTGAAATAAATGATTGGCTTACATTGTACATAAAATCATAGATTACTAACTATAAAATAGATGGTTGTGATTCATACATTGGCGCGAGCCTATTTTCGGTGGTATGGGGGGTGCAGAGTAGCACTATAGCTACTTACATTTTCATTCAATAAAAACTATCTGCCTCTCACCCGTTTCATTCATAAAAACGGATTCAGTCTCAGCTCTGACTCTTTCTTACATATGGAGTAGTAATATATATAACATATGACGTAAAATCGTAGTAAAATTAGTGATGTACTTGGTACGCTAAAACCGTAATTAGTGATGTCAAAGTTTTATCGATTCGCTCTTACCGATTTTTTGGATAACCGGTTTTCCTGTTACGTATTAATAATGATTTTTAAATTTTAATAAAACAAAATATTTAAAGAACTTCTTTATTAAGACTTCTACTATAATAAAAAAATATATATATAACAACCGTTTTACATTTCTAAGTGCATGCTTCTTTAAAAAAAAAAGTTTTTTCCTAAACACGCTAAAAGTACAACTTCAAAAATTATTACTATTTTTAAATAGGAAACAGGAACAGCACGCTGACTAAAAGTTATCCAAACAGAGCTTTCATAGGCCTCAAACTATCTTGAAAATGTAGGAATTGTAATTTAAATTATTATATATTATTATTAAACAAAATTAATTTTAAATATTCACTCGAAAACAAACGTACAAGATTAGTATTTGAAACAATAGATGCTTTCGTTTTTACCGTTTAAGTATTTAGGAAAAAACATTATACTTAAAAGGAGTGTACTTGATGGTTAATTATAATTATTATAATTTAAGTCTTTTTTAGATATATTAGTAGTAGTTTTATAGAATATTAGTGGTTTTTATCTCTAAGTATAATATTTTCCATCATATCAGTTAACACTTCGGATTTATACACATAAAGTAAGAATTAAATTGTGAAAGTTTGCCATATTTAATGTGCCCATTGATATCAAGCTTTTCAATGAAAGTAAACATCACATGAGGAACTATACTCCATGGGTTAAATATTTAACTAAATGTAAACATGTCAAAACAGGTACTTTATAGTAGGCATTATCTGCCTACTATAAAGTATCTTTTTTATTACAACACATTGTACTAATATTAAATTTTATTTGTATTTCTTTCAAAGAATTTAAAATTATTGATAGTATTCGCACCACTTAATAAGGTTAAATATGGCATGATTGCTATCAATAATTTTACAAACTTTGAAAGAAATAAATAAGAATATTATTTAATATCCACTTTTAAGAACCCAAACATAAAGGTATTATAAATTTTTTTTAAGAAAACGATGGACAATATTAAATACACATTTAAGTATCACAGAGTGAAACTCATAGAATATTGATATTATGTAACGTCGGTTAATCTAATGCAATTACTATTTTAGGTAAGTAAACTACTTGGCTAATTTGCATCTGCTATATTTCATTAAATTGTATATTGCTGTTTCGCTGTACTAAAGATATAAATATTTAATTTTAGAAAATAACAATAAAATTGTTAAATATGGAAACTGTATCACTTTTTAAATGTTAATAATAGTAATATTAGGTACTTTTACCTCATGTATCATAGTTCTATAACTTTACTTGCGATAAAATTTTCCATTTCCATTCATCGTTTTTCAAGTATCTGTAGTTCTGTGAATTCTCCTTAACATTAATACAAAATTGTCTAACTCCCATTATGATAACGAATATGCAAAAAACTTTTAAGAAATCATATTTATGATTAACGGAAGTGAACCAAGAATTATAGATCTAAAGATATAAGTTCCAAAGATATAATTCCAAAGATATAAGTTTTTTGATGGATATTATAATTTTTCATCTGCATCATATTGACTATGTTGTATTAAAGAACTTTAATCAAATCTTTCAGTTTTATTAGACAATAGCGTACTTATAAAAATTTCACAATTTAAAAAATCCTTTTTTGAAAATTTATCACTCACGGGATTGCACAGGATTATAGTTTTGCTACACTAGTAAAAACACGTGTTTTGGATAGGAATAAAGGTGTTGTGTGTTAACGTTAAAATACACAATTTTTAGCAGCAATACAGGCAGAACTCATAATTTATTATAAGCCCGTCGTTTAAACAAACTAGCAATTAAACTAGCAACTAAGCAATTGTAAGTCATTTTCCTTAGTAATGAAAATTTTAAACCCATTCATCTCAAAATATGAGTCTTTGAGTTGTACCGCTATTGCTGCACGTGACCGATATATCGATATACTGCACCGATAATATGATATAGCTTGGGTCTGAAAAATATTTCTGATGGAATACAAGGTACTATAACTATCAAACAATAATATTAACCGATAATGTTTTAAACAATGAAACCAAATTATGATCCGTTCTAGTGTGCTAGAGCCCCCTTATCCACGGATTTGAGAAAAAATCCATTGGGTCCTAGTTAAGAAGTTTGAAACTTCATAATGTTTGTCAATTATACTAATATGAATCCATTTTGAAAACACAACCTTCTCTTGAGTCTCTAGCATTGAAGCGGACTTTTACAGCCTTGTTCCAAAATTCCGAATGGTTCAGGCGGCAAAATAAATTGTTAGTGAATAAAAGCATTCGCGCTGTGAAAATGTTAACTACTAATGTCAATAAATGAGGCTAAATAATTATGATTCGACTGAAGCTCTTCATATATGTTCATCTGCATCATCGGGCTCGTGGACACTTCCCGGCGGAAGAGTTCGCAGCATATTTAACCTGTAATAAATAAGTAATTCTTAAATAATGTATAGACAGAACATTATTCAGTATAAGTAACAGTAGTCTTACAGACAATCTTGGCATTGATATCCCCTGAGTAGAATAGACCACCCTCATTTCTTACCGAAGTGTCGCGAAAACCGATTAAGGTAAGTTGACGTCGGGCAGGCGGTCGGTCGTAAGATACCAAATCATGTGATAGCATGTTTAAAACATGTTGTGCCTCCCCCACTTAGAGTGGGATAAGGGTAGGAGAATGATGCATTGACAAATAACAGAGATTTTAAATTTTAAAAATACATTTTTAGCTTCCACTGGTCTTAAATAGTGTCTGGAAAATATTTTTTACATGTGTCTATAACTTTGTCTACAGTTATATTTTAAGTATAGAATAGAGACTTTAACTATAAATAATATTTTTTTTTAGTAATAAAATATAAGGGGTATCTGTGACAATCTTTGTGTTATGTTAAATATCTTTAATTTTGTACTGTTAGCAGTACCAGGCTAAAAATATTATGCTTTCCAAATACTGTATTGTACTGTGTGACAATTAAGAAGCGTATGTGATAAAGTTCCAATGATCATCACTAATATGACTTTTAAGCTATTCTTACATTACACACTTTTTTTCATCACTATAATAGAGGAACCGTTGTACCAAACTTTTGTTGTTATATCTCAAACGGATTAGGCAGTTAGCCCACTATACATATAAGCTTCAGTTTTAATTGAAAGTGAAATGGACAGACTGACATACTTTACATCAAATATTTACTTGCCTTCATCTAGTCAAATCAATTGACCTAATCATGTGCTTATCCCATAAAGCATCAACAGCATATAGCCCTTAGACGTCATCCCAATGAGTACTCTCTTTGGCAATGACCAGGTTCATCTGAAAATTATTGCAAAAACATTTTAATAAATATGTAACAAGCTGTGTGCACAACAAGAGGCCGTGCGACTATGTAAAGACGATCATGGGTTTAAACCCCGCGCAGGCACATGGCTAATTGACAATTGCAATTTATGACACGCTTTTCGGTGAAGGAAAATATCGTGAGGAAATGCGCATACTTCTAACGAAGTCTAGGGATATGCGTAACCTACCAATCCGCATTGGAGCAACGCGATGGTAGGTCTTTGCTACAATACTTCCTTCCAAAAAACGGATAGAGGAAGCTTATGGTTCCTACTGCTGAGGTGGGTAACAGGCTGTTACTTTAAACATACACATGCAGTGTGTTTACAAACAAAAATGATTTATATTTGAAACATTTTAACTGATTTATTTTTTTATTTAAAGTATCTTGAAGAAATAACTTTCTGTTAAATATAATTAACTAGCGGCCTGCCCATGCTTCGCACGGGTATAAAATATATATCCCATGTCACTCAGTGTAAAAAAATGATTAAAATCGATCCAGTAGTTTTGATTTATTCATTACTGCCCGTGGCCCGCAAGCGTTAAATTTGGAGAAAAACAATTTCCTCTCCCTATACCAAGACGATTTCCTGCTATCTTTGGAATATCTAAACTCATACAGTACATTTTTACTTATCTACTTTTACATTTTAACTATGTATTTTATTTTTACAATTAATTACAGAATGTCTTTAAACAAACTCTTAAAAGATTCGAAGTGCTATAGGGTGAAGCGCGGCGTCCTCACGGCATTTTAAATCTGTAATATCTCGGTAAATGTTCACTTAAATTACATACTGTAAACGGACATATTGACCTTTATTAAATCAACAATTTATTTAAGGTACTTAATTGCATAAGGATTAATGTTGTATTGTATAAAAATTGCTTTGAACATAAGGCATTATTTTTCGTAAAAAGTATATGACAAAAAATGCTTTTGTGGGTTATCCATAAGAGATAGACATATACCATCGCGGACTTTTCTGTAGACCTTTTCAAGGCGTACAAATACTTAGTACATCATTTTGATAAATCTCGTAGGGTTTAGCCTGCGTTTGCAATGTAAGCGGACAAAAATGTAATTATTTACAGAAACCTCAAAAATTACAGTATTTCTCTACTCCGTATTGAATGTTATTATACGTACAAACCTTCCTTTTGAATCACTCTATCTATTAAAAAAAACCGCATCAAAATCGGTTGCGTAGTTTTAAAGTTTTATGCGTACATACGGAAATATGGACTTTGTTTTATAATATGTAGTGATAGTGACTATAATCTATAATCCATATTGTCTGTATTGTCATAGTAAACTATTCAGTAATAACCACTTAAAACTTAGAATATAACTGATATTGGGTATAACATATGATATACAACACTTCAATAAAGCATACACAATAAATATTACTATAGAAGGAAAAGTTTTACTTTTTATTATATTTTGAAATTAAAAAATAAAACTTTCCAATATTATTACAGTTCAATAACTAAGGATATACATAATAAACAAATAAGAGCCCAGATTATGCTTCGAGGTCCCTGCTTTATACCTTGTAAACATATTAAATAGACAATAGGTTGAGATATACAAACGTAATGTAATAAATATGTATATAAATTGAGAAACACTAGCTTAAATTTAACTACAGAAACAATGCTTATAAGAAGTCCATTTATACTATTAATATTATTAATGCGAAAGTTTGTGAGTATGGATGTGTTTGTTACTCTTTCACTGTGAATCCCCCGAATCAATAAAGATGACATTTTTCACAATTCGTCCTTATACACCGGAATAACATATAGGCTATCATAACATATAGGATAGAAATCCTATTAACTCTACAGGAATAGGATGACATTGAATAGCGCAATCTATTATCGACCTGTCACACGACAACAGTTTACGCGAACGAAATCGCGAGTAAAAGCTAGTACTATATAAATGGTACAAAAAGTTGGTCTTAAATGTAGGCTGCCATTGCACAGATAACTATGATGAGAAAAAAATAATTTATAGAAGTAGGCTTTACTTTGCTGAATTCCAGAGTACAAAAGATATGATAGAATTATTTTGCTATAATCAACATTTGTTAAAAGAACCTATGTAATTCTAAGTGTAGGAAGTAGTTTGATCACAATAGATCAGTAATGGCCAAAGTGATACTGGGCCCTCAGGCCCTGCAGAGCCACTACTCCCAGAAGAAGAGGAGAAAGCAAAACAGATCTCATATCTTATACATGCAGGATTAGTTACCACACATATCATAAAACCCCCAAAAAGTCACTAAATCCCATTATTTAGCTATTTTCTTATCTTTTTATCCCAAAGAGGCATACACATAATCAAAGAATAATAATTAATTCACATTGTAATCTGTCAAAGAAAGGTCTAGTATCGATTCGTGTTGGGGTCTTAGGGTGTTGGAATCTCAACTCCACACCAGAAAACGTAGGGTCAATAGTCCCCCTATGAGGTGAACTGAGGACCTAAAAAGGTTGCGTGGCTTTGCTGGACCCAAGCGGCACAAGATAGTGTGCTTTGGAGATCCCATGAAGACACCTATGTCCTTCTGTGGACATCCATCGTTTACTTATGAAGATATTATTCTTTCCTTTAAAAAAAAATCAGTAATGGCATATATCAATCTTTTAAGAATAACTTACTAATCTCATTCTAACTTTTTTTAAATGGTCACAAAGTGGCAAAATCAAAATTAACTGTTTGCACTCTGTTGTTGTCACTGTGGCGAAACAGCACGCCAGTATCTCTAGAGCTGGCACATCATAAACACTTTTAGATAGCTGATACTCATGATTAAAATCATGCAGAATTTGCAACATTGTAAATACTTGGGGGCCGGCTAGATAGTATCAACAAAATGTCCCAAAAATGCTGAAACCTAGTGTTAAAAAGTGCTAAGATTGCTAGATCTGTGAGAAATATCTAGAATCTAGAAATAATAATATAAGTCTGCTTAGACCCCAGAGCACAAATTAACTTAAAATTATATAGTTACTTTTATTATATTACTTTATGATAAAAACACACTTACATACTTTAATCTAGTTGTCACAGGTATGTGTGGAAATGTTTTAACATCCTTATCAGTTAAGTTGGTAGCTTGAGTGACCTATCTCTTGCACAAATGCTGCTTTATATATTATAGCTTTCCTTTAGTTGCACTTAGTCTAGTGTTATTCAATCTCTGAAAATAATTTTAAAAAATTAAAAAAATTAAAAATAATTGTTACTATTCAAATAGAACCTCTTATGAACAAGGTTGTATTTGAATCTATATGAATAGTTGTTCTATAATATAAAAAAAATGTTGTCTGTGTCATTATGCATTGATTTGTTAAGAAAGAGTAAATGGGTTCACTTTTAGAAAAATTGCTTTTTATTATTGCATAAGTATGAAGGAGAAATATTGTTTGTTATTTAATTTCTGTTAGATATAAACAGGTGCACATTTTAAGTGATTTATAAATTACATAAATATTTACTTTCAGTTTTATAGAACAGTCTTTTAATATTGCTGTTATTCTTTCATTCATAACACATACTATTATATCTTTTATTAGCACTGTAAATGTAAAGATATCTCAAATCATAACTATAAATAACATCATGTGACAATCATATTAAAATAAAAAATTATTCTTAATCTTGGATCTGAGGATTCTTGAATCTGCAATTAATCAATCAATTGTTTAATCAATAGTAAATTTGAATTTTGCTTTTGCTTTTTAATTAAAAATCAACAAGTGTTATATAAAGCAATATACCCTATATTGCTTTATACAGAATAAACTTGCTCTCTTTTGCTATTTACTCCCTTTTCATCTGAGTCTCATTATAAAAAACTTGACAATCATTTTTAAAGTTCTAATATAATACAATGAAGTATACAACTTCAATTGAAAATACTTCTTTATTCATAACTAAGATACACAATTATGATCAATTAGAACAACTTCTAAAAAACTTTAACTAATGATTGATAATGGAACATTAAGTTCCATTATTAATCATTTATTGCACTACAAGACCACTATAAGCTATATAAAATCGCAAGACATATAAAATAATGAATATAGCTAATTCATCAATCGAAATTAATGTACATATCATAATTTTTATATTACGATAACTAAGTCAAATAGGAAATAAAAATTATACTGCATGTTAAAGGTTTTAGGTTATCCATGCAAGGTTAGATTATATTTAGAATGTGAGAATGTAAATTTTAAGAAAGCTCTTACTATTATTGAGATGTACAAAATTCATTAAAACTCAACACTTACATTAATATAATGATTAAGTAAATCCTCTTCTTATTGTTTTATGACTCCACGTTTCATTGTTGATATATTTCTCATTTTAAGAAATATCTCAACAGCTACTGGTGAAATAAGACTTTATACATTTAATTTGCTTCTAGTGATATTTGTTTCAAGAATTTTGCTAACTAAATTAAAACAAAATTATACATTTTAGTAAAAATTAAAGTACTAGAACTTTACAACGGGAAATTTAAAAATTTAATAAACCGGCCACCGCCCATTCATTGATAAAATCAACTTGTTATATGATAGACAGTCAAAATGAGAATGAGTGCGTAAAAATATGTATGTAGGAGTGGAGCGAGATGCAGCTGAGACTATTTTCATACGATTCATTCATAAATACGTGCATGTGCAAGAGGGATGCGAGATAGCATGTGTTGGCGCCTGTAGTAAAACCGCCCTGCATAAAATCATATCAAAGAGAGACATCAATCAAAATTGATGATAAGAATTGGATGATAAAAAATCGATTCTTTTAAGTAGTGCTGTATGACATCAATGTATCGACAATTACTTTCGATAGACAAAGAGATAAGTAATTAATAAAATTATAAAGTGGGTATAGGCAAATAAGTTTTTTCAGGTTTTATAGTACTCATGGTAAATATTCCCTTAAGGTAAAACATCAAAATAATTAACTTAAATGAAGTGACACCTTGTAAATCACTTCGCAATGGGCGAAATGTATCCCTGACAAAAAAAGAGTGATATATATCTTTTCGATCTTGGGATATATATCACTCTTTTATATCTTTAACTCTTTTAGCTCAGTACGAACCGAAGAGAGTATAAGGCAACTAAGACTAAAAATATATCCTTCATATCTTCGGCTCTTTTAGCCCTGACTTAGAACTCAGTAAGTAACTGAGTAATAAATTATGCTACATATTTTATTTTTTTCTATTTATTATGTACACTATTATTTACACTTTTCTGATATGTACAGGTAAGGATGTCTTCTTCCCACTTAGAATGGGATGGAACTCTAGCTCCGAACGAGCCGTAACTCATCACGAAAATTGACTCTTAAGATTAATGATATAGGTAGAGATATAATTGAAACACATGCGAGCTAGAAAGTGATTATATCTTCTGGAGAGATATATATCTTTCTTGTCTTTAGCTCGCGAGCTACTCAACTCTAAAATCACTACATAGTATAAAACAAAGGCACATTCCTTGTTTATCCATATATCCCTATGTATGCTTAAATCTTTAAAACTACGCAACAGATTTTGATGCGGTTTTTTTTAGATAGAGTGATTCAAAAGGAAGGTTTATAAGTATAATAACATTCAATACCGAGTAGAGAAATACTGTAATTTTTGAGGTTTCTAATGTGATGTCGTAAATAATTCAATTTTTTTCGTAAGCTGACCGCTTACATTGCAAACGCAGGCTAAACCCAACGAGATTTATCAAAATGATGTAGGTACTAAGTATTTGTACACCTTGAATAGGTCTACAGAAAAGTCCGCGATGGTATATGCCTATCTCTTACGGATAACCTACAATAGCATTTTTTGTCATTTACTTTTTTTCAAAAATAATGCCTTATGTTCAAAATAATTTTTATACAATAGAAACTAGGTACAATATTATCTATTACAATATTAATTTTGTCTATAAATATAGTGAAAATAGAAAATTTTGGCTTAGTAATTCATAGTAAATCAAAAATATAAATTAAAAAATTAATTGGATTAATCTGATCTGAGTTACTGTCAGATTGTTTATAATTATTATTTAATAAAATTTATTTTAAAATTTAATTTTTTTATTCATTACTTATCTTTAATTAAGATTTAATTTCTCATTGTAACAGCATATTATAAATATAAATAATATGTATACATTTTAGTTAATAATCGTGTTAATAACTGTTTTGTGTTACAAATACAAAATACAATAAAAATGTATGTAGAAACACAGAATAGTAACCGTAAACACAACCTACCTACAAACCTTCTATAAACACAAGTATACAGGAAGAATAGAATATTATTTTAGTACACCATTGTTTTAATTCAAAATAAACATAAATTTATGTTCATATTTTGCTAATCGCAAAAAGATCATGTTTTAACTTATACTTTACTAATCAACTATAGATGACGCTTTAAAGAATTGAGTCGCGCTAATGTTTGTCATTTAACAAATAACTAGATCACCGTACGATAAACGGAACTCTACTTCGTATTTACATGAAATATAAATAATTTTTTTAAACTCGTACTCGTGCGAGAGATAAATAATTTTTAGGCATGTGACCTTGAGTAGAAAAAATCGATTAATATATAATCGATTGTTACCCCCTTAAATCGATTTTTTTAAAATTGATTTATTGACTTTCAAAAGTATTATCTTCCTGCCCTTATCCCACTCTCAGTGGGGTCGACACAACATGTCATAAACATGTTGTCACATGATTTGACTACGTATTTTACGACACCTCGATAAGAAAGAGGGTGGTCTTTTCTACTTAACCGGATACTACACGGTGAGTCAACTTACCTTAGTCGCCTTTTACGACACCTCGGTAAGACATGAGGGTGGTTTATTCTACTCAGCCAGATTCCACACGGCGGGTCGACTTACCTTAGTCGCAAAATCAGCAATTTGTCGTATTTCACCTAATTTTTAAGAGCTCAACTTCTTTTTTAACAACAAGTGTACTCTCATATATACCAAAGCGAGCCAAAGTCAAAAATCAAAATCAAGATCTACCTTCCTCTGGTGATTAGATATAGAAAATAGTGACTCTCTAATAGTGACTAGACTTATACATAATAAAAGTTTACTTTAATCGAAGCGGTCTGTTTGTGTTTTTATATTATGAGTTTACGTGTCTGTATTAATTAATCATTTATTAATCGATTTTTCTTCCTTCAAAATAATCGATTTGTAATTTTTTTTAAATTGGGTTGCTTCCTGTCGATCTCTTCAGCTACCATAATAGTAGCATTTGCGCAGAACTACTATAAGCTATACCTATTCCACAATATCACCCTGAACACATTGTCTCGTTATTTTAGTTAGTAATCTATGGTCTCGTGGAAGACATTACATCATCATCCTCCTGCATCATTAATCCTAATCCAATTAAGTACCTTAAATACATTGTTGATTTAAAATAGATCAATATGGTCGTTTACAGCACGTAATTTAAGTATTTATAATAATTTATAATTTCGGAGATATTACAGGTTTAAAATGCCGCGAGGAGGCCGCGCTTCGCTCTATAGCACTTCGAATTTAGCAGCTATATGTCGCTCTTTCAAGAGTTTGTTTAATGACAAGGAAGCTGTAAACGTTGTATATAAAGACATTCTGTAATTAATTGTAAAAATGAAATTCATAGGGAAAAATGTAAAAATAAATAAGTAAATATGTAGTATATGAATTTAGATATTCCAAAGATAGCAGGAAATCTTCTTGGTATAGGGAGAGGGGGGTGTTTCTCTCCAAATTAATGTATCTCCAGTAATGAATAAATCAAAACTACTGGATCGATTTAATCATTTTTTTTCACTGAGTGACATGGGCTATATATTTTATACCCATGCGAATCAGGGGCAGGCCGCTAGTTATAATATAAATTCAATTATAATAGAACAAAATATGTTTGCCTTCTTATAGGAAATAGAAAGGTAGATAGATAACAAGATAGGATTTATTATTTCAGCGTATATTCATTATAGGGATTTATTCATATTCTTGGAAAAGGATTTTTCCAAGAATATGAATAAATCCCTATGCTATACATAAAAATATTTGTATATGTTCTGCTTTTGTATGTTATACAAATAGAAAGAAAATCTCAAAAATTTTGTATAAAATAATCACATTTTTTATATTAACATTAAAATCTGAATATAATATCACAACAATTACAAATCTTAGGAAGACAACACAAGCTAATGTCAAAAAGGTTAATATCAAAAATACATTTGTACAATTATAATAAAAACAATATCAACAAGGCACATTATAAGCACCACCAATATTTATTGCTATATATTTTTCAACTTAATTTGAGCTCAACTTAGATTTATTTGGGCTTTTTTAACTATATATCACATTAAATGTAACTTTATATATGCCAAAATAATATGCAAAGTCAAGTAGAGTTACATACATTAATGTAGATTGTAGAATTATATCATCAGATCATGTTATTACATTAATTCCTTATTCATAAGTTTAAGGTCACAGTTTTATAAAAAACTAAGCTATATAACAATAACTTATAGTAATACAAAATCACTTATACTATTTAACTAATTTGAATGCATATAATAACAAATCTTTAATTATGACCTTTTAAATAAAATTTTTAAGCAACAATTAGATTGTCAGAACTGACACAGTTATTTTAGTTACAGAATGATTATGGATACTGCAAATAAAATTTGGATGAACATTAAAATAATTAAACTCTTATTGTTACCGATCTCTTAAAGTAACAATAATATAATAATAAATAATTTACAATAATCAGCAATAAAATTTGTAGCAGTTGATAGCAAAATAATATTATCATTACTTTTGAATTATACATCTCTGCAAAGTAACATTTATTTCAATAAATTAGTCGCAGGTATGTTGCTATAATTTTAATAATTATATTACAGTATAAATTCCAATTTTTTTAAACACTTGTACCTAATTTATTTGTAAATGATGCATATTACATGATAACTACAAAATATTTAACCATTATGTATCAAAATTTTTTTTTTTGATTGTGTTAACTAGAAACCTTTGATACTAGACCTAGTGCAACAAATGAACTAGATGACCTTAATACTTAGATCTCCTGACCCAGCACTTGACAAACAATTTAGTCATGAATATGTTTGTTGAAATAAAATAAAGCTTAGATCTCTAGTCATTTAAGGGTCATCATCATCCTCCTGCCCTTATCCCACACAAAGTGGGGTCAGCACAACATGTCATAATCATGTTGTTACATGATTTGGCTACGTATTTTACGGCCGGCCGCCTGTCTGACGTCAACTTACGTTAGCCGTAAAATACGACAACTCGGTAAGAGGGTGGTTTATTCTACTCATCCGGATACCACACAGTGGGTCAACTTACCTAAGTCGCCTTTTACGACACCTCGGTAAGAAATGAGGTTGGTCTATTCTACTCAGCCGGATAGCACACGGCGGGTCACCATTTACGACACCTCGGTAAGAAATGAGGGTGGTACTGTGGTTGTTTTCAGCCAGATACCACATGGCATATCTCTAGTCATTTAAGGGTAAAAAACATATATTCCTACAAAGAATTAAAAAAAATCATATTCAGACAAAATTAATCATTATACATTCCATCAAGAAGAAAGTCCATCCTTTTATAATGTCTATTTTTCCAAGCCTCTTTTCCTCTTTTTAACACTAAATAGCCCACTACTGCAAACATAGGAACAACTAAGATTGTTATTACAATAGGCATAATCATACCTGGATGGCTACCAGCTTTCAATGTTTGCACTTTAGGACTATTACTTTCATCAATGTCTAAATTATTCATTTTATCTCTAGCTAATGCTTCCGCTGATAATATTAAAGGTTTATGAGGTTTTATATTA
The DNA here is from genome assembly GCA_029227775.1 of Morpho helenor. Lineage (NCBI taxonomy): Eukaryota > Metazoa > Arthropoda > Insecta > Lepidoptera > Nymphalidae > Morpho > Morpho helenor. Next base: position 12,349,737 of record JARGCU010000028.1, on the reverse strand, counting down.
TATTTGTCTGTTATATTTGTTGATACATTTCTATCATTTGCGACACCTGTTATGTTTGTTGATAAGACAACACTTTTTAGTTTAGTTGCATCTGTGGAAGCATTCTTTACAGTAGTAAAATTATTAGAGACTGTATAACCTGGATCATTGATTTCATCCTTGGGGTCGACATCTTTTCTCGCAACCACTGGTTTATCTTTAATAACAGGCGATTCCATTGCTAAATTTACATCAATGTTATTACCATTTGGCAGGGTGACTCCAATGGCAGGCACTATGTACCCACCTTCGGTCAGGCCTGTTTGTGCGGTACTATCATTTTTCTGTGACTGAGATGATTGTTGTATCAACTGTTGAACTGCTGTTGTTTTTGCTTGAATAGTTTTTCCTTCAATTGAAGCAATGAAGAAAATATTACAAATTAATAAACGTTTATGCATTTTCAATTTTCTTTATCAAATTGTTACTTTCGTAAAAATATATTTTAAAATCCTTACTTTAAAATAAAAACAATAATTATATAACTAAATAAAATAAATTAGTAAACGAAAAACAAAAAATAAAACGTCAACAAAAAAACGCAGACGTTAATCAATGGATCATAGACACTCTCTCCTTCCATTCGCCCGTTTCTAAACGAGCAGGCTAAGGTCGTTGACCATACCGCCTTGTCAATTGTCCATAATAATAAAATGAGTTTTCGTCTTTAGTATATTCTTCTTTCATTTTTAACTTTTTCATATTCACTTATTAAATCTTTGAAGTCATATCCAATAATTTTGTCTTGCGTAAATAATTATTTTTCTTTATTTTTATATTGTATTTGTCTTCAATTTGTTTAAAATATTCTTCATTAGTTTAATTCACGTAGTAAATTATCATGTTCTCATTATCCTTGCATGTTCTCGTTATCCTTGAATGTCCTCTGTCCTTGTAAATTGTCATGGTCAGTAATTAAAGTCAAAGCTCAGAACGGGTATATCTTCAGTTTCTAAAGATGTTTTACAACCATAGATCATAGAATATAATATGATTATACACTATATTTACAAGTCTTTTACAGTGCATGAAATAAACCTATAAAGGTAATAATAAACCGATGGATTCATTAATAAATCCGTTATATGACGCGGGACCAAGTCACTAGTACCATAAGATTGAATAAGCTCATCGATCAGCACAAGGCGCTGAATGCCGAAAGATGGGCATTCGAAGAAGATGTGTTGTAGAGTTTGTACTTCTTGAGTTCCGCAATAATCACACAGCGATGAGTTCGATAATTTTATGCGGTGAAGATGGAAGTTAAGACGACAATGACCAAAACGCAATCTACTCATGATTGCATAGAATTTTCTATTAGAATAATTTCGAGTTTTGCAAAACCAAGGAGAACTATTGACTTTGATGTCTAGAGAAGCATACCAGCGGCCCTTATTTAAAACTTCAGAAAAATTATACCAATGTTTAGCCCATTTCTTACACATACGCTGTTTTAAATTATAGACAATATCTGTAAACGGCAAAGTAATACTATTATCACTAATTTCCGAATCTGTTGTAACATTTATAGAATTAACAATTGCTTTAGCTAAATAATCTACTCTTTCATTTCCAACAACTCCAACATGAGATGGTATCCAAATAAAAGTAATTTGAATGTCTAACTGTGTAAGCTCAATCCATATTTCTTTTATACTGTAAATAAGATAATTAGAGTTAGCATGCAACTTGTTGTTTTGTAAATTTTTAAGTACACTCATGCTATCACTAACTATAACCCATTTATTAGATGAAGGATATGATTTTTTTTATGTACTTAAGAGCAAACAGAATAGCAGCTGCTTCGGCTGTAAAAATACTTGCATGTTTTTCTAGTCTGTAACCAAACCCATTATTTTGAGATGAGTCATATATAGCAAAGGAAGAAGAGTCTGAGTTCTTAGAACCATCAGTATAAATAAACTTGTGATCATGCCAGTGTGAAAGTTTAACATAAACATGTTCTTTTGTAGATAAGGTGTGATCTATGACAATATTCATAGAAGGGAATTTACTAATAAAACTACCTTGATAACAAGGTAAAACTGCATTTGATCGAAAAATATTAAGGTTTTTAAAAAGAAGAATTATACTAGAAAATTCTAGTAATAAGAAGAAAGGCTTTTGTGATATTTTTGAAGCATTTTGGCATAAGCTATTAAAAAGCATATTATTGGGAAGATAAAAAATTTTAAGAATAAATTTTTCCTTTAAGTATTCCATTCTAATTGAGATTGGTGGGAGATTACATTCAATCTGCATGGTACCAATTGGAGTAGATTTGAATGCACCTGTTATAATTCGCATACATTTATTTTGTATTAATTCTAATTTATTAATAATTTTTTCATCTGCTGCAAAACAAAAAGAGCCATATTCAAAATGGCTGCGTACAAGGGATTTATACAACATAAGTAAAATCTTAGGGTCAGCACCCCAGTATGTACCTGTCAAGGATTTTAGAATATTAGATGCTTTAATAGCTCTAACAGTAATGATATCAACATATCTCTTCCAAGACAAATTTTGAGAGAATATTACCCCCAAAAATTTAACTTCTCTACTAATTGGAATAGAGGTACCATTATAGTAAACATTAGGTTGGGAACTGCATCTTTTACCAAACAGTACAACCTTTGATTTAAAAGGATTTACTTCTAAATTAAGATAATTAAAATATTCATTCAATTTTGCCAGTGCAACATTAATCGTTTTAGTAATAATGGATATATTATTTCCTGATGCATAAACAGCTAAATCATCAGCAAATTGCAAATTTTTAACTGACGTTCCTAGGATGATATTCAGTTGTCGTATGTACAAAATAAATAATAATGGGGACAAAATACCACCCTGACAGACTCCAATAGAAGCTAACCTTGGACCATATAAATGATTATTATATTTAACATATACATTTCGTTCAGTCATATATCCATGAATCCAGTTAATTAATTTTCCAGGCAAACCTATCAATGAAAGTTCAGTACAAAGAATATCAATATTTACACTATTATAAGCACCAGAGATATCAAAGAAAACACATAAAAGGTACTCTTTACTCATTATAGCATTGTGTATATCTAAATGTAGTTGACATATACTTTCGCGAGAAGACCGACCTCTTCGAAATCCAAACTGATTTGATGGCAATAAACAGTTCTGTTCAATAAAGAATTCCAGACGCTGTTTCAAAAGCTGTTCAAATATTTTAGCAGTACAAGATGAAAGAGCTACAGGCCTATAAGACTTAGGGTCTAGCTTAACTTTATCGGGTTTCAATATAGGAACTAGAGTATCTTCTTTCCAATAAAAAGGGATTTCATTATTGATCCAGAGTGAATTCAAAACACTTAAAAAAGAATTTAATGATTTTTCATTCATTTTCTTAAAGGCAGTATATGAAATACCATCTAGTCCGAAAGCTGTATCTTTCCGTGATGAAATAGCTGATCTGAGTTCCTGAATTGAAAATAATTTTACAATGAACTCACTGCTTGAATTAAGCATGTAATAATTTGTTTCAGTATTATTGCAAACAAAATCTGGAGTATATGTCTGTAAAAATTTCAAAATCCAACTATCATCTTCTTCATTAAATGGGATAGATGACTTATTAAACTTACGTATAAATTTCCAAATGACAGACAAAGGTGTACAGCGGTTAAAGGAACTACACAAAGAATGCCAACTATTCTTTCTCTCAATTTTTAAAGTATATTTCTTTAAAGCTTGAAGCCTTTTGAACTCCAAGTAATTTTCCTCTGAAGGATTGTATTTAAAAGTTAAATAAGCTTGTTTTGAATTGAAAACAGCTTCTGTGCATTTATTATTCCACCATGGTAGATTAGGTTTATGCTTAGCTTTCTTACCACAAAAAGAATGACTTTTAACAGTATTTGGAACAGAATTACTTGGTATAGATCTTATTATAGCTAGCTTTAATTTATTAATAAAAATTTCATATGCATCTAAAGGTGAATACAAGTCTGGTCTAAAATCTAACAATAAATTTTGCATATTAGTTTCATATCTTTTCCAATCTACTTGCCTATATTTAGGATAAATAGGTAAATGTAAATTACTATATGGACAGGCTGTTACCTCATTATTACCTACACCACTGTTAAATACATATTTAATCATTATAGGGAGATGATAACTACCAAGGGGGTCATTATGTACATACCATTCACAGGAAGAAGCTAAAGACGGGGAAGCTAGTGATAAATCAAGTGCATTAGGACGCCAAGTCAAGGTGCCCACAGTAGTTGGTTGGCCATCATTAAGGAGCACTAAATTATTATCATCTATTATATCCAGGACATCTCTTCCCCGTTGCTGAGTGTCAACACAGCCCCAAGAAATGTGATGAGCATTAAAATCACCAGCAAAAATCATTGGACTAGGTATAGATTTGATCAATCTATCTAATTTCAGCTTATTGAAAGCAGGAATGGAGTCTGCTGGCATATATAAACTAACTATACTTATTTCTTTGTTATTAACTTTAATACGAATACAAATGTTTTGCAATGAATTATCAAAATATGAGTCTACTTTAGAATAAGAAATAGAATTGTGTATTAAAATAGCTACACCATTGTGTTTGCTACCACAATCATTTCGTTCTACTTGATATCCACTAATACTAAAACGAATATTAGGCTTCAACCAAGTTTCTGATATGATACCTATATGTATATTGAAATCATATAAAAAACGAGTTAAACTCAGCTTATTACTTAAAATACTCTGTGCGTTCCATTGAAAAATATTTAAATTATCCATAAATTAATGATTACTAGAAGTTTGTTTCTTATTTATGGTTTGCTGAATAATTTCTCGAATGGATCCTGAATTTATGGGAATATTGTTTTTATTACTTACTATTTTTGTTAATGCCTCTACCAATAAATTCATAAAAATATCAGATTTACATAGTTTACTTAATTGAACCTCTATACCCTTAGAATTAATATAAGGAAAGGCTGCATTGTTAAAAAGATCTGAATATTTAACAGAGTGGGACTTAATTTTGTTTTCTTCAATTTTTTGTTTTTTAATTGGGCATGTAGATGAAATGGCAATGTGATTTCCTTGACAAATTGCACATTTTGGAGCATTTTTGTCCTTGTTACAAATTTTAAAATTATGATTTTCTGTACAGATTGAGCAAACATCAGCATTGCGACAAAATTTTGCAATGTGACCATAACGTAAACATTTTAAACATTGTTTGACTGGTGGTATATAAACATTAACTTCATGTCGCCATGAATCCAAATATACATGCTCTGGGAGCTGTGTGGAAGCAAAAGTTACTGCTACAGTTTGAGTTGGTTGAAAAGAGATCTCACCACCTTCACCTCTTACTCTGCGCATGAATCGCCTTACTTGTATAACATTTCTAGAACTACCAATTAAAGAGAATATGGTTTTATTTGACAGCTCTACGGGAACTGAAGTAAGTACTCCAGTTACCTCGGTGTCAGCCGCTGGAATTGATGCTTTTAAAGAAAGCTCATTTTGAAGATTAATATTTGTAAGAAATACATTGGCATTATTAGAAACATCGAATGTAATACCAACTTTGAAGCGGTTGATGGGCCTCAAATGCATGATACCCGATACGCAATGATCCCGCAAAGCTTTGGAAAGAGCTAGTCTATCTTTGTCCGAGAATGGTGTTTTATCGTCAGTGTGTGCAAGGAATACTATAAATTCTTTCTTATCTGAATTTTCAGGATATTTTCTAGAATATCCAGGCATCTTGAAGATTTTATATTTGTCGGCTGCATCTCTTCTATTTTGTTCTGAAGATTCCGAATCCGATGAATCGGGCGGCTCAGCTTCTGACGCTGGCAAATCCTGCTTGCGTCTTTTAGCACCCTTCCCCATTTTGGGGAAGAGTCAAAACAGTTTTTCCAACTTTATAGCAACTTATAATTTTGGAAATACACTGATTAGAAATAATTGAAGTAGTTAAAAGTACAAAATAAAAATTATAGTTTTGCAACGCGCCTTTTTCATACGAAGGTTCCCGCCTTTTTTTTTTTTTTTCTGGATCATAGACAATGGATATTTTTGTGTATGATCAAAGACAATACACTTATATTACGACATTTAAAAAAATGCAAATGCAAAAAAATGTTTATACCTGTGATATTTTAATCAGATCACGCAGCATAGATTACGAACTAAAATCACGCAGTTTAATCGTTTGGCTTTTATGGTTTTCCATGTATATATTATAGATCAATTACAGCATTAAGGTTAATGGTTAATTATAAAAAAATTAGGCATCAAATATTTCAATCTACCACAGCTGCATAATATAGAAAGAAAAGCTTTTGTTTCGCTATTGATTTACTTGAAGTTTTTTTTTCAACAACCAAGTTGAAAAATATGTTGAGATGTTAAGATCCAAGCATAATTATATAATAAAATATGCTACAGAATATTATAAAAAAATAAGTTATCGGTGTTAGAAGAATTGATCAGGTACCTATGTACCCAACCGTATTCTATGCAGTATTTTACTAATTAGTATTCTAATTAGTAAAATACTAAATTGCGGATCTGTTGACGCACAAAGAAAAGATGACTATTCTCATAGTGAACAATTTATAAAGAATGTCATGAAATCTTTTGTCTATATATCTAACATATCTGGTTATTAATATCACTTTCGACTTATTCATAAAACTAGCGGCCTGCCCCTGCTTCGCACGGGTATAAAATATATATCCCATGTCAGTCAGTGTAAAAAAAATGATTAAAATCGATCCAGTTGTTTTGATTTATTTATTACTGCCCGTGGCCGTAGCGTTAAATTTGGTGAAAAACAATTTCCTTTCCCTATACCAAGAAGATTTCCTGCTATCTTTGGAATATCTAAATTCATATAGTACATTATTACTTATTTACTTTTATATTTTACCTTTGTATTTTATTTTTACATTAATTACAGAATGTCTTTAAACAAACTCTTGAAAGAGCGACATCGCTGCTAAAGTCGAAGTGTTATAGGGCGAAGCGCAGCCTCCTCACGGCATTTTAAATCTGTAATATCTCCGAAAATGTTCACTTAAATTACATGCTGCAAAACGGCTATATTGATCTATATTAAATCAACAATTTATTTAAGGTACTCAATTGGATAAGGATTAATGCTGTATTGTATAAGAATCGCTTCAAAAATTAGGCATTATTTTTCGTAAAAAGTGAACGACAAAAAATGCTTTAGTGGGTTATCCATAAAAATTAGACATATACCATCTCGGACTTTTCTGTAGACCTTTTCAAGATATACCAATACTTAGTACATTATTTTGATAAATCTCGTAGGGTTTACAGTTTAATTATTTACAGAAACCTCAAAAATTACAGTATTTCTCTACTCCGTATTGAATGTTATTATACGTACAAACCTTCCTCTGGAATCACTCTATCTATTAAAAAAAACCGCATCAAAATCTGTTGCATAATTTTAAAGTTTTATGCATACATAGGGAAATATGGACTTTGTTTTATAATATGTAGTGATTGTTATTTTCCTCGCTAGAGAGCTCCGATCATAAATGCGTCCGATCGCTGCTAAATTCAAATGGTTAAAGGGCGAACCACGTTTTTTCACGGCACAACATGTTACAAACATGTTGTCATATGATTTGGCTACGTATTTTACGACCGGCCGCCTGCCTGACGTCAACATACCTTAGTCGTATTTTACGACTCCTCGGTAAGAAAGAGGGTGGTCTATTTTACTCAACCTGATACCACACGGTGTGTCAACTTACCTTAGTCGCCTTTTACGACACCTGTTGGTCGACGGGTTGGTCGACGGGTTGGTCGACTGGTTGGCCGACGGGTTGGCCGCCGGGTTGGCCGCCGGGTTGGCCGACGGGTTGCTCGACGGGTTGCTCGACGGGTTGGTCGACGGGTTGGTCGACGGGTTGGTCGACGGGTTGGTCGACGGGTTGGTCGACGGGTTGGTCGACGGGTTGGTCGACTGGTTGGTCGACTGGTTGGTCGACTGGTTGGTCGACGGGTTGGTCGACGGGTTGGTCGACGGGTTGGTCGACGGGTTGGTCGACGGGTTCGTCGACGGGTTGGTCGACGGGTTGGTCGACGGGTTGGCCGACTGGTTGGCCGACGGGTTGGCGGACGGGTTGGCCGACGGGTTGGCCGACGGGTTGGTCGCCGGGTTGGCCGACGGGTTGGCCGACGGGTTGGCCGGCGGGTTGGCCAACGGGTTGGTCGACGGGTTGGTCGACGGGTTGGTCGACGGGTTGGTCGACGGGTTGGTCGACGGGTTGGTCGACGGGTTGGTCGACGGGTTGGTCGACGGGTTGGTTGATGGCTTGGTCGACGGGATGGTCGACGGGTTGGTCGACGGGCTGGTCGACGGGCTGGTCGACGGGCTGGTTGACAGGTTGGTCGACGGGTTGGTCGACGGGTTGGTCGATTGGTTGGTCGATTGATTGGTTGATTGGTTGGTCGATTGGTTGATCGATTGATTGATCGTACTTCGTATTGAATGTTATTATACGTACAAACCTTCCTCTGGAATCACTCTATCTATGAAAAAAACCGCATCAAAAACGGTTGCGTAGTTTTAAAGTTTTATGCGTACATACGGAAATATGGACTTTGTTTTGTAATATGTAGTGATATTTAGACAGTGCCTTTTTTTTTTCAAGTCACTGATTCAAGTCGATAGGTTCTAAAGATTTTACTTCTAAGAACTAACTCATCATCCTCCTGCCCTGTTCCCACTCTAAGTGGGGATACCGGCGACGGAAACGGCAACGGTATGTTTTAAACATGCCACGTGATTTGGCTAGGTATTTACGACCGGCCGCCTCCCTGACGTCAACTTACCTTAGTCATATTTTACGGCACTTGGGTTAGAAATGAGGGTGGTCTATTCTACTCAGCCGAATAACGATGTATTTCAGTTCTTGTTATGTTACTAACTAACGAAGTACGAACGACGGGTTGGTCGACGGGTTGGTCGACGGGTTGGTCGACGGGTTGTTCGACGGGTTGTTCGACGGGTTGGTCGACGGGTTGGTCGACGGGTTGGTCGACGGGTTGGTCGACGGGTTGGTCGACGGGTTGGTCGACGGGTTGGTCGACGGGTTGGTCGACGGGTTGGTCGACGGGTTGGTCGACGTGTTGGTCGACGGGTTGGTCGACGGGTTGATCGACGGGTTGGTCGACGGGTTGGTCGACGGGTTTGTCGACGGGTTGGTCGACGGGTTGGTCGACAGGTTGGCCGACGGGTTGGCCGACGGGTTGTCCAACCCGTCGGCCAACCCGTGGTGAAGCTGTTTCTTAATCAAGGGGAATCACTCGCCTCCCTGACGTCAACTTACCTTAGTCATATTTTACGGCACTTGGGTTAGAAATGAGGGTGGTCTATTCTACTCAGCCGAATAACGATGTATTTCAGTTCTTGTTATGTTACTAACTAACGAAGTACGAACGACGGCTTGGTCGACGGGTTGGTCGACGGGTTGGTCGACGGGTTGGTCGACGGGTTGGTCGACGGGTTGGTCGACGGGTTGGTCGACGTGTTGGTCGACGGGTTGGTCGACGGGTTGGTCGACGGGTTGGTCGACGGGTTGGTCGACGGGTTGGTCGACGGGTTTGTCGACGGGTTGGTCGACGGGTTGGTCGACTGGTTGGCCGACGGGTTGGTGAAGCTGTTTCTTAATCAAGGGGAATCACTCTATCTATTAAAAAAAACCGCATCAAAATCTGTTGCATAATTTTAAAGTTTTATGCATACATAGGGAAATATGGACTTTGTTTTATAATATGTAGTGATTGTTATTTTCCTCGCTAGAGAGCTCCGATCATAAATGCGTCCGATCGCTGCTAAATTCAAATGGTTAAAGGGCGAACCACGTTTTTTTTTTCGAATTTGACTAATGCTGTTAGCCCTACTGGCTTTGACAGCGTCACCGATAAGACGGGCGAGCGCGGAAGCATCGCCGAGAGGCGAACCGCGACCTCCGACGCGCTATTTATAGGCTCGCGGCGCGGCCCCTGCATTTTAAATCTGTAATATCTTCGAAACTGTTTATTTAAATGACATGCTGTAAAGGGTCATATTGATCAATATTAAATAAACAATATATTTAAGGTTCTTAATTGGATAAGGATTAATGCTGTATTGTATAAAAATTGCTTTGAACATAAGGCATCATTTTTCGTAAAAAGTAAATGATAAAAACTGCTATTGTGGGTTATCCATAAGAGATATACATATACTATCGCGGACTTTTCTGTAGACCTTTTCATGGTGTACAAATACTTAGTACATCATTTTGATAAATCTCGTAGGGTTTAGCCTGCGTTTGCAATGCAAGCGGAAAAAAATGTATTTATTTACGACATCACATTAGAAACCTCAAAAATTACAGTATTTCTCTAATCCATATTGAATGTTATTAGACATGTAAACCTTCCTCTAAAATCACTCTATCTATTAAAAAAAACCGCATCAAAATCTGTTGCATAGTTTTAAAGATTGAAGCATACATAGGGATATACGGACATAGGGACAGACAGAGAATGCGACTTTGTTTAATACTATGTAGTGATATTATTTATTTTTACAATTGATTAGACAAAGTCTTTACATACAACATTCATAGCTTTCTTATCATTAGACAATATAAACTTGAAAGAAGGACAAATAGTTGCGCCTCCGGTTGCTGCTAAATTCGAAGTGCTTATAGGTCTAAGCGCGGCCTCCTCGCGGGATTTTAAATCTGCAATATCTCCGAAAATGTTCACTTAAATTACATGCTGTAAACGGCAATATTGATCTATATTAAATCAACAATTTATTTAAGGTACTCAATTGGATAAGGATTAATGCTGTATTGTATAAAAATTGCTTTGAACATAAGGCATCATTTTTCGTAAAAAGTAAATAAAAAAAACTGCTATTGTGGGTTATCCATAAGAGATAGATATATACCATCGCGGACTTTTCCGTAGACCTTTTTAAGGTGTACAAATACTTAGTACATCATTTTGATAAATCTCGTAGGGTTTAGCCTGCGTTTGCACTGTAAGCGGAAAAAAATGTAATTATTTACAGAAACCTCAATAATTACATTATTTCTCTACTTCGTATTGAATGTTATTATACGTACAAACCTTCCTCTGGAATCACTCTATCTATGAAAAAAAACCGCATCAAAATCGGTTGCGTAGTTTTAAAGTTTTATGCGTACATACGGAAATATGGACTTTGTTTTATAATATGTAGTGATATTGAATTCATCTATGGTGATCAATATTGCCCATTAACAACCGTGGTTTCAAATATCTAGTTGATTGCAATAGAAATTTATTGTTCTTTAGAACAATAAATTTCTATTCGTTCTTTCGTTCTCTCTCACACATAATTGATTAAGTAGATATGGTGATAAACGATTGCTAGAAGAAGATTCCTGAATAAAATTTTAGATTTTTAATTTACTACCTACAGTAGAGTAAAAATCTCCCGTAAATATAATAGATACATCTCCCGTAAAAATAATAGATATATTATGTCCTAACATATATCTATTATTTTATCTGTCATTTGTGACTTAAACCACAGATGGTTTAAGTTGGTTTAAGTCACAAACAGGGCGGTTTTACTACAGGCGCCAACACATGTTATCTCGCATCCCTCTTGCACATGTACGTATTTATGAATGAATCGTATGAAAATAGTCTCAGCTGCATCTCGCTCCACTCCTACATACATATTTTTACGCATCATTCTCATTTTGACTGTCTATCATATAACAAGACAACAAGTTGATTTTATTAATGAATGGGCGGTGTATTAAATTTTTAAATTTCCCGTTGTAAAGTTCTAGTACTTTAATTTTTACTAAAATGTATAATTTTGTTTTAATTTAGTTAGCAAAATTCTTGAAACAAATATCACTAGAAGCAAATTAAATGTATCAAGTCTTATTTCACCAGTAGCTGTTGAGATATTTCTTAAAATGAGAAATATAACAACGAAGAAACGTGCAGTTATAAAACAATAAGAAGAGGATTTACTTAATCATTATATAAATGTAAGTGTTGAGTTTTAATGAATTTTGTGCATCTCAATAATAGTAAGAGCTTTCTTAAAATTTACATTCTCACATCTAAATATAATAACCTAACCTTGCATGGATAGCCTAAAACCTTTAACATGCAGTATAATTTTTATTTCATATTTGACTTAGTTATCGTTATATAAAAATTATGATATGTACATTAATTTCGATTGATGAATTAGCTATATTCATTATTATATTAAGGATATGTCTTGCGATTTTATATAGCTTCTAGTGGCTTGTCACAGCTGCGTTAGAGTTACTTAAGCCCAAGAAAGCCCCCGGACTTGACTGTATAACTGCTGAAGTCCTGCAGTCGATGGGTGACAAAGGCGTCGGCGCATTGCACATGATATGCAACAACATCTGGCGCACCGGCAAATGGCCCGAAGACTGGACTAGATCTGCCATAATTCCTCTTCACAAGAAAGGGTCTACAAAAATGTGCGACAATTACAGGACCCTGTCTTTAGTATCTCATGCCAGCAAAATCTTGCTCCATATACTTAATCGTCGCATCAAACATTTCTTGGACTGGCAGATACCGGAGGAACAGGCAGGTTTTGTTAAGGGTAGAGGCACACGCGAGCACATGCTAAACGTCAGGCAACTGGTTGAGAAATCTTACGAGTTTGACACCCCTTTCATCATGTGCTTCGTAGATTACAGCAAGGCGTTCGATTGCGTAAACTGGGCAAAACTCTGGAGCATACTGATGGAACTAGGCATACCTCTACATCTGGTTGCTCTTCTTGAAGCCTTGTACCGCAACAGTCACGGGGTTGCAAAGATCGACACAATAACGTCAAAACCTTTCGAATTCGGTAAAGGCGTAAGGCAAGGATGTATTCTTTCCCCGATTTTATTCAATGCGTATGGGGAATACATAATTCGGCAAACTTTGGACGGATGGAAAGGAGGAGTAAGCGTGGGTGGAATGAAGATCACCAACCTGCGATACGCGGATGACACTACTCTTTTTGCCGCCTCAGAGACCGAAATGAAACGCTTACTGGATCGAATGGAACGCGTAAGTGGCGATCTGGGCTTACATATCAACAAGAAGAAGACTAAACTGTTGATAGTCGACCGTACGAACAAACTGGAGCTCACTGGATCATTAAATCTAGAAAAAGTTGACCAATTTATATACCTGGGCTCCAGCATATCGAACACCGGCTCATGTGATATGGAAATCCGACGCAGGATCGGAATGGCCAAAGGCGCCATGGGCCAACTGAAAGGAATATGGAAGGACAGAAACATTAGAAAAGGTACCAAACAGAAACTAGTCAGGACATTGGTATTTTCCATATTTCTTTACGGGGCCGAAACATGGACGCTCAGAGCAAATGACCGCAAACGTATCGACGCGTTCGAAATGTGGTGCTGGAGGCGAATGTTGCGCATCCCCTGGACGGCTAAAAGATCTAATATATCGATACTCAAGGAACTCAAGATCACAACCAGGCTCTCGACTATCTGCCTTCAACGAGTTCTTGAGTACTTCGGTCATATTGCCCGGAAGAGCGGTGACAATCTAGAGAAAATAGTCATCACAGGCAAGGTCCAGGGGAAGAGACCACGAGGGCGAAGTCCAATGCGCTGGACGGATCAAATCCGCACCACTCTCGACAGCCAGATGCATGAAGCCATCCACGTTGCGAGCAACCGAAACCGTTGGCGCAACATTGTCCATGACAAATTAATCCGTGTAAGGGGTCACGACCCTCAGCATTGAGGAGATCGACGCAAGGAGGAGGAGTGGCTTGTAGTGCAATAAATGATTAATAATGGAACATTAAAGTGAAAGTTTTTTAGAAGTTGTTCTAATTGATCATAAGTGTGTATCTATCTTAGTTATGAATAATTTGGACATAACTTAAATGGTCTACTTAATATTTTTTTTTAGAAGTATTTTTTAATTGAAGTTGTATACTTCATTGTATTATATTAGAACTTTAAAAATGATTGTCAAGTTTTTTATAATGAGACTCCGATGAAAAGGGAGTAAATAGCAAAAGAGAGCAAGTTTATTCTGTATAAAGCAATATAGGGTATATTGCTTTATATAACACTATTGTTGATTTTTAATTAAAAAGCAAAAGCAAAATTTAAATTTACGATTGATTAAACGATTGATTGATTAATTGCAGATTCAAGAATCCTCAGATCCAAGATTAAGAATAATTTTTTATTTTAATATGATTGTCACATGATGTTATTTATAGTTATGATTTGAGATATCTTTACATTTACAGTGCTAATAAAAGATAAATAGTATGTGTAAGGAATGAAAGAATAACAGCAATATTAAAAGACTGTTCTATAAAACTGAAAGTAAATATTTATGTAATTTATAAATCACTTAAAATGTGCAACTGTTTATATCTAACAGAAATTAAATAACAAACAATATTTCTCCTTCATACTTATGCAATAATAAAAAGCAATTTTTCTAAAAGTGAACCCATTTACTCTTTCTTAACAAATCAATGCATAATAACACAGACAACATTTTTTTTATATTATAGAACAAATATTCATATAGATTCAAATACAACCTTGTTCATAAGAGGTTCTATTTGAATAGTAACAATTTTTAATTTTTTAAAATTATTTTCAGAGATGGAATAGCACTAGACTAAGTGCAACTAAAGGAAGGTAACTAATACTCAAGTGAAGTCTGAATTTATGAAGCTAAGTTAGATTCCCGTAATTTCAGCTACAGATGTAAGCGTGCACTCAAACATCAGTAGCCAAAAGCGACTGGGAAAAGAATTAAGGTTTTACATGTATTGCAGGTGCCAAATACCGGCTCTTTGCCAACCGCAACACATAACCATTACAAAAAAAAAATGTAAAAATTAATGGATTGAATAAAATTAATGGATTAATTTTACAGGAGGGCAGTCCGACAGCTGGTCTCGTGACTCCACGAGCTACGCTGGTCTGGCCTCGCTGCTGCCAATGGAGACGTGCCGCCGCCCCTCACCCCAGGCCGGCCCGTCCGGCTATGCCGCAGCTGCTGTCGCTCCGCCGTCGCCTCGAGCGCTCGAACAGCGCCAGGCCGAACAGTAGCGTCAACCACCAGGACCTCTGTAATTTGAGAAAATGCATTTGAGGTAACTAATACTCAAGTGAAGTCTGAATTTATGAAGCTAAGTTAGATTCCCGTAATTTCAGCCACAGATGTAAGCGTGCACTCAAACATCAGTAGCCAAAAGCGACTGGGAAAAGAATTAAGGTTTTACATGTATTGCAGGTGCCAAATACCGGCTCTTTGCCAACCGCAACACATTACCATTACAAAAAAAAAATGTAAAAATTAATGGATTGAATGAAATTAATGGATTAATTTTACAGGAGGGCAGTCCGACAGCTGGCCTCGTGACTCCACGAGCTACGCTGGTCTGGCCTCGCTGCCGCCAATGGAGACGTGCCGCCGCCCCTCACCCCAGGCCGGCCCGTCCGGCTATGCCGCAGCTGCTGTCGCTCCGCCGTCGCCTCGAGCGCTCGAACAGCGCCAGGCCGAACAGTAGCGTCAACCACCAGGACCTCTGTAATTTGAGAAAATGCATTTGAGGTAACTAATACTCAAGTGAAGTCTGAATTTATGAAGCTAAGTTAGATTCCCGTAATTTCAGCCACAGATGTAAGCGTGCACTCAAACATCAGTAGCCAAAAGCGACTGGGAAAAGAATTAAGGTTTTACATGTATTGCAGGTGCCAAATACCGGCTCTTTCCCAACCGCAACACATTACCATTACAAAAAAAAAATGTAAAAATTAATGGATTGAATGAAATTAATGGATTAATTTTACAGGAGGGCTATCCGACAGCTGGCCTCCTGACTCCACGAGCTACGCTGGTCTGGCCTCGCTGCTGCCGATGGAGACGTGCCGCCGCCCCTCACCCCAGGCCGGCCCGTCCGGCTATGCCGCAGCTGCTGTCGCTCCGCCGTCGCCTCGAGCGCTCGAACAGCGCCAGGCCGAACAGTAGCGTCAACCACCAGGACCTCTGTAATTTGAGAAAATGCATTTGAGGTAACTAATACTCAAGTGAAGTCTGAATTTATGAAGCTAAGTTAGATTCCCGTAATTTCAGCCACAGATGTAAGCGTGCACTCAAACATCAGTAGCCAAAAGCGACTGGGAAAAGAATTAAGGTTTTACATGTATTGCAGGTGCCAAATACCGGCTCTTTGCCAACCGCAACACATAACCATTACAAAAAAAAAATGTAAAAATTAATGGATTGAATGAAATTAATGGATTAATTTTACAGGAGGGCAGTCCGACAGCTGGCCTCGTGACTCCACGAGCTACGCTGGTCTGGCCTCGCTGCCGCCAATGGAGACGTGCCGCCGCCCCTCACCCCAGGCCGGCCCGTCCGGCTATGCCGCAGCTGCTGTCGCTCCGCCGTCGCCTCGAGCGCTCGAACAGCGCCAGGCCGAACAGTAGCGTCAACCACCAGGACCTCTGTAATTTGAGAAAATGCATTTGAGGTAACTAATACTCAAGTGAAGTCTGAATTTATGAAGCTAAGTTAGATTCCCGTAATTTCAGCCACAGATGTAAGCGTGCACTCAAACATCAGTAGCCAAAAGCGACTGGGAAAAGAATTAAGGTTTTACATGTATTGCAGGTGCCAAATACCGGCTCTTTGCCAACCGCAACACATTACCATTACAAAAAAAAAAATGTAAAAATTAATGGATTGAATGAAATTAATGGATTAATTTTACAGGAGGGCAGTCCGACAGCTGGCCTCGTGACTCCACGAGCTACGCTGGTCTGGCCTCGCTGCTGCCAATGGAGACGTGCCGCCGCCCCTCACCCCAGGCCGGCCCGTCCGGCTATGCCGCAGCTGCTGTCACTCCGCCGTCGCCTCGAGCGCTCGAACAGCGCCAGGCCGAACAGTAGCGTCAACCACCAGGACCTCTGTAATTTGAGAAAATGCATTTGAGGTAACTAATACTCAAGTGAAGTCTGAATTTATGAAGCTAAGTTAGATTCCCGTAATTTCAGCCACAGATGTAAGCGTGCACTCAAACATCAGTAGCCAAAAGCGACTGGGAAAAGAATTAAGGTTTAACATGTATTGCAGGTGCCAAATACCGGCTCTTTGCCAACCGCAACACATAACCATTACAAAAAAAATGTAAAAGATTACAATGTTTACAATGTAAAAAGTAAAAAGATTACATTGTTTATATTTACCTAAGCTATGATTAAAACAGAGTAATTATGCAAAAGTAATAATAAAATTATTTTGCTATAATCCGCGATGAAGTAAAATAGAAAATATAAAAAGCTAAATGTAGAGTGGACAATCGGTTATCATACCTGATACATGCAGGATTCGTAAAAAACACATGCACAAACCTCCACCACCGCCACCACCATACACAAGCACTATATACATTCACTATCACAAACTCAACAGCTCAAATGTTTGAATTTCAACAAACATTCTCGGATAAAATGCTAGTAGTTATCGAAAAACTTAATCACAAATAAACTATACTTTTGCACTATTTAATAGGAAGAAAATTGAAACGTACTGACTCACCAGAAACGTTCGAACGCCACGAACAGAGTGAACAAGATGCTTGCTCGACGCTCGCTTTTATAATGCCGCGCTAGATCGTGTTCCGGGGGAACTTGTACGGTATTACGGCCGTACCTGATGGCGGGACGTCCTCGACCGCTTCATCACCTAGTGGTGACATGTCTCTCCCAGCTACACAGCACAGACCCTGCATCACAGTTTTCGACATCTGTAATTTGAGAAAATGCATTTGAGGTAACTAATACTCAAGTGAAGTCTGAATTTATGAAGCTAAGTTAGATTCCCGTAATTTCAGCCACAGATGTAAGCGTGCACTCAAACATCAGTAGCCAAAAGCGACTGGGAAAAGAATTAAGGTTTTACATGTATTGCAGGTGCCAAATACCGGCTCTTTGCCAACCGCAACACATTACCATTACAAAAAAAAAAATGTAAAAATTAATGGATTGAATGAAATTAATGGATTAATTTTACAGGAGGGCAGTCCGACAGCTGGCCTCGTGACTCCACGAGCTACGCTGGTCTGGCCTCGCTGCTGCCAATGGAGACGTGCCGCCGCCCCTCACCCCAGGCCGGCCCGTCCGGCTATGCCGCAGCTGCTGTCGCTCCGCCGTCGCCTCGAGCGCTTGAACAGCGCCAGGCCGAACAGTAGCGTCAACCACCAGGACCTCTGTAATTTGAGAAAATGCATTTGAGGTAACTAATACTCAAGTGAAGTCTGAATTTATGAAGCTAAGTTAGATTCCCGT
The DNA here is from genome assembly GCA_029227775.1 of Morpho helenor. Lineage (NCBI taxonomy): Eukaryota > Metazoa > Arthropoda > Insecta > Lepidoptera > Nymphalidae > Morpho > Morpho helenor. The sequence goes on along the minus strand of JARGCU010000028.1, from coordinate 12,331,246 downwards.
AATTTTAGCCACAGATGTAAGCGTGCACTCAAACATCAGTAGCCAAAAGCGACTGGGAAAAGAATTAAGGTTTAACATGTATTGCAGGTGCCAAATACCGGCTCTTTGCCAACCGCAACACATAACCATTACAAAAAAAATGTAAAAGATTACAATGTTTACAATGTAAAAAGTAAAAAGATTACATTGTTTATATTTACCTAAGCTATGATTAAAACAGAGTAATTATGCAAAAGTAATAATAAAATTATTTTGCTATAATCCGCGATGAAGTAAAATAGAAAATATAAAAAGCTAAATGTAGAGTGGACAATCGGTTATCATACCTGATACATGCAGGATTCATAAAAAACACATGCACAAACCTCCACCACCGCCACCACCATACACAAGCACTATATACATTCACTATCACAAACTCAACAGCTCAAATGTTTGAATTTCAACAAACATTCTCGGATAAAATGCTAGTAGTTATCGAAAAACTTAATCACAAATAAACTATACTTTTGCACTATTTAATAGGAAGAAAATTGAAACATACTGACTCACCAGAAACGTTCGAACGCCACGAACAGAGTGAACAAGATGCTTGCTCGACGCTCGCTTTTATAATGCCGCGCTAGATCGTGTTCCGGGGGAACTTGTACGGTATCACGGCCGTACCTGATGGCGGGACGTCCTCGACCGCTTCATCACCTAGTGGTGACATGTCTCACCCAGCTACACAGCACAGACCCTGCATCACAGTTTTCGACATCTGTAATTTGAGAAAATGCATTTGAGGTAACTAATACTCAAGTGAAGTCTGAATTTATGAAGCTAAGTTAGATTCCCGTAATTTCAGCCACAGATGTAAGCGTGCACTCAAACATCAGTAGCCAAAAGCGACTGGGAAAAGAATTAAGGTTTTACATGTATTGCAGGTGCCAAATACCGGCTCTTTGCCAACCGCAACACATTACCATTACAAAAAAAAAAATGTAAAAATTAATGGATTGAATGAAATTAATGGATTAATTTTACAGGAGGGCAGTCCGACAGCTGGCCTCGTGACTCCACGAGCTACGCTGGTCTGGCCTCGCTGCTGCCAATGGAGACGTGCTGCCGCCCCTCACCCCAGGCCGGCCCGTCCGGCTATGCCGCAGCTGCTGTCACTCCGCCGTCGCCTCGAGCGCTCGAACAGCGCCAGGCCGAACAGTAGCGTCAACCACCAGGACCTCTGTAATTTGAGAAAATGCATTTGCGGTAACTAATACTCAAGTGAAGTCTGAATTTATGAAGCTAAGTTAGATTCCCGTAATTTCAGCCAAAGATGTAAGCGTGCACTCAAACATCAGTAGCCAAAAGCGACTGAGAAAAGAATTAAGGTTATACATGTATTGCAGGTGCCAAATACCGGCTCTTTGCCAACCGCAACACATTACCATTACAAAAAAAAAATGTAAAAATTAATGGATTGAATGAAATTAATGGATTAATTTTACAGGAGGGCAGTCCGACAGCTGGCCTCGTGACTCCACGAGCTACGCTGGTCTGGCCTCGCTGCTGCCAATGGAGACGTGCCGCCGCCCCTCACCCCAGGCTGGCCCGTCCGGCTATGCCGCAGCTGCTGTCACTCCGCCGTCGCCTCGAGCGCTCGAACAGCGCCAGGCCGAACAGTAGCGTCAACCACCAGGACCTCTGTAATTTGAGAACATGCATTTGAGGTAACTAATACTCAAGTGAAGTCTGAATTTATGAAGCTAAGTTAGATTCCCGTAATTTCAGCCAAAGATGTAAGCGTGCACTCAAACATCAGTAGCCAAAAGCGACTGGGAAAAGAATTAAGGTTTTACATGTATTGCAGGTGCCAAATACCGGCTCTTTGCCAACCGCAACACATAACCATTACAAAAAAAAAATGTAAAAATTAATGGATTGAATGAAATTAATGGATTAATTTTACAGGAGGGCAGTCCGACAGCTGGCCTCGTGACTCCACGAGCTACGCTGGTCTGGCCTCGCTGCTGCCAATGGAGACGTGCCGCCGCCCCTCACCCCAGGCCGGCCCGTCCGGCTATGCCGCAGCTGCTGTCGCTCCGCCGTCGCCTCGAGCGCTCGAACAGCGCCAGGCCGAACAGTAGCGTCAACCACCAGGACCTCTGTAATTTGAGAAAATGCATTTGAGGTAACTAATACTCAAGTGAAGTCTGAATTTATGAAGCTAAGTTAGATTCCCGTAATTTCAGCCACAGATGTAAGCGTGCACTCAAACATCAGTAGCCAAAAGCGACTGGGAAAAGAATTAAGGTTTTACATGTATTGCAGGTGCCAAATACCGGCTCTTTGCCAACCGCAACACATAACCATTACAAAAAATGTAAAAGATTACAATGTTTACAATGTAAAAAGTAAAAAGATGACATTGTTTATATTTACCTCAGCTATGATTAAAACAGAGTAATTATGCAAAAGTAATAATAAAATTATTTTGCTATAATCCGCGATGAAGTAAAATAGAAAATATATATAATGCTAAATGTAGAGTGGACAATCGGTTATCATACCTGATACATGCAGGATTCGTAAAAAACACATGCACAAACCTCCACCACCGCCACCACCATACACAAGCACTATATACATTCACTATCACAAACTCAACAGCTCAAATGTTTGAATTTCAACAAACATTCTCGGATAAAATGCTAGTAGTTATCGAAAAACTTAATCACAAATAAACTATACTTTTGCACTATTTAATAGGAAGAAAATTGAAACGTACTGACTCACCAGAAACGTTCGAACGCCACGAACAGAGTGAACAAGATGCTTGCTCGACGCTCGCTTTTATAATGCCGCGCTAGATCGTGTTCCGGGGGAACTTGTACGGTATCACGGCCGTACCTGATGGCGGGACGTCCTCGACCGCTTCATCACCTAGTGGTGACATGTCTCTCCCAGCTACACAGCACAGACCCTGCATCACAGTTTTCGACATCTGTAATTTGAGAAAATGCATTTGAGGTAACTAATACTCAAGTGAAGTCTGAATTTATGAAGCTAAGTTAGATTCCCGTAATTTCAGCCACAGATGTAAGCGTGCACTCAAACATCAGTAGCCAAAAGCGACTGGGAAAAGAATTAAGGTTTAACATGTATTGCAGGTGCCAAATACCGGCTCTTTGCCAACCGCAACACATAACCATTACAAAAAAAATGTAAAAGATTACAATGTTTACAATGTAAAAAGTAAAAAGATTACATTGTTTATATTTACCTAAGCTATGATTAAAACAGAGTAATTATGCAAAAGTAATAATAAAATTATTTTGCTATAATCCGCGATGAAGTGAAATAGAAAATATATATAATGCTAAATGTAGAGTGGACAATCGGTTATCATACCTGATACATGCAGGATTCGTAAAAAACACATGCACAAACCTCCACCACCGCCACCACCATACACAAGCACTATATACATTCACTATCACAAACTCAACAACTCAAATGTTTGAATTTCAACAAACATTCTCGGATAAAATGCGAGTAGTTATCCAAAAACTTAATCACAAATAAACTATACTTTTGCACTATTTAATAGGAAGAAAATTGAAACGTACTGACTCACCAGAAACGTTCGAACGCCACGAACAGAGTGAACAAGATGCTTGCTCGACGCTCGCTTTTATAATGCCGCGCTAGATCGTGTTCCGGGGGAACTTGTACGGTATCACGGCCGTACCTGATGGCGGGACGTCCTCGACCGCTTCATCACCTAGTGGTGACATGTCTCTCCCAGCTACACAGGACGGACCCTGCATCACAGTTTTCGACCTCTGTAATTTGAGAAAATGCATTTGAGGTAACTAATACTCAAGTGAAGTCTGAATTTATGAAGCTAAGTTAGATTCCCGTAATTTCAGCCACAGATGTAAGCGTGCACTCAAACATCAGTAGCCAAAAGCGACTGGGAAAAGAATTAAGGTTTTACATGTATTGCAGGTGCCAAATACCGGCTCTTTGCCAACCGCAACACATAACCATTACAAAAAAAATGTAAAAGATTACAATGTTTACAATGTAAAAAGTAAAAAGATTACATTGTTTATATTTACCTAAGCTATGATTAAAACAGAGTAATTATGCAAAAGTAATAATAAAATTATTTTGCTATAATCGGCGATGAAGTAAAATAGAAAATATATATAGTGCTAAATGTAGAGTGGACAATCGGTTATCATACCCGATACATGCAGGATTCGGCAAAAACACATGCACAAACCTCCACCATACACAAGCACTATATACATTCACTATCAGAAATTCAACAACTCAAATGTTTGAATTTCAACTCGGATAAAATGTGAGTAGTTATCCAAAACTTAATAACAAATAAACTATACTTTTGCACTATTTAATACGAAGAAAATTGAAACGTAGTGACTCACCAGAAACGTTCGTTATACGTAATATATAACTGTAATCACTTTTTACTTACGCAAAAATATACAAACCAACAAATGATTTTTAATTAAAATTAGACAATTCCATAAAATTCTTGTTAACGCACACTATATACAATAACACGATATAATAGGAATACCACAATTCCCGTTCCGAGATGCACTTCTCTTGAATGACGAACAACGACTGAATGTCACTGAAACGTTTTATCAATAGGAAGACTCCACCCCCCACCTTAAACAATAACGGCACAGTGTTGCCCCTATTTAATCAAAAAGAGCGGGATCAGGGTTGCCACCTTTTTTTTGAAGAAAAATAGTATTTTTCTTTTTAAAATAAAAAAAATATAGTACTTTTAGGAAATTCAGGAAAAAAAAATAGTACACATCTAGTTTTTATTCTTTCTGCGACAGACAATATGGATTATAGACATACTTTAATTATTTAACAGAAAGTTATTTGTTCAAGTTACTTTAACATACTATCCCATTTATACACTGTCCATTATATTAACCATCTTTTGACAGATTGACGATAGTGATGTCCTAAAGATTCTCGTATGCGATACCATTCCGATTATAGTACCTACTATCATTAATCGAATTACGTACCTAAGTAATTCGATTAATGATAACCTACGTAAACTAGATTACTACTTGAGAAAAGAAATTCCAACTTTGAGAAAACTTATTGTTTCTTTGAAAAGAAGTGGTCTATTTCATGGTGAAAAATCTTCTTTGGTCAAAGTTTTGAACACAATTGGCTTTTCATATAAAAAGTTAAATAAAAGAAAATTATTAATGGAACGCACAGATATAGCTATAGCACGTTGTGATTTTTTAAGAGAGGCAAAGAAAATACAAGATTGGGCAAATATTGTTTTCACGGATGAAACATGGCTCAACGCTAACCACACACTATCTCGTTTCTGGACTGATGATACTGCTGATGTATTCATGTATTAACTAAGAAGAAAGTAAAACTTTATATAATGTTATTAAATGTCTTTTAATACTCGTAACATCGATTTCTACCGATTATTTTTAATCTGTGGCATAATCGTAGAAACCATTATGTGTGACATCACTAAGTGGGCGGTACCCATCCATAAAGTACAAATATTATTTGTATGATATTTGTACGTAAGCAATACAAAACTTAATGAGCGTGAGCTGTCAAAAGACTGATAATACGATGGACGCAGTATAGTTTTGCACATTTCAACTGGATTTTTTGTCTGAGTAACTGTGTCTGGTCAAGGCACTGCTACTGTTCTTGCAATGAATTCATTAATATCTGATACAATGGCTGATATTCTTCAAGTGAGTTAAAATGTTTCAAATATAAATCATTTTTGTTTGTAAACACAAAAATTGGCATGTGTATGTTTAAAGTAACGGCCTGTTATCCACCCCAGCAGTGGGAACCATAAGCTTCCTCTATCCGTTTTTTGGAGAGAAGTATTGTAGCAAAGACCTACCATCGCGTTGCTCCAATGCGGATTGGTAGGTTACGCATATCCCTAGAATTCGCTAGAAGTATGCGAATTTCCTTACCATATTTTCCTTCACCGAAAAGCGTGTCATAAATTGCAATTGTCAATTAGACATGTGCCTGCGCGGGGTATAATGATCGTCTTTACAGAGTCGCACGGCCTCACCGCTGAGCTATCACAGCTTGTTCCATATTTATTAAAATGTTTTTGCAATAATTTTCAGATGAACCTGGTCATTGCCAAAGAGAGTACTCATTGGGATGACGTCTAAGGGCTATATGCTGTTGATGCTTTATGGGATGAAGCACATGATTAGGTCAATTGATTTGACTAGATGAAGGCAAGTAAATATTTGATGTAAAGTATGTCAGTCTGTCCATTTCACTTTCTATTAAAACTGAAGCTTATATGTCTAATGGGCTAACTGCCTAATCCGTTTGAGATATAACAAAAAATGTTTGGTACAATTTTTCCTCTATTATAGTGATGCAAAAAAGTGTGTGATATAAGAATAGCTTATACACTGTCCATTATATTAACCATCTTTTGACAGATTGACGATAGTGATGTCCTAAAGATTCTCGTATGCGATACCATTCCGATTATAGTACCTACTATCATTAATCGAATTACGTACCTAAGTAATTCGATTAATGATAACCTACGTAAACTAGATTACTACTTGAGAAAAGAAATTCCAACTTTGAGAAAACTTATTGTTTCTTTGAAAAGAAGTGGTCTATTTCATGGTGAAAAATCTTCTTTGGTCAAAGTTTTGAACACAATTGGCTTTTCATATAAAAAGTTAAATAAAAGAAAATTATTAATGGAACGCACAGATATAGCTATAGCACGTTGTGATTTTTTAAGAGAGGCAAAGAATATACAAGATTGGGCAAATATTGTTTTCACGGATGAAACATGGCTCAACGCTAACCACACACTATCTCGTTTCTGGACTGATGATACTGCTGATTCCACTTCCTCAGTACCAATGGGAAAAGGTGAGCGCCTAATCATTTGCCATGCAGGTACAGCAAAAGGATTTGTACAAGACGCACTGTTGGCATTTAAATCGAAGAAATCAAATGACTACCACGAAGAGATGAATGCAAATGTGTATGAAGAGTGGTTCAAAAAAATGCTCATTTCATTGGAAGAACCATCAATAATTTTTATTGATAATGCGCCCTACCACTCCCGTCAAATTGACAAAATGCCAACACAGGCTAATAAAAAGCATGAAATAATTAATTGGCTTCGGGACAATGGAGAAAATGTGGACGACTCAATGTTAAAAGTTGAATTAATAAAAATATTAAAAACCAAAAAGAGAGCAAAACGCTATGTAATCAATGAAATGGCAGCAGAATATGGCCATACTGTTCTTCGGATTCCTCCATACCACTGCCAGTACAACGCAATAGAACTTATATGGGCACAAGTAAAAGGGCATGCTGCGAGATGCAATACAAGCCCCCCATTCACAGGGAATAAAATGTAGCAATTGCTAAAAAATGCTTGCACCCACGTAACGGCCGAGAACTGGGCAAGTGTGGTGGAAAGAACTAAAAGAGTAATATTCTCTGATTGGGAACGTGATAATGCGTTTGATAATATATTATCTACACAAGAGCTAATAATAACTGCTACTGAAGACTCCTCATCGGAGGAGTCTAGTGTTGATTATCATTCCGACGACTCGTGCTAATAAAATAAATTAAAATATCCTGATTGTTTTATTTGTATTCATGTATTAACTAAGAAGAAAGTAAAACTTTATATAATGTTATTAAATGTCTTTTAATACTCGTAACATCGATTTCTACCGATTATTTTTAATCTGTGGCATAATCGTAGTAACCCATTATGTGTGACATCACTAAGTGGGCGGTACCCATCCATAAAGTATAAATATTATTTGTATGATATTTGTACGTAAGCAATACAAAACTTAATGAGCGTGAGCTGTCAAAAGACTGATAATATGATGGACGCAGTATAAAAGACATATTAGTGATGATCATTGGAACTTTGTCACATACAATACAGTATTTGGAAAGCATAATATTTTTAGCCTGGTACTGCTAACAGTACAAAATCAAAGATATTTAACATATATATATTTTATTATTAAAAAAACAAAATTTATAATTATAGTCTCTATTCTATACTTAAAATATAACTGTAGACAAAGTTATAGACACGAAAAAAATATTTTCCAGACACTATTTAAGACCAGTAGAAGCTAAAAATATATTTTTAAAATTTAAAATCTCTGTTATTTGTCAATGCATCATTCTCCTACCCTTATCCCACTCTAAATGGGGTAGGCACAACATGTTTTAAACATGTTATCACATGATTTGGTATCTTACGACCGGTCGCCTGCCCGACGTCAACTTACCTTAATCGGTTTTCGCGACACCTCGGTAAGAAATGAGGGTGGTCTATTCTACTCAGGAAATGGGGATGGTCTATTCTACTCATGCCAAGATTGTCTGTAAGACTACCTTTGCAAACTAATGTTCTATCTATACATTATTTAAGAATTACTTATTTATTACAGGTTAAATATGCTGCGAACTCTTCCGCCGGGAACTGTCCACGAGCCCGATGATGCAGATGAACTTATATGAAGAGCTTCAGTCGAATCATAATTATTTAGCCTCATTTATTGACATTAGTAATAACATTTTCACAGCGCGAATGCTTTTATTCACTAACAATTTATTTTGCCGCCTGAACCATTCGGAATTTTGGAATAAGGCTGTAAAAGTCCGCTTCAATGCTAGAGACTCAAGAGAAGGTTGTGTCTTCAAAATAGTATTCATATTAGTATAATTGACAAACATTATGAAGTTTGAAACTTCTTAACTAGGACCCAATGGATTTTTTCTCAAATCCGTGGATAAGGGGGCTCTAGCACACTAGAACGGATCATAATTTGGTTTCATTGTTTAAAACATGATTGGTTAATATTATTGTTTGATAGTTATAGTACCTTGTATTCCATCAGAAATATTTTCCAGACCCAAGCCATATCATATTACCGGTTCAGTATATTGATATATCGGTCATGTGCAGCAATAGCGGTACAACTCAAAAACTTATATTTTGAGATGAATGGGTTTAAAATTTTCATTACTCAGGAAAATGAATAACAATTGCTTAGTTGCTAGTTTAATTGTTAGTTTGCTTAAACGACGGGCTTATAATGAAATATGAGTTCTGCCTGTATTGCTGCTAAAAATTGTGTATTTTAACATTAACACCATTTATTCCTATTCAAAACACGTGTTTTTACTTGTGTAGCAAAACTAAAAACCTGAGCAATCCTGGGAGTAATATATTTTCAAAACAGGATTATTTAAATTGTGAAATTTTTATAATTACGCTATTGTCTAATAAAACTGAAAGATTTGATCTAGTTAAAATTATATTATCCATCACAAAAACTTATATCTTTGGAATGGCATTATATGGCATGTAAAGTGTTAATTAGTCAAAAATGTATATAACTTAAAAAACTATAATTCCTGGTTAACTTGCATTAATCATAAATATGATTTGTTAAAAGTTTTTTGCATAATCGTAATCATAATGCGAGTTAGACAACGGTGTATCAATTAAGGAGAATTCACAGTACTGCAGATACTTGGAAAACGATAATGGAAATGGAAAAATTTATCGCAAGTAAAGTTATAGAACTATGATACATGAGGCAAAAGTAACTAACTAATATTACTATTATTAACATTTAAAAATTGATTCAAAATTTTTATTATTTTACTATATATACTCCATAAGTATAGAAACATAACAAGATGTAAACAAACAAAACCATGTGATTCAGGAGTGACAAATATGTCATAACAATAATATTATTAACAAATGAAAAAATTGGGATTCAACTGCAGTTGTCAAAAGAATATCTCTAATATTTATAAATGTAATTTTCATAAATTGATTGGTATTTTCTAAAATTAAATATTTATACCTCTAGTATAGCAAAACAGCAATATATAATTTAATAAAATTCAGCAGATACAAATTAGCCAAGTAAACTACCTAAAATGGTAATTGGATTAACCAACGCAACATAATATCAATATTCTACGAGCTTCACTCTGTGATACTTAAATGTGTAGTAATTTAGTGTATTTAATATTATCCATCGTTTTCTTTAAAAAATTTATAATACCTTTATGTTTGATTTGTTTCAAAGTTTGTAAAAATTATTGATAGCAATCACGCCATAATAAAGTGGTGCGAATACTATCAATAATTTTAAATTCTTTAAAAGAATTAAAAATTATATTAAATGTTAGTATAATGTGTTGTAATAAAAAAGGTACTTTATAGTAGGCAGATAATGCCTACTATAAACTACCTGTTTTGACATGTTTACATTTAGTTAAATACTTAACCCATGGAGTATAGTTCCTCATGATGTTTTCTTTCATCGAAAAGCTTGGTATCAATTGGCACATTAATTATGGCAAAATTTCACAATTTAATTCTTACTTTATATGTATAAATCCGAAGTGTTAACTGGTTTGATGGAAAATATTATACTTAGAGATAAAAACCACTAATATTCTATAAAACTACTACCAATATATCTAAAAAAGACTAATATTTATAATTTATATTAGTATAATATACTTTTAAGTATAATGTTTTTTCCTAAATACTAAAACGGTAAAAACGAAAGCATCTATTGTTTCAAATACTAATCTGGTAAATTTGTTTTCGAGTGAATACTTATAATTAATTATATTTAATAATATTATATAATAATTTAAATTACAATTCCTATATTTTCAAGATACATGATCGCCGATTCTGTTTCCTATTTAAAAATAGTAATCATTTTTGAAGTTGCACTTTTAGCGTGTTTAGGAAAAAACTTTTTTTTTTAAGAAGCATGCACATAGAAATGTAAAACGGCTGTTGAATATAAATTTTTTTATTACAGTAAAAGTCTATTAAATAATTTCCTTAAATATTTTGTTTTATTAAAATCTAAAAATCATTATTAATATGTTACAGGAAAACCGGTTATCCAAATAATCGGTAAGAGTAAAATGTGAATCGATAAAACTTTGACATCACTAGTTACGGTTTTAGCGCACCAAGTACATCACTAATTTTACTACGATTTTACGTCATACGTTATATATATTACTACTCCATATGTGAGAAAGAGTCAGAGCTGAGACTAAATCCGTTTTTATGAATGAAACGGGTGAGAGGCAGATAGTTTTTTATGAATGAGAATGTAAGTAGCTATAGTGCTACTCTGCACCCCCCCATACCACCGAAAATAGGCTCGCGCCAATGTATGAATCTCAACCATCTATTTTATAGTTAATAATCTATGGTCACAAATGACAGACATGACTTTCAAATGACATCACAGAATATTTATTAAATTATTTTATTATTAGAAAAATGTCATACTAGAGTCATTACGTGAAATGAAATAGATTTATTGTTTTTAAATGAGTTCATTAAAAATGATTGTTCTCTACTGTGCATTGACTTAAATAGTACAGAGAGTGCGGTATTGTTTATTTAAACATGAGGACTCGAAGTAATTCGGGTGTTCGTTTAGACTATTATCAAAAAGTTGTGCATAAGTTAATTTTAGATCACCAGCAACCAGTAACGGGGTTGTTCCCTGCTAGTCCACATAATGACCATGCTTGGATTAGAGATAACTTGTATTGCATATTGGCGGTATGGGGACTGTCCATGGCATTCAAAAAGATTGCAGATCAAGATGAGGATCGTGCGAAAACTTACGAATTAGAACAAAGTTGTGTAAAGCTGATGAGAGGTTAGTATTGTTTTGAAAAAGAGATTAATGTTGGTAAATATTTATAACAGTGTTTTGTGCTCTAGCCTGCTTAGTAAAACAATATAAACATACTGTGACATGAATTGTTTGTTAAATGATCTCCTTATATGATTAATTGATGATTATAAAATTGATGTGTTACTTTCTAATATAACTGTTATTTTCATAGGTCTCTTAATGGCAATGATGCAACAAAAAGACAAAGTTGAAAAGTTTAAGAGCACCCAACATCCTCTGGATTCACTCCATGCAAAGTATTCATCAAGAACTGGTCAAACTGTTGTAAAAGACACTGAATGGGGTCATCTGCAAGTAGATGCCATTTCACTTTACCTCCTTATTTTAGCACAGATGACTGCATCTGGCTTGCAAATAGTATTTTCATTAGATGAAGTTTCATTCATCCAAAATTTAGTTTTTTATATAGAGTCTGCCTATTGCACTCCTGATTATGGCATTTGGGAGAGGGGCGACAAAACTAACCATGGTCTGCCTGAACTTAATGCAAGTTCAATTGGCATGGCTAAAGCTGCTCTTGAAGCTATGAATGAGCTTGATCTTTTTGGAGCCCGTGGGGGACCTTCAAGTGTTATACATGTATTAGCGGATGAGGCACAGAAATGTCAAGCTGTATTACAATCAATGTTACCAAGAGAATCCAATAGTAAAGAGTTGGACTCAGGTTTGCTTTCAATAATTAGTTATCCAGCATTTGCTGTTGATGATCCTCAGTTAATAACAAAGACTAGAGACACTATAGTAACAAAGCTTCAAGGAAAGTATGGTTGTAAAAGATTTTTGAGAGATGGGCATAAAACCCCTCGCGAAGACCCAAATAGATTATATTATGAACCTTGGGAGTTGAGGATGTTTGAGAACATAGAATGTGAATGGCCTTTGTTTTTCTGTTATCTTATACTAGATTATTGCTTCCAAGGAGATAAGAATAATGTCACTGATTATATGCAAAAGCTTGAAAAGATTATGATACGAAATGATGATGGCATAAAATTAGTGCCAGAATTGTATTCAGTGCCAAATGATAAAGCAGACCAGGAGAAAATACAGCCTGGCAGTCAAGAACGTATACCACTTGGAAGGTGTCCATTTATCTGGGGCCAATCTTTATACATACTTGGAAAATTGCTACAGGAGGTACATAGACTTTTTAATTTATCACATCTATTGACTTTAAAGGGTTAAATACAGATTGTTGGTTGATATGTTTATTATAAATAAAGTTTAGTTACTTACTTGAGAAGTAAACAGTAGGGAATAATTATATAACTTGATTTTTGGAATTGCTTCAGTTATTGCTGTTTCACTACCACTGGAAATAGTAACTTAAGGATTCTTTTAGAAATTTTTTTATAATAGACATTTCATCTGACAGACTTCTTAGTATGTAACCAACAAATATGATGCATAATTACAGTGTAATATGTAATTTTTGTTAGTAATTAAAATATACTAACTGGTTAACCTTTGTTATACTGATATACTTCTGGACCAAAAGGATATTAAAACACTGCTAAATGTATGTATGAAATATGTAAAAATTTAAGTCACTCCATAGACTATGGTTCAAGTTGATATCAAGAGTTTATAAAATACCTTTTAATTTAAGGGATTTTTGGCAGTTGGAGAATTAGATCCTCTGAATAGGAGATTATGTTCTGAAAAGAAACCAGATGTAGTTGTACAAATTGTGATTTTGGCTGAAGATAATGAAATAAGAGACAAGCTTCTTGAATATGACCTTCATGTACAAACTATAAGTGAAGTGGCGCCAATAGAAGTGCAGCCTGCTAGAGTCCTGAGCCATCTTTACACATATTTGGGTAATTTATTATATGTTCTGCTATAAGAGAGTTCAAAGCAAATCTTTTATTAAGAGTGTTGTTCTTGGGTTTCAGTGCTAATAAGTATATTCCCATGTAACTAGGCCATCTCAATTATAATTTTGAAATTTCTTGTAATCATCATGTGAGGTGATCGATTGTGTATGCCAAACTAATAAGAATGAAAATGTATTTCTATTTCCTCTATAGTACTAAAAGTATAATATGAACAAACCTTTTTTTTATTTTATGTCTTGTATGTATTTTTTGTAGATTATTATGAAAAAAATAATAAAAACTTTTATCTATTCTACTGAAATTCATGATAAGTTATTTATATTTCACATACTAACAGGGAGGAACAAAAAACTAGGATTATCTGGAAGAAAATCTCGTGATGTGGGCATTTTAAGCACTAGCAAGTTATATTCTCTGAATGAGCGCATATTTGCTTTTACACCACAGGTGAGTGTGATTTGTACAAAATTTTATTTTAGTTCCAATCTAATTTTATTTTATTGTATATTTATTAATAATGTTAAATTGTGGATGATATGAAGATTTTATAGAACATTTTTAAAAATCTTCTAAACTATTATTGCGAAGTGATATATCAGTATTTATGGTAAATTATGAATATATAGATGTAGACATGAGATAAAAGCAGCAGTAATTGCACTTTCTGTTACCTTAAAGATATTAATAGAACAGATGTAATGTACAGAATCTCTTTAACAGGTTATTCAGCAGAGGAGACAAGCTTAAGTGATTTTTTATGTCAAAGCTTTGGATATTAGTTTTTTTTGTATTGTATTATGAAATTATTAAATATCGCATGCTTAGTGTCAAAGTGGCTGAATTCAATTTTTTTTATTTACTGCATTATAGATGTCATTGAAATAAGGATTACAATGTGTATATTTAGTTCAATTAAGCCTAATTTTTTTTATTATTATTTATTAATTTAGAATTTGGTCACTTTAATACTAAGCGAGTGATAAATATTCTTTCTTCTTTTTATTGCTTCATATTAAATGCTAAGAAAATCAAACTATATATTCTCTTACTATACTAAAGGTGGTTATGGATTTTTAACACAATTCAATATTCTGTGGTAATATATCTAGAATGTGATTATATAATTTATCTACTCTGATACTTTAATACAAAGATTATAAAACTGAAACCAAAATTATTATGACAAACATTACACACAGGCCAAAAATAAAAAAATTAAAAAGTTTTATTACGATACAGGTCTTGTATGGACACCTGTATCGTAATATAACTTTTTAATCATATCGATACACCTATACAATCTCATTGATTGATGTTTGCGCCTTGTCGCTAACATTTGACATTTAAATTTTTTATCAATAATTAAACAAAGTATGGTTTTTATTAATATTCTTTTACGTATTATAGTATGGGAGTAGTAATGTATGACACTGAAAATAGCTTGGTCTTATAACACTCGTGTCGTGTCGATACTATAAAAAAACTCGCCTGCGGCTCATTTTTAAAACACACTCGTGTTATAAGAACCCTTATTATGCAACAGTATCATAATCTACTATTATGTTGATGTTAATTTTTCCTAATTTTACTCTGTTTGGTTCACTAGTTTTCTGATATAAAGCGCTTCTACATCGCTTCTGACTATGAACTGATGATTGATATGCTAAAAGCTGAGATTTATTTCTTGAAATCCTCATGGCAAAATCTTCTTGGGAGACCGCTCATTGTACTGACTTTGAACCAAATGTATTTAGGTATTATTTTATTCTTTCCGCATACCTTTTGTTTGCTTTTTCCTTCTATGTATATTTGCGGCTTGCGAAATTATTAATCTGTTTCCGTTTTATCGATACATATACTAATAGTATTTATAAAGGGTATAATTAAGTCACTAAACTGACTAAATAGCAAATATTGTTCCTTCTTTTTATAACCTTACTAATCTTATTGTATATTTGTAATCTAATACGAATAAAGTGTATGTATTATGATTTTTTTGACGCTATCATATCATACAAATTGAACTAATTATAAAAAAGCATTATATAGCAGCCTTTTTTATCAGTGTTATTTCCCCGCTTGGTAATAGAATTTCGACTATGAAGAATACTACATGACGCGTGACCCGGCGTTGCTTGCGAGCACGTTCACAGCGAATGTTGCTTTCCTTGGCATGAGTTGGAAGCAAATGTTGGGAAGGCCGACCATCACATTACTAGCAACACAGTATCTTTTAGGTAATCATTAAAATTCAGAATTGGTAAGTTTGCACGTTAGGAATAGGAATCAAAAAATAGGCTTCATTAAATTATTCACGATGGGGAGGTGTCGTATGTATTACAATAGATTCTTGAGCTACCGTCACTAAACCTATTTAATTAAAAAATTATCCTCATATTTCAACCAATTTACATATGGTCGTAACTATTTATACGCCTTAGACTTCCTTATAAATAACTATCTTTTACCCGCGACTTCGTTCGGTTAGACTGTTGTCTTGTGATACGTCGATAATATATGGCGCTTTCCAATGTTATCCTATTCCTGTAGAATTAACTGGATTTCTATAGCCTTTATGTTATTCCGTGGTATAAGAAATAAAAAATTTCATTCGAATTGGTTCGGTAGATTCGCCGTGAAAGAGTAACAAAAATACATCCATACTCACAAACTTTCGTATTTATAATATTAGTACGACTATGTCGTGAAATTAAGTTCCGCAGTTTTTTAGTTTATAAATACGAGTAGATACACGCCTGGGGCCTTTGTTTTATAATATATAGTGATTTTATTATTTTTAAACATGCATGCTTCATAGTTCACGCTATATTTTAATAGAAAAACGATATAAAATCTATGTATCGATATAAAATGTTGACCTTGAATTTTGAACCCTTCCTAGCTTGTTTGTTAGCCGTTTGCTTATTTAAATTTTCAGTTTTCTTCAATTTAATTTTGAATATTTTCAGATCAAGGTAAAATTCCCATGGCAATGATAACTACCATGAAGAAACTGAAGTCTGGTTACATAAACGGTACAAGAGTGACTTTAGGCAATCTCGGTGATTTTCTGAGTACATCAGCTATCACGAATTTAAGCTTTCTAGGTAGTCAAGAAGATGGTTATCCGGATAGTGAGTTATTACTTTTTATTATTAACTAGAGTATCCTAGTCTGGTATCCGGCTGAGTAGAATAGACCACTCTCATTTCTTACCAAGGTGTCCTAAAAAGGGACTAGCGTAAGTCGACCCGCGGTGTGCTATTTGGTTGAGTAGAATAGACTACCCTCTTTCTTACCGAAGTGTCGTAAAATACGACTTAAGTAAGTCAGATAGGCGGCCGGTCGTAATATATGTAGCCAAATCATGTTGCAACATATTTATAACATATGAGGTTGTGACGACCCCTCTTAGAGTTGGATAAGTGCAGGAGGATATTTTAACTAGCGCTCACTAATTGTATACGCGATTTCGTTTGCGTTAACTTTTGCATAAAATATCCTAAATTTTGCACTGTATTATTTTTTTCTATTCCCGAAGGAAAAATCGCATTCTTTATTGTATATGTTAGCACAATATATTCTGTAAATAATATATATACCTTCGATTGTACTTAATTTCAAAAATTGGTCCAGTGTATTGGTCGTAAAAGTTTAGCAGACAGACATACTTTCTCGTATAATAGTATAGATTATAACTTATTTTTGAATATTGAAAAGAATAAGTAAAAAATTTTTTTAAGTTATTTATTGTAACACAGATTATTTAATATTATAGTTACAAAAAAAACTTCTAATGAGAAATAGTTCCGATATTTGGCTTTTGTGATAAATTTTGGAATCTCACTCCCATATGCAGATTATTATATCTTGATTATTAAGCTTATTATAGATTTGACCCAATTCTTTTTTCTTTCCGGCACAAGGCAATTTTTTTTAATTATACGCACTTTAAAAAAGAGATTTAAAAAAGGATTTCGAAATAAAAAGGGTGATAAGTGCCATATTTTTCTTATATATATAGCCCCATGCTTTTTTTAACAATAATGCTATTATTTTTCGTCATTTTTCACTTTTCGAAAGCGTGTTTTTAAATTTCTCTACTCTATTTATTATACTTATTAAAAATATATATTTCAGAACTAAACCCACAAGTGCACAGTTACTTGGAAGAGCACTTATTGAAGTCTTTCAGCAATAAATTCAGTTTCTTGCCTCGACCGGCGGGTCTCAAGAATTCGCGAGTGTTGCGTCGCCGTATGTCAGTCCGTGGTGCTATTAAGAAAACAAGGTCCATTAATGTTGATTGTAAGTATTATATTCGTTATTTGTTGTATAAGAACATCCGCCATGTTTCTTCCTGACTCTTTTCGGTAGGAGCAATGTTCTAATCCAGCAGTAGAGCAGACAATTCCAAATTGTTTACTTCTTAACAGAGGATATACAATTTTTAGTTGAGATTTGAGTTATTATCAAAAATAGCAAGTTTGTGTGTGTCTGTGTTATATCAAAATCAGATTAAGCAACAACAACGCGTGGCCGGACCGCTATTATAAAATAATAATAAGGCCTGGATTTGATTTCGTTATTATAAAGAACTAGCAATTTCCAGCAGCTCCGCCCGCGCGGAAATATTAAAATCGTAATGTAGAATTTTGATAACCATAAAAATGGTTAAAGTGGGTTACCCTTAAAAGCAAGACATATGCTGTCGCGGACTTTTATTTAGAACTTTTAGAGAGGAACAATTTTGTAATACACGAGTTTTGAATAACTTTCACTGTTTAATTAGCGCACGTGAGGAAAGGTTTAAATTTTGCAGTTTTCGTAATATTTATTATGCTGCTCCTCTCCTATTCATCTTAGCATGATTGTATAGCTTAACAGCCTTCCAAGATAAATGGACTATCTTACACTCAAAGAATTTTTAAAATCAGTCCAGTAGTTCCTGAGATTAGCGCCTTCAAACAATCAAACAAACAAACTCTTCAGTTTTGTAGTAGTTGTTAGTACGGATTTAGGTTTAAAGGCCACAAGTAGAAAAGGAATTACATAATTAGATCACGCCATGTTTCTAAATAGTTATGGTGTGTTTGTGCGTGCGTGTGCGAGTCTTTTTGTGTCTTTACTTGTTTTGTATTATTAAAATCTGTATACTTTTTTTAGCTGAAACATTAGGAATGGAAGGAGAAAATGTGATACCTCAACTAGAAAGGAAAGGGTCTTGGTTAGAAATGGACCCTACTTTTGGTCGAAGTGGCCGCAGTCCTTCGCCCGAAGCAGCGAAGAAAAGAGCTTTTACTAAGTAATTTCAATTTAATTTTAATCATCATTCTCCTACCCCTATCCCAATCTAAGTGTAAATCATCCTCCTGCCCTTATCCCACTCTAAGTGGGGTCGGCACAACATGTTACAAACATGTTGTCTTATGATTTGGCTACGTATTTTACAACCGGCCGGCTACCTGACGTTAACTTACCTTAGTATTTTACGACTCCTCGGTAAGAAAGAGGGTGGTCTATTTTCTTAACCGGATACCACACGGCAGGTCAACTTACCTTAGTCGCCTTTTACGACACCTCGGTAAAAAATGAGGGTGGTACTATTCTATTCAGCCAGATATCACACGGCTTATCCAATTCTGAGTGTAGTCGGCATAATATGTTTTCATCTTAACTAGACTTGAAAATCCTTTCAACTTTGTTCAGCACTTGTCAGACTACAGCCTAATTATGTAAATTAAAAATATTTAAAAGATTAACCGTCTAGATTTTTAACTAATTTTAGGGGTACGTCGACTACTTCTTTGGGTATGGTCACTCCGTCTATTGAAATAACAAAAGAAACAACTCCACCGCCAAGAAAAGAAGAAGGTAAGATAAAATTAATTGGCCTAAGCATTAATTGTTATGTCGTTTATGAAGTTATTTCGTTACTTCGTGGAATTTTATAGTCCAAAAGAAGATAAAATTTGTGTGCCATTCGCGTATACGTTATTTTTGAGTATCCTGTCTGTTTTCTTAAGCGTTTAAGTAACCTTTAATAATGCAATGTGTGATTTTTCACTATTATCGAAAGAAAAACGGGAATTTTCTAACCTATATTACTCCGGTCGATAAGCTTGAATTGTGCCAAATTTCATTAATATTATGTCAGTGACAGCGTAATAAACAGACAGAAGGACGGACAGACTTTATAATATGATATTTTATAATATGAATAGAGATATATATGAGGGGATTAGAATCAAAAATAGCTAAATCCTAAAGTCACAATCAAATTTAGCTAATTTTTAATATTTGTATTACAGTTTGCAGGAAACGATAAGATTAATGTTACTTAAATTCACAGTGATTAAATCTGTGTTTAATATTTTTTATTTGTCGAAACACCAAGAATTAAACACATAAAACCAAATTATCATTTTACTCAATTTTAATTATATAGGATATAGGATATATGGCAGAAATAATAAACAGAACGTACTTCAAACCTAGTCATTAATTTCGTACTTTTCCCTTTATTTCTCTGATACGTTAAATGTTGTTATAGCGGTAGTTAAAAATATAATACGCAATAGAACGGCATCCGAAAATCAAAGCCTACTCTACGCTGAACAGGAAACTGATGAATTAATAGCGATGTTACGGGAAACTGAGAGCCTTGATGAACAGGGTGATATCCTGCAATACTTGGTGGACACGCACGGACTGGAATTTAACACCGGTAAGACTTGTATAATTAGCTTTTACCCGCAAAGACGGTAAGACTTGTATAATTAGCTTTTACCCGTAAAGACGGTAAGACTTGTATAATTAGCTTTTACCCGCAACGGTAAGACTTGTATAATTAGCTTTTACCCGCAAAGACGGTAAGACTTGTATAATTAGCTTTTACCCGCAAAGACGGTAAGACTTGTATAATTAGCTTTTACCCGCAAAGACGGTTCGACTTGTATAATTAGCTTTTTCGTTTGCGTGGACTGTTATCGCGTGATAGGATGATAATAGATGGCGTATTTATTCTTTTAAAGACATCCTATCCCTGTTGAATTAACAGGATTTCTATAGCCTACATATTACCTAAGTGTATAAGGAATAATTGTGCCAAATTTCATCGATGTTGGTTCAGCGGATTCGCCGTGAAAGAGTGCAAAACATACATCCATACACATAAACTTTAGTAGGATAGTAGGACATTCCTACCTACAATACTTAATGTACTAAAAGTGTTTTAATCACATAAGAAAATAATAATTTCAGAAATAATAAGAATGTATCATCTTTTTTTGTTGTATTATTGACGTAGTTTAGTACTGCTCTGACACCATAAATTGTAGAATAGAATAGAAATACTCTTTATTGCACACAAATACATAAAAGAAAAATATCAATTTTTTGTTAGCCTATATAAAACAAGACTAGTTTAACAAAAAAAAAAAGAACTCAATAAATTGTACAAATGGTGTAGAGCATATATTAAAATTTTATTAATCATCAAGTGGGTAAAATGGGTGATAATCAAATCGATTTTTTTCAACCAATTCTAGTTGATCGAAGTCGATTGTTGAACACAGAATTTCCATTTCAGGCAAATTCTTGTACCTGCGGCCTTTCTAAAGTTTTCTCCCAAAAGTATATTTTTATTTGTAAACTTTTTGACACGGTTTAAAAGTGAAAATAATCTTAAGGACTTACATTTTTCAACGTTATAATGTGATTCCAATCTTTCATATTGGTTTATTCTAAGGGAATGCCCTAAGTATATTTTCTCCGTATAAAATCGATACCTTTGCCAATTAACTTTAGCCTAATTATTTCACAAATCGGTAAATCGAAGGAAATTATCTGATTCAAATGATAAGACAAACTTTATTGCAACAGGTATGTTGGAAAATGGCAAACCGGTTACAGTAAAGGACTTGCTCAAAGCTCTTTACGAAAAAGCCTGCACCCAAAAGCTTTGGGGGCTAGTTCGTCACACAGCTGGCATGTTAGGCAAACGAGTCGAGGATCTTGCCAAGGCAGTGACTGACTTGCTAGTGAGACAGAAGCAGATAACAGTGGGAATGCCGCCAAATAACGAGCACACTATCACAGCGCCGCTTCCAGAGAATGAACTGAGGCAACTTATACACGTGGTGAGTACTTAACGTAAAGGTAACATATTATGTAGTACTAATAATAATAATATCATATGATATCACTGACATAACGATCTTATAAGAGCTGATAAAAAATAAACTAAAAATTTAGACCTTGCTCATGAGATAATTGCCATGTAAAATATCAAACCTATTGTTGTATCGGATAATGTTCCAATCGTAAAGAATCTCGAGCTACATCTCAAACGGGCTTTCGTTTAGTTCATAGGTCCAGGGTAGGATATAGAAGGCAGTATTCCTTAAGGTGTTACATATTATGAGCAAATTTCTTAATAAAGTATTTTAATGATAATGTGTAAAAGAAATAAGTGACCATAAATTTTTTAACTGACACTCCATCTACAGGCTACATCTGTGTAATAAATCAAATTAAAAAAATTGACTGCGAGAATCACTACGCAAATTAATATTATTTGTATTTACTAGATTTTTAATCTGTCTATAATTTCATAATAACTTATATCTGTTAGTAATGAAAAAAAGGTGAGGTTTTCATAGAGGTGTAAAATTTAAACAAATATAATATTTAAAAAAATGATTGCCATGATAAATTTGAAACAGTAATTAATAATATATTAATGAATATGATATGTATTTATAATAAAGTTCTTGTAAGGCGTGTTCATTTTTACCTTAACGAAATTTTGGCATTGAGCTTAGCCATCTTACTAAACTGGATGCCAAATTCTGTATGGGCGCGATATCGAAAAAAAATGTTTAAATTTCGATACGGCGTGAAATTTTAAATGTCTATGTAACATTTAAAATTGATAATACTTGATGTTGAATAATGATAAGAAATAATTGTAAAAAATATTATGGTGACCAGTCATTTACTTAAAATAATGTTAACTCTTCATCTGTATTGTCCAAAACATGGGTAATCAGCTAGCATCATAAACATGACCACCTTATATGTTTTCACAACTTATATATCAGGGAAGGCTAACCTTTATCCATCAACGTGCTATTTTTTCTAAACAAATGTCATTAGCATTCCATCAAAAAAATTAGACCTACTGATTATTGAAAATATAATTTAAAATAATAAATAATATCAATCAAATCAAATTAACGTAACTCTCTAATTAATACCAAAATGTTCTTTTGTATTGTTTCAATCAATTTCAATCAATGAATTTCGTTGATATATATTGTTTCGCGGTCTTCAATTTCACCCGTACAATTGGTTCGCTATCCCTGTTGTATATTATTAATAACTTTGTATACATCATACTGACCATATTTGTTTATTTCTTCGCAACAGTCTTTACGTCGAGAAAATCATGGAAATGATAACAATAAGGTAATTGTGATTTCAAATAAATTACACGAAGAACAAAAATTGCTAAAATATTGTTATCTAGTAGTAGTGCATCAGGTTATTCACTAACAATTTTATTTCACTGCAAATTATATGAATCACAGAGCACATTACTTACAAGTAACAAATGCATGTATTTCATATTTTTAGCTTTGAATATTATCATTCATTTCATAGCTATCAAAATTTTATTTCAATCTACGTATTTTAGTCTGCTATCAATGATGGAAAAAAATTATAGTCTTTTTATATTTTAGTCAGTTTTATTTCAATATTGAAAATTTTCACTGGATGTAAAATATAAAATTTGTTATTATATCGCATGCATAGTATTAAAGTGAAGTTAGTAGTTTTGTGGTAAATTGCAACAATGCGTGAAAATAAGTGCCTACAAAACACTGAGTGTTAAAGAAACCCATAACTTGGAAGAACAAAAAAACACTTCTTTTTTAATTGTTCGTAATGTGATGTCATAGATTAATTGAAAAAAGGTTACAATGTGACTTAATTAAGCCTAGTTTTGAATTTAGTTATTTTAATAGTTAGTTTGCAATATACACGAGTATTTATGCAATGTAATTAGTATGCGATGTAATGTAAGAGTTGTATTTTCTTTTCTTCTTCTAATGGCTTATATCCTACACTGTTTTAATTAAATAGCATATATTACTGAATTGCAACAAATTTTCTGATTATTTTGTACATATAAGCAAATTGTTTTGTATTGTTAGGCGTATGGTGATGACGAGAGTACCGCGATGTTGACTCAAGAACTACTGGTCTACTTGGCTATGTTTATACGGACCGAACCGCAGCTTTTCTTGGAGATGTTGCGGCTTAGAGTCGGTCTTATTATTCAAGTAAGGTTTTTTATTAAACTCTTGGTTGCTGAAGTCGAAATAGTCGACCAAAGTTTTGTTCATAATGCACATATATTTTTTAATTTGTTGAATTGACACGGTAAAAATATAGGCAAACTGACACAAAAAAAGAAGTAGAAAGAAAAAAGGTTTATGATTTACTTATAAATCAATTTTGTTCAAATTGTCTTAGTAAACTGTAAAACTGTTATTATAAATATTGTGAACTATTTTTTTTCTGTCATATTTGGAAATACTTGGATAAGATACGAAATTCGTAGTTCCTGTATCAATTATTGATTACTTTGTATAAGGAATCGTGCCTCATTTAAAGTAGCTTTTGTAGATCTCGAGGTTTTAGTATAAGTGTTATAAAAAAAAATTTTCTTAAGGTAATGGCAACAGAATTATCTAGAACATTATCTTGTGATGGCGAAGAGGCGTCAGAACGTTTGCTAAATCTATCACCGTTCGAGATGAAGAACCTTTTGTATCATATTCTCAGCGGCAAGGAATTTGCTATCAACAGCGGTAATTATAATATTCAGATTTTTTTCAATTTACGATTTTGTCGTGAAGCCTGTCGTACGAATCGTATGATTTTGTCGTGGAACCTATCGTACGATCATGTCGTGCAACCTATCGTACGAATCGTAATATTTTGTCGTACAACCTATCGTACGTATCGTAATATTTTGTCGTGCAACCTATCGTACGAATCGTAATATTTTGTCGTGCAACCTATCGTACGTATCGTAATATTTTGTCGTGCAACCTATCGTACGTATCGTAATATTTTGTCGTGCAACCTATCGTACGAATCGTAATATTTTGTCGTGCAACCTATCGTACGAATCGTAATATTTTGTCGTGCAACCTATCGTACGTATCGTAATATTTTGTCGTGCAACCTATCGTACGTATCGTAATATTTTGTCGTGGATACTGTCGTACGAATCGTACGATATGTTGTGGAGCCTGTCCTCCTGATGAGGCTTCGGTTACGTGTTTATCGTAAGGCAACGTAACGTTTGGTTAAGAGATTATTGAAGTGAATGTGTGTTGCGTTGTTGGTGGCGGAATTTTGTGATACTTTTGGTGACTAGTCTTGTATGTATAAGGTATTTAGCATTACATAGATTTTCTTAAACGCGGATTATAGCAAAATAATTCTATCATAACTTCTGTACGTTTTATTGAAGAATTTTTACAGAAAATTAATCGGTATAATTTCGTATAACAACAATGTTTAGTTAAGGTAGAAACAAATATGGTGTCGCTTGTATGAAATAAAATTTTTCATAAATTGTATTTTTGAGTGATAAAATTATATCAAAATTAGAACACATCGTTTTTACTAAATAGGTTTTTTAATGTGTATTTATTTTGTAGTTGGACGAGGTAACATATCTATCGTGAGCAACAAGTCCACGCGTTACACTAAAAAATCCCAGATAGTACTTGAAGGGCAAGGACTTCAGGCTACCATAGACGAAAGTAGTGAGTAACTAAGACAATTATATCTTTAAAGTTCCGAATTCCAATTATTATAGATTTTAAAATTTTTATTTTAAATTGTTGCCAGTACTATTGAAATCTCTAAAGTTTTTAAAGAAGGTGCTTCTGATGCTGAAGAAGCAAGAAACTTAGCGAAAAATATTTAGGCTTTATATTGATATTTAAAAGCAAGCATTGAGACAGTTTCTTACAAGCACTTACGAAATATTGATAATATACTTAATACATTGATTAGGAAAACAATCTTAATGCTTTACGTATAAGTATAAGAATTGTACTTATAAAAATTGAAGATTATTTGGATGATAAAAAAGCCTGAATTTGAAAATCCTTTCAGCTTCATACAAGGCTGCGATTTAATAATGTAAAATTGAAAATGTTAAAAGATTGACCGCCGAGTTTCTTTTTGGTTCTTCCCGGTAAGACCAACATTCCGAACCAGTTGTAGCTTCATTAATCATATTGATCCTTGACGATTCAAAAGTGCTTGAAAGAGCTTATTTGAATAAAGATTATTTTTGATTTGATTTGATCCTAAACAGCAAGACAATTGTCGAAGTTATTTTAGGATTTTAATTTACTCATTTTGGTCTGAAAAATCAATTTTTAATACCAATGCTGATGCACATGTTGTGATAGCGCCAATAGCTGAACCGGACCGCCAAGGGCAGTGGCTGCGACGCAGGAGACTCGATGGTGCTCTCAACCGTGTTCCCAGAGACTTCTATCCGCGTGTATGGGGTGTTTTGGAAAAGGTAATTCAGTTTAATCATCTATAATAGAATTATAAAAAATATAATATATATAATTATAATAGAATTATAAAACGATAGGTGATGTATACAATATACAATAGACAAAGTAGGAACCGACATAAGCTTGCGGCTCCTGCTTTGCGCCTTGCAAAAGTAGTTTGTGGGTTTTGGTATAAGATTCTATAATAAAATTCCGCAATCAATTTCAGCTTTGCCATTACAGCAGTTTAAAAACACTGTTAAAAAAAGGCTGATACAGAAAGCCTACTATACTCTTGAAGATCATTTAGAAGATAAGAATGTGTGGATATAGCTCTCTTTGAACCTGTACAAGACAGTAACGACATAATGTAAATAGTATTAAGAAATATATTTTTAAAAGAGCAACCGCCGAGTTTCTTGCTGGCTCTTCTCGGTAGGAACAGCTTTCCGAACCAGCAGTAGAGTTGACGATTCAAAAGCACTTGTTTACAAGTTTATTTGAATAAAGAATATTTTGAATTTGAATTAGAATATACTAGAGGTTCTCAGACTTTTTTCTTATAGACCACAAATTTTGCGGGTTGCGGTGGAACCCCTGCAGCATATTCCAAAAATGACTTAATGATTTGTGAACTCTCAGTTTTTATGTCAAGCTATACGTGTATGGACCCTCGGTGGCCAAATTAAAGTAACTTTACTTGCTACGACTCTAAACTAACTTGTGGTGTTCACCGACCACTAAAGAAGTCGGAGAATGTTTGTCAAGTAGACCATAGCACTGGTACATGTTCAATTGATCACCGAAAAATATTTTAGGGACTGTTTCACAAGTTATTGATAAAGTATCGGATAGTTAAACGACAAATAAACAAAGTAACAGATGAATGTCTCTAAAAAGTGAAAATTTGAAAAAATCGTGGCCATTTTGAAATAGGTATTTGCTCTAGCAGATAAACAAAATAACAACCACATGATCTACCTGTTAACTTATTAGAGACTTTAAGTGCTGAATAAGCCTATCAGAAACCTGAGAAAACCAAAATTTCGATATATTTGTCAGATATGTTCCGAATAATCTTACTGACAGTTTATTGACCTTGACTTGACTTGTAGTGACTTGTTAAACAGGCCCTAAATAATTTGATACATATAGGTGCTCTTATCTATTACGCTTAAGTCTGCTTGAAATTTCTCATATTTTTGAGTTGCCCTCAAAAAAAATAATTACCCAGAGGTAGGTAGGTAGCAACACCGCGCAATCTACGTGCATCACTCTACGTTTCGTACAAGAAAATGTACACTGGAAAAGTATGGAGTAATGGAGAATTCAGAGCTGAATGTGTTTGAATGAGACTAGAAATAGATTACCTAGTTCTCTATTGTTTGACTCGTCGTTACGAAAATCAATTCCATTTACCAATATCCCTCCCACATCAGTGTTGTCCGATATAAAAATTAGTTACCATAAAAAATTATAACATAGAGGTCGAAGGGTTTAAAGCTCTGACTTATTAACTTATCTAATATAATAATCTATACTAATATTATAAAGAGGAAAAATTTGTATGTACGAGGTGTGTTCAAAAAGTATCGCGAATTTTGTGTATTTTCAAAAACTATTTATTTATTCGTGAATATTTATTTTGTCCCCTTCAAAGTAGTCCCCCAGGGATATTATACACTTGTGCCAACGTTTTTTCCAATCTTCGAAGCACTTCAAAAAATCATTTTTTTGTCTTTCGATGCCGTCTTTATCTCGTCAGTCGTGGCGTAGCGTCGTCCTTTCATGGGCCTTTTCGATTTCGGGAACAAGAAAAAGTCACAGGGGGCCAGATCTGGGGAATAAGGTGGCTGCGGTATCATTAGTGTGTTGTTTTTGGCCAAGAAGTCGCGTACAAGCAGAGATGTGTGAGCAGGGACGTTATCGTGGTCCATTTTTTTGAATAAGTAAAAATCGAAGACGAACCAAAACACGTGCAAGCAAAACAGCTGTCAACAATTAACTGAAAATTCAAATAGGCCAAACTTGTCAGCATAAGTGAGGGACAAATGTACCAACATAACGCTACAAAAAAAACAAAATTCGAATATATGTAACCCGAGAAAATTCAAAATTCGCGATACTTTTTGAACACACCTCGTATGTTTGTAATGTTTTCACACAAAAACTACTGAACTGGAAACTTGGAACTTGGAAAGCTGCATCTTTACAACATTCATATTACATTAAAAAATAGGGATCCGTAATAAAAATGTAATAAGGTGTAAAAATTAGTCATAAAAATCTGTCATCGCATGCGCTGCGGATATTATTGATGATATATTTAACAAAAATAAATCTATAGTGCGACTTAGTAGACTTTCCACTGCCATGAGATCGGTATGAACGCGGATAAAACCGCGGGATATTACTAGTAACTTATTTATTTAACTTCTGACACTTGTTACAGTGTCAAGGTCTAGTAATACAAGGCAAACTCTTGCAACAAAACTTGACCCAAGAAATGACATCTGGAGAATTAAAATTCGCGTTAGCTGTGGAAACTGTCCTGAATTCGATACCCCAGCCGGAATATAGGCAGCTGGTCGTGGAAGCACTTATGGTGCTAACGTTGGTGGTAGAGTACAAGGCCGTCAACCAATTAGGCGGAATGATCACCGTGGAACATCTAGTGCATAAAGCGAACCAGATATTTTTGGAAGATCAGGTAAATTTTTAAATTATCTCTCATTTTTAATCTTCTTATTATCCTCCTACTCTTATCCCACTCTAAGTGGTGTCGGCGAACATATTACAAACATGTTGTCACATGATTTGGTTACGTATTTTACGACCGGTCGCCTGCCTGACGTCAACTTACTTTAATCGTATTTTAGGCTAAGTGAAAAAATGAGGGTGGTCTATTCTACTCAGCCGGATACCACACGGCGGATTTTCAATCTTGTTATCTGATTTTGAATAGTAATACAGTTATAAGATAAGGAGAGATATATAAAAACGCTTTTTTATCCCATATCTTGCCATTACCCCTGTGTATAAGCTGCAATTGTACCAAATTTCAGCAATATTGCTCCAACGAATTAGTCGTGAAAGAGTCAAATATATAAACAGAATTTCGCAGTTATTAGTATGGATATGTATAATATACTAAAACTCTGTTATTTATTTAATAGTAAAATATATTTATTGACGACCACATATATAGGTATTTACGGACCAGTTTTTTTTTTACTTTTGAAAAATCTTAAGATGCGTTGTAATGGCGACGCGACACTTTGCTGTGCGGCGGGCGAGTGTGCTGGTGCGCTCGTGTGCGGTGGCGCGGCGGGCGTGTGTCAGCACTTGTACGACTCGGCACCAAGCGGCAGTTTCGGCACCATGACGTACCTGGCACGAGCCGTCGCCGCGCTGCTGGCCGACCGGCTGCCGCACGACGCACCCATAGAGTGCGCTATCACTTAGGTACGAATTTGCAGTGTCAGCAATTGTACAATCAGCACTATGGCGTACCTGGCGCCAGCTGTAACGGCGTTGCTGGCCGACCGCACGACGCACCCATCGAGTGCGCTATCACTTAGGTACTATTGTATTACTATTGTACAATTCAGCACTATGGCGTACCTGGCGCCAGCTGTCACTTCGCTTTTATGACAAAATTCCGCAATCAATACTAGATCAGTCTACAGAAAGGTTTAAATTAAGTATAAGAGATATGCTTATACGTAAATCATATTACAAAATTGAAGATTATTTGATTGATAAAAAAACCTGGATTTGAAAATCCTTTCAGCTTCATACAAGACTGCAGTTTAATAATGTAAAATTGAAAATGTCTAAAAGATTGACCGCCGAGTTTCTTTCTGGTTCTTCTCGGTAAGAGCAACATTCCGAACCAGTTGTAGTTTCATTGATCATATTGATCGTTGACGATTCAAAAGTGCGAAAGAGCTTATTTGAAAAAAGATATTTTGATTTGATTTAGGTACGTGTTTGCAAATTATTAATAGCCTTAATCGTATGCGCTATAACTTAGGTACCTACATGTTTGCAAAGTGTCAGCAACTCTACAACCCTGACGTACCTTTTGCGAGCTGTTACCGACCGTGTAAACGTTAAAACGTCCTAAAACTGACTTCTTCCTACGCGAGGCCAGTTTTCCGTACAGAATATGAAAGATTTTTGGAATTTTGTTACTTTTATCTTGTTTTTTCTATTTATATCACAGACGGTTTCTATTGTGATTATAAAATTCACCATTCTCATACTTTATTTGAGGAAAATATACAGGGTGTTTGGAAGGTCGATGCAAAGCTGCAAACAGGAGCTAGTATAGACTATTTAGAACCATTTAAACTGAACTTATGTTAGGCGAAGTGCGACTATTTTTTTTTTATAAAATTTTAAAGATTTTTGAAGAAAAATCCGAAGTTATGTCATTATTTGCTAATAATCGGCCATTTTGAAGCCAAAGTCAATTATTTTTTATTTTATTTTATTAAACTAATGTGTAAACAGTGTAATAAAACATGATTAAGGTATCTGTGTTAAGAGATATTTTTTTTACAGATATTTGAAGTCAATCATTTTTTTTAAGATCAGAGAAAGCTGATTTTTGATGGCATTTAAAAAAAAATAGATTGTGCTTTTTTAGTTCAAACATTTTATTAAATATGCCTGGTCATTGTTCTTTATTTTGAGGTATCAACTAAGCGGATAGCCCGCAAATTATTGAAATTAAGATCTACAAACTAAATTGCGAGAGAAAAGCGTCGAAAGCCATTTTTGTTTTTGAGAAGTGACTATGGCTACTTTTTCGAACGAAGAATATGCTGACATCGTTTTTATGTATGGCAAAGCAGACGGCAATGGTTCTTTAGCACGAAGGATGTACCAAGAACGCTATCCTAATCGCAGAGTACCGAATGTGAGAGTATTTTACAACACATTTCGTCGGCTTGCTGAAGATGGGATACACCGTGTGGAACCTGGAGTCAATGCAGGTAGACATAGTACTGATATTGAGGATGATATTTTGGCGGCGTTTCAAGCTGATCCACATACTAGCACGAGAAAAGTAGCACGAAATTTAAACATTTGTCATTGGAAGGTGTGGAATACAATGCACAAAAACAACAAGTACCCGTTTCATGGTACGGGTGTTCAAGGCCTTGAAGAGCGAGATCCTCAGAGTAGGATTCAGTTTTGTCGTTTTCTTCTCAACTCAGACATTGAAGATGCATGGTTCCTGAAGTCAATCTTGTGGACAGATGAAAGTAAATTTTCAAGGGAAGGCATTATTAATTTCCATAACCTTCATCTATGGGCTGAAAAACATAATAATCCACATTGGAAAACGCAAAAATCATTCCAAAAGAAATTCTCGGTCAATGTGTGGGCCGGAGTTATTGGCAAAATTTTGATTGGGCCTCATTTCTTACCAGATAATTTAAATGGAAATAATTATTTAGAATTCCTGCAAAATGATCTTCCAGAGCTTGTAGAGGAGTCTGGGGCCTTGATATTCGTTAGCGACCGAGAGCTCATTTTTCAACAAGATGGTTGTCCAGCGCATTGGACATTAAATGTACGGGAGCACTTAAACAATTGTTTCCCCAATAGCTGGATCGGCAGAGATGGGCCCATCCCTTGGCCCGCCCGTTCACCTGACCTGACTCCGCTTGACTTTTACGTGTGGGGTCGGGCTAAGGAGCTAGTATACACAAATGTGGAAATAAACACAAAAGAAGAATTAATTGACAGAATTAATTCAGCGTTCGCGACGATGAAAGTGGAAATGAAGTTAAAGATAACGACAACAGAAGTGAGAAGTCGGGCTCGTGCTTGTGTTAGAAACCGCGGCGGACATTTTGAACACGAAAAATAAATGACTTTCATTAAAATTTTGTTTTAATTACTTCGCCTATAAATTTTAATTTTCTCTCGCAATTTAGTTTGTAGATCTTAATTTCAATAATTTGCGGGCTATCCGCATAGTTGATACCTCAAAATAAAGAACAATGACCAGGCATATTTAATAAAATGTTTGAACTAAAAAAGCACAATCTATTTTTTTTTTAAATGCCATCAAAAATCAGCTTTCTCTGATCTTATAAGAAATGATTGACTTCAAATATCTGTAAAAAAAAATCTCTTAACACAGATACCTTAATCATGTTTTATTACACTGTTTACACATTAGTTTAATAAAATAAAATAAAAAATAATTGACTTTGGCTTCAAAATGGCCGATTATTAGCAAATAATGACATAACTTCGGATTTTTCTTCAAAAATCTTTAAAATTTTATAAAAAAAAAATAGTCACACTTCGCCTAACATAAGTTCAGTTTAAATGGTTCTAAATAGTCTATACTAGCTCCTGTTTGCAGCTTTGCATCGACCTTCCAAACACCCTGTATATTTGAGATATTGGAATTATAAGAATATCGCTGAAATTAGGGATTTAACATTTAAATATTCTATCTTTTTCAGATATGGTGCAAAACAACTGAAACAAAAATTGACTTCACGTTGCAAGAATATTGTTGCTTTACTTACGTGCTATCTATTTATCTCTTATGTATTTTATATAAAATATAGTAATAATCTGTAGTCAATGAGACACCGAACATGATCAGTTAAAAACTTTAAAAAAAAGCTCCCAATAAATCTATTTAAAAATTATTTATGGAAAAAGATTTTTAATACAATCAATATAAGATTAAATTTGTTTTAAATATCGCTGAATAAGAGTTGACAGTGACGTCATTGTGAGTTGCCCTTTACTAAAATAAAAAATAAAATTGCGCCTAATACATTATGTAAATGTAGTATCGCCCTGACAAAAAAATGATGGCGTCACAGTAATTTCAATGGAAATGATTACAGATCTACGTCCTACCAGTATTGGCTAATTATTTGCAAATTTAAAAAATAAGTAGAAAAACGTAGTATTGAATATTATTGGTATTTTAAAAATTATGGTGATATCTTTTATTGACGTTTATAAAAGTTTTGTAGTATTTTTTACTCTTAGTATTATTTTATATGAATTTATTAAAACAAATTTTTTTATTCACTTTAATTTGTTTGCTAAGGTCATCTTTTCATGATTATATATTTTACGCAAAAATGTATATGATTATTATTAAAATCTGTTAATAAATAATTGTAATTAATTTGCAGTTTTAATAAAGTTTACAACTGCTATTATTGGTTGTAACAGCTTTATCTTCCAGACTGTTAGTGTTTCATGCGACAGGCAATGCTCTACGAAGCCGATTCTAGCTAATTTTCTCTCTCTAAGCCTCGAATGTGCATTATTTCGGTACTATACCGACTGTTTAGAACATTTTTTTTAAAACTAGCAATCGCCAGCGACTTAGCCCGCGTGCAAAGATTAAAACTCGTTATAGTGGATTAACCTTAAAAACTATACATATGCTGTCGTGGACTTTTATTTAGAACTTTTAGTGGGGATCAATTTTATAATACATGATTTTTTAATAACTATCACCGTTTACTCAGCGCACGCAGGGAAAACTTTAAATTTTGCCAAGTTCGTACTGTTTTTTTATTGCTGCTCCTCTCCTACTCATCTTAGCGTATGTATATAGCCTATAGTTTCCTCTATAAATAGACTATCTTACACTGAAAGGATTTTTTCATATCAGTCCGGTAGTTCCTGATTAGCGCGTTCAAACAATCAAACAAACTAACTCTTCAGCTTTATATATTAGTACAGATATTTCGCTCAAACTGTTCATGCAATTATGCAATGTGGTAAAGTAAATGTAGTGCAACCTATATTTATTTAACGTTAAATTCTTGTAAGTCGAAATGCGAGCTGCAAAATTTTAACACAATTTTTTTTACAATAATTACAAACCTATATAGTGGTCCCCATTTTTGAACTCCACTTCTTTAATATTATCTACACTACGAATTTATCGTAATAAGAATGTTATTTACATGTGAAAATTAATTCTTTTATTTAACTTTGTATTGTGTTTACATTTATTCACGATAAAGCATATCAAGCTTTATTAATTTATGAGAGTGCAATATTTCCTGCTCGTTATGGCGGCGATCGTCTCAACCAATCGTGTCAATGTGTGCGTTTTTTTGTTTGTATAAAGCTAATTAGCTTAGTATTTGACAGATAATAGATGCTTCATTTATTAATTGTAATAACACTGCATCTTCCTTTTTTATATCTAAGTATATAATAAAGAAAACAATCAGGTTAAGATCAGATGTCTATCTATTTATTTTCAAAGATACATTTTGTCTAAACACAACAATTTTCAACTACACAACACTAAGCTTCGTCTTTCTTACCGAATGGATTCATCTTTGACAACCATGATGTTGTAGAACTGAAAAAAGTGTTTATTAGTATTGTAAGGATAAACAACAGAAGCTGAGAACACTATTATCTATAATTTTTAGAATTAGGTGTGGAGATCCATAATACAATAGTAATAATAGTAATAATCCTTAGTTGCTTTTTAAGACACCTCGGTAAGAAATGAGGGTGGTCTATTCTGTTCAGCCGAATACCACACGACTTGTCGGGCATGGACATTATCTATAAACAATAAACTTTACTCACGGTATATCATCAGTAGAACTCTTATCATTCTCCAATTGTGCTGCTTTCAATTTTTCCACTAGATTTTTTCTATACTTATTTTTTAAAGGAACAGGTTTGTTGGCAGCTTCCTTTATCTTAGCTACTTTACTAAGGGCTTCATACCATGTTAGCCCATACCACTCAATTTCTTCAGGAGTATACTAGAAAATCAAATTAAAAGATCACACACATAAAAAAATATACTAATCATAAAGTCAACTTAAAATATGTGACACATTGTTCCTTTTAATATAAATATATTATTTCTCTTTCTATTACCTTTGCAGTGCAAAGGCAAAGCTCCTTTATACACAATTAAATTGTAAATTTGTAGTCATTATTCCATTAATTTCAATAGATTTTTTTAGTGTACTATGGAAGATTTTTGTTTCATTTTTTTTAACATTCTAATTCAACAACTTTACTTTCAACCTTTTTATGATCCTTCACATTTTCTCTGAAGCAGTGTAGCATTTATTATAGGAACTTGTCATACATATTTCTTCCATATTAGAAAGTTTCAAAATACAAAATAAGTAAATTATGCTATATATATATCCTCCTGCCCTTATCCCACTCTAAGTGGGGTCAGCACAAAATGTTATAAACATGCTGTAACATGATTTGGCTGCATTTTTACGACCCGAGGAGGGTCTATTCTACTAAACCAGATACCACACAGTGGGCCAACTTACTTTAGTCGCCTTTTACGACACCTCGGTAAGAAATGAGGGTGGTCTATTCTACTTGGCCGGATACTACATGGCGTGTCTTACCTTACCTTACACCTTCACCTTAGTCGCCTTATACAACACCACGGTAAGAAATGAGGGTGGTACTATTCTACTTAGCCAGATACCACACAGCTAAAGTAAATTATGCTAATAAAATATTTAATAAATATAACTTCTTGTATTGAAAATATTAATATATATTTGTTAATCATAAAGACTAGAAACTTACAGAACTCAAATATGTTTTATACTCATTGTAGACTGTCATTTGTTTAGTTGGATCATGCATATGTCTTGGACAGCCATTCATCAATTCAGTAAGTATTTCCCTCTTTAGTTTTAAAGCTAACATTGATACTAAATCACAAGCAGGTGTCTTGAGTAAGTAGTGATCAAACCCATAGTGGTCATTAATTAGTTTTATTGTTCTATCAGTCACAGTGACAGATAAGTGTGTGTTCAAAACTTCAGATTTAACAACAGTCCTTTTGAGTATTGGAACCCAGTAATGAGGTACTCGACGACTACGTGGATCTCTTTTTTGGAAACCTGTAAGATTAGTATTAATTAATAAATATTAATCCATGTGAGATGAAGAAAACCTCAACGAGACCAATGACCAGTAGACATCCATTGGTTGAGGTAGAACACTAAGTAATGTTGTATTAAATTAGAAAGAGATGACAATAAAAAAAGATATAATTGCTGCTAACCTTTGATGACAGCTTCACCACCCCATATCCCTTCATGCACTTCAGATGGATATTTTAGAGGTAAAGGTACATTTTGTACAGGCAGTGTTTCACCCGTCAACTCATCGCGTCTCCACTTGCTCTCTTGGGGTATAAAGTGAACCGCTGCAGGTTTTAAAACCTTCCATTCTCGCCAGAACTTTTTGTAAGCTACAGGAAGTTCAGAAGCTATGCCAATATCAAATCTACTTCTCTTTTTGAATGTATTAGACAATTGGCGAGCCGTCGCCTGTAAATTAAAATGGTTTTTTAACTACACGATCAGGGCTACGTATGACAACTTAATGATTCCTTGATGAAACTGTAAACGTTACTCTATTTCACTCATGAAAATACCTGAATACGAGATGATGCCATCTAACTAATTTATCTGAAGCAACATATGCCAGGTTGATTTTAAAATTTATTATCCAATTACTTCGTAAATTCAGAGAAAAACAGATAAATAACTTTTTATATA
The DNA here is from genome assembly GCA_029227775.1 of Morpho helenor. NCBI lineage: Eukaryota > Metazoa > Arthropoda > Insecta > Lepidoptera > Nymphalidae > Morpho > Morpho helenor. Next base: position 12,294,389 of record JARGCU010000028.1, on the reverse strand, counting down.
TTATCACAGATTACTTTATAAGTATTGTATTAAGTTTTCTGTCTGTGACATGCATAGAGTAATTTTCATACATTTATTATACTAGTTACATTTTATAAGCGTTATTTGTTAAATGTAAGTAACTCGTTAAAGAGATTATCTAGTATTAAATATTTTTATTTAATGCAAAAAATGTCACGGTAACAAATAAAATGTTCAATTAATTTCAGGTATTTCTATATTTATGGAATAATTCCATATTGACGAATGCTTTAGAATTCTGTAAGATATTAAAAAAAGAAGTGGCAACTCTCAAAGCGACTGACGTGGAAAAATGGCAAGCAATCTACAAAGAAATTAAGCAATAACAAGTACCTATATCATATGTAGTGGTGGTAGTAATATTATATGTTTTTGGGCTTAAAGCTACATTTGTTTTATATCTTGTCGATCAAACGGGTCCAGTTTTTAACGTTGTTATCAGTTGTATATAACAAAGTCATCATTTTAATGTCCGCGAAGGAATATAAACAATGTCCGAAAGCAAAAACATCGACAGCAGTCCTGGAATGGACCAAAAAGCTGATGATATAGCAGCACTAAGTGAAGTGTCCAGTATTACCGGAAGTATAAAACAGCATAAGGTAAACAAATACTATAAAATAAAATTACTAAATTTGATTTCTTTTTAGCTATGACAATCAATACTTCATGAAATTTTGAATGTACATATTGAATAGCTTATGGTAAATAATTTAATATTAACGTGATTTTTATACCTAGTAATAATGACATGGTAACTGTTAAAAAAGTTATGAATAATATATTAATATTATTGAAATAAGTTAAGTTGTATCTTATACTGATAGCTGATAAGCTGAAGATTTGTTATTGTAGTAGTTAAGAAGTTCATATTGCTCTAAAGAGAAAGCTGTTACATTGTTACATTCAAACTATGCTTATTATGCTCTTTTTTATTTGCTTATTTAAAAGTTGATTATTAAATCTCAGATTGTTTAACAACAAAGCAGTTCTACTTTTGTCTTATAGAGAGTTAATAGTAACTATTGTAATTGATAAATGTTATATATATAATCTACCTCCTTGTTCTGAGAATATTTTCTTGTATACTAGTTCTGTGGTCACAGTAATTGTTTTAATTAATAGTATAAACTTTGTTACACACTTCAATATACTATTAAAAAAAATATTAGGATAATACTTTTCATTTATTACTCCTGAAACTTATTTTTAAAACAATTTTTATTGTTAGATAACATTATCAGAATTATTTTTTTTAAATATTACATTTTTGACGTTATTTTATAGCATACAGCATCAGCAGAAAGGCAAATGAAATTTGAAAGAGCACAAAAGTGCCTAGAAAATGCTGCTCTTGTATCAAAAAGAATTAAAGAACATCGGAAAGCCACTGCTGAGTTATTGGGACGTCCTTTTGGTAAGATCAAAATAATAATAATAACATTGCATTAAAAAAGCTTTTACTTTGATATGAATTCAAAATAGTGACATTGTGTTGTTACAGGCTCTTAAAATTCTCACTTAAATTTGTCAATGTAGATTAAAGTCTATAAATATGTATGTAAGACTGAGCACTTTTTGAATATTCAACATTCATTTAACTATATCGACATGATTTTATTTCTTTCTCTGTTTAAAAATCTTTAGCATTGTTATTCTTTATTTCTAGAGGAGGATGTTAGGGATACAGCTTCGGAAATGGCATCCACCATGAGTGAAAAAACTGGCTACTCCGTAGCGACTGATACTTCCACCACTCTGTCAGTTCAAGATGCACTAAATAGTGAGTTTATGACAATTAACTAAAGATCATATTTTCATCATCCTCCTGCCCTTATTCCACTCTAAGTGGGGTCGGTACAACATGTTATAAACATGTTGTTACAAGATTTCACTGCGTTTTTACGACCGGCCGTCTGCCTGACGTCAGCTTACCTAAGTCGTATTTTACGAAACCTCGATAAGAAAGAGGGTGGTGTATTCTACTAAACTGGATACCACACGATGGGGTCAATTTACCATAGTCTCCTTTTACGACACCTCAGTAAGAAATGAGGTTCGTCTATTCTACTCAGCCGAATACCACACGGCGGGTCGTCTTACCTTAGTCGCCTTTTACGACACCTCGGTAAGAAATGAGGGTGGTACTATTCTATTCAGCCGGATATCACACGGTGTCTAAAGATCATATTTTATCACTATATAATTTTTTTTGTATAAAACATAATGTTAACTAGATATTTGATACAGCTTTTTCTTATATTTTATGGTTGAATTACCATGGTTATTAAATTATATTCATATTGTTGTTAAAATTTATTTTAGTACCTGGGATTAGTGAAAGTTTAGCAAACACATTAAAACAAAAAGAACTTCTAATGGAAAGAATTAAACAATACAAAGAAATAAGTAAAAGACCAATGAAAAAAGTGGCCCAATCAACGAAAAGAGATCCACTTACTGATACAGTAGATATTAAAAAGGTAAGTTGTAATTCATAGACTTAGGCATTACTTTGCGGAGGTCCTGTATTATGAAAATATTATTTTGCTATAATCTACACTGTAACAAAATTTATCTCAAATTATAGTAAAATTTTATTTCAAATTGCTTAAGTAATTAAAATATTTTTGTTACAACAAATTAATTTGTTTAAACATTTATAAAAAAAAAAAGTAAGTAACGGCCTGTTACTATCCCACTGCTGGGCATAGGCCTCCTCTTTCCCTTTTTTTTGGAGAGAAGGGTTGGAGCTAAGACCTACCACGCTGCTCCAATGCGGATTGGTAGGTTACACATATCCCTAGGATTCTCTAGAGATATGCAGGTTTCCTGATGATGTTTTCCTTCACCGAAAAGCGTGTGATAAATTGCAATTATCAATTAGACACATAAGTTTTAATAGAAAAACTCATTGGTGTCTGCCCGGGTTTGAACCCATGATCGTCTCTAGAGATTCACACGGTCGCACCGCTAGGCCATCACAGCTCATAAACATTTATATGATAGTTTAATTTGTATTTCCTATCAGCCTAACAGCAATGTAGATGTAACCAAACTTGTTAACACAATCAAAGAAAAGGAAAACAGTCTTACTGTTATGCAAGTGAAAATAAAAGCAATGGAAACTACTATATTAGAATTACAAGAAAAGATAAATGAAAAGGATCAAATTATAGAAGCGAAAAATAGAGCAACTACTTTAATGTCTGAAAGTTTAAATAAAAAAGGTAAGAAAAAATCTAATGGCTCATTAAGAAAATCATAATTCCAAAAAAAATTACATATATACCAAAAAATTTCAGGTTTGATTTGAAACTTTGTGATTTCTATATTGAGTTTGCATCTAAAGAAAAGCAAAGCAAAGTATTTTTATATTTCTCACATATGTTGGTGACCTATGCTAATGTATAAACTGTTCGAAAATAATTATGGCTTTATTTAGTATCAATGTGCTCTAAATATAAATTTCCACCATGTGTTATCCGGCTAAGAAGAACAGACCACCCTCATTTCTTACAGAGGTGTCGTACGTAACATAACTTGCCAAAACGTGTAGGAACCTGTTTCAAACATGTTATGCCTACCCCACTTAGAGTGTGATAAGGGTACGAGAATGATGATGAATTGTTTTAAATATTAATTTGCGATATTATCCCGGCAATTGTAAATTCCACCTATATGTGGGTTACAGAAGTTACAAATCCTATCAGTGATAATTGTTACATTGCTTTAGAAGGAAGAAAATATTTAAAAGTCTCAAACATAGATTTGATGAACCTGGGTAATGATTATTTAGTAATAATTTAATAATTGCTAACAATGACTTGCATTCTTTTTTGGTAACCTCTGATTTTTCAATATGATAGATTTATATAGTTTGTTGTTCTGCTGCCTTATTTATGTGGTCTATCACAATGTAAACAATGACTAAGATTTGTACAATGACAGGTTTCCACTCCACAATTATCACATTTAATAAAGTTATTGTTAGTTTAAGAATACAAAACCAGCCAAAACTATGCCACATACACAAGAAATTTTATATATTAAATTAAAAAATTTAAATGTCTGATTTATATAAAGGTTTTAACTGATTTATTTTCATACAATTTGCTTATTGCCCATATTTTTTTATAATTAAAAACATAATAGTAAAGGATTTTATATGTAACAAATTTTTCATAATTTCAGAAAAAGAAGCAATGGATTTACTGGAAGATACAAAGCACCAGATGACTACAATGAAAACCAATTTTGTAGCTATGGAAACAGAGTGGAAAGAAGAAAAGAGAAAGTTATTACAAGAAATTGAACAAAGAGATGAGAAATTAAGACACCTTGAGGAAGCTAATGCAAAGCTCGAAAACTCCAACCTTGAAATAACTGTCGCTCATTCCAAATTAGTTGAAGAGATACAATTGAAAACAAAAGAGATAATGGATCTAGAAGCTAAAATTAAACAACTATCAGAGAACTCTTTACCAGAAAATATCGAGAGTAATAAAGAAATTGAAGAAGAAAAAGGAATATTGGAAATAAGTAATATGGAAGAATTATCTAAAAAGATTGAATTATTAGAAAATATCAATTTTGAAATAAGGCAAACTAACAAGGACTTAGAAAATCAATTAAACATGATGAATGTTGAAACAAAGGTGAATGTGTCATCAAGTAAAAAAGGCAGCCCTCTTCCAAGTCGTAAAGGTACCAGAAATACAGCTTCAAAAATGAAATCTCCATGGAGTCATTTGTCAAATGAATCTTTACAACAAGATCCTGACAAAAAAGCTAAAACAGAAAGGTCTAAACAAGAGATGTTACTTCAATCCTTAAACAAAGAAATTTTGGAAAAAGAGTTTATCATTTCCCAAAAAGATAGCTTGATATCTAAGCTTGAATGTGCAAAAATTGAAAGTGAAACCACTATTAGTGAATTGCAGTTACTATTACAAAAGGAAAAAGAAATGGTAAAAATGATAGATATTGGTACTCATACTGATATTCAAGGGTCAATAAATGAAAATGTTCCAATATTGTCAAATTCAGAAACTGTGACAAATTTAGAAGAAAAACTTAAATGTGCTGAAGAGCAAATTGCAGAGCTTAATAATGAGATTGATGTTGGCAATAAAAATATGATTAAAGTAAAATCCAATTCTAAAATGAAATTGAAACAAATGCAGAAAACTATTGATAATTTCAGCAAAGTATCAGATGCCCATATGGAAATAGTTAAATTGAATGAGGAAATTCACCAACTTACCCAAAAAGTAGCAGAATTGGAAGAAGAAAAAGGTAATCTTCAGTTACATCTTGTAGATTATGATAGTGGACGATGTAAGTATTATTTTATCATGTCATATTATATATATAGATATATTTATTGATTTTCCATGACACTGTCTCTATTTCTATTACAGTAACTGAAACAGAAATATATAAAAAAATGATTGAAATGGAGAATTTGGCAGAAGCAAGATTAAAATCTATAACTTTATTGGAAACCCAGAAATTCGATTTAGTTCAAGGTATATTTAAAATTTTCTTTACTCAAATATAGTTCTATTTGACAAGACTTTTTAGTGCTAAATGTTGTTGGATAATATGACTGGTTTGTAATTTGGTCCTATTCCTAAGAACCAATAAGAAACTTATGTAATCATTACTACTAAGATATAAACACAGAATTTTGCATTTGTAATATACCTAAATATATATACTATATGGATAGTTAAAATATATTACTATAATCCTATAATTGTTTGGTCAGTTATTTTTACAATAATAATCTATTATATCTTACCTTTAATTGAATGGGTTACAATTTAGTAAAATTAACAACACATTATTACCATTTTGTAATAACATTAATAAAGAATCTTTAAAGTAAATTTAATGTTATTTTAATATGTATTGCTATGTAAATTCAAGATGTATAGTTACTTTGTAAATATAAGCTGTTTTGTATTCAGTTTAATGCTTTATGCCTTCTTTTATTTATAAAAATATTTTTTATAATATACTTGTGTTACAGAACTACATAGCTTGCAACAAAAGAATTTAGAAATGGAAGATAAGTTGGCAGATATATCTCTACTACAAAATGAACAAGTTTGTTCTGAAATGAAATCTGTCCAATTAGAGGAACAAATAGACGAGTTACAAGCAGTTAAAAAAGAACTCGAAATGATAGTGGATAATTTAAAATTAGATAACGAACAACTAAATGGTATTTTGAAAAATCTTCAAAAAGAAAAAGAAGAATTAAATCAAAAGCTAGACAATTATATGCAAGAAAACATAGAATTGACTGACAAGTTAGAAAAGTTAAGTGCTGAAAAAGTAAGTTCTGCAGAGTCAATAGAAATAGTAGAATCATTAACAACACAGGAAAAGCTGGAACTAGAAGAATATAATAAAGGTCTTGAATGTGAAAAGAAAGTTGGAGCTGATGATTGTAATGATAATTATAATATTTCTGATACTCTACACTTCGAAACATTAAACGAAAAATTAAAAGAGGAAATTTTCGAACTCAAAAAGAAAATAGATTTGTTTACTTGCGAAAGGCAAGAAGTTATGAATAAAATGAATAACTTAACTATAGAAAATCAATCCCTAAATAAAAATATAACTGAGTTAGAGGATAATTGTAGCAACTTAAAGAAACACATTGACATGCTCAGTGAAGAAAAAGTTCAACTTATTTCTTTAAATAATGAGCTAAATCACCAGATCGAAGAACTCAAACATGAAAGAACTGAAATACTTAAAGAAACAGTAGAAATTACAAAACCATTAAATGTTGAAGATGTTGTGGATGGATCAGCAGTAGAAACATTGCACCACGATGATAAATCTGCTGGTGATAAAAGCAATAACAAAACGAGATCTGTGAAGCAATTAACTAAGGAAATTCTAAAACTAAAAAATATCATTAAGGAAAGAGAAGATGAAATTGCCGATTGTCAAATGAAAATTTTGTCATTGGAGGAACAGCAAGAAAAACAAAAGGAGCTTTCGCAAAGTATGGCGTCATTCGAAAAATTACTAAAAAAGCAAACCGATGAAAATAGCCTACTGCAAAAAAATATGGAAAATATAAGCATAGAAAAAGATAATAAAACAGAACAATATGTGCATCTTGTACAAGCACATGAATTATTGCAAATTGAAAGCCAAAAAATGCACAAAGAGTATGCAACAGCTCTAAATGCTCGCGATTCAAGAATTCATGAATTAGAAAATGTACTGCTAGAATATGAAAAACAGGTAATTAATTACTCCAATACATTACAACAAAAAGATAAAGAAATTTCTGAATACATAAATCAAATAACTAAATTAAACGATATCTCTCAAAAACTTAAATCTGCTATAGATTTACTCGAAGAAGAAAAGACGAAAGATCAAAATGCTGAATTAGTTAAATCATTAAACAAACAAATAGGATTATATCAAAAGTCGTTGACGGAATATGAAGAAAAGTTAAGATTACTTGAAGACGATAAAGTACAATTAACTTGTCTGAAATGCAATTTAGAAAATCAGATTAATGCGTTAGAAACCGAAATAAAAAAATCAGAAGATGCAATTACGGAAAAACAAAATCTTATTAAAGAATTGCAGACACAACAACAGAAACAAACTGAGGAGTTGTCGAATGTATTACGACAGTCAAAAGAACGTGATGAAGAAATTCATGAAATAAAATTACAACTTCGAAAGGAATCTATTGATAATGAGAAATTACATAATATTGTAGTACAAAAAAGTAACGAAATCATTGATTTAACAAAGCTTTATGACGAAGCTAAAGAGAAACTTAGTCTAGTTTCCACCAATAACAGTATTCAAAACGAACAGTATTCAGCTTTGGAAAATAAAAACAAAGAATTAATGGAGAAGTTAAAAAAGTTTGCTGTTAACATTAAAAAAAAATCTGCAATGTACTCAGAACTAGAACAACAAATGCAAGAAGCTCAGAAACAACTTGAGATAAAAAATAAACAATATGAACAGCTTCTAATTCAAGTAGAAACTATCCCAGCTTTGCAAGAAAAGTTAAAGCACGCTGAAGAAGAATTCAACAGATTGCAATCACAAAAAATTTTACTTGAACAGAAATCTCAAGAAATCTTGCAATTACAATCTGAAATTGAATATTTACGGAAATGTAATGCTAATGACACAGAAACAATTACGACATTAAATAATACATTACAATTAGTGAACAAAGATCTGTATGATGCTCATGAAGAAAATAACAGTCTTAAATCAAAAATTGATATGTTAAGTAACAGAATAGTTGAGTATGAAATTGAACAAAAAAATAATGCAAATTTGTTTACACGAATGTCATGTTTAGAAGCTGATTTAAATCAGAAGCAAGCTTTAATAGAACAATTGTCTAATGAGCTTGAAATTCTAAACGAAAAATTTAATCAAGTGAAATTCGGATGTGACGCCAAGGTTCAAGAACGTGAAGTTTATATTGAAAGTTTACAATCAGAAATTGATAAATACAAAAATAGGATAGTTCGTCTGGAGGATACGATTTCCATAATGGAAAATAGGCGTCAGTCTTTGGAAGTAAAAGCAGACAAGTTAGATTATCAATTGATTGAAAAACAAAGTGCTTATAGTGAGTATACTTCTCAAGAAGATGAATTAGTAAACAGGCTAGCAGTTCTAATGGACAATGACAGGATTATTGAAAAACAATTATATGAAATAGAAAATGAAAATAAAGAGATGCATTTGAAAATTCAACAGATAAATGAAGAGTTTCAACGTACCGAAAAGGAAAATTCTGAATTGCAACATAAGTGTAGCTTACTAGAAGCTAAGGTTATACAAACTGATACAGTTAATGCTAAAGTTTTAACGTACGAAAGCCAAATTAAAGAATTAGACTCAAATTTGAAACGACTAACAAACGAATATAATAATTTGTTAGCACAAAAAAAGAGAGAGATTGAAGAGTTGGAATCTGAATTCAATACACAAATTGAAAATGCCATCAAGGATAAGAAAATGTTAATTGAAAAATACGAGAAGGTTAACGAGCATCTGTTGCATCTTGAACAACAAATACAAGAATATAGATTGAATATAGAAAATCTTAATGGCCACATTACAGAACTAACTTTAGAAAATCAGAAATTGGTTGAAGAGTTTTCAAATAATGACAAAAATATTTCACCTGATTACACCGAACAATATATTAACGAAATAAATAAGCTTAATTCTATATTAAACAACAAAAATGAAGAGATTTTGAATCTCAACAATAACATACAGTCCTTACAAACACAAAAGTTATTACAACTATCAATTTTGGAAAACAATAATTCGGAAATGTCTAAAGAAATTGAAGTATTGACATTACAAATTACTAATTTAACAAATGAATTAGATAATATTAAACAAAATAATAGTGATTTACAAATTATATTATCCCAAAAAGACGCACAAATTAAACAGCTGATGGAAAAGAAAAAAGTTGTTTTTGAAATGAACATACCTAAAACTGAAGGTCTGACCATTTCATCTACAATCGAAGCATTAGATGATGAGCAAAAAGACTGTGATATATCCTTACTTCATTCACAAATAATTTCTGCAGATTCGGTGCCAACTGAAACAAAACATGTAGTTAAAAAAGTGTCCCAAAAACATACGTCACAAGGATCCGAAGAATTAATAGAGCCAACAATTGTTCCTAAAAAGACCTACCTTTGTTACAACGAGGGAGACGAAGAGAGTAAAGAGCCTGATCCGTTTAATTCCGAAGAAGGTTGGGGTCTAGAAACGACTGACGAAAATGAGGATGTTACGCCAGGTTTCACACATTTAAACACAAAAATACAACAATTAAATGATGAGAACAGAAATATTAAGATAGACTTAGATGCCACAAATGCAAAATTGTTAAAAGCTTTAAAGAAATTACGAGATTTGAAAGTTACTAATGAAATGCTATCAAAAGAATTAAAATTATCTAAACAAATTTCACAATCTTCGATACTGGACATGGCTATAGAAAGTGAATTGTCTAACAATCTTAAGCTTTTAGAGAAAAAAGTTGAAGAACTTAACACAGATTTAAGTAAGGAAAAGAAAGATAAAGAATTTGTTAAAAAACAGAATGAAGTTTTTAAAAACGCCAACGAAAAATTGATAGAAATGAAGGAAAAAATGGAAAATGAATTGGAATTGTGGAAGTTTAATTATAGACAAGCTACTGAGAAAATCTCTACCCTTCAGTGGGGTGGTGACTCTAAAGATAGCGTACAACAAACACATACAACTACGTCAAATAATCAACAGTTAGATGAATCTGACCTTAATCAAAAACTACTTAAATTAGAAGAAGAAAATGATGAATTACAGATAACACTTGAAAATATAAACATTCAAAATAAACAATTATCTATTGAAAATGATAATTTGAAAAAAGAAATAAGTAATCAAAAACAGGAACTACAAAAAAAATTGAAATGTGATGATTGTGATATCATTAATGATAAAAATAAGAAATTAATTATAAATGAAGAAAAACTCAGATGTGAAATCAATCATCTTAAAGAAAACTTAGAAAAGCATTTGATATGTGAAGATTGTAAAAACTTAAAGCTACAATTACTAGAATTGCATAATGTGTATACGATTTTAGAGCAAAATAATGCAAAGCTTATTGAGAATTTACAACAATCAGAGGTTGATTGTGAAAACTTGAGAATGGAGATGGATCGTTTAGAAAGTTATATAAAGGAAAAAGAAAATACTTGGCGTAATGTCGAAAAAGAAATATTAGATAAAAACTTGCAGCTAGAAGAAGAAATTCAGCCACTTAAAGTTTTTGAGAGTGAAGCTAATTCTAAAGTATCATTATTAAACGATGAGTTGAATGATATGAAATTAAAACTCCGAATAGCAGAAGAAAAGCTAAGTGAAGCAAATTCTACGGCATGTCTTCTGTCTACTGAACTAGAAGATACAAAAGCTAAGCTTTTATTGAGAGCGGAAGAAAAAATTGGTAAACAAATAGATGATATAAATGCTTTAGCCAAGGCAGAAAAATATAGTGCAATGGAAGAACATTCTCTAAATTTAAAAGATAATTTAGATCAAGCACGAAGCAAAAATGCACAATTTGAACAAGAAAATAAAGAATTGCTAGAGAAGGTGATCAATTATGACAATCAAATATGTGAACTGAACACTAAAATACAAAATTTAAACAAGGAGAACGACAACCTTCTATCAACCGTAGCTGAATTACGTTCATCTGTATCGAGTGCAATGGACCAGCGAGGATTTGAAATAGCAGAATTATGGAAACATCATTTGGCACAACGTGAAAACGACTTCCAAAAAATTGAACAAGAACTAAGAAGTCAATTAAATACTTCACAAGCTAAATATGAACAACTTCTTGAAAATGTTCAGTCATCAAGTGAAGAAGAAACGAATAAAATTATTATGACCGAACAGTTAAGCTCCTTACAAAACAAATTAGAAGAAAAAGAGGAACATATTACAGATTTGCGACAAAAATATGCAGATGCCATGAGTCAACTAGATTTAATTCGGTCAGAAATGGAAGATGAAAAAGTTATACATGAAAATAAAATTTTTTACCATCAAGAAGAATATGAAAAAAATATGCAAGAGTTGAAAATGCAGAATCAGGATTTGTGTCATGAATATGTTAATAGAATTAAAAATATACAAACAGAACTAGATACTGCAAAAACTGTAAATGTTACTTTAGCTCAACAAATAGAGGAGTTACAAACCACCTACGAAGGTAAATCAACAGATTTATCGAGACAACTTCAGGTAAAAGAGAGTGAAATATTCCAAAAAACACACGATTTTACTATAGCATTAACACAAAGAAATGAAGAATTTGAAAATGTTAGAAAACAATTAGTTGAATATGAAAAAAAAATTGAAGATTTAACATACGAAAAAGAATCTGAATTGGCAATATTGCGTTTAAAAATGCATGAAAGGGCGGATAGCTTTGATAAAAATAGAAAAGATCTTGAAAATGAAAGAGATAATTTGGCTATTTCTTTAAAAGAAAAAATTATTGAATGTACAAATTTGAATAATCAGATACATGACTTAAATAAGGTTTTGGAAGAGTACGCCACTAAAGCGAAAGAAACACAGCTAGTTTTAGAAAGCCAAGAGCTGGAAATAGTATCACTTAAAGATGAAATAATTAATTTGAAAGATGCTTTAAGATTAGCAAGTAGCAAAACCGAAAAACATGTCACATTTGCGTCCAACACTAAGCAAGGAGCTGATATTGAGACGCCAAAAGCTCTTGATAGAGAGCTTTTAGATGCCGTTCCAAGGGCAGAGTTAGACTTGGCTCTTTACATGTTGCACCAAAGAGACGTTCGATGTGAGGAACTTACTATGGAGTTGACTCAGTTACTAGAGGAGAGAGACACGTTACAGTTAAGACTTTCGGATAGTTTGCGCTCTTACGAGGAATTGAAATTACGCTTTAACTCAACCGGATTGGAAATACCTGTTACTTCCTTCCAAGAAGGTCTTTCAGAATTACCAAGCATTAGCGTAGAAAAAGAGACCAAATTTGTTGATACACATAAAGGACAAACTTCTAGAAGTAGCAGTATAAGCGATCCAGACCCCGACAAACCAAAGTTGCAAGCTAAGTGAGTATATATATGCCTAATTCTGGATATTATTTATTGTATCCAATGTGCATAGAAACAAAAGTTTTTGAGTAGTACATTGTAATAAAGATAAAGTTGTATTATAGTTTACGTCCTGATACTTGAAATCTATTCGAGTACTATCTTTCTTATTTCTAGAGTATTTTATTGGCCAAGACAACTTTAAAAATTGGTCTAACGTGAGCGTTATTAATACAGTTTTCGTACTTATAGTTTATAAATAAAATTATAATTATGCTGGTTTCGTTGCTAATTCACACTTTCCATAAGATTTTCCGTAAGATTACTTGCGTTAGGTTACTGATTGGGTCGCGAGTTTGACTCCCGATATATTGAATAATTTGTATACAATAAAAAAAACCTTTATTTGTTATATCATAAAGGCTGTCAGAATTACGCAGCGTGAAACACAGCCGCGACGTCCGACTTCGGCACGAAAGCGAACAACGACAACTTGGCATGCGTCTTCTACAACGCGACGTTGCAAACCTTCCGCCCGAAGCAGTCGAGCAACTAACTCAGGCACACCATACTCTTTGTAAGTGTTGAATTTATATTTATTAGAATTCTTATTTTGACGAATAAAGAGCGTACATTTAACGTTAACTTAGTTGACTGAGTCATTTATGACAATAAATTAAAGTATAGTATAGTAACGGCCTCTTCCTATTCCACTGCTGGACATTGGCATCTTCTATCCTTATTCGGAGAGAAGGGTTGGCTTCGACCCACCACTGAATTGTTAGGTTATACATATCCCAGAAAATTCTCCAGAGTTACATACCTCGCGCTGTTTTTCTTTGCCGAAACGCTTGTGACAAAGTTATACATGTCCCATAAAATTATCCAGAGATATGCAAGTTACCTCGTAATGTTTTTCTTTATCGAAAAGCTTGTGATAAATTGCAAATATCAAATAGTAGAACTATTATGCTGTGACTATTAATTTATTTTTTGCCCAAGTGATCCCTATGGGTCATAATCGGGGCACCAAAATATGTTTGCTATTTTATTTTATGACTGTATATCGTCTGTAGTTCAGGAGAATAATTTTCAATAGAAGTATAACGTATATATTATATAACATATATAAATTACACCTCTGTTACCAGGAATATAAGTATTGTTAAATTCCAATAGTAGGTTTTAGTACTAATCAGAAAATAAGTTAGCAACTAAGATTATTTAGATTTGATTTGATAGTGACAAGGGATCGTGTACTTTTTCGACATTTTATTAGTCAGACTACCGAACAAGCAATAAGTACCTACGTTTATAAAATTTGTTTAAATGTAACGGAGGTACATTGAAATTCAACATTCATTCTTTATTATTTAAATAATATATACAGGACATTTTGCTGTACCTAATTAGAAATGCTTGTCACTGCGGATCACATTTATGTTCTCATTTTACAAGTAAAACCAAGAATGACTTAAAAACAGAATAAGGCTTAAGCTTTGTTTCACTTGTGTTTATGGTAATTGCCTTTTGAAAAAAGAAAAAAGAAATATTATTTCTTCGAACAGTTCGCCCGTTGACCGAGGTGTATTTTTTGTTGTAGTTTTCTTACAAATTGAAGGTCGCGAATTAAGTTTATGATTTAATTACAACAAATAGATATTTAAACAATCTGTAAATTTATTTTATTTTCTAACTATACGAAGATATCCATATATATGCATTTTGTCCTTTTTTTTGTGTTTTTAGTGAAAATGTCAGATCTATTTGAAAGATAATTTTGTAATGCAAGGTACATTTTATATTTTATTTACAACACAAATTTTGAATATCCATTCAACTTATTAATAAAAGTCTTTAAATATTATGGTATAATACGTCTACATAAGTTAGCTTTCAATTTGCAATTTCCTGAAGGATCTCTATAGAGTTACCCAAGTTATTAGTATAACTCAAAATTTCACGAAAGTTCACGAATTTCAACAGTTATCTACTTTACTGTGACGTTATTAATAAAAGGTTTTGAAAAAGGACTTGAATTCATCAACACTAATCATCATCCTCCTGCCTCCTACCACTCTAAGTGGGGGTCGACACAACATGTTATAAACATGCTGTCACATGATTTGGCTGCGTTTTACGACCGGCCGCCTGCCTGACGTCAACTTATCTTAGTCGTATTTTACGACACCTCGGTAAGAAAGAGGCTGGTCTATTCTACTAAACCAGATACCACACGGTGGGTCAACTTACCTTAGCCGCCTTTTACGAAACCTCGGTAAGAAATGAAGGTGGTCTATTCTACCCAGCCGGATACCACACGACTTACCTTAGTCTCCTTTTACGACACCTCGGTAAGAAATGAGGGTCGTCTATTCTACTTCGCCGGATACCACACGGCGAAATTCATCAACATTAATATAAATCCTTCTAGCAAGATTTCGTTCGAGCCCTAACAGTATCCTAAACAAGTTAGTGTGTAAGATGGAGTCGCCCATATATGCACGTTTCATGAATGTCTTGGTGCGACAGTAGGCTGACTTGAAATCGTCTTATTAAATTTTGTCTGATTCTGTGTTTTCTGTTTATTTTGTGTTTATTTTTAAGTAGATAATAAGTTACTAACATAGTCATAAGTCTGTTACTAACAAAATGAGCCCTTGTTGCTTTCAAATAAATATATTTCATGAACTTAATTTTCAGCGCGAGATACCCAGAGCACTCCAACTGTTCTTCTGAACTGGCTTCGTGGAAAGAGCACACCAAAAGTAGTGCACATGTGAAATATAATCACCGCGTTATTTTAGTGTATGGTGTGTTTAGTGTCATGTATTTAGTGCATTCGGCCATTTGATCGTCAGGTGGCAGTTTGCACAGTTGAATGATGTTTGACTAAATATACATTACAATTTGTGCACCTCATACTGCTTGCTGGCGAATATCGACTACACAGCCAGTACCTAGACCCATAGAGTTATTGGTAGATATTAAACTTTCATACTGATTATTATATAAACATACGACTCACATCGCCATAAAATTTAATTATCTTTGTATAAGGTACGACGTTTTGCGGCGCAACTTAGTTCGTAACCACAATGCTACTCTGACGAATCATCGAACCTTATACAAAGGAATTTACAAAATATATAAATCATAGATTTATTATACTAGAGTAGTGTAATATGTCCATCAAAAATAAAGAAAAAATCAAATAGGGTTATAATCTGTCCCTCTTTTTCGCGATAGTGACATCTAGTGTCCACTGTTCCACCGCCATACAAAATGGCGTTACGCTATCGCGATCGAGTAGCTTCAAAAAACTCCGATAAGCACACTGAAATACTGAAAGCTAACATAAACAATGTACAAATCAAATTATATTTAAAACTATACTAAATTATATACTGCTTAACTTATAGTATTGTAATTTGAGACAATAAAATTACGTGCACTGTGTATAAATACGCATAAATACTTGGAAGGTGTGCTAAAAATGTTCTAAATATATGAAGATCGCGCCATGAATTTTTCTGCGTATGTGTGACAAAGGTAACTTAAGTCTTATTTTCCCTCTCATATCATGTTGCGACACTCTCACTTACATGTTTGTCTATAGCTTCACTACTCTAGTATAAATCTATGACCGATACCATTGTATTAGAATATCGTACACTAAAACATCCTTAACAATAGACAATAGAAACTAATAGGTCTTAAATGCAATTTTCTAACTTTTAGCCGTGTATACATGGACGCCGCCAGAATTATTTTCAGGGGGGTGCATTTGCAACTATATATAATATTAACCGATATAGAACTATATTTTATTACATAAATATATACCATATATGCATATATACAATACACTCGAGATTAAGATGGTATTGACATGTAATGAGGAGGGGTGAAAATCATGTGACCAAACGAGTGTTAAATTTGAATGTGGATAGATATGTGCCTAGAGGGAGGCCTAAAAGAGATGGTTGGATTGTGTGAAGTATGACAAGCGTATAAAAGGAGTAGAGCCAGAGTTGATGAGTAATAGGATAGAATAGAAGAGAAAAACATGTTGTGTGGGATAAGGACAGGAGAATATATATACAATATACTCGAAAAGCATAATATCCCGCTAGTTTGATCAGGTAATGTAACTTTATCTACTTTTTTCCGGATATGAGAAGTGCAATTGCACCCCCTTGCACAGCGTTGCCGGCTGCCCATGTCTGTATAGAGGTTACTTTCTGGTGATTTGCATTTAGAAAATACATATACTTTAAGCAATCAGATCCGGATTTATTTTTAGTCCAAGCAGTAATGTTTAAGTCACACTGGTACTGGCAACGAAAATTCCGAATATTGACTATTCGAATTCGAATTCTTTATCGTTACAATAAAATATTTTATTGTTCAATATACTTTCTGTATTTTATTTTAACATGTGTCTAATAATTTTATTAAATGTAAATTTTATCTTGAATTAATTTTATTAAATGTATATTTTAACTTGGTGTGTAAAGGAATTATAATAATTTTAAAATTACGTTATTTGTGTCCAAACTTTTCTTTTTAATTATATTGAGATATATCAGCGTTATAACAATGATTGAAGTGGATTTCAGATAACAATACAAGTCCAAAGTAAATATTTCGACTTTGAGACTATAAGACAAAAAAATAATATAAGAATAATTTGAAAAACCTTATGAATTAATTTTAAAAGTTCCATCGTTTATTGTGAAGAAAGAGATAATATATTTCAATATCTGCACTGTGCTTTTTAATATATTGTTATACTTTGGGTGCCATCGAAATTCCTTTATTGAATCTTTCGCAATCACAAAATGTTAAAGTGACATAAGTTTAAAATGACGAAATTTGTTACTTGTCTATTTAATTTAGTGTTATATTACATTCCTGTCTTTATAAAAAAATTATATCATCCATTTATTGCTATCCTCTTTCTTCGTAATTTCTCAATTTGTAAAATAATGTATAAAGAAGGCAAACAATAAAATATCGTGCCTTTTATAAATTTCTTCAGCCATTAGCTTTAGCTATTATTGTTAGATTTATATATATCGAATTTTTTGTTAACTATATTTTGGAACGGTATAACATTATATCATGTAAATAATTTTATCAAATACGATTTTGTCCGATACGAGTGTCGATATGAAAATGTAAATTTGTTTTCCATTAAACGTTAATTCATTAATATATTTGTTTTATTTATACATACTAATTTTTGAACTTTGATTTACATACTGGAGACGTAGTAATAAAACAATTTGCAAAAACGTAACTTTCTGACATCTTATAAGAGCTTTTTAAAAAAACTTCGTCGAAAACTTTTTAGAAAGTTCTACACTATAGAAATTTCCATCCAGTTTATATTTCTTTGTATAATACGACAATTTTATTTTCCCTAAGACAGGCCATCCACTCATTTCGACAGAGTCAAAGCATCAAATATGATCGATAATAGTATCGTAATCATTTTTATTAAAAGCTTTTATTTAACTTGCATTGTATGTATGTGAATTTAGTAAGATAAATTTGATCCACTTCCTGGTGTCTGATTGAACTGAAATTTCACATACAGGTCCAGTCCCGATGACAATGCATGTTTATGATAAGCATGCTTATGCTGTTGCCCGGATTGACTCTAAACGAGTGAGCGCCTCAGCGGTTAACAACAGGGAAATGATTTCGTAAAAAGATTTTTTTTAATTAACTTGTTATATCTGAAGCCACCGAAGGATGTACTGGAGAGATATAAGTAAAAAAACAATACACTTTTATATATTTTTATTGCATTTTTGTTATTAAATATCTACATTTGAATTTGCAACGATCGTACAATACCGATAGTAACTACTTAAATGTAATAATCACAAAAATCAAAATTACGCTATCTTCGCGTTTATAAAATATATATTTAGAATTTAGTCTCCTATAATAACAATTATCGACGTAGCGACGAAAAAATAAAGATCACTTTAGAGTTCTATAACTCTTTAAAAATTATACTTATATGTACATTGTAGGAAAATCTGGTTCACCTTTAAATACAATTTTATTCTAATTGCATAACAATATTTCTTAATCTAATAAAAAAGCCAGTCAAAGCCAAATAAGCATTAAATATAATTATTAATGCGTATATTTTCCCACATAAATAATACAGTTTAATATCGTATGTCTATAATAATGAAGTGGAAAATTTAAGGCTTATTGATTTTGATAGCAATAACACACAACCATTCGTCGCAGTCATAAAAATGTTCGTTTTATGGTCCTTGATATAGATGAAGATGTAGTCAATGGAAATTTAATTTTCTTTAAACAATTTTTTAACGTAATATTACAGAATATTTTATAGTAGTGTTTACTATGGCACCACATGCTTACAGCATAACAATTTATATTTACATAATTATCTCTATATATTATATTTATTTACAGTCAAATCTATAATGAACTTACGTTAACAAAATTAGTAAACATATTAAGTATAATTTACCTAAGTGAACATATATTTTTGTCAGCTATGATTTAAAGGCTATAAATATACAGGAATTCGATACATAATTTACTATAGAAATGGAAGACCATGGACAATTATCTGATAACATCATTTTAAACTAAGAAACGAGCAAAAGCTATACACCGTTTTTATATGTTATATTATATTTATAATTACCTTTAACAGTTACTAATTTTAACATAATATTATC
The DNA here is from genome assembly GCA_029227775.1 of Morpho helenor. Lineage (NCBI taxonomy): Eukaryota > Metazoa > Arthropoda > Insecta > Lepidoptera > Nymphalidae > Morpho > Morpho helenor. The sequence goes on along the minus strand of JARGCU010000028.1, from coordinate 12,274,942 downwards.
TCTATCGCCACCCGTACTTAAGAAATATAAAATAATAATAATTATCTGTGGAAAATGTATCACAATAATATAATGTAGGTAGATATTGTTTATGTGTCGCTCAGTATTTGTGTACCTAGTTAGTTTAAGTACAAAACGGCGGAACTAGTCTATTGCATTTTTTTTACCAGTGATTGTAGGAACAATATATCTTTTTATACTTTAATTTATATTTAAACTTAAACAACTAATTACGATTACGCATCACACTTTTTTTTCTTATTTTTCTCTAACATTCAAACGACATAGTACCCCTAAGTTAACATATTATGACTGGAAGTGACTATGAATTGAAGTTATATCAATTTTCTAACATTATCACATTAAATGTTAGGCACTTAAATGCTAAAGTAATTGATGGTACAACATTCATCAAAAAGGAACAAAAATAAAATGCCTACGTACCTAACTTAAAGATAATCTTCAAAACAACAACGTATCGCCTTTTGTCTACTTTATCATGCTATAACTACAGTAAATATATATTTATAAATTAGAGTAGTTAGATGTATATCAGAAGAATTGTGCAGATTTTGTCATTTAATATTTATATTTGTCTCTGTTAGAGTGATATAGGTACTATACATACTATATAAGAGTTTTTACAAAATAAAAGCGTAATTTATTGCCTTCCCCCGATATACAAACATAAATTTGAATCTTTCGAACCAGTATAAACAAATGATTTACAAAGTAAGTAGAAAAATAAAAGAAATCTTATTCGATGATTAATATTGATTTAAGAGATTTTTAGTTTTAATTCAAATGAAAATAGGCCTGATCGTTCAAAATTATTTTAATGTATAGCGAAACTAACTACCACTCCTATCACAATCGTGCTTCTGAAGTGTAGTACTTTGGTCCCATGTAAACAATCTTGTTATTACTAAGAATTTCAAAAAATATTTGATTTATTAAACGGTAGTATCGAGCATAATTGGAACTTAAAAATTAAGAGGTAGATTGTAATTTCAAGTTATCAACTAGAACTGGAAGATAAATTGTTTTTTCTTAATAATAAATCAATTTGTATCTTTCAGTGCAACGCCTGTCGTAAAATGTTTTTTTTTTCCCATCGACAACAGGCTAGAAAGAACGCAGGGCTTAGGGCTACAATAACTATGTACATAAATCCTTAGACTACACGTGCAGTAAGTAATACCTACGTTAAACACATGCGAGTGTCAGTCTTAATATCAGTCCTTGATCACGGATGCACCTACTCAATCTTCTAGTTTAAAGTAATCTCGTACTAATGCACCGTAATTAAAGCAAATCATCCACTTGGGTCGTGCTACGTGACCGGTGGAATCAAAAGTGTACGTCCCTGACGTCGGTAGGGGTGGCGGCGTTACTGTGAGCTTTGCCCTGGGTGGGAGGCGGCGTCCAGCCCGCCGGCTCCCTGCCCTGGCCGTTTGGGACAGCGATGCCACGTTCGTTGATCACATTCTGCACCATCTCTTCTATTTGTTCAAGGCATGTTTGAAGGCATTCCTTTAAAAAAAAAATAACTTAAACATTGTCTAACTTAGTAGAATTAACGGTGATCCATAATACAAAAGTAATTCATATAATTGTTTTATTATAATCTACGATAAAAGAAAACATGTAGTGTTGTAATCTGTTTTCATACCTGATACGTTCTACTATCTCTCAAGTTGCAATATACATTTACAAAATTACATTGAAATTGATAAGTATTGCAAGTAGACATTTAACGTATACGAATTCCAACTAGTGAGTTTCCTATAAAATTATAACAATGCGTTTTATATAGTCTATTATAAGAAGACGTACGAATATGTATATGTACGCATATCTGTTAAAAATAGTTTCATATCTTTACCAAGTCAATCCCAGTTAGATCATGCAGCCGCGGAAGATGTCCATCGAATTCTAGCCCCCTGAGTGCTGCAGCGATGCTACAAGCAGCCAAGGTACTTGGCGAGTACAAGGTAAACTCATAATCTGTAACAAACGGAACAAATTATAATTATTTGTATAACTAAAGGAAAAAATAGATTCTAATATTTTCCTGAAATAATCTGTACCGCATTTAGCAGTAGTTGTTTCAACGTATGCATTTACCTACGATTTCAATAACAAACGAGCGCTTTGCCAGGCGATATCAGTTTGAAACCGGGTCAGAAACGCTTTAGTTATGTCGCCCGTATTTAGAACGGATGTGAATAAATCTATTCATTTTTCAATTATTTCAAACGTTAATGATTTACATGGAGTATGCGCGGCGCTATGTAACTCGTAGCTAAAACGTGTCAACACATTAGCGCGTAGAGGCTCCACGCATATCCGGTAATATAATGGTCCTTTCTCTCTCCCGCAGGTTGTTGGTCCCTTTCTGGAGAGTGTAGCCTCAAAGGAGCCGGCATCCGCCCTCACGCCCGCATTCCATAACCCGAGCTCGCGCGCTCGTTTTACTGGAATATTTCTCACGGACTTGCTTTAGCGAAACCATTATACTTATATAGATACCCTCTTAAAAAGGCTCTACCGTGGACCGATTTGGGCCTGGACAGCTCGAGTTGTATTGAACAACTCGTATTTGTACCGTAAGATAATTGGTATTAAATTAAACGCGACCGAAGTAATGGATGGAAAGATAATTTGGCACTGTTTTTATAATCAGTGTACTGTCAATCGTGTCGAAAATAATGCGTTCAAAATATCATTTCACAAGAATATGGTATCATTGACAATTTTAAGTTAACTTATATTTGTTTTTATGGGTGTTATTATAAACTATCGCCTTAACGAAAAGACACTTAATATAACAGAAAGTTACGGCTTTTCCATATACTCGAATCATCGAACGTTGGTATCATATATGAAACCAAAGTTTAATTAAGTCAAACTCACGTCTACGGGTGCAGAATGCAGCTAGGTTAATTACATAATCCGTATAACGAGGAATTATGTGGCTAATAATATAATTTTACTGTAATACAGATATATTTAATTAATAATCGAGTGAACAATGTTTTATCGTCATTTGTTAGCAACAATACTGGTTTTATTTAAAAAGATAACATAGCAGGAAAATCAGCTGTTTGACCTTGATATCGTAGTTATATATTATTTAGTGTAATATACACCTAAATAACCAAAAGATAACATTTATTTTATGATTTTCGTAAGAAACAATTAATTTTTAATTCATTCATAATCATCAATATTTATTTACTATTTAGCTTACCAATCTGAAACTAAGCCTACTGGAGTAATTGATGCAGTCAAGACAGACTGCACTTATTTCGAAGTCTCTCGGTAAGAAATGAGGTCTATTCTACTCAGCCGGATACCACACGGCACAGGTTTCATCAATTATATAGCGGTACACAAATTCTTTTAGCGTCGTTTATAATGATTTTTTGTATGCCGGCGTAGTCGAGATAAAAGGTACATGAAGGGTAGGAACAAAACGAAAGAGATGAGAGGAGCGGCCGCTCATTGGAAGCATTTGCATAATCTGATGTTAATCAAACATCGAAGCCCTACCGCCACGACGGGCTGCGACCGGTCTCGCAAGAGCCTGGTGTACCTTCGAACGCTGGGAATACTGATCGGTATAAAGCCGAAAGTATTTTTGTGGTTATTCTAAAAAGACGCATTGTACCGCAAATCGCTGTTTCACTATATTTACACCATCGTCTCGTTTTCATAATATATATGTATATGTATATACTTATAATATTATAAAGAGGAAAGATTTGTATGTATGTTTGTCATTCACACAAAAGCTACTGGACCGATTTCAAAAATTCTTTCACCATTGGAAAGCTGCATCTTTACATAGGCTATCATTCTAAAAAAATAGGGATCAGTTATAAAAATGTAAATTGTAAAAAAAATTACGCGGTTGAAACGCGGGATATTTTCTTTCTTTATAATGTACACTAGGAATTCCGTAAAAATAATTTATATGGCTTAAAAAACATTTGCCCGGTAAGTTAGTCTTACTATAAAAGACCGCAAATACAGTCGTAAACTGGCAAGTATGAGCCCACAGGCGATGACATAATCGCCGTACAATCCTTGAACGTGAAACGTAGGTACCAATAGACGTGGCCGGTGCGGGCGGGCGCCGCCGTCAGTCTATTCGCAAGGTGAACGATCCCGCGAGGCCGCGCCGGTAGTGAGTACGTAATGCCCACCGGAACCAATGGGTATTTTACACTTCTCCCGCTTTTTTTTCGAAGCATCGCCGAAGTGAAACTGGGAGCGTCGCCTTAAGGGTGCCTCCTGTGAAGCCGGACCTTGGCTTAAAACGACGCGCTTTGAAGGACTGTATCAGACTTCTGGAAAAGTCCTGTCATAACGGTCGGGGCTGGACGCCATTTTCGACGTTAGACAACTTGGACCTCGTCTTCGCCGGCGAAAACGCTGTGTGTGAATGTGTGTTTAGTATACTAGCATTGGCGATCGTGAAATGATCGTCAGGGTCAGATAGAACGCTCTTAGGGCTTCTATGATGTTTCGATTTGAACTTTTTATCATAGCAGGTGAAACTTCTCCCGCTAAGTTAAAAAGGAAAGAAGAATATTTTAAAGAAGAAAACTAATTTTATTATTATGGACAATTGATTAGGCGGTATGGTCAACGAACTTAGCCTGCTCATTTAAACACAGGCAAATGGGAGGGAAAAATCTATAGTTTACAATCTTTAAATGACCGCCAGACGTGATACCCAAAGAGTAATACTAGATTAGTGACATTGGCAGGCCTGTAAGTGAGTGTCTCAACGAAATTTGAGAGGGAAAATTAAACTCATACACTAAACTTTATCAATGAATCTAATTCTACAAATAAAAAGAGAGACAGATAATGTATTATTTACTTTCTCTTGATTGTCGATGGACATATTTTAGGCTGACTCCGCTACTTTAGTATAACTCTATGGAAATACACTCTATACACAAGAGCCAGCATCTATGGCTCTGTCAAATATTAATGACAGGCTCGTTAGCGCAGCTGGTAGTGAACCTGTCTTCATCTACGTGGTCACGGGTTCGATTCCCGACATTTTTGTAAAAACAATTTTTAGATTTACTAGTCTGGGTGTATTTATTTAAAAATTATATGAGTCAATTGTCTGTCACCCATAACATATGTATTAAGTTAGTTAGTGTTGGGATGGAATGTGTGTGTAATTGGCCATTATATTACGTCTAGTTTGTTTAAATTAAAACCAGTTAAATAATTCATACTAATTGTAAACTAGCCGTGTGGTATCCAGTTAAGTAGAATAGTACCACCTTTTACGACATCTCGGTAAGAAATGAGTTCTTACCGAGATGTCGTAAAAGGCGACTAAGGTTAGTCGACCCACCGTGTGGTATCCGGCTGAGTAGAATAGAACAACCTCATTTCCTACCGAGGTGTAGTAAAATGCGACTGAGGTAAGTTGACGTCAGGCAGGCGGCCGGTCGTAATAACGCAGCCAAATCATGTTACATGTTTATAACATGTTGTGCCGACCCCACTTAGAGTAGGATAAGGGCAGGAGGATATACATATATATTATTTATATTTATATACGAGTACTTTGTTCAAATTAAAACGAGTTAAATTATTTAAATAATTCATACCAATTGTAAACGTGTCCCCTAGTCATTTTGAAGTTAACCATTACAGTTTTATTGTGCTTGCATGCGTTATTTCCACAAAGTAAATTGTGCCATTCAAATAATGATACATAATGTGGGTTCGCTCGATACCACGACATGTCCTCGCAAACCCTTCGATGGCGACACGTGACATTAAGTTTTATTATACACCTTGCGTGATAGATTTGTATCTTTATAAGTGTTTACTATTCTGTACATATACCCGCCGTGTGGTATCCGGCTGAGTAGAATAGACCACCCTCATGTCTTACCGAGGTGTCGTGAAAGGCGACTAAGGTAAGTTGACTCACCGTGTGGTATCCGGTTAAGTAGAGTAGACCACCCTCTTTCTTATCGAGGTGTCGTAAAATACGAATCAGGTAAGTTAACGTCAGGCAGGCGGCCGGTCGTAAAATACGTAGCCAAATCATGTGACAGCATGTTTATAACATGTTATGCCGACCCCACTTAGAGTGGGGTTATAAACATGCTGTTACATGATTTGGCTGCGTTTTTACGACCGGCCGCCTGCCTGACGTCAACTTACCTGATTCGTATTTTACGACACCTCGGTAAGAAAGAGACTATTCTACTAAACCGGATACCACACGGTGGGTCAACTTACCTTAGTCGCTTTTACGACACCTCGGTAAGAAATTAGGTTGGTCTATTCTACTCAGTCGGATACCACACGGCTGTCGACTTACCTTAGTCGTCTTTTATGACACCTTTTACGGTAAGAAATGAGGGTGGTACCATTCTATTCGGCCCACGCCGTGTGGTATCCGGCTGAATAGAATAGTACCACCCTCATTTCTTACCGAGGTGTCGTAAAAGGCGGTTGAGGTAAGTTGACGTTAGGCAGGCGGCCGGTCGTAAAATACGTAGCCAAATCATATGACAACATGTTGTGCCGAACCCACTTAGCGTGGGATAAGGGCAGGAAGATGATGACTATTCTATTCAGTCGGATACCACACGCCGTAATTATTATAAGCAATAAAGCTATTAATTTCTCTGCCTAGTAAAAGACGATGGGTATCCGAGCAGCAAGTGAAATAAAAGATCCATAGCGTGAACTTCACCGCCAAAAAAACATAACACGACAGCGGCGGCGAACAACAAAAACCGTTGCACAAAAACATATGATCCCATGAGGGATACGGGGGGTCTGGGGGACGCGGGGGGAGGCCCGAGGCGTGCTGGAATGCGCTCGGGCGAGCAGCGTGGGAGGCGCCGCCGCCGGCGCACCACACACGCGCGCCCTCACCCTCTCTACCCTCTTTGTAAACAAACCTATTCACATCCCACCGGCTGGCCCAGCGCCCACTTTCGAATTTCGATAGCTCCCTTAGGAGATAGGCATTATTAATAAGCAATTTACATGCATAATAACATTAAGAAAATGACGCCGTGTGGTATCCGGTTGAATAGAATAGTACCAACCTCATTTTCTTACCGAAGTGTCGTAAAAGGCGACTAAGGTAAGACGACCCGCCGTGTGGTATCCGGCTGAGTAGAATGGACCAAACTCATTTCTTACCGAGGTGTCGTAAAAGGCGACTAAGGTAAGTTGACTCACCGTGTGGTATCCGGTTAAGTAGAGTAGACCACCCTCTTTCTTATCGAGGTGTCGTAAAAGGCGACTAAGATAAGTTGACCCACTGTGTGGTATCCGGTGTAGTAGAATAGACCATCCTCTTTCTTACCGAGGTGTCGTAAAGGGCGACTAAGGTAAGACGACCCGCCGTGTGGCATCCGGCTGAGTAGAATGGACCAACCTCATTTCTTACCGAGGTGTCGTAAAAGGCGACTAAGGTAAGTTGACCACCGTGTGGTATCCGGTCTAGTAGAATAGACCACCCTCTTTCTTACCGAGGTGTCGTAAAAGGCGACTAAGGTAAGTTGACCCACCATGTGGTATCCGTTTTAGTAGAATAGATCACCCTCTTTCTTACCGGGGTGTCGTAAAATACGACTAAGGTAAGTTGACGTCAGGCAGGCGGCCGGTCGTAAAAACGTAGCCAAACATGTAACAACATGTTGTGCCACTTAGAGTGGGATAAGGGCAGGAGGATGATGAATAACATTAAGAAAATTTACATTTCACACGTACTTTAACTGACTTTCTACTGATACTATTATTTCCATATGAAGCTAGGAATATAGATAAAGGGAAGAGAAATTAAATAAGGAAATAATATAACAAGTGCATTCTGTAGATAACTATGGCTATGTTATCGATAAAACTTAGTTAACACATTCAGGTTATGTTATAAATATAAGCATGAAATACTTAACTTGATAGGACGCAAATATGATTCAATAACGCGATACATGTTTTAATATAACATTCGTAACAGTTTGAAGTAATAAAAATCATATAAATTACTTACATGGCATAATTTATACAGCGTACGCTTGTTAATATAAATATCTAGTTTAATTTCAATGATAAAGGTCCTGTAAAAGATATACTCTACACCAGCGTTTCCCAAAGTGGGGTCCACGCCCAACAAAGGATTCAATTCAAAATGGACTCGACAGTCGACACTACTCGACCTTTTGACTCCGCGCCATTTTAATGCAATGCAAGATTTCGTTGTCAAATTTAACGAACAAAAGGCAAATTCTTTTTCCTAAATCCTATCATTTAAGTTTCTTACGTGAACAATCTATTTTTTTTTAATATTAAAAGTTATGTACGTTACATAGGTGAGCATGAGAAATTTAATGTTGGGGCATCTCACAAAAAAGTTTGGGAAACACTGCCCTACACTGATGAAGTTAATTAATTACGCATCTTTGATGTGAAATTGACCATCTCAATTTCACATCAATATTATCGATCATAGTATTATCCATCATAATACTATGAAGTATTATGAAGTATTAAGGCACAAATGAGTAAAAATACCTCTTTCTGCCAAAAGAAAATATTTGAATGCGCTCATCTACGTCGAGGTTCAGTGACACTTGACACGCACATAAAGGTAACTAAGCTGCTGCGACTTTGTCGTGACATGACGTGGTATCGAGATGCTAATTACTGTCTGCCACAGCACACAAAGCACCCAGAAGGTGTACGATGGTACAGTAAATGGAGCATACATAAATACAAGTGTCTAAATAAATTTTACAGTTATCTATACTAATATATAAAGCTGAAGAGTTTGTTCATTGTTTCAACGCGCTAATCTCAGGAACTACTGGACTGATTTGAAGAATTAATTCAGTGTACGATAGACCATTTATCAATGAAGGCTATAGGCTACATAAAATCTCGCTGAGATGAATAGGAGGGGAGCAGCAATAAAAAATATTACGATAACGGTATGTTGCAAGCTTTCCTTGCGTGCGCTAAGCAAACGGTGAAAATTGTAAAAAAAATAATGTATTACAAAATTGTTCCCCTCTAAAAGTTCTAAATAAAAGTCCAGGACATCATGTCTAAATTTTAAGGTTAATCCACTTTAACCATTTTTATGGTTATCATAATACTATATTACGGTTTTACTCACTCCACGCGGGCGGAGCCGCTGCCTATTGCTAGTTTTCTATAAACATCACCATTTACACAACGAAGATTGTGTTAATCGATTGGAAATACCATTAAACAATATAATATGTTATTTGTGAGGAAATGTAAATCATGTAGGAACTACACAGGAAAAATATACTGGATTCTGTAATTATTATTAATGGTGATTAACGTATTATAATTAATGGTGTATTAATAAATTTAACGCCACATCTTAATTGATGAAAATGAGTAATTCAAAATGGTTCTTAGCATATTGATATTAGAAAAAGGGTCTTAAATAAAATATTTGTTACGATTCTATTTCTAAATGAACGAAATAAAATTATGTAACTTGAAATAATGTATTTGTAAATACGTCTTTATGCACCTAGTACTCTTTTTTGTCTATTGAAGCACTCTCTTTTCAACGTTATGATGTCATTTTTTAACATTTATCTGATTATTGGTACGTACCTCTAGCAGCTAGAGAGATGAAAGTTTGAGCATGCCGATGAACCATTTCTGTGTTAATGCGACCTCTTAATGGGAGCCGCGACAGCAGCAGTGGCAAGAAGTCGTGAGCCGTTACACCCGCCACGTCCCATTTCAATTTAGACAGCACTAGCAACTCCCAACTCTGTAAAGAATTAAATCTATAAGCATGATATATCGAGACGCCGTGTGGTGTCAGGCTGGATAGAATAGTACCACCCTCATTTCTTACCGTGGTGTCGTAAAAGGCGACTAAGGTAAGTTGACCCCGTGTGGTATCCGGCTGAGTAGAATAGACCAACCTCATTTCTTACCGAGGTGTCGTTGAAGGCGTCTAAGGTAAGTTGACCCACCGTGTGGTATCCGGTTTAGTAGAATAGACCACCCCCCTCTTTCTTACCGAGGTGTCGTAAAATACGACTTAGGTAAGTTGATTTCAAGCAGGCGGCCGGTCGTAAAAATGCAGCCAAATCATGTGACAGCATGTTATAACATGTTGTGCCGACCCCACTTAGAGTGGGATAAGGGCAGGAAGATGATGATGATTTTATTTAGATACTCTTTCTATTTGTCGAAAATAATTTAAATTTTATATTGTTCTTTCCCTTTTTAAATTGACGGACATCCATTGTTAGAACTAGTTTAAGAAATCACCTAAACATTAAGAATAATGTTGTCGCCGGTGCAATATGTTCTATTTAATGTGATGATAGTATTTTCTTATACTGGTATACTGAATTTCGTCGTGTGGTATCTGAGTAGAATAGATCACCATCATTTCTTACCGAGGTGTCGTAAAAGGCGACTGAGGTAAGTTGACCCGCCGTGTGATATCCGGCTCACTAGAATAGATCATCGCCATTTCTTACAGATGTGTCGTAAAAGGCTAACTACGCGACTAAGCTAAATTACTAAGCGACTAAGCTAAGTTCACGTCAAATTACCGGTCGTAAAATAACTCGATAATAAATCGACCCCAATTAGGGTGGGATAAGGGACGGAGAATGATGATGATTTATAATCCCGCAAAGCAAGAAATTAGAAGAGAATTATTTGTACACGTGGCGCAAAGCAAGAAATTAGAATTTATGTTATTTGTACACGTGGAAATCCAACCTAGTCTAGACGATGACCCAAAATTCTCGTCTGAGTAGTGAAGCTTCATATAATTTATCAGGAAGCAAATTAAGTACAATGTCTTTTAAAGTAGTAAAGAAAGTGTTAATTGACTTGGACAATATACTACATTCCATCCGCCATATCCGCTGTTTAATCGTAAACAGGCCGTTTTGCCCGACTTCCAGGAACGCGCGTAGGTAGTCCTGGCACATTGTTGGGATCAAATTCAATAAACCTTTGTTTTTGGACGACTCTAAATTTTGATAAGGAAATACTTATTAATAGAAATCTTGCATTCTACGAGTCGACGGACCTAGATACTCAAGTTTTAGTTTTGAGGTTCTTTTTATGGTGTCGGTTAGGTAATTTTTAAAATTGCAAAATTTTTAAAGATAAATTTCAGACAGTATATATGTAAGTCCCTATTTCCCTGAAGTAATGTCTCTAGCCCAAAACTTGCCTGGAAGAAATCGCTAGTTAGCTATAAAAAATATATTATATATATATATATATATATATATATATATATATATATATATATATATATATATATATATATATATTGTAAATTTAATGTTGTGTACAATAAAGAATGTTCTATGATCTATTTAAGTCCTCCAACTTCCGCACATACGAAATCTCTAGTAAAATCCAATAATGTATAAGAATTGTATTATAATTATCATGGAGGGGCTAAGACAGCTAGTTGTAATCGCGAATTATAATTAACGTATAAAAAGTTTGAATTTAAACGACTAATTATATTTTATTGTAATTATACCTCCCACAAACGTTTCTACAAATAGCATTTCGTTTGAATTTGAATATAATATTAGCTACTCCGATAACGTTTTTTTAGATTTTATTTTTGTACACATCAGTTTTTATTGAACTCAATTACACATTTTTAACTATTGTTCGACGCCGTATAATTTTAATCAAAATAAATTGTTATTATGCCGCAATTATGCAATCTTGAGAGTACAGATATGAATGGGTAATTTTATGAATAACTTGATTATTTGATTTTCACATACACACAAACACATACATACAACATATGAGAGCAATGCATGGCCGTTGACAGATAATACTCGATGTTTACTTAACTCAAAGGCGGGGTCGGTCGCGGCGGCAATCGTTTGCACCACTCCGGCTTAAGATAATATTTTATATCGCTTTCAACATAGAGTTCAGACTTGCACGGCAAAAAATAAACTTTAGAACCTATCAGTTCTTGATAAGGATTACTTGTGAATGAATGAAGTCTCATCACTGGAACTCGCACGATGTGAGATCGTGTGTGATGTGTCAGTGTGCGGCACGACTCACGACGGTGAAGCGGTAATAGTGAGGTTTTTAAATATTCCGTTTAATGGGAAAATATACACAGAATACACTTCAAAGTTAAAAGGAGCAGGTAGGCGAGCGAAAGCGATAAGATACAGCAGCATGCGGGTCGACCGCGAACTTAAAAGAATCCGTGTCTCGCACAACTTGTGATAGTTGAAAAGCTTCAGAAACAATGCGCTCATAAAATATTCACCACAGACGCTTCTGCCACACGTGAAGAACAGATATGTAGATGAATTAGGCTTGTGTTAAGACAATAACGTATTCTTTTTTCTTTTTAATACCTCACATGTTTTGCGTTGCTTACGATATTGCTGGGACAAAGACAATATTGCAATTATAACTTGTATTAACTAGAATTCTCTTGAACATGTGTTTGTTCTCGTCATGCTCTTAATTAAACAAAGACGTTTGAATTAAAATTCTCTACTACTTGCACGTTAGTATGAGACGTGAGGAATGCATTATTCACATTTATGGTCTGTGTTCGTTAGAGAAGCAAGCGTAGAGACGCGGGCGCGGCAGCAGTTATCGGACCGCGTTACAGCCAATAAAGCGAGCTATGCAAACAGCCCTCGCGACACACGCTGAATTCCACACTTGGTTCCCATGCTTTATCCAATTTCATCGACCGGTGTGACTGCACCGCTATAACAATCAAACAATGAGCTTCGTGAGCTTTTGTCGCCCATCTACCACTAAAACGTTATAGAACTATTCCAACCGATAGAAAAATTTTAACGTTGTAACAAAGTCAATCCGATTACTTATACACTTAAGGAATAAATGTACTGATTTACTAATATTATAAATACAAAAGTGAGGTATTTTTCTTTCTTTTCTCATCTGAACGTCTTTTATAGAAATACGCTTCAAGGCTTGACGTAGGCTTGATGCTCGTTTAGAGAGTTATTTCGTTAGTTAATCTACATAACGAGTACACTTTTATCTTTTATTTAAAGTTCCTTATTGTGTTTCGTGCCACGTATAACACATTTTTTGCACGTACATGTCAGTTAGGTGATAAAATATATAATATTAAAAATAATAGATAAGTACGCTACGCGTGACAAAAGCTTATTGTATCCATGAAGTAAATTTTATGTCTGATATTGGCCTCATCACAATCCTATCCGACGGAAGACTACCAAGTAGCAATGAATATTAAAATTACCTTGAACATATACGTTATATGCATACGATTTTAGCAAGTATTACGTAACAATATCATATCGACATATTCTGTAAAGTGATTGCGTTAACTAAGTGAGACAACGTCACAATTCTTCACTAATTTATGAACTTACCAATAATTAACGTACCGTTATAGTATTTCTTATTGCTTTTGGTTTTTTTTTCATACAAATAATTTTTTTTAATTCAATACGTAATAAGAGGTGTCGTAAAAGACGACTAAGGTAAGTTGACTCGCCGTGTGGTATCCGGCTAAGTAGAATAGACCAACCTCATTTCCTAACGAGGTGTCGTAAAACGCGACTAAGGTAAGTTGACCCACCGTGTGGTATCCGGTTGAGTAAAATAGACCACCCTCTTTCTTACCGAAGAGTCGTAAAATACGACTAAGGTAAGTGGACGGCAGGCAGGCGGCCGGTCGTACATGTTTGTAACATGTTGTGCCGACCTCACTTAGAGTGGGATAAGGGCAGGAGGATGATGATATAACTATTGTGAAGTATTATAATCTTAGAGAGAAATTGACGTTAGCAAAATATTTTTCTTTTCAATAAAAATTGTGAATATAATCTAGGTCGAACCCTGTGGTTATACTAACCACAAAATTTAATTTCCTTTTACGTGGCGGTCGCCCGCATAGAGACAATCTTATATAACGGGTTCCATTAAATTTTAATTTCTTCAATTATAAACACTTGAAGAAAATAAACATTTTATATCCAATTCAGTATGCATTATTCAGTTATAATAAAAAGCAATGAATTGTAAGTGGGTTTATGTTAGTTATTATTTTCCATAATTATAATTGAAAACTAAATAATAATATATTACAAATAAACTTGAGTATAACGCAAATATATTAAAACTTAAAAAGTGGTTTGTAAGTGGGTTTATGTTACTTATTATTTTCCATAATTACAATTAAAAACTAAATAAAAATATATTACAAACAAACTTGAGTAAACCGCAAATATATTAAGAAGTGTTGCAATAAACGAAAAACACTAGCTGTGTAGATAAAAAAAAAATCGAGTTTTTGAGTTTTTGAAAAATCGAGAATTGTAACACTTTCTCAATTTAATATTTAAGATTTTATTCTTTACAATATTTAAACCAACAAAACTCGCAAAAGAAAGAATCGCGATAACATATGCTAATATACAAAACACGTTCAGTTGTGGCCTGTGATATAAGCTGTTCATTTATGGACAGCACGGCGTCATTACGAAGCAGCAGTGGGATTTAATGAGCACAGCGGTTATGTCCAATAGTAATTAATTATAATTAGTTGTTCTGGCTACACTCCCGCATCTTTGGCAATCAGCAGTATAGACGTGGCCACTTCTCGCGTGGAATGCGACTGGATCCCGTCACACAAACCCCTCTCTCCAATACTACGGCGAGTGCACTCGTGGGAAATAATATAAAGTATGAGGTAAATGTTAAACAAACAAAATGAGGTGCTTTCATAGTTTTGTTCGCTTTCACCTTTTGTTTTGACCAAGGTTTAACATGTTTCGCTTAACTTAGCGGGGGGTGCTACATTTGCACCGGAAATAGTCGAAGCTGTGAGATCGGCAAATAATGCCAGTCTTCTACGTATCCTTCGCATGAATAGGTATAAGCAATTAGTTAAATTAACTGCTAACTGACGAGCATTTCAAAACCTTACGTAAGAATATACGCCTTTTTATATATTAAAAAAGCCTAATTACTGCATATGTAAATAAAGAGACTACGAAAATTAGACTATTATCAAGAGGGTTTTGCTGTTTTACGGTCTATATAAAGAAATCATCATCTTCTTGCCCTTATCCTCTAAGTGGGATCGACACAACATGTTACAAACATGCTGTCACATGATTTAGCTGCGTTTTTACGACCGGCCGCCTGACTGACGTCAACTTACCTCTGTCGTATTTTACGACACCTCGGTAAGAAAGAGGATGGTCTATTCTACTAAACCGGATACCACACGGCGGGTCAACTTATCTTAGTCGCCTTTTACGACACCTCGGTAAGAAATGATTTTGGTCTATTCTATTCTGCCGGATACCACACGGCGTGGTCTATATAAAGAAATGTGTACATTAATTTATTTGAAGATAATTAAGTTTCACTACGTTGATACCATTATGATAGTAAGCGCTAGTAAGGCACTTTGAATACATACTTGTACCCTTTAACCTCCTTTTCTTTATCA
Organism: Morpho helenor; assembly: GCA_029227775.1. Taxonomy (NCBI): domain Eukaryota; kingdom Metazoa; phylum Arthropoda; class Insecta; order Lepidoptera; family Nymphalidae; genus Morpho; species Morpho helenor. The sequence goes on along the minus strand of JARGCU010000028.1, from coordinate 12,259,395 downwards.
AATCGACCGAGTAAGATAAAATGCAGTAGCGCCAACCTACTTGCGTACGAGTAATAGTAACTATTATTCGATTCGTTTGAATGCAATATAAATTGACTAACCTTATAATAACTACATCCAAGAGAGAGAAATTAGTTATATCTTTAATCTGCAAACATTTAGAAATACTGGGAACTATTTTGAAATTTTGGTTTAGCGATATGCGTGAATAATTATTGCAAATAAATGCGACAAAGTTCGATTTTTGGTTGCTTTAAAGACATCGTTTTAGGATAAAACTTCTGTACCAAGTTCGATGATTTATCTAAACAATCATATTAAAGTACCATAAATAATAGATTTATTACGCATATTGTCCAAAAATGAAGTTTCCATAGTTAAAATTGGATTAGACATCATCTGATATACGAGTATATTATATTTAAAATGCATAAAAATAAAATATTTCAGCTTGTTACTATATTTATCATGTAAAAAGAAAAAAAAACATTTAAAATAAAAACTATGTATTTGAAATTTTGTTCTGAGTTAACTTCTAAATAAAATATTTATTGTATAATTTACATTGACCAATGGATCAATGGATAAGGTAATCTTGAGATAAAAATTCTTAGTATCTCAATCGATCTCTCATTATGCAAGCGTTGAAGGGATATATTTAATTTTCTTTAGACAAACCTGGACATAAATATATGACTCATAAATTTATGCTTTTATTATAATGAACATACTGTGGATGTGAGAATGTCGAGGTTTTATGAGCGGGCGGCGAGCGCGGGAACTCTGTATTAAGGCAAGCTCGGATGCGGCGCTCTTTTTGTTCCAACCTACCCGCGGGTAACACTAATATCAAATGAATAACCGTGAGATCATTCGATATATTATCGATTTTAATGTTGAAATACTCACAATTATGTACTTTATGGTTTTTTTACTACTCCCGAGGGACTAACGAGAATCCTCTCTACCCGGGCATCTCCTCGCGGGCTCTTAAGCCCGGTATATAAGCGTTCTATGTGTATAAGCTTTAATTACACCAAATTTCATCCACATTGCTCTAGCGCATTCGTCGTCTAACAGACAAACCGATAGTCAGACAAACTTTCGCATTTTGATATTAATATGGATCTATTCATTATTGCTATTATTTAGTTAATTTGCGTCCTGTTAATTACCCACTGTTGGGAAAAGGCTTTAACTTTTAAGCAGAGAGGTAGGAGCTTTCACTTCGATCTTATATACATTGAATGATTGCATTGGTCCCTTGAATGCTCCTTGAGGTAGGTTTGATCACGATGTTTTCCATCGTTGTTAAGCGCAAGAGTAGGTTTCAAATATCAATTAACGATATGTAAGGAGAACAATTGATTCATACTCCAAACTTATTATAATATTAATAGTAAATGATTAATGCTATGCTGCTATAAACTAATGTTATTAAAAATATAAAAACCGAGGCGCGCGCGTTGCTCGTAGACAAATGCAAACTGGGTGCAGCGGCGTTGCGCATTCGTATTTTTGCTGTTATGTGTAAGGTGCTAATGCACCGAACAATATATGTACTTTTTTTTAGGTATCCACGGAGTTTCATTGCACAACTTTTGGTAAGGGTCACAGGCTTTCACCGGTCTATTATTACGGCTCTGCTAACCAGCTTTCAATGGACAAGTGCACCATAATTCTAATCGGATATCACGTGTCGAGATTTATTGCTCCTTTTTTGCGTTGACGATTAAGTTTAGCGAGTCTACGCAAAAACAGATCGTGTTTTTTTTTGGTATCAACATCACGTGTCCTTGATTTGAATAGTTTTATTGTGTATATAACCAAAATGTATTTGGAAATATTCTCCCTAATGATTATTGGATTCGTTATGTTTAGATGTAACTATAGATTTATTAAATTTTAATGCTCCAATATTTTAGAAATCTAGTGTACATAGTGCAAGTAGTGTCATTCAGAAAAAATTTTGACTAATTATATTTTCGTTACTTAATTTTGACAATATAAATTTTAATTTATTTTTTACCGATAAGTAATTTTCCATTAATTAGTTATGAATGAATTCGATATTAATAATAATTACTCTAGTAATCTTTTTTATTACTTCCTGCTTTCGCACAAATTGCACGACTAAAAATACAATAACCTTTTGTACCCATTCAATATATTATATATCTACCAACCAAATTTACAAACGAATCATGAATGGTAATATGAGATACAGTGACATCAGTCATTCGCATTCAAACCCGGATATGAGTCAACAGATCATAACAAATTCAGATGCCAGGTTACGAAGTATGCGTACATTGTACTATTACAGCGGAACCATTAAACATTTTAATAGGCGATATTTACATAAAATATTATTCTGTGATGAGGGGGCTACGTTGCACGCGGCTATTCGATGCACTTGGATGAGTTCCGAGGAGATGAACGTAGCTATATGTATGCAGTGTGACGGTGCCGTTACTATAGGTTAACTTATTTATCAGAAAATTATTCATACGTACTTTGGAAACCGTATGAATTTTAATACTCTTTCGATATATTCATTAATAATGTTGAGTAAGAATTACGTACTGTATCTACGAGTTTCTGTAGAGGTGCTACGAGCATGCTACGAGGCGAACCAAGAACAAAATCAAAGCTTTTCTTAGAAACAAAAGTAAATAATCAATAATTAATCTTAAAAAATGTTAACGATCGTTCTCTTAAATGTAATATATAGAAAATAAATTGTAATATAATTAATTATACTCAATATTTCATTTAAACGTAGCGTTATTTGTCTTTATTTACAGAAATGTATGCGTTAATAATGGCAATGGGTTTGCTTTAACAAGTAACACTGCTTAGTTTCTGATATCACTGTTAGTCATAACATAATTCGTAGCTTTGTCAAAATGATGTAATATAAATAAGTATAGAGTTAACGATATCATAAAATGTTGTATATCAAGAAAAGTCACCTCTACGTAAATATCACGAACTGCATTCTGTGCCAAAGAAATGTGCGCTGATTTGAAATGCTGAGTGATGTATGACAATAAATACGAAATGCAGTCAATATAACATAAAAGACCTACAAAATTACGTAACAAACGCGGATGGCTAAAAAAGGAGTCAATTGTAAAAATGAGAAATAATGATCTCATTTCGGTTTGGACTAGTGATGTGACAAACAAGATTGGGTTGTCCGGGCGTGTGAAAAAAATATACGGCATGCTTCGCTTGTAATTGATTGGCGAGTCGGCGGTTCCGAGAAGGTTGTCGGCTCGTTAGGGCTCTGTAGGGGACACTGTCCGGACCGCGCTTCGCGAACCGCACCCTGCTTTATGCATTCCTCGCGGATCTTGCTTCTTAACTTTTTTCAATACTACGTGATCGTACTATTTATCTATGTAATATATATTCATTATTAGTATACTTATATATGTATTTATGAATGTATTTATATGTATGTATGGGGCCATGTATTATAATTATTTACAACCCCCATCCCCCTTGTCAGCAAAAGTAAGCAAAGCTCTTACACCCTCCCCCCATGCTTACGTAAACAATGTATTGTTTTTTTTTATATTTTAATTATAACGTTATAATTATTATTTGAAAAATAAGAAAAAATATTTAGGAGAGAGATTATATGTTACAGATACGCTAATCAACATAGAGTAAAGGACATAAATATTATATCTTACTAACATAATAGACAATTTTAAATTTTTGGTACACATAAATTTAAATGAACAGTCTTCAGTCCATGAAACCCGAATCCATGATTCTAAGTTTTTTAATGCGTTTCTTTCAAAGGCAATGTGAGGGTTGCCATTCGTGTAAAAAAGTAAATAACTACCAATGACGTAATCATCATCTATACTCCCCTTCCTAATGTCATCCAAACTAAGCAAAGCAACGGCAAAAGAATGGTCCCTATGTATATTTGTATTCTTGTATGTGTTGTATATATGTAGAAATTATAAGTATTTTTTATTTCGTGTATGTATTAATATTTACATCTATCTATGTATTGAGTGTTAAAGAGTTACTTGCTCTTGTCCGTATCGTTTTGTGGGCTTCATATTTTACGACCGGCCGCCTGCCTGTCGTCAACTTATCTTAATCGTATTTTACGCAACTCGGTAACAAAAAGGGTGGTCTATTCTACTCACCGGATACCACACGGTTGGTCAACTTTCCTTAGTCGACTTTATGTCACCTCGGTAAGAAAGAGTGCTCTATTCTACTCAACCGGATACAAAACGATGGGTCAACTTATCTTAGTCGTCTTTTACGACACCTCGGTAAGGAATGAGGATGGTCTATGCTACTCAACCGGATACCACACGTTGGATCGACTTACCTTAGTCGCTTCATACGTCACCTTGGTAAGAAATGAGAGTGGTCTATTCTACTCAGAAAAATAAAATATAATCCATATAGAGCATCTTAATAATAAAAATAATAATTAACTTTATTTAGCCAAAAAAATTACAATAAATACAAAATTCAAAAATAAATAATAAAATATAAAATTCACATTAACAAGTATCTTACTGCTTAGACACTTGTACTAAGATAACTTGAGCTACGATTGTCTAAACGCGTGTATTAACGCTCTATATAGATTATATTAGAGCGTATTAACGTTCTATATGGATTATATTTTATAATTCACTTATTAAATATAGAAAATATGTTAAAAAAATCACAAATACAATTACAATGTACGGCGCGTTGCTAAAACGATTGCATTGGAATGCACTTTACAAAAAAAACAGGTCGTGTATAGTGAGTGTGACGCGCAAAGATGTGCCGTGCACTTATTATCTACGGCGCGGTGGCTCGAGGCCCCGGCGGGTGGCGCGCGCCCGAAATGCAACAGTCGATGCTAATATGCAAACCGCGGGAATTTTCCCTACATTAAATGTATGAAACGTTCGATTGTTACGTTCCATTTTAGAACTTAGAAACTAATTCTATTTTTCATATCAAACGTTATTTATTAAATGCATTATGTTAATCTATATATGGAAGTATTTCTCTATTATCTATAAGCTAATTACATTTGTAAATGTAAATACATTTAATACTATATAATAATATAAACTATTTAACAATAAAAACCTAAAACAAAATAAAAGGAAGTAAATAATAACAATAAGTAAAGAATACAAAATATATATGGAGGTTGTTTAAACATAAATATTAATAATAAATAAATTAGCCTTGTGGTATCCGGCTGAGTAGAATAGACCACCCTCATTCCTTACCGCGGTGTCGTAAAAGTCGACTAAGGTAAGACGACCCGCCGTGTGGTATCCGTTTGAGTAGAATATACTACCCTCTTTCTTACCGAGGTGTACGGTAAGAAACCACGCAAGAATCGAACTAATAACCCACGGAGCTGAAGGCAGGGTCACTGCAAACTGCGCTAAGGGGGCCAGTCATCAATTGTAGCCATTCATAAAGAATTTCGCTTTTTCTTCTAAAAATATCAAAAGTTAAACAACTTTGCTGCGACTGATCACACGTGATTTCTGGCGGAAATCGGAAATCAGCTATCACAACATAAAAGGCGAGTTTAAAGTTTCATTAGTTGATATACGACAATGAAACTATAACCACGTGACGAAGTCTATTTTTTAAGAATAAATTCTCGTTTAAAATTTGTCTATGATTGACTCTTATAGGAAAAATATCGCAGATAAATGAATAACGTAACTTATGCGACAGGATTTAAATAAAGCAAAAAAACTGTGAAATAATTATCTTTACAGAGTAATTCAGTTACTTAAAGTAACATAGTGAAGTTCTAAGTACTTCTGAGGCATTCAAGCCACGTTTAATTACGAAGTCGCTTGTAACTTTGATTAGATCAAACTGCATATAAGCAATAACACATTTTGCCAAGCCTAACCATAACTAGATTATTGTGAGACATTAATGACAATTATTACGGCATTGCCAACTTAGTAACATGCTGATACGTGTTTCGAAAGTTAATGCCAACGCCCTTTGATATTAGACACATAAACGGTACTAAACCACATTCACATACACCTTATATATACGTGGCAAGTCTAAATGCTTTATTTTAGGTCGTACGTCACGATAACTATAGTCCGCCGTGTGGTATCCGGCTGAATAGAATAGTACCACCCTCATTTCTTACCGAGGTGTCGTAAAAGACGACTAAGGTAAGTCGACCCGCCGTGTGGTATCCGGCTGAGTAGAATAGACCAACCTCATTTCTTACTGAGGTGTCGTAAAAGGCGACTAAGGTAAGTTGACCAACCGTGTGGTAGCCGGTTTAGTAGAATAGACCACCCTCTTTCTTACCGAGGTGTCGTAAAATACGACTGAGGTAAGTTGACGTCAGGCAGGCGGCCGGTCGTAAAAACGCAGCCAAATCATGTGACAGCATGCTTAAACTTGTGTGCCGACCCCACTTAGAGTGGGATAAGGGCAGGAAGATGATGATGTCACGATAACTATAGTGTAATGAGACATTCACGATCATGAACATTAAACAAAAAAATTATTAATCTATCGTTTCCACCAATGGACGTCTAATTTATATCAGGACTCATGCTCTATGCTTTATGCTTTACGATCTTGTGATCCTTGAATCTAGTAGACGGTTTATAAACAATGTATGCTCCGCTTCGGAGGAGATCTTAACACCTAGAGGTTTCAACGCCCAATGGTTCGTCAGACTACATACCTCGCAAATCGCCATTTTGAACCCGTTATTTCAGACATTTTAATTTGTACACAAAGCTTCTTTCTCCAGACTATTATAATTAACGTTCCATATATACACATCACTAAACAATTAAATATAAGGAAATTACATTTTGTATAGACATCTTATCTTTATCATCATCCTCCTGCCCTTATCCCACTAAAGTGGGGATCGGTGAAACATATTTTAAACATGTTGGTACGTCTTTTGGCTAATTATTCTACACCAGCCGCTTGCCTGACGTCATTCTTTAGTTGCCTTTTACAAAACCTCGTTAAGAAATGAGGGTGGTCTATTCTACTGAGCCGGATACCACACGGCGGCTCATCTTACCTTCGTCACCTTTTACGACATTTACGTATATCAGGGTGGTCTATTCTAATCAGCCGGATACCACACGGCTAAATTTGTACAGACAACTAAAGAGAAATTTAACGACAATACTGGTAATAAACGTGTGTTCAATGACTAATACAAAAACATTACCACCACACACTCATATAAATATATGCACGATCCCTTTATATATTATTATTTGTACCAAACTTATTTTTACGTTTCACCTCTTCAGAATAGCGTGTGACACATATATATTTTTAGACTGTGGGTACACATTTTAAGAATGACGTAGCTATACCTAATCTACAGACAATATATCTGAAACCATTGAATGTTTCCAAACTTATGATAAACCAATCGAATGAATTGCCGCTGTAACACTTAAATTTATGGGTTGAATCGTGAATCTATTGTTATTAGTCGAAGATATTTTTTTAATTGTTCATTTTACCGTACCATCATAAATCTGGAATTTCAATCTCTCACGCTCGTCTCGAGTCGATGCTCGGAAAACCGGCAAGTGAATGACAATGGCGTTATGGTGCCTTCCTTAGAATGCCCTCTGCTCAGTCATCGCCCATGAAGCAATGTATATGTACTAGCTAACTGTATATTTAATAATATCAGCTGTTGTATATCGACAGAACTTAATTAAAACAGCGTTGTACATGCATTCCCACAAAATTAACGGTAACTTTGAAAACCTACGAGGCGTATATCTTGATTATTTAAACTTTACGATAACAGATACACGGAGAACATATTACACGAAACTAAATCTATGATGATAAACGCGGTAAAATAATTACGTATTATGTTGAAATAATATACATTCGGTTTGTAAATTACGTGGCCGACATTCTTTAAAGTAACATCAAGTCTCGCTAATGACGTAATCGTATGCATCGATTACACTGCAGTCAAACATCTTAGTTCCTTTTAACCTTCTAGGAAAAATAATTTAAATGCAAATAGCTACAATAGAAACTTACGCAGAGATCTGTTAGAGTGATGCTGTTGGCAGTATAAAAGACGAGCAAATCCGCGGGCAGACCTCTCGAACTTGGTTCACGTAACTTTGATGCGAGAAGAAGACATGCGGTGCCCAAAAGTTGTAACTGGCTTTTTCCAACTCTGCACGTACTTAAAAATCGATCCAAGTACGATATAGCCAATGGGAACACTTCTTCCTGACAGCTTTGGTCTTCGCATACCTAGAAAAGAACGGCCCGTTTAATACTTGAGAATTCTTAGAAACATCAACTCCGTGCGGCGCACCCAGTACTGAGCTTATCATCCGGAATTCCTGATAACCTATATATTTCATAAAATTGTAAAATACACTTATTGCGATAAATACAGAACGCATTACTTTCCAACGAGTTTCGAGTTTCTTATCGACAACGGTTGAAACTAAACAGTATTCTAGTTCTATTTTATGACTTGTCTTTTTAAATTGATTTAAAAGTTAATTTAAGAATGATTAAAAATAATTATTGTTTTATTTTAGTGTAAGTGAGAACATAATTGGAAAGGGTTTCTTATATTTAATGCAGAATATCAGTTTCCTCAATTTTTTGCTTAAATAAAGAACTAAGGCCGTTTGGTATCCGGCTGAATAGAATAGTACCACCCTCGTTTCTTACCGAGGTGTCGTAAAAGGCGACTAAGGTAAGTCGACCCGCCGTGTGGTATCCGGCTGAGTAGAATGGACCAACCTCATTTCTTACCGAGGTGTCGTAAAAGGCGACAAAGGTAAGTTGACCCACCGTGTTGTATCCAGTTGAGTAAAATAGGTCACCCTCTTTCTTACCGAGGAGTCGTAAAATACGACTAAGGTAAGTTGACGACAGGCAGGCGGCCGATCGTAAAATACGTAGCCAAATCATATGACAACATGTTTGTAACATGTTGTGTCAATCCCACTTAGAGTGGGATAAGAGCAGGAGGATGGTGAAAGAACTATTTCACACCTACTAATTGAATACTATTGAAATATGTAGAAAAGTGAAAGCTAAGATGTCTTCAACACTGTATTAAATTAGTTGCAGTGAACGGAGACAGTTAAGAGAATGTCATGAGAGATGTCACATTTATCATCGCATAGTTTCGCACGGTGTAACCCGAAGAGCTGCATAGATACTAGTATTGCTGTTCTCATAGGGTTCTCACTTACATCTTACCATATGTGCAATGGATTACATATAAATAAAATTTATAGCTTATATATAACAGAGATTAAAAAAGAGCGATATTACGTCCATCAACGTTGTAGATAAAATAATTATCGATAAATAAAATGTATAATAAACATTGTTATAAATTACATATAGAAGTGTGATTAACGAAATGTTGTGTAACATTACTCTTTTATGCCCTAATATACTATAATTATAGGGATGTGACTTAGAGTAGAAAAAATCGATGAATAAATAATCGGTTTTTATCTCTTTAAAAATAATCGTTTTAAAAAAGATCGATTATTTTGTTACGAAATAATCGTTTTTTTTAATCGATTTTTTTCTGACTATTTCAAAAGTTGTCTTTTTTAATATTAAAAATTAATTACAATAAAGGCTAATTAAAGTGGACAGCCACCAAGACATAATATCAGATGCGCTGTTTGTGAAATTAGATCAAAATGCGTAGTTTGGCTAAATTGGTTTAATCCAACAGTGCATATTTAGTCTTAAAATTTCGATTTTTGATGAAACAATAATCGATTATTAAAAATCGATTGTTTTGAAAAAATTATCGATTATTTTAAAAATCGAATATCTTTTCATATCGCTATATAATTACATTAAAATGTATTTTGGTGTGGTCGATAGCCCTGAGCTTCGAATGCATGCGCGTCCATGCCGCTCAGCTGTGTCTCTCACGCTCGTGGCCCCTGTCAGCTGATTAACTTATGTCTCAGCTAAACAAGCCATTGTTCTGTTACCAACTTCCTTCTTAGCGGACATGCAACGGTTCGATAATCTACTACCTACATTTTTATATTCATCACAATAAAACTGTAAAATATGTTTACTAGACGTATTCGTAATGAAGTGTATTAATACTTTTTGATTTCCTACTTAAAAATTCATTGATTTATAATTACGATAACATTGATAATATATAATTAGAGGTTATCTGAATATTCTGTAATTGTTTTAAATACGGTCCATTAGTTATTAGTCACTAACATTATGACATCGTAACTACTAATTGTGCAAAAGTTATTAATTAAATTCCTATAATTAAAATGATTGAAGAATGTAAAATATTTAATATTAAAAATTAAATTTGTTTATGGCAGGTTAATTACGAAGAGTACATTGTCTATAGTTCTATCTAAACCAAAATCTAAGGACTGAAGTTCCATCCACTAAAATTTCTTTTTATATTATATATCAAAGTAAAATAAGCAGCGAAATCTAAAATTTACAATTATATTCTATTACTGACGTGTTATATTACAATTTTAGCTTTCTTGGACAGTAATACGAATATTCGATTGACGAACTCTGAATCGAATAAATTTCGTTAATCAACACAGTTCGTATAACATATAAATGTACTGTACCTGTGTAATGTACCTCGAATATTACCAACGACGTGGTAATATTTGGGTACACCGCATGGATTTTAAAATCGATTATTTCGATCAGGATCGATTTTTAAAATAATCGATTATTTTTTAAATAATCGATTATTGTCCTCTTTTCTTTTCTACTCTTTTTTTGTTTTTTAAGATTAGATATACATTGTTGGATGAAACCAATGTAGACAAACACATTTTAATCTTATTTCACAAATAGCGCATTTGTTATTATTTCTTGGCAGTTGTTCACTTTTTATTGTACTTAGGTAATTATTAAATTAAAAAAGGTAACTTTTCAAATAGTCAGAAAAAAATCGATTAAAAAAAATCGATTATTTCGTATGAAAAAATCGATTTACTTTAAAGACAAATAAATCGATTATTTATTAATCGATTTTTTCTACTCCATGAAACATACAACATAGAACATCGACACCTCAAAGAACTTTCTGTACTAAAAGTGTTTGGTCACACGGTAAAATACAGACACACGGAACAGACGGACATACAGACACGGAATTAAAGCGTTAATTCATCACCAAAAAACGGTCAAGTCGGGAAACGAAACCGGTAAAGTTACTTGTGGGTCTAGTAATAGAATCTGTGTTGCGAATGAGTTAGTAGACACTAATTAAATTAATGTTACGAAGAGGAAAACCTTGTTCTATTTCAGACCATACGAAATCGATTGAAGTTATTTTATTATAGTTTTTTAAGAATACTACATTTAAACTGTCCAGACACAATAAATGGTAGGAACTAATTAATATATTCACGGTAAGTTAGAGAACGTAGGTTTTTTTTATAAAACTAATGAAAAAGAGCATGTGCTTCACCGCATTTCGTTTATTATAAAATTGTATATAAATCTTTTTCTTTATGAAACGGTAGCAAATTCTTCTAGCTCCATAGAAATAGAAGATACGAATTTGGAAGGTTAAGTTACAAATTAACAATTGCATTTTGATCAAAATGTCAGTGACCCCAGACCCATGGGAGCTGTTTCGGTCTGCTTGTGCTGAAATTTCGTAGGTATGCAACTGGTTTAGACGGTACGTAACCATGAGGTGTCGGTAAACTCTGTGAAGTAGGAGGCACATGCGCCCGCGCCGCCATCGCGGTGGTGACGTCAGCGCAACCGTCGCTGCGCCCGTCCCACGTGGCCGAGTTCGATTTCACAGCTGATTGCCTACATTTACGCCCCTAAGAAACATTATCTCAACTTCCTTAGATAAATTAAATATAAAACAAAATATCTGTAGGTACATATGTATGAATAAATACTTTCGTCATGAGTAACGATAAAATAGTGTAATTTCGATATAAACATTAAAAACGCCTGAAGTATTTAGCAATATTGTGAAATTTGTAAAGGCGATCATACTAATGCCATACCTAGCCACCAATTAACAAAAGATAGCGCGTCCGGCGTCAGCTGTGTGCGTGTCAAAATCAGCTGATTATTCAAATAGAACGAGCAAGTCGCATCGGTCGGCGACCGCCCGCGCGTTCCGGCCGGGCCCCTCGCGCCCCGACCGCCCGCCGCCCGCGGACTAAAGCGCATTCGAATACCACTACTTTCCAATGGATATAATACAATGTCTTTACTGTTTCACAAAAAGGCGTTTTTACTAGATAGATTTATACTGTTACGTTTGAGTGATGTCAATTAAACAGACATACTACACTTCCTTATACACTTTATTTAGAAAATTCATCGTTATATTCACTGTATAAGCTAAGAATGTATTTACAGATATTAAATTTATTGTTAGAGACATTTTTTTTACCCATCTAATTAGTACAGAAGAAATCTAAACTAATTCCAATAAGAATCTTGTATGTGAATAACCAAAACACAATCAGCTGATCGTGTAAACAAACTGTAAATATCGTACTATTCATAGTACATACTTACCGGATACGAGTCGGTGAATAGTATTCAGGTTGAGCACTGATTTTTGTATAAGGTTTTAATGGAAAATTGTTAAACATCAGTGGCCGAAGCATACGTGGGCCACGGGTGTTGCGGGCCGGCGCGGTGCACTGCAGCCCTACACGTGGTGACAGTGGCGAGCGACAAAATGGCGAACGATCGACCCGGTCGCGGTTAGTGGTGGTGTGGTGCGGCATGCGCGTGCGGCGGCTCGCACGGGTGCGCTCACCTCAAGCATCCACTCGGCGACGATTCGGCGCATGTGGGGAGTGACCTCGGTCTGGACGGTGCCGAAGTAGTTGGTGGTTACGGCGTAGCGCTCCTCGGTGCGCAACAGGTTGTCGAGCACGCGGCGGCGGAGCAGCACCGGGTCCGAGGCTGCGGCGGGCGGCGCCGGCGCCGGCCCGGGCCGCGCGCTCTCACTGCTGCCGGGGCTCACGCGCTCCGCACATAGCAGCTCCATGGCACACCGCACTGCGGCTTATCTGGGCTCGCGTGTCGCGGTCTATGCGGTGTTGTCGCGGACAGCTGATCGAGCGCACCGAGCGATTACGTAGCGTTGTGACGACGGCGAGAGCTCGAGTCACAGTGAGCGGCTAGTCGCCCGCGTCGCCCGGCGAACATATGATCGGCGGGGCGAGGGGTGTGGGACGGCAACCGCCTGTGAGGCCGCACGCAGGTTTTCTCCCGATTCGACGTTCGAATAATAATACATAACACGTTTTCTTGCTCGCTCACACTCTTTCCCGACTCTTGCCTCTCGTTCTAGTATTTACAAAATGAGATGGATTCCACGGAGTGATTATAAAAGTGACCATACCACCACAATAACTATCTGTCCATAGGTACAGCCGTTAAATATGAACTGGTTACATACTTTTTCTAATTGTATGTAAAGAGATTGCCCGGCGCAGTTGATTACATGAACGAAAAACATTTTTCGAATTTACAATATATCCTTTTAGACCTAACGACTTTTCTAATGTCACTGGGCGAGAATGCAAAAAAAATGTTCAGTAGTTTAACAGAAACGTAATTTTACTTCAGCTTACAACAATCACTCTTACAATAACTTACTAGTACATATAAAATAAATCTCAAGATCTTGTCATATAATCATATGTGTTTGATAAGATTTAAGTAGATGAAATCTTATTTTAAATTCCTTATTTTCCCGATGGAGCACTACCTCGATATAGCCGTTATGCTGAATGAATTTGGCTAGACAAGCTAAGCTACTGTAAGTCTAAGGGTGAGACATTTTAATTAAAAGCTAACAGCAAAATTTATTTTTTATATTTTATTTTTATTTTAACTTTAACAGAATATTTATTGCGTCTTGTTCATCGACTTTGTATAAAAATACTATACTTATAACGTATTTAGACGATATGTTAATTTTAAACATTTCTAATTAGACAGGCGTAAATAAATAATAAATAAATAGTAAATACAACACTTTAATTTATAAATAAAAACTAATACAGTTAATCAATATCATCATCATCATCTTCCTGCCCTTATCCCACTCGAAGTGGGGTCGGCACAACATTTTATAAACATGCTGTCACATGATTTGGCTGCGTTTCTACGATCGGCCGCCTGCCTGACGTCAACTTACCTCAGTCGTATTTTACGACACCTCGGTAAGAAAGTGGGTGGTCTATTCTACTAAATCGGATACCACACGGTGGGTCAACTTATCTTAGTCGCCTTTTACGACACCTCGGTAAGAAATGAGGGTGGTCTATTCTACACAGCCGGATACCACACGGAGGGTCGACTTACCTTAGTCGCCTTTTACGACACCTCGGTAAGAAATGAGGGTGGTACTATTTATTCTATTCAGCTGGATACCAAACGGCGTTAATTAATTAATATATTAGACAAAAAGTATATCTCTTGGATGCAAGAGAAAGAGATGCGAAAGATGTTTCGTCTACATGCTAAGGAATTATAACGCTGTATATACTAATATAATATAGTAAAGTAAGTAAGTAGCGGCCTGTTACTATCCCACTGCTGGGCATAGGCCTCTTCTCTCCGTTATTGGAGAGAAGGATTGGAGCTAAGACCTACCACGCTGCTCCAATGCGGATTGGTAGGTTACACATATCTCCAGAATTCTCTAGAGATATGCAGGTTTCCTCACGATGTTTTTCTTCACCGAAAAGCGTGTGATAAATTGCAATTATCAATTAGACACATAAGTTTTAATAGAAAAACTCATTGGTGTCTGCCCGGGTTTGAACCCATGATCGTCTCTAGAGATTCACACGGTCGCACCGCTAGGCCATCACAGCTTTTTAATATAATAATATATTAAATTACAAATATACAAATATAATATATTAGACTAAAATCTATAAGCAGTGTAGACTATTATGTATTAGTTATGGCGTGCAGAAAAACCTTAATGACTTTGTCTACGCCACCGATTTCGCACTTGAATTCTTGTATAATGTATGTAACGAAATAATAACACGCTGTTCCATCATAGTTCTAAGTAGTTCTACCTACCTAAATTCAACTTAGTCAACGTCCATAAGTGGGTCGGTTATAATCTTAATCAGTGTAGGTAGATTTCTACACGTTGTATTCACTATGTGGAAGTTCAATGACCTTACGGTGATTTTGTCCTAATAACAAGAAACATCTTAGCTATGGCCCGTTGGAGCAGTGGGTAGTGACCCTGCCTTCAGCTCCGTGGGTCGCGGGTTCGATTCCCGCCGAGGGCCAACATTTTCTATAAATGAATTTGTTGGTCTTTGAGCCTGGGTGTATATTTGTATTTAAGTACCTATGTATTTAAAGAAATATATAAGTATATATTCACCAGTTGTCTGTCTACCATAACACAAGTATTAAGTTACTTACTTTGGGGACGGACGACCGTGTGTGTAAGTGTCCCATATATTTATTTATTTATTATTTATGAACTCATTGTCCTATGTAAGCAGATATTGAATAACAGCCGTGTGGTATCCGGCTGTATAGAATAGTACCACTCTCATTTCTTATCGAGGTGTTGTAAAAGGCGACTAAGGTAAGTCAACCCGCCGTGTGGTATCCGGCTGAGTAGAATAGACCAACCTCATTTCTTACCGAGGTGTCGTAAAGGCGACTAAGGTAAGTCGATCCGCCGTGTGGTATCCGTTGAGTAGAATAGACCACCCTCTTTCTTACCGAGGTGACGTAAAATACGACTGAAGTGAGTTGACGTCAGGCAGGCGGCCGGTCGTAAAAACGCAGCCAAATCATGTGACAGCATGTTTATAACATGCTGTGCCGAGCCAACTTAGAGTAGGATAAGGGCAGGAAGATGATGATTCAAAATATTAATTAAAAGGCTGATACAGAAAGCTTACTGTACTATAGAGATATGATATAAATTATCAAAATTCGTAGTCGAAGAATAGTTTCTCTTCTATGCCCTCATCTGTCTGTAAACTTCTTTCTTCTTTCGGCCTACTAACTGTAGAGTCCGTTACTATTTAACACTGCTTTTCAGTATAATCTCATAATCGTCCTGTAATTTGCTTTAGCTACTACGATAGTTCGATTTGCCGATATAAGCTTATTACCTTTATCTAAGTGTCACATCTTTTAGATTGTTTTATAAATGCCTTACCTATAACTATTAAATTAAATTATGTGTTACGACCGCGTCTGGGAACGGCGAACAAAACGTATATTTTCACGACCAAAAATGTATGTAAGAGTAGTTAAGCGTATTAAAAAACTGCCCTGCCGAAACTCTCTCTTCAAAGAAAAGACGTCCTCTGTTGGATAAAGGTCTTCCACGACATGCGATCTTGTATTAGCTAAATCTAATGGTTCCCCGCTTCTTTTGTAAGATCGTCTGTGTAACAGTGGGGCCTCTGCATATACTGATTTTTCCGGTGCAGTCGCCATTCTCTTTTCAACTGCAAATTTGGCATCAAGACAGTGGCATTAATCAATCAATCAATCAATCAATCAATCAAAATAATCTTTATTCAAATGCCTATTTGAATAAAGATTATTTTGATTGATTGATTGATTAATTCAGATTCAAAAGTGCTTGAGCCTTCTTTCAAGCACTTTTGAATCGTCAAGTATCAATATGATTAATGAAGCTAAACTGGTTCGGAATGTTGCTCTTACCGAGAAGAACCAGAACGAAACTCGGCGGTCAATCTTTAAAACATTTTCAATTTTACTTTATTAAACTGCAGTCTTGTATGAAGCTGGAAGGATTTTCAAATCCAGGCTTTTTTATCATCCAAATAATCTTCAATTTTGTAATATGCTTAACATGACGACCTTAGACTTGAAAATGCAGGAAACTTGGTAGTTGCTATCATTAAAATGGGTTAGTAACAAGTCGAATTTAAAATCTTGTTATAACAGTGCAAATTTTCTGTGTTAAGTTCTTGATGCTAAGTAACTTTAGTTAATTGACAGCAAGAACAATTGCGGGATTTTATTAAACACAGAATATGCAACCTTTTTCGGTTTTAACTTTGTATTAGTAAATATTCTTAATTTTCTTTATTATAGTATAGCTATACGTTAACAGCTGGAGTTTATGACCTAAAAACAAAAATCGGTCACGCATATAAATATCCCTCAAATAAAGATAAACGAGACCATTCAAATCCCCCTTTGCCACTCAATTCGTTTTTGAAAAGAAGCAGGTTTGAGATGTGTTCCTTTAGTTCCTTTTCATTATAGAACTAAGGATTGAGATAAAAGCAGACGCATGTTTACCTTCTAGAGTTTTAAACCAATAAAATACATAATAATATGAATAAAAAATATTATAAAACATTGACATTGGCATTAAGATGCCATGACATTGTCTATGAATTTTTTCTGTATTATTAAGGTTTGATATTTTTAAATTGTTAATGATTATGTTAATAAGTTTTCTATAAAGTTAGGTCTACTAATCAGGGTAATTTTCATTAGGTTTTAATAGAAAAATTTATTTGAAATCTAATATACACACGGTAGAATTTGTAATTATTACTTCTTTAAAAGTTAACAACAATGCGTTGTTTGACTGTGTTTGGGTTGATTTTTGAAATATCATAACAGTTGGCAAAAATTAGATTCGCATATTCTGGTATTTTAGAGAATGTTGCGAAACACAAAATTAAAACAAACGTCTATTGTGCAAGCTATATTTTATGTACTACCAGGTTGTCAGAAAATAAGGTCCAGACTAATTTTTTGCTAATTTAATAACGAAAGGGCGCGGATAACGCTGCACAGGAAGTGAGCTATAACCGCGACTCATTAATCTCAAAGTCGGCTTCCTTCAGCAAACCGCTAAATGTAAGGGTGCTATTTTTTTCTCAGGGTCTTTTCATACGTGCTGCGTCAACGTCGTGATTTATTGATGACTAGTGCTTCCCGCAACTTCTTTTGTGCCAACTTCAGCGTTTAAAGACCCTCAATAACGCAATATGTGTTCTTTCCCAGTAAGAGTCATACCCGTGACTATTCAGTAAGTGACACCCGTGACTACCCAGTAAGAATTACACTCGTGACTACCAAGTAAGAGTCAAGCCAGTGACCACCCAGTAAGAGTCAAGCCCGTGGCTACCCAGTAAGAGTCAAGCCCGTGGCTGCCCAGTAACAGTTACATCTATAACTACGCAGTAAGAGTCACACCCGTGACTACCCAGTAAGAATCAAGCCCGTGGCTACCTAGTAAGAGTCACGCCCATGACTACCCAGTAAGAGTTACACCCGCGACTACCAAGTAAAAGTCACGCCCGTGACTACTCAGTAAGAGTCAAGCCCGTGGCTATCCAATAAGTGCTACGCCCATGACTACCCAGTAAGAGTAAAGCCCGTGGCTATCCAATTAGAGCTACGCCCATGACTATCCAGTAAGAGTCACTCCCGGTGTGACTCTTACTGGGTAAGTGACTCTTACTGATGTTCGGTAACCAGTTTCCAAAAATGTATGTTATAGTAACATGACAAAGACATCAAGACAATTATTATTATAGTCTGTGAATAATGAATGAATAATGAGTAAGATATTAACTTTTTAGAAAACTAAGGATATATTCAAAGCATTTTTGTTCGAAATTTATCATTTTGGTCGGTGTATATAAAAGTTTTCAACTTGAAGCGACCCTTATACGAACACTTTTATTGTTTCGTATACTTTTCTTATTTTAGCCAACAGTCGCCGTGCATTCTGCGGCTACATTACCGACCGCCATGCTATATTACCACAAATTAACTATTAAAAATTCCGTATTGCACATTTCCATAAACACATTTGGTTTACGTAAATTGCAACCTTTAGTAAAGATTATTTTCTAGCAAACAAGAGGAATAGTAACGGTCTGTTACTATCTCTCAGCCGAGCAGGCCTCCTCTCCCCGTTTTGGATAGAAGGATTGGAACTTATACCTACCAAATCGCTTCAATGAGGATTGGTACGTTATACATATACCTAGAATTCTCTAGAGCTATGGAGGTTTCCTCATGAAGTTCTCTTTTACTGAAAAGGATGTGATAAATTGCAATTTACAATAAGACACATTGGTACCTTTAAAGCAAGATAATATATTTACTAGTTATGGCTGTTTAATCGCTATCCAACAGGTGTGACTTAAGCCAAGCGTGTACTTTAGCATTATATAAAAAATAAAGCTTTCCTTCATTTTAATCCATTAACGTTCACTAAAGTTTACGTTAAATTCGTTAGTGATAACGACCGGAACCGGCGTTGTGCTTGGTGCTCACAGAAGCACGCAAGTTCATCGGTAATATATATTCAAATTCATATTCAAAATATTCTTTATGTAAATAAACTTTACTATAATATTATAAACTTTAGATCATCAACTATACTATTGGTGAATACAGATGTACTATGAATAAAAAAGAATTAGTAAATGTATATGTACTAATTGTCATCATTCTCATGACCTTATCCCAGTCTAAGTGGGGTCTGCACAACATGTTATAAACATGTTCGTACCTATTTGTTGTATTTTATGACCGGCCGCTTTCCTGACCTTAGTCGCCTTTTACCACACCTCGGTAGGAAAGAAGGTGTTCTATTCTATTCAACCGGATACCACACAGTGAGCCAACTTATCTTAGTCGCCTTTTACGACACCTTGGTAGTAAATGAGGGTGATCTATTCTACATAACCGGATACCACACGAGTATTTGTACTAATTGTGTGTAATTTATTATTAACTGTATTAATATTTTATAAAGTGCTGCAAGAATTTATTTAAACACATTCTTTCGCTAGAATCGTATTCTCAGGACATTAACGTTAATTTGTTTAATTTTTTGATTATTATTTTGTTATTTAATATTATGAAATTCACCATTTTCCTAATTTTTTTATTTATGGAATTCCATTTCCGAATAGATATTATCACTTTCGTCAATTCTCTTGTAAAATTTAATTATAAATTAACGCATGACATGACAAATAAATTTTCAAATTTTACAAATTAACCACAAGAAATATAGATGATTTGTGTTGTTTTGAAATGTCTTTTGTGTCCCTATTTATTAACGATTATTCCACTGACCATAGTATGCTAAACAAAATCTATAATAAATAGAAACGCTTTGAATATACAAGCAGCTTGTAGAAGATGGCCCTTTATCTCAATTATTCTTACAACATCTATGTATTACGAAAGATTGCGTACCATTATATTAATACAGCATTACGAAATGACGTGATGCTTCATAGACAACGACAACCATAGACTCGAGAATATACTTACGTGCAAATCTTACTGAATACATGGGTAAAGAACATTTGAATATATGCGATTGGCGTAAAAAAGCATAGATTTTTTTACTAAATTAGAAAAATTGCCCGAAATGTGTCTAAAATGTAAAAAAAGAAATAGCAGATGAGGCTACCTTTCTCTCTTTTATGCGTGATTAGAGAAATATAAATATGGATCTCTTATATTCCCTCACTTATTTGTTGGACAGTCATAGGCCAACGAATTCTCTATGAATAATGAATATATGAAAAAAGTCATCCTCGTCCTCCTGCCCTTATACCACTCTAAGTGGGGTCGGCACAACGTGTTTTTTAACATGTTGTCACATGCTTTGGCTTCGAATTTCATGACTAGCCGCCTGCCTGACGTCGACTTACTTTCTTACTTTACTTTAACTAGTCGTATTTTACGACACCTCAATAAGAAAGATGGTGGTCTATTCTCTTAAGCCGGATACCACGCGGCGTTTTATGAAAAAAAATTGTTTTTTTTTATAAAAAAAAGTATAGTTGAGTTGGGTAATAATATCTTGCTACCCTTTGGCCGGATATAGCTAAGTTTAAGAGGTGTTTCCTTGGTTATATTGAAATGAGCTTGAACAATGAGCAGGATTCCAAAACACAGGCAATAAAGTGGAATGCTTAGTGCGAGCGGGACATCACTCTTTCTCGGAAACACGAGGCTACGTAATGGAACTCACGGAACGCGGCAAAATGGAATGTAACCGTTCAGCGGACGAACAATCGGCTATCCCGCCTAAAAATACAACCAGTGGGTACATTAAACGTCGCTCATGTTTTTCGAAATATTTATAGAACATGAGAAAGTTAGCCCTTATAGCCTGGTCGTATTTCTGTTGCTACTTATATTGTAGAAAACCGTTATTTCTTAACTTAACTTATGATCCATAGACCATAGAAGTTTTTTTAAAGCGACTGCCTCCTACTGTCACAGAACTGAACATAAACCTTCTGTTTCCATATTTGCTGTTCTAATGCGGATCGACGGTTACACATATTCCCAAAATACTCTAGAAATATGCAAGTTTCATTACGATGTTTTTTTTCAAGCGTGTGACAAATAAAATAAAAAATGTAACACAAAATAAGAAAATAAATAAAAGTTATCAAACTTCGTAGATGTCTTAATAACATGGTGGCGATTAAAAATAATATTATTTAACTCTTTAGTCTTGCCTCATGACTCAAGATGATAATTATATAATGAACAAATTTTTTTCAATGATAGATGTCCTTCCATTGGACCCTTAGGGCCACGTGGTCAGCTTACTTAGCCCTTTATTCTCAATATAATTATTATTTAATTTTAATATTGCATGGTATTCGCGTATGACGCAGAGCTGGTCAATACTGTAAACGATCTACGAATTTACAAAATTTAGATGAACAGATACATAATATGACATAATATTATAGATTTCACAAGTCTGGCATTTGTGATGATACAAACTCAACTGCCAGTTCCTTGTATCCAATATAGTCAAAAGTTATGATAATAGTCAATGATGGAATATGGATCGATTTAATATATTCGCGTAGGAGTATATACCTGTCTGCGAAGAGTTGTCAACGCGAATACAAAACTACCTTGGCTGCGTCATCGACTCGAGGGCTGAACAAGTTTAAGGTGGATTTCAAGAAGGTGGGATGAAATTTTAGTTTTATAAGCAATAGCTAATATTTATTATATTTCTACATTAATAAAATATATATTATTTAAACTATTATTTTAGAAAAGAGTGGTCACTCTTTAAACTGTTTTTTTTCTGGTTCTTTTCGGTAAGATTAGCTATCAAAACTAGTAGCTTCATTATAATTTGACGATTTAAAAGTTTAAGGATCATTTTAAGAAGGTGGGAAGAAATATTAGTTTTATAAGCAATAGCTAATATTTATTATATTATTACATTATGTAATAAAAATATATTATTTAAACTATTATTTTAGAAAAGAGTGGTCACTCTTTTAACTGATTTTTTTTCTGGTTCTTTTGAGTAAGATTAACTTTTATAACCAGTAGCTTCAATATAATTTGAAGATTTAAAAGTATTTCTAAGAACCAGCTTCAATATAAAATATTTTTAATTTAGAATTTAAAATTTATATTAATATACAGAAATGTGGGTCCTTATGTCTTACATAGATTCTAAAATGGCCTGATCGATGTATATAAATTTTTCAGACAATCTTTAGACTGTAAAGCTTTGCCTTGTAAAGCTTGGTGGCAGTCAGAGTATTTTTTTTAAGTGTTGAGTTCTTTTTCAATAGAAATTTTAAACCAGTGATCCACAGCAACGCGTGGCCGAACAGCTAGTATTTCTATATTTCAGATGTTTGTTTCGCTCAATATAGCTAAAATTGCAATGAGATACAAACAATTAAGCTATGTCGATCTATCTATGCTCCTCGCATAATGGATTACGATAAAGGTATTTTTTATTATCTGTAATCTCGAATTTCATCATATTGGTAAAATCTAGGAGAGACTAATATACCGTTTATTTAATCGACTGTTAATAAACTTTATTGACAATAAATATCAGAAGTAAGTAAATCTTTATTCGCGCTTTTACGTACGAAGAAGATAATTTATCAAACAACTATTCATAAAATGAAAGCAGGCCTTTGGTAGGATATACTAAAAGATCTATCTCTCAGAATTAAAAAAAATAACCAATAGCAGATTTGTAATTTTTGAAAATTGTTAAGTCTGAAATATTTTTAAATATTGGCAACCCTATCATGTTACCCGGTTACATTTCGGTACACATGCACTGAAACCCTAAAATGAAATTGCGATCGCTACATATATGGAGGTATGATTATAACAGACCTGTAACTTGGTTTCAGCAAAAAAAAAATAACAAGTATAGAATTCGTTTATCCAGTAATTTGGTTACTGAATTGTTAATTAAAATTAATAGTTTATGATGGAGTATTATTATATCTCACATACTACTACACAACTTTGGAGGACTATCACAGGAAAAAATTGTAATATAACAAAAGTAAAAAAAAATGAGAAAATGAATGTCTAATAGACTCAATTATTTATTTCCCATATAGATAATAAGGTGTGATTGCTATGCCAGGAGTATAAACTCTTCGTATCTCTTTCGTGCTTATTATTATTTTAGGGTCAAAAGTCAATTAAGGAGTTGCAGCGATTAATCGGTTTCTAATACTTTTTCTCAATTAAAAATATAATTATATCTGTTGATAGGGAAACAGTTTTTTTATTGATGATTTTTCGATACTTACGATTCAGTGAAAAATATATTGGTGTTTAAAATGTGTAAATGTACAAGTTACCTGCTATTATTATTTTTAATTAGGCTATAATTTATATTTTGTTTAATATTATAATTTATACAAATTTTTAAATATATTTTTTCTATTATTTGTAGTAACCTTTTAAATTGTACGAATAATATTTTATAAGTGTTGCCACAATTGGAACTGCATCACTTGTTAATATCATACGAGTTATTATACATAGAGTAGGTAAAAATTTGTAAACGTAAACTAAATACATTTAATTAATCACTACTTCGATTTTTCAAAAATAAAACTATGAATAATAATCTTGAAACCTAATTTATAGAATTAGGCGTTACTTTGCGGAGTAGGAGGAAAAATTTCGCGGATTATAGCAAAATAATATTCTTATTACTTTTGTTTAAATCTTGAAACCATTCATAATGCTTGAACATTTCGTTTTTAATAGAAAGTTGTATATACTAACATCTATGTTGGAGATGTTAACTCGAAACGTAACGTCTAACAGGATACTGCCTTAGTAATATTTCCGTTGACATTGGTGTGAGGTCTTCAACCGTTCACGAACATCTTCTCTTACGTATTTTATTTGAAACTTTCTACTTTGAAACCAACAACGTTCTGGTTTATTGTTTATTTTCACACACTTAAAATCACTTTATGATAGTTCCGATACGAAAACGACGATGTATTGAAGATCATATTATGTTAGTTAAAGATAAAACGCACTGTAACTAAACATTAACATTTTCAACATTTAGCGTTATAAACTTTATCATTAATTTTAATTAAAAATTTCGTAATATATGAAATCCTATAGCGGACTGTTTGAAATGTATGAAATAATAAAACTCTTTAGGTCTTTCGAAGTAGTATGTTCACACAAGTGTTTAATTTAATGAATGCCATAACACAATAGCTATATATATAAATTCAATAAATTTATTACATTTTTTAAATAATTTATCTTATTATATGATGTAATTGTATACAAAGCATAATATAATATTGCGTACTTTCGATAGGAAAATTCTCAGAAGGTAACATGCTGTAATGTAACTATGAAATGGACTTTATTTATTTGACATTTATTCTATTTATTGCAAATTGCTTTGCTACTAACAAATAATTACAATGTTAGCCATGCATTATATTATGTTAATATCGATATGTTTGTTCGCTAATAAAGATATATACCACGAACCACGTAGAATTTTTTTTGTAATACTTGTAGTATCACGAAAAAGGTCGAAGCGAGACAATTCTATACTGTTGCCAGATAGATTACTTCCGGGAATGTAAGACTAAAAAATTTAAGGAAAACGTGTTAAGAGTTGCGATAAGTAAATTCATTTAGTGGGCCTCATTCAATTACGAGGTTTTTGGCAGTTTGGTCGTCGAAGCTGAATTGAAAAAAGCGACTAGAGACGCCGGCGAGCGTTGACCTGGTAAATGTTTACTGTCCTTGGCGAGCCGCGGGCGCGGGTGCGTCTGCACTGACGTCATGTGAGGTGCCGATGGGTTTTAGTAGACTTGAGGTCCTTTTCCTTTTTTTTGAAACGATAATTGGCGCACGTGGTCGTCCTAAAGCCACATTTATAATTTTAATTTACTGTATTGTATATGTAGAAACTATCTGCAGCTTATCCTTTAGCGAACTAACAAGTTTAAATTTCAACATTTTTAGTAGGTACCTATTTCAAAGTACGTGCACATATATACCAAAGCCCAGTCTATATGTGTACTTTCTTACCTTCTACCATATGTTTTTACTATCACAACAGCGAAAAACAGTCGGTTTGATAACCATAATTTATGTGTGCATTGGAAACAAATTCGTAGATAAGCTGATATAGATATAATTAAAATTCTGTAACAGCACGCACAATAATAAGGTCATTGACTTTAGCCATCCGGCGCTCAATGAGAACAGAAGAATTTAGGCAAATATAATCAAATGACGTAATGCGTGTCTCACTTTAATAAATCAATTATATGTAATTGGACTATGCTGGCGTTTACGAATGGGCGTGGCAACGTCTTATCAAACTGAAGGACTTATCTTTTGAACTAAGTACATATATATTACAATTTATTGTTGAATAGTGAACCCATATACATGAAAATATCGTAATTTACCAAGAAATTGAAACTAATGTTCATTCGCTGTCAGTCAACTATTATATCGAGAATAGTTCTTGTTTTATTTTCTGTCTTATAATACTGCAGCATTATTTCTCAGGGTTCGTGAGACTTGATTCAGATTATTTACGCTATTATAGTTAGACGTCTGGCAATGTTGCGTTTTTTAAATAAATTATTCGCAACCATTCATTCATCGAGACGATCTGTGAACTGCATACGTAGGGTATGGTATAAAAACATCCAAGTTGGCAATACAACAAGCGAATTAAAGTATGGCTCTATAGCACGAGAAGCGCACAGAGCTGATCCGAGCAAGTCACTGGATTCTGGTACTTCCACATAGTTGTGCTCGAGTTACGATGCCTCACACACTTTTTGCGACATGCGGCGAAGGTCGGTCGAGGCGATCCACGAGCGATCTAGCATTCCATAAGCTATGAATGAATAGTTGTCCGACTGGTCGACCGGCGCATACTAAGTGAATACAGATTAATTTGACAACAAACATACGAGTTGGCGAAAACCGGAATGGCCGCGGGCACCCGCCCCGTGGGAACTGTCTAAAGATTTGTCTCTGTTTATTGTCTGATCGACGCAGTCATATTGAATTGATGTTTCGTTCTCGAGCTTTTGTTGTTCGTCGGCGTCGTGTGGCGTGCCGCTAATTTGCCTCTCAATTTAACGCCATCGTAAGCGCTAAGCAATTTAAAAACAAAAAAATATAATGCGAACGAATTGTTACATCACAATTTTACGATACTTAAAAAAATTACCACAATATTCAACATAAGTATAGCTTTAATTAAAAATTTGTGATGCAGACTGTTTGATGTTAAATAATAGTCATCAAGAAAGCGTTAAATTAGTACAGTATTGTACTACACCAATACTTTCTTATTAGAAAGTGGAATAGAAAAATGGGAAATGTAGCTCAGACCAAGTACGCAACTCAAACCTATTGAATAACTGGTTATAATATTACTTGAACGTAAACTGTGTATTACCAGTAAAAAAGACAAAAGATTTTTAGACATTGACTTGGATGGCCGCGGTATTAAGTGCCTTTGGTTAACAATACTACGTCATCATTTGAATTCCTAAGGGGTTTCAAAAATCCATTAATATCGATTGATAAGTCTTGTGAATTGGTTTCTTAACGTGCTTAGCGTTCCGTAAACGTAATATAAAGATGCCCTGCACGGTGGTTATACGGAATTCAAAATGCAACGGTTAATTTTATGGTGGCAAAAATAAAAAAAAAACCGGAATAAATTTGTTATAAAATGCAAATGTCTTTCGACATTCCGGTCGCATTCTCATTAAGCAAATTACTTTTGTGGGGACCGAATCTTTTAAAATCCATATTAGTGTTGCTAAAAAGGACAGATCTCCGTGAAGTCTACATTATTAAATATAATTTGATATCCGTATTTTGGGAATAGAATTATTTAGTTTTGATGTTAATCTGTACTTTTGTTTGGGTTATCTGTTCCTCAAACTATTATTTGCAAAAATTATTATATATTACATAGTTAATTTTAAATACTGGACGATCGTTATCTTTTGTTTGAAACAAGTTTATGATTAAAGCTTAGATTATAGGTTTAAATAAGATATATTTTTAACTTCTAAGCAATCTAAGTAGGATATACCAATATAACTAAGATATATATATTTAAATGTAGTCGTACGAGTTTAAGTGAATAATAAGATAAGTTTTTATTTTTATTCTAGACGTAATATTATTTTAACATAGGTAATATTTAGAATCGGTAGACATCTGAATTTAAATATTTAAAAAAATACATACTTTTGCTAACCATTGCTTTACCTGGCAACAAAGAAATTTTAATGTTGTAAATTGGTTTTTCCGACGATCGCATTTCATAACAACCGGTGATAAAGTATCATGTATTACTAACTATTATATTTTGTTGTATGAGTCAATACATTCCATAAAACCATGTTTGCTTAAAGCATAATTTCATAAAAATGCATAATCATCGAATTCCATGATATGCTTATTTTTAAAATAATACATGACCATTTCTATTAGTATAGTCTGACGTTATATAACTATAAATCTGTCGTTTTATATTTTACTTGAGGTATTCTTTTACTCTATTATTATTCTTGTATAATATATGTATTATTGTTAGAAAACGCCTTGTAACATACTATAGTCTATGGGGAACGGGGTGCAGGAGCAGGATATTTGGTAGACCTATACCTTTTGCTCACGTTCGTCCGAGCTAAGGTTTGACGTAATTTTTGTTATGGAGATAGTGACAGTGCTGTAGTACATACATATAAAAGCTATTTATTTTATAAAAGAAGGTGTAAGTATACTAATAAAGTTCTAACAATGAACACGTATGTATCACTGTCTGAATTTTGAATAAATTACATGAACCATTTTGCGTGTCAGTGTTTTTTAAATAACATCGGTTAAAGTACATATTAATCTTCTATGGATGATTTTATTAAATTTCATTCCTGGCTTTTCGTTTAAGGAAAACTGTGGTGGAAAGTTGTAGGTAAAGAAACGAAGTATATCTCTAATACTTTAGACAAATTTTACGATATGTGTATACTCATCAGTACGTACTGGACAAAATATGGTGGTATAAAGTTCCTTTTTTTTTCTAAATTCCATTGCAAGATTTTTACCTTACCACTCTCAGGAATATAATCAGGAATAAGCTGTGATAGCCTAGCGGTAACACCGTGCAACTCTTTCGAGGAGGTCACGGGTTCAAACTCGGGCAGACACCAATGAGTTTTCCTGTTAAAACCTATGTGTCTAATTTATAATTGCAATTTATCACACGCTTTTCTGTAAAGGAAAACATCGTGAGGAAACCTGCATATCTCTAGAGAATTATGGAGATATGTGTAACCTACCAATCCGCATTGGCGCAGCGTGGTAGGTCTTAGCTCCAATCCTTCTCTCCAAAACGGAGAGAAGAGGCCTATTCCCAGCAGTGAGAGAGTAACAGGTCGCTACTTACTTACTTACTCTAAGGAAAACTTATTTTGCTATATGCTCGTACTCACTTACTTTTATTTTATTAAAGGGTTAGTAGTTTTGCAACAGTAATGTCTATGCCAGCAATAACAATATATATATAGTTCTAAAATAGGAAACACGTGCTCTGTTCCACGTTATGTGCTACAGTTTGAAAATACCAAAAAAATTAAAGTATAATTTATTTACCAAGCACCACTCACATGTTTCACGTGAAACGTTATTCTGTACTTGGATGATAGCTTTATAGTCGACTAGGCCCCATAAGTTGACCCTGAACCCACTGGATTATCTGGCATCAAATACATTTCGGCAGATGGTCGCTTTAAGTTTGTGATAAGTTAGTTTTTTGTTACAAAAAATGATATTAGGTAGTTCGCAAAGGACGACCGAGATATTACTTACCTGCCTTCTTAATATTATTATTCGAATAATTGATATAAAACAAAATAATAAATTCAGCTTTAAAATCGTCATCTTCCTGCCCTTATCCCACTCTAAGTGGGGTCGGCACAACATGTCATAAACATGCTGTCACATGATTTGGCTGCGTTTTAACGACCGGCCGCCTGCCTGACGTCAACTTACCTCTGTCGTATTTTACGACACCTCGGTAAGAAAGAGGGTGGTCTATTCCACTCAACCGGATACCACACGGTGGGTCAACTTGCCTTAGTCGCCTATTTCGACACCTCGGTAAGAATTGAGGTTGGTCTATTCTACTCAGCCGGATACCACACGGCGGGTCGACTTACCTTAGTCGCCTTTTACGACACCTCGGTAAAAAATGAGGGTGGTACTATTCTCTTCAGCCGGATACCATATTCGAATAATTGATATAAAACAAAATAATAAATTCAGCTTTAAAATTGATATTTTATATGTATAATATTAAATAATATTATAAAATACCATCGATACTCTGTGAACACCTAAATATAGTATCGGCTTCAGCTTCATAGAAGACTGCGGTTTAATAATGTAAAATTTAAAATGTTTAAAAGATTGACCGCCGACTTTCTTTCTGGTTCTTCTCGGTAAGAGTAACATTTCGAACCAGTTGTAGCTTTATTAATCATATTGACCCTTGCCGATTCGATTTAAAAGTGCTTTAAAAAGAGCTTATTCGAACGAAGATTATTTGAGTATCAGGTATGAGAACGAATAGTACACTCTACATTTAGCATTACATATATTTTCTTTTATCGCGGATTATAGCAAAATAATATTTTCATTACTTTTGAATACAAAAGTTATGGATCTCCGCAAAGTAACGCCTAATTCTATAAATTACTAGGAGTCCCGCCCCAGCTTCGCACGGGTATAAAGCATATAGCCTATGTCACTCAGTGAAAAACACAGTATTTCTCTACCACATATAAACCTTCCTCTTCAATCATTCTAAAAAAACCGCATCAAAATCTGTTGCGTAGTTTTAAAGATTTAAGCAAACATAGAGATATAAGGACAGACAGAGAAAGCGACTTTGTTTTATACTATGTAGTAACTTTTATAGCTACTACTATTTTGATACTTGTCAAATTTTTACCATACTTACCAAAAGACAAAATTACGTTTAGCTGTCATTTATGTTTTGTTTTTCCATGTCATAGTCGTTTTTGTTATACCACGTTTTATAGCGACTTGAAGGGATAAAATAAATGCGGTCGAACGGGATAAAAAGTATCCTATGTCCGTCTCCTGGTTCTAAGCAACCTCTCCACCAATTTTCAGCCGAATTGGTTCATCCGTTCTTGAGTTATAAATAGTGTAACTCAGACCAACTTTCTTTTATATATATAGATTTAAAATGAAATCCAGTAAAGTTACCACCTTCATCGCTCAGCCTTCAATATCAAATGTCCATTCACAAAATGTGAGGGAACGCTAAATAAAAATTCCTTTATAAAATGTTTAGGCGTCTGATTGAGCGCCTTATTTCGGTTTCGGCGCCTCAGACGTCCATGTAGTAATAAAACCAGTTCGAATCGGTTCGTCGAATGGCCTCTATTTAAGGAACACCCGCTGCGTTCTTATCGGGCCTCTGAGTCCTGTGTCGGGTTCCTCTTATTCCCGACTAAACCGATTTGCTGCATACGTAAAATATATGATACGGATTTCTTATCTCACAGTTTCTACATATATAATAGATATATAGGGAGAAATAATTTAGATAAAAACTATACTTTGAGCCTGGGTGTATATTTGTATTTGTATTTAAGTTTGTTTTTAAAAACATATAAGCATATATTCACCAGTTTTAAGTCTACCATAACACAAGTATTAAGTTTTTTACTTTGGGGACGGACGACCGTGTGTGTAAGTATCCCATATATTTATTTATTATTATTATATTACCTAAATGTACTTACTGAAAATAGTTTTAAATTTTAATAATAATTAAGATAATTTATAGAATTAGGCGTTACTTTGCGAATGTCCATAATACAAAACTAATGATAATATTATTTTGGTATAATCCGCAAAAAAAATATTTTCGCGGATTATAGCAAAATAATATTCTCATTAGTTTTGTAATAATTAAGACTAATAACTATAGCCATGTGGTATCCGGCTGAGTAGAATATACCACTCTCATTTCTTACCGAGGTGTCGTAAGAGGCGGCTAAGGTAAGATGACCTACCGCGTGGTATCCGGTTGAGTAGAATAGACCACCCTCTTTCTTACCGAGGTGTCGTAAAATAAGACTAAGGTAAGTTGACTTCAGGTAGGCCGGTCTTAAAATACGAAGCCAAATCATGTGACAAAGTGATTATAGCATGAATATAAGAATCTGAATTTACAAAGTCGTTTTTGTCTTTGATTATATACGTCCAGAGTCTCTATTCATTTTTAAAAATCACAACGAATTTTAAAAACAATTATTTTATGTTTCAATTCATTATTCCGTCATAAATTATATGACGTCTTTTAATTCGACGAAATATTTTCATTTACAAACTAACAGCCATACTGATTTATTTATATGTAACTAATATAAGTATAACCGGACTGTCCGGAAAGCAACCGGATACTGGGCGTGATACCCGTCGTATAATTAATTCACACTTTATTGATAGAGTTT
Organism: Morpho helenor; assembly: GCA_029227775.1. Classification (NCBI taxonomy): domain Eukaryota; kingdom Metazoa; phylum Arthropoda; class Insecta; order Lepidoptera; family Nymphalidae; genus Morpho; species Morpho helenor. The sequence continues at coordinate 12,227,449 of JARGCU010000028.1, read as the reverse complement.
TTAAATGTTACTTCCTGTGGTTTATTTCGGTTGCTAAAATGAATTATTCATATATTATATGAATATGATAATTATATCTCATTTTCAAAATGTGTTCTATTTTAGGTATTATAATTTCAATTTTAAATATATGTAATCATTGAAGCTTTTAAATCATCATCCTCCTGCCCTTATCGCACTCTATGTGGCACAACAAGTTACAAACATGTTGTCACATGATTTGGCTTTGCATTTCACGACCGGCTGCCTGTCTGGCGTCAACTTACCTTAGTCGCCTTTTATGACACCTCGGTAAGAAATGAGGGTGGTCTATTCTACTTAGCCGGATACCACACGGTGGCATTGAAACTTTTAAATATGGCCTATTAAATATTATAGTGCACATTTTATTTTATAATATATAAAATACATGTTATTAATATAAAAGTATCGTCCTTAATTACTTTTAATTTGTACTTAAAAACTAATGAGCCTTTATAAAAAAGTTTTATCCAAACGATTTCAATTACAAAATTAACATAATTCTACTAATACAATACAACAATATGTAAATGTTCGTAAATAAATAAATTTCATTCATTCATTCACTCATTTCCATTCATTCAATACTAAGTACATTTACTGCAATGATATTTGAATATCAACAAAGGATCTTGAATGTAGATACAATATAAATCAATTGCGAGTACAATATATTGCTTCGAACTCCTTTAATAAGCTGTATAAGGAAAATTCTATACTAGTAAAATAAAATACCATTGCAGTAATTTATATTTATTATGTCAATCCTTAATGCAGAAATTTTAATAGATTGTAATAGATGGCGTTTTCCAATGTCCTGTTCCTGTAGAATTAACAGGATTTCTATAGTCTATATGTTATTTCGCTATATAAGGAATAATTGTGCCAAATTTCATCGAAATTTGTCCAGAAGATTTGCCGTGAAAGAGTAACAAACATACATTTATACTCACAAACTCGCATTTATAATATTAGTAGGGCAATGGAATACAGTTAAGATCAGCTGTTATCATTTCTTTAATAATATATCTGTCAAACTGTAGGATTTGTGTTCTATATCTCGATAGGCGTGTATAAAACATGTCATTTGGCTTTTGTCGGCCGAACTTGCCTTGAGCCAGGGCGTGCCAATGACTCGCGGGCCTTGAAGTCGTAGTAGACAGAATTGGGGCCTCACTGCGCCACTTCTACGTATTCTGTTTCAATTCGTTTATTTCTGCAATTTGATAAAAGTTTATCAAATGCGTATGTGTGTGAAAACGGCTGTGATAGTCCAGCGTGCGACCGTGAAAATCTCTAGAGACGATCATGGGTTCAAACCCCGCGTAGTTACCATTTACTTTTCTATTAAAACTTATGTGTCAATGTGAGGAACAAATCTGAGGAAGTTGACCGATGTCAAAGTGCCGAAGAAATATTTATATCAATATTTAGGATTAACATTACAATACATCGTCCGATAATAGGTATCATTTTTGAATTAATTTAAATTTGTGTAATAAAGAGATTAGAAACAAACAAAAAGGCAAACGTACAAAATGTACAATAAAAATGTTATTTTTCTTTGTAACCATATTTATGGCAACACTAAGGTTAAATACATCTCTTTCAGAACTGATAATATCAAGTTCGCTATTAGTAATCGCCGGAAGTTTTTACGTTACACGTCATTGTGTGGCTTTATAAAAGCGGATCTGCTAAAATATACTTTATCATTATCAGTGACGACAATGTCAACCGAATACGTGATTGAGTGGGCCTGGGACGTTATCTTTCACTTAAACATAACACTAATTATATATGAAATTGTTCAATGATGTTCCAGCGTTCCATTAGTATGGATTCACAAAATCTTGGCATTCACTCTAGAGCATTCAAATTCCTTAACTGATGCACCAATATATTATGTCGAAGCATAAATTACCAACTATTTCGTTGAGATTAACTGGAAAAACGTAAACTATTAATATTTATTTTCATTTCTTTTAAGGTACTTATAACTCAAATCATATATAAATATTTGTGAATTTTAATTTTGCCAAATTTCACTATCCTACTTGTGCGCAAATTGCTTTAATAGGGGTAAAAAATTTAAGCGTCACGTATCTTTAACGAAGAAAAATCTGTGCATCTCTACAAAATTGTTGTGATTCATGTAATCTACCAGTCTACAGTCAAGCAGCGCGTAGGGTTTAAGTTCCAATACTTATTAGCATAGAGAGGCTATTTTTAAGTATTTGGCTGCTACTTTACTATTTTATTTGTCGTTCAGTTTCTTCATTACTGAAGATCGTGGTCCTGGCTAGACTCTATCCTCGACTGCATCAATTGTTTCTGTCGCCAGTGGCCACAATTGCTAACCCATAAAAGTGATTCGTCGTGCCGCACTGACCCAGTTGGTCGGACCACCTAGTTGTTGTTGGTCTTTTACCTTAGGTGTTGCCGGTAACTACAAGTCTCTCAAAGGTCTAAGGTCTAAAGTCTCAAAGGTCTAAAATCTCTCTACTATGAGTCTCGTCTCCAACGACGCATGTGTCCGAAGTATTCGAGTAGGCGTTTATCGTATATGGAAGACAGGCGTGTCTTTATTTTGGACTGCGAAAGAATAGATGCATTTGTGCGCTTGGCAGTCCACGGTATCATCTGCCTTTAGCACCACATTTCGAAAGCATCTATTCTTTTCCTTTCTCTCGCTTTTATATTCCATGTTTTGACTCCATACATAAAGATTGGGAAGACTGGGACACGCACAATTAGAGAGCCTTGCGGTTCATAAATCGAATGAATAAGAATTAAAAATGGTAACAATAGTCACATATGAGTAGAGCTGGTAAGATAAATGCGTCATCGCATTTTTAGTCTGTAATATACAATATATCAATAGAAAAACACCGACTTAAAATACAGCTATACATTACCAGTACATTCTAGGTACTTCGTGATGGAATGTGAAGGTATATTGAATATAGTTTTCACAGATAGCGACAGTCACTTGCAAAAACTATGAGTGGCAATCTTGTAGCAGTATAAGGAATATCACGAGATAATTAATGGAGAGCTATTAATCGTTGAATATCCACAGACAACGGCGCCAATAATATGCAGACGTTCCTTTCCCAAGGTAGTGGCTTCCATTGATCGTATTGTTTTTTTTATTGATAAAGTAAAAAATAAATGTCTTTACATACAAATACCAATGAAAAAGGACATTTCCCACTGTTGCCTAGTGTGATTTATATATAACTGTACTAGGGGATTCGCCGGCGGTGAAATAAGTGTGTTACAAAGTTTTTCCTATTTCAATTACCATAAAACTGGTATTTATTATTTACCTAAACCTTTTTCAAGAGTTGCACAATATTTTAGTAGAAACCTTAAAAACCCGTTCAGTAGATTTTGAGAAAATCGATACAAACAAACGGCTTTAAGGGATTTTGTTTTTCAATATGTATAGATAAATACTAGTGAAAGTGTTATTTGAAGTCAAAAGCTACTTATAAGGCTAGATGTGCTAGGCATAGAGTTATTATATCATAGAGGAGCGCCATTAGGAGTCCAGTAAGTGAAAGTGTCACAATAAATAATGAGAGGGAATATGAAACTCGTATACTTCATCTTAGTCTAATCATACATAAAAAATAGAGACAGATAGATAAAGTGTCATTAGCTTTCTTTTTATTGCAGTAGGGCATATTTTAGGCTGGCGTCTCTACTCTAGTATAATAACTCTATGGGCGGAGATCTCACAGTGTTTGAAAATCGATATAGTTTATGGTATGTGCTTATATCGCCTGTTTGCAACTGTAACGTGTTAATGTGATATTTGCTGACTATTCTACGTTAAATTTATTTTCGTTGCACAAACTAGAGCATGTGTTACACAAACGTCATTATAACTAGTCTATTAAATAATTAATTTTATTAAACTCTACCAGGTCCGGTCACGTGTTGCTGTGGCTCTGTGGTTTCCATTTCCTTTTGAAACAAAAATGTCATTGATAGTTAAAAGAATCGCCAACAAACTGTATAGGATTATCCGCTAGGTCATTCTAAAGAATGTCTGAAAATTTCATTACAATCGGTCCAGCCGTTTTGGAGTCAATAACGAACACTCTCTTTTGTACATGTAGATTAAGCTTCTAATCTCAACCGAACAAAATATACAGACACTTAAATTTGATTGAACAAGCTTTGATATCTCAACTTAACTCTTTTGTTGGACCAACAACCAATCTGCATTGGAGCAGCGTATTGAGTCTTAGCTCCAACTCTTATCTCCAAAACCGGAGAGAGGAGGCCTATGCCCAGCAATAGAATAATACGAGGCCGTTACTTTACTTTTACTTTTATTTTAAGTTTCAAATGTTGATGAGATGCTTTAACGCATTACGGTTGCAAAAAGGCGATATCACATCATGAACTATATCGTTTGTCGATTAGAACGGAACATATGGTAGGGCGTGGTGGAGTTTATTGACCGAAAACACGGAGACAACTTAGACGAGCACTATTTCCGGTGGGGCAAGGGGACGGGGCATGCGGCGGTAGTTCGCACGACCCTGCAATAAGTTTTAATTGACTCGACCGTTCGGCCGCCGCAGGAAACTGTGGCCACGGTCGATGCCTACGGTGACCTTTCTGTACGCTTAATTCATAAGCCACATGACCTATACGCACTTGTTACTCTTCAATTAAACCGTACAAGATAATAAATGAATATGTTACACTTATAGACACGGTCGTCCGTCCTCAAACTTAATACTTGTGTTATGGGTGACAGACAACTGGTTAATTTAGCTATAGATATTATAAAAGAACGTTCACAATTTTTTTCTGTCTGTATGTTTTTTTTTACAAAGAAAGGCTAGCGCCTGGCTGCGATCTCGCCTAATGGTAAGCGAAAGATGCTGCCTAAGGTGGACTGCGCTTGCCACTATAGTGCCTATTCACTCTTTTTTCGAAATTTTGCAGATCGTAAGAGTCCGGAAAGATAGATGCAGGGAGGGAATTCCACATTTTGGCGTATGTCATTGATTTTTCTAAAAGATTGTGCATTTCTTGAGAAAGGTTTAGGTTAGTACATTACGGTTGATTCCCGCGGAGTCGGTATTTACGTGATAAAACTTTGTAACACACTGATTTTCCCGCGGGCGTTGCGGCGGGCACAACTTATACTTATATAATTTTAAAATAAATATATGGGCTAATTACACACACAGTCGTTCTTCCCTTAAGTGAGTAACTTTATACTTGTGTTATGAGTGATAGACAACTGGTAAATAAATACATGTATAAATTTAAATTAATACTTAAATACACCCAGACTCGAAGGACCACCAAATTTTTTTAGGAAATGTAGCTAAGTGGGAATCGAATCCACGAACAACATAGCGAAAGCTAGGAAGTAACCGTTACAGTAATACAACAATAGTAAACATTTTCAATGTTTGAACTGAATGGCATTTGCGATGGTCATACAAGTTTCAAATTACTTTTTTTAAGAACTTTTTATTCCAGTATAAAAACAGTTACAGTTTCGGATTCAGAAAAATTTGTAGACATTGAACAAAAAACGTAGCACTAAGAAATAAAAACGAACATTTGTTAAGTCATCAACCGCGCAGACTCGCGGAAATTTTCATTCGAATATTCAGATTCAATCAAAATTATTTAGTTTAGAGGCATCTCTTTAAATTATACTTTGCGGAATAAGTATGAAAAAATTGGTAGAATTATTTTGCTATAAACATGTATGATATATTCTTATTTCTTATTTGTTTCTTCGAGAGAAGGAAAGAGCTAAGACCTACCACGCTGATCCAATGCGGATTGGTATGTTACACATATCTCCAGAATTCTCTAGAGATATGCAGGTTTTTTCACGATGTTTTCCTTCACCGAAAAGCGTGTGATACATTGCAATTATCAATTAGACACATAAGTACTATGAGTATATAGTTCTTAATAATTACTGAAATGTACACAAAAGTATTCAGGAGCACAGTTTGTAATAAAAGTAATTTATGAATTTTCCCAATTTACATATGTACGTAACATACGAATTTATGATATGAATATAAGATCACGTATTGAAATAATGATATATTAAAGCTATGCTAAACTAAAAATTAAATATTTTTTATATACAAATGGTTTTTTCTGACATTGTGCTAACTGGCTTCTTAGACTGAATTCCATTCCACGCGCGCTAATAGTGATGTCATCGCTCTTTCTCTCCGGTATTTACTGTTATAGAATGCAAAATAGTTTTTAAAAATCGCAAGACCCCGTAAGTTCTTCACATGATTGATATATAAGCATTATGTACCTACCTACCTTTTTTTATGTATCTTATTTTATTATCATCCTCCTGCCCTTATCCCACTCTAAGTGGTGTCGGCACAACATGTTTTAAACATGTTGGCACATGATTTGGCATCGTATTTTACGACTGCCGGACGCCAACTTACCCTAGTCTATTTTACGACACCTCGGTAAAAAAGAGGGTGGTCTCTTCTACTCAGCCGGATACCACAAGGCGAGTCGACTTACCTTAGTCGCCTTATACGACACCTCGGTAAGAAATGAGGATGGTCTATTTTATTCAGCCGGTTACCACACAGAATTATAAGCTACAATTGTACCAAATATTATGAATATTGTTACAGCAAAAAATAATAGATTAATAGAATATTAGTTTTAATTATATTAATGGGGACTATTAAAATTGTTAAGGGCCTGTTTCACAAGTTACCAATACTGTCAGCTTATTCGGAACATATCTGACACATATCTCGGAATTTTGCGTTTCTCAGGTTTCTGATAGGCTTATTCAGAACTTAAAGTCCCTAATAAGTTAACAGGTACATTATATGGCTGTTATTTTGTTTATCTGCTGCATAGCAAATACCTATTTTAAAATGTCAGCGATTTTATTTTTTTTTTAATTTTTCACATTTTAGAGTCTGTACTTAAGACATTTATCTGCTATTTATGTGTTACTTAGTTTATTTGTCGGTTAACTATCCAACACTTTATCAGTAACTTGTGAAACAGGCCCTAAAAGAATTTTCGGTGATCAATTGAACATGTACCAGTGCTATGTTCTACTTGACAAACACTCTCCGACAATCAAGTATACGATTGTGAAATTTCCACGCGCCTCTTCCATTGTGAAAATAAGCAGTCGTCACGATTTGATCAAATCGTTGCCCCACTTTTTGCAATGACAAAAACACGCGTCGCATTCCTAGTGTGCAGCGTCGACTCACATATTATAAGCATAATAACGTTTCAATTACGCTGTTACAATCGAGATCAGCTGATGTGAAAACGGCCTTTGCATCCGGAATAAGTTTAAACATATCGACTTGCTGCTTGTTATCAATTCTATGAACCAAATACAAGAGCCGCTTTTACCGCCAAATGGATTTAAGTTTTTCTAGTCTAAAACTGTATACTCACTAATACCCTATCCATTAAAAAAAAATTGGACACGTTCTTTATTCTATTGTTATTTTAATTCTCTCTGTGATATGTACTGTACCGTAGTTGTGATATTTAATATTTTTCATCATATTTTTTTCAAAATGGTATAAATCTATATTATCTAATCTATAATAATTTAAAATGCTTTGAAAAGAATAAATAAAAATATAATTTAATGGTAATGTAATGTAATCTGCCTACTAAAAGAACCTTTTTGGACATATTTATATTTAGTTAAGTAATAAGTACCTAAACCAGTGGAGTATAGTGTTGTGTACAGTAATAAATACATCAAATATAGAACATACAGTGCAGATTTTTTTTACAGGGCAAAATGAATATTTAGATGGTGGTGGCGATCGTGTGCAGTTTTAGTGTATCGTTGTGTTATTAGTGTTTGTAGTGCTTGAGTTTTTACGAATCCTGAAAACGGATAGTAGGTATACATAAAATTCAACACCAACCGGTTTGATTTCCACCGAGGGCCAACTAAAATCAATGTTTAGTTCTGTCTGTTAAATTCTAGATGTATTCATGAATTTAACTATTTATTTATTCAAATTCAAAATTCAAATTCCCTCCCTACGAAATAAAACTATCACAGATATTTAAAAAAATACTCCGATCGCCACCAAACGTTACAATATTATCCTCTATCAATATAAAGATTATCTGAAAATTTAATTAAAATCGGTTTACCCATTTCAGAGTACATAAGGGACATACAGGTAAACATTCATTTTATATAGTTATATATAAATAATATATGTATATTTACCAGTTGTTTCGCACACATAAAACAAGTATGAAGTGACTTACTTCGGGAACGAACGATGTGTGTGTTTGCCCCATATATTAATAAATAATACAATTTATATGAATGTTACAAAGCAGAGTTTGAATTGCAACGATACAACAATGGTGTTCGGAGAATGTAGAGAATGTATTCCAACAAGTGTTGGCAGTTTGTACACATATATCCTTGTTAGCTATGGCTGTTAACATGAATGCCGGTTCAGTCGCCCCGCGGCCGGCCGGCGGCGAAGCCCCAAGTCGTGACAGACGTATGTTACTAACTAATGGCAAAGAAAAGAATGCCGCCTTCCATTAACCGATCCAGTGCGATTGTTGGTTTGAACAATTTGCACGCGCGAACCGAACTTGTCTCAACTGCTATAGCGTTATTCGATACAATATCGACACGCTTTACTTTTTACAAATTACTTGAAGAGATTCAATGTCATTTGTTTCCTTGTCGAGTGACTGAATAAAAACTTGTTCACGTACTAAATTGCCCTCGACAGTCAATGATACTATTTAGTTTTTCACGTCTTATTATATCACAGTAAATAAATAAATATCGAATGTTTTTTGTACGATTTTGTAAGATTAAACGTATAGACTTTAAAACTTCCTACTCATCTTACCGTGGTGATATATAGCCTATAGCCTTCCTCGATAAATGGACTATCTTACACTGAAATAATTTTTCAAATCGGTCTAGTAGTTCCTGAGATTAGCGCGTTCAAACAATCGAACAAACAAACCCTTCAGATTTATATATTAGTATAGCTATAGGGTAAAGCCTTCCTCTCTCTTTAGAAAAATCATTTGCTTCTCCAACTCGGATGAGAAGGTTTCATATTAAAATTCCAGAAAGTCTGTGGGTATAAGGTTGAATATTGCTGTATATCTAGGCAAAGATCTCCTCTCTTTTTAGAATGATGATGTGCTCTTTATCATATATATTATATCTCTAACTTTAAGTAGGTTTTACCACAATATTTGTCATCATATTAAAAAACATTCTTTCGTTTCTTTGTCCCGAGTTCAAACCTCGGGCCGAAATCAATGAGTTTTTCTGTTAAAACTTATGTCTAATAAATACATACAATTTACCGCACGCTTTTCGTTGAAGAAAAACATTGTGAAAACAGCAGTGGCATAGTAACAGGTTACTTTTAGTAAAGGATAATGAATTGTAAATATTAATTAAGCATATTATTTACTATACAAAACCAACAGTTAGCCTGTCTTTTATCATCAAGCCAAGATTTGAATCTACGAACTTTTGCTAAAAATCACGCGATCACAGGCTACCACTGTCTCGCACAATAAGTACAATAATTGGACTGAATCGAGTTTATAACGAGGATACAGTTAACTGTTATAGATTATAAACTAAAATAAAAATAGATCGTTTTGTTAGACGCCGAAGCAATTAGCGAAGATAGTGCCATATGTAACGTCGCTCCGTGGGGTGGTGAGTGGTGATCTACGGTCCGCACATGGAGACCACGCGACACGGTTACAGAGTAAATAAAACGAACAGAACCGTTACCATTATACATTGAATTTTATATTACAAAAGTAATAATAAAATTAAATTTGAATTTAATTTTATTAAGTAAAGTTAAATTTGAATGTGAATGGATACGTGCCTAGAGGGAGGCCTAAAAAGAGATGGTTGGATTGTGTGAAGTATGACAAGCATATAATAGGAGTGGCGCCAAAGTTGACGAATGATAGGACAGAATGGAAGAGAAAAACATGTTGTGCCGACCCCACTAAGAGTGGGATAAGGACAGGAAGATATAAAAGTAATAATAAAATTATTTTGCTGTAAACCGCAATAAAGTAAAATAGAAAATATTAAATGCTAAATGTAGAGTGGAGTATCCGTTTTCATACCAGATACATGCAGGATTCGATGCAATACAACAAACTCATGAATCGTTTCGCCCCGCAACCTGATCATCATCAGGAGATAGATACACCACTAAATAGCAAAGCATGCTTTGCGATTTCTTGTGCATGTGTTTTTACGAATCAGGTATGAAAACGGATAGTTCACTCTACATTTAGCATTATATATATTTTCTATTTTACTTTATTGCGGATTATAGCAAAATAATTTTATTATTACTTTTGTATTATGGATCACCGAAAAGTAACGCCTAATTTCATAAAAGGATTTTATATTCTCGATAGAAATTCGGAGTAATTTTTCCTTCTTTATCTAAATTTGCATTTTAATGCCGTGTGGTATCCGGCTGACTAAAATAGACCACCCTCATTTCTTACTGAGGTGTCGTAAAAGGCGACTAAGTTGACCCACCGTGTGATATCCGGTTGAGTAGAATAGTCCACTCTCTTTCTTATCGAGGTGTCGTAAAATACGGCTAAGGTAAGTTAACGTTAGACAGGCGGTCGTTCTTAAAATACTTACTAAATCATGTGACAACATGTTTATAACATGTTGTGCCGACACACTTAGAGTGGGATAAGGGCAGGAATTAAATTGCTTATCAAACACAATTAAAATGCTTATCATCCGATAAGCATTTTAATTGTTTTCGTATTTTTTGTGGCATAGGATATCGAACGAGAATGCGGGTTAGCTAAAATAATCACTGCCGCCCACGACCTTTAGCAGAGCGAGTGTGTTGACAACCTTTTAAATGAAGGAATATACGTTTGTTGAAAGTAAAGAAAGCCTTTTTTTGTGAATAGAATCATTTAAAAACATTTTTGTAGTCGAACATATAATATGTAACAATAAAAAGTTAAAGGGTCAGAATTAAGTTAAATTCATTAAAGGTTATGGACAAGGGAAATAAAAAGTAAGTAAGTAGCGGCCTGTTACTATCCCATTGCTGAGATAAGCCTCTTCTCTCCGTTCTTGGAGAGAAGGATTGGAGCTAAGACCTACCACGCTGCTCCAATGCGGATTGGTAGGTTACACATATCTCCAGAATTCTCTAGAGATATGCAGGTTTCCTCACGATGTTTTCCTTCACCGAAAAGCGTGTGATAAATTGCAATTATCAATGAGACACATAAGTTTTAACAGAAAAACTCATTGGTGTCTGCCCGGGTTTGAACCCGTGACCTCCTCGAAAGAGTCGCACGGTCACACCGCTGGGCTACCACAGCTTATAAAACAGCGGACAAGGGAAATATTAGGTATAAATTAATTTAATCGGGAATTTAAAGGAATCGGCGTTCTGTACCGTTTCTTTAATCATGTGTCACAGCGCCAAGAAAAAATGAGCCAGGCATAAAAAGCGTCGAGCAGCACCAGGCGTGAGAACATCGACACGTGGCCGACCGCGAGCTCATTCATGCATTTGATTCATAAATTGTACGCGCTAAGGGCATGCGCATTGTTGATTATTCGCTCATGACCCCGCCACAATAGATGCGTCTGAATATTGCAACTGTGCCGTATAATGGGCTGTTACATTTGTAGCTCTCAACGTCATCGCAAGCGCATCGCATATCGTATCTATCACTTGATTGCAACGTGTCAATAATAACGTCGTATGTTAGCTTTTTTCAGTGAATTCCGGGTCGTAATAGTCATAAATATATAGACATTTAAATAATCAGATCGATTATTTTAATGGTTTTACCAGAATATAGTCAGTTTAGCTTTTCAAAAGGTTTATATCTATAGTTTGTCTTTATGACGACTAGGCATTTGGCGCATTTGGCAATTGGTGACACTGCTTTTAGCTACCAACTACAGTCTTTACGATGACTGGGCGTTAGGCGCAGTTGGCAGTTGGTGACACTGCTCAGCTACGCAGGTCGCGGGTTCGATTCCCGCTGAGAGCCAACATTTTCTATAAACAATTTGTTGGTTCTTCGAGCCTTCTTATATTATTTATTTATTACTAGCTGTGGTTGCGGCTCGCCCGCGTGGAAATCAGTGTGCCACAAAGTTTTTCCCGTGTGAATACCGATCCTGCAGGAATTCTTATGTAGTCTATTAACATAAACCTTCCATAAGAATTTCACTACCATTTAGTGGAAATCGTACAAAAATTCGTTCAGTAGATTTTGAGAAAATCGATCACATACAGACTTGGGGGACTTTGTTTTAAAATAAGTATAGATATAGATAAGGGTACTGGGAGACTTATTAAAACATGATTTTTTTTATGTTTTCTTGTAAATTTTCCACGATTTCATTTATTAAACAACAGAAATTTAAATCCAAATACAGATCGACCAGGCGAACTTAAAAAGGACCAAGTGAAATTGAATTGTACCTAACTCATATAATTTTGTTGAGAATGCGCATGCAATCTTTTGTAGCCGATTGGCGGCTTCGGCGCCCGCAATAAATCAGGGTCGATTGAGGTCGGGCCGGACGCGAGTTGTTATTTTTAAAATTGCGTGTACATTATTATGTCTTTAGGTGGAATATGATAATTGCTGGAGGCGCCGTAAGCTGACACCGACTATGGGAGTACAGAGCGGTCGAGGCCACGCGATGAGTGCCCGAGCCGTGCGCCCGCCTCTTCCACGTCTCATCGCGTTTCGTACTTACTGTGGAATTACTACATTGAGACTAATATAGCGAATAGACATGGGCTCTATAGATATATCATCATCATCCTCCTGCCCTATTACATTATAAACTACATTAGTAGTGATAACATAAGGTTGATATTATGGCACCTTAGTAAAATCGTTACTAAATAAGTATATACATATATATATCTTCCTGCCCTTATCCCACTCTAAGTGGGGTCGGCACAACATGTTACCAACATGCTGTCATATTTGGCTGCGTTTTTAAAACCGGTCGCGTGCCTGACGTTAACTTACATTAGTTATATTTTACGACACCTCGATAAGAAAGAGAGTTGTCTATTCTACTAAACCGGATACCACACGGCGGGTCGACTTACCTTAGTCGCCTTTTACGACACCTCGGTAAGAAATGAGGATGGTACTATTCTATTCAGCCGGATACCACACGGCGGTGTGGATTTACTACAATGAGACTAATATAGCTAATAGACATACGCTCTATAGATATTTATATATAAATAAATAAATTGATGGTCTGGCGGTATGTGCACATCATGAAAAATATTCTAGATAGATACGTTTTATACCTATACTTGCCCTTAAAGAAAAAGAAATAAGTTGTCGTTGATTCGCTTCGGAGTTACTAACGTTATGTTACTAATCTTCTGTTAAGCATAGGTATTGTTAGCTATTCCAAAATATTTGTCTAATGCTACACCGAAAATAATATAGGAAACTATGAAAAAAGCCGATAAGCAGCCATGGTGGCAGTGGCTGTCAAAAGTGGAAGACGTAAAAACGGAAAAACGATAGACATTGTATTAGAATATCAATATAGATATAATAATAAGCATATAATTAAATAAAATGCAAAAGTACAAGTGCAGTATTTTACTAAGCATATTATCAAAAGAGAAGGCTACCCCTTTACAATTAGTACACACTAAGATTTTGTTCAAACTGTGCTACTTCAAATATTCAATATATCCCCTCACATAGTTTACTGATATAATGAGTTGAATCAAAAATAAGCAAATGTAAAACAAATATACTTAAATGGGCACAATCGTAAAAGAATTGGCAAAATTTTTAAAACAATATTCCAAAAATGTGGTCTAAATTACAAAATTATATAGCAGGAGCGCCAATATCGACCGTCATTAATTTGGCATTTTACGGTAAAGTACGTTAAACAACAAACTTTTCGTATTATTAATGCAGTTTACCTGATTATTAGGGGTCACGATGACATGCATGAAACTGTTTCTTTTTTCCTCGAATGAGCACTGATTAACATTTAAAAAGCATCGGCGGGAAGTCAAACCGACAATTACAAGGGAATGTTACCCAATAATGATAACAAAGCTATTATGGCACCTATGAATAATGCTTTGATATTAGAAATTAACATAATATTTTTTGTCGACTCCTTTGGAGGTGGCCGCGGACAGGTACACGCTGAGGGTGCAGAATTCTTTGAATGGGCGTTATAAAAATGATGTAACTGCATTCGAAATTTAACCTTCATGCTGTGCAACAAGTTTTAAAATGGGTATAAATATTTTTAAGTAAATGGAAAACAGCGTTATAAGATATTTAGTGGTAATTTCTATCTTACTCCAGAGCAATTAGGTCCCTAATTCTTCGTGTAGAGGTAGGTGCCGAGGAAGGCTATGCTACTATCAATCAGCAAGGCGCCATTGAGGGTTGGTCGAGGTTCGTGAGAAACCGTAAACACTTACCCGCTTTATCTGATAGATTTTTTTTCCGATCAGCGGCGGGTCCGGTCAATTAATGGATTACGCCGTTACTTGGTTTATTTTTGAATCTACTGACGCACTGTAGGCATTAGAGGTAACTAATTTATGTAGATGGGTTTGACAGGTAAGGTATTACGATAACGAAGTCTTCGTGAAATAATGTTTTCAATGGCCAAAAATTGTTTCTATGGAAGTTGTTAATTTTTTCAAAAAGTCTTTTTTTATCTTTCAAAGATAAGAAGGAAGGATTAATAGTTTAGTAGAATTTTGTATTGTTAAATGTGTTAACTGGGGAATCTCCCAATACCCAGAGATACTTAGTAGTTTATTAGATCTAAAAATGTTTTTGGCTACAGGAGCAATCAACAAGAGTATATAATTTAAGAAGTAAACATCAAGCTTAGATCTTTATCAACAAAATACTTAGGGAATACCTATTGTGTAATTTTTAATATTGTAAAGAGAATCAAAGGTTAATCATTGTTTAAAAATAATTATTGTCTATGCAATGTGAGCAAAAGCTTCCCATTAGTGGGGAATATTAACGTGACTGTTTTCAATTAATGCACTTGGAAACCCTGGGTGCGTTGCTTGAGATTTGAAGTTAAACTTATTTTAACATTTATTGAAGGAAAATACCATGATAGGATTTGCTGTAAATGTTGTTTATGATAACGAAATACAGAAATTCTCTAAATCTCACATCGACATATATGGATTACACGTGAGCTATATTATAAAGCTACATCAGTTTTAGTGTATTGATATACATTTTCCGATTTATGAAAAAAATATTTTGGTTTTCCATCCAACACCCTAAACAAGTGATACTTTATTCATTAATTAAGTGTATTATATACACAATAATTTATAGAATTAGGCGTTACTTTGCGGAGGTCCATAACTTTTGTAGTCAAAAGTAATGAAAATATTATTTTATTATAATCCGCGATAAAAGAAAATATATGTCATGCTAAATGTAGAGTGTACTATTCGTTCTCATACCTGATACATGCAGAATTTGTAAAAACTCATGCACTACCCGTCACCGATAACACAATACACAAGCAATGCACACATTCACCATGACAATCTCAACAATTTCAAGCCAAAACCGAAGCATCGTCAAGAGCTAGACGAGAGGCGGAGGTGGAGGAGTTTCTTTTATCGCGGATTATAGCAAAATAATATTTTCATTACTTTTGTATTATATACACGTTCAAACCTTTCCATGCTATTATTTTTAATTATCAGTACTCCGTACTACTAACATTAAGTATATTCGATTTCTTAGACTAAGTTGACCCGTTCGTCTGGTAAATGATGCTAGTTCTAAGCGTTTTAGAATTGAAGACAAATATTTGTCAGGACTTGTGCTGCGTGTATGCCGGTGCACATGTGCGTATAAAAAACTGTGTGTTGTAGTGTTGGGCTCGGGTCTCGGTGTTGACAGTACGCATAACTACGGCAAGGCGGTGCGGCGCACCCGCGCGACCACCCTGTGCCTTCGTGTACCGAACCGCCCTAGCGCCTGTCCCACTCAACATAATTTAAACAACATAAATATTATCATCAGCACAGTACAAATAAAACGAGGATTAAGTATGACTGTATTTTTTGGTGTTGCTGTCTTTTTGTCAAGTCTTATTTTTAACGCACTCGGCGTTGTAAACTTAGAATATTACTCATTCTGATAAAATATCAATATAGAACAAACTATTTAAAAAATTACGTTACTACTACTACATTTATTTACACTATTATTAACATTTTACAATGTTTATATTCTTTATTTTGCATAACTGTTACATCTGTAATGAGTCTCTATGTATGTAAAGTTGCATGTGATTGAAGATAATTTGTAGCGTACTTAGTTCATATGTGAGCGTTGAGGGTTTTCATATTGTAGAATTTAAATATAAATAGGTACCTTTCGTCCTAATTAGTATTTACGATAACAGTAAGTAAATCGATACTAAATTGTAAGTAATAAAGTAAAAATTTTAGTTGTTTTTAGGGCCGGAATAAACCGATAATATTATAATAGATCATTTTTTATGAAAAAAGATAAGAGTGTTTATTCAAAGCTAGTGGCAACTTGGTTACCCCACTAAATAAAATTTGCTAGTGAAAATTTTTCATTATAATTACGACACTATTATTAAGCCAAGTCTGCGAAGAGTGTTGCCAGTAATCTCTGGATTTGAAATTGAGTACCATTATTATCATGCGGTAATTAATTAAGAAGTCGACAAACTTAAATGGTAATAAATGGGGTAAAACATTGGAAGAACTGATGGATGTATGACTAATCCGCGCTGGAAGATACATGTTATTGCGTGAAGACCTTTAAAAATGCCCATATCCAATAGTGGACATCCACTGATGAAAAACAAGTAAATCTGCTTAGGCGGCAATTCCAAAAAACCATAGTTAATATTTGTGAAGCATAAGAACTTATTTAACAAAAATAAGTATTCTTTTAACGTAATATGATAAATTCAAAATAGCAATAAATTGATTTATGTAGATCTGTACGTAACATTAAAGATACAACAACATATACTTCTTATTGCTTTATGTCTAGTAAAAACATCCTACTTTTTTTTGGTATATAGAAAAAATTATAATAACTACAACATTGGCTTACATCTTAGTTGGATTATAAATTGATTGTATTGTGAATGAAAGAATGTCTCACACCCACGCTCGTGTGAAGTGTCTTGGTTGCGCGTTATCTAAAGGAATCCCATCTAATTTAATAAATATTTAATTTAGTCGGAAAATGAAGAAGACGTGAGACATTCCAGGGCATCCTGCCGCAATCGTAATAGCGGGTA
Source organism: Morpho helenor (assembly GCA_029227775.1). NCBI lineage: Eukaryota > Metazoa > Arthropoda > Insecta > Lepidoptera > Nymphalidae > Morpho > Morpho helenor. The sequence continues at coordinate 12,210,015 of JARGCU010000028.1, read as the reverse complement.
AATCTCTGATTAGATATCATCCCTGGGAACTGACAACAAACATAAACAGCCGTCACAATTTCGGCTCTTAATTTTTATGATCGCCTTTCTCATTTACTACTTGATAGCACGCTTAGTGTTAAAGTGAACTAATTCAAAAACGTTTTGAATTAGGTCAATTTAATAAAAAATTTAAATTAATTAAATTAAATTAAATAGAAAAAATTCAAAGTTGTTTTGTGGTACATTGTAATATAGCGTATCGTAGCGCCTATAAAATGCGTTTGTTAATTCAAATTCAAATAATTCTTTATTCAAATTGACCTTTACAAGCACTTTCGAATCGTCAAATTACAATGAAGCTACCACTGGTTCGGAAAGGTGCTCTCACCGAGAAGAACCAGCAAGAAACTCGACAGTCACTCTTTTCAAAATTGAGTTTTACAATAATGGCTTAATTAAGAACAAATTAAAAAAATTACAATATAATCTAGTGCGTAGCTGGTCGCAATTTAAAACCAAGCTTTCTTATCATCAATATAGTCCTCAACAGTATAATAAGCTTTATAAATCAGTGTCTTTTTAATTGCTATTTTGAACTTGTGTAAAGGCAACTCCAAAATAGTTAGAGATTAATGTTAAAGATACCCATAACATGAAAGAGCAAGAATACACTAGTATTTTTAATTGTTCGTAACGTGATGTCATAGATGGCATTCCATAATATACAAAACTCCTATTGCTTTAAGATGTGAAGTGGAATAGAGAAACATAGAATCACCATTATGTAAGAAGCTTTACTTGTTTGGATATGATAGCTTTAATATAAATAAATAATTTAAAATTTTATTTACTATGTTTACATCGACAAATAAGAATAGATCTTCTGTAAACTTCTGCTTTCCTTATATTAAACTAAAATTTTATAATGAGTATAATAACAAAATATTGATGGAACTAAATATGAATTCTGTGAAATATATATTTTTTGCTTTAAATTTTTCTTATCTGGTTATAAATACATTTGTTAATGATTAATAGATTTTTAGAGACAAAAAACGCGACTCTGTGAAAGTTATTAGATATATCTATCTATCGCTGTCGGTAAACATGTCGGAATACTGTTTACCAAATGAGTCTCGGGTGCAAGCCATTCTCACGACCCAAAATTGGAAAAAACAAGAATCTAAGAATTTTAGAAACATTAAGTGCTTTGTCTTCATAAACACCGTTAATTTCAATGACAACACAAAAGAACCAAAAAAGATTGTACTTGGTATTTGTAGATTTTGTTGTTGAATTTTGTTCATTATTATTGTATTTCTAACATCTGTTTCACTTCTTTAGCGTTTAATACAAAAAGTAACATTGTCTTCAATCACCTAATACCCTTCGTGCGTATTAATTGATTACTAAATTAACTAATAATCTTCCTTCCATTGGTTTGCAAACCCATTAATTATTTTGCTTTATACTCAAATTCAATTCAAAATATTCTTTATTCAAATAAACAAGTGCTTTTGAATCGTCAACTCTACTCCTAAAGATCTCTTTACTTTACTATTTCATCTCCTGAGGTATTTTTGATTTATAATAATATGAGAAAAAATTTCTCTGTAATTTTTCAGTTTTTATTTTATTTATTAAAATTTATTTAATTATTAATACGTATTCAAATAATTTTTTTCCCTATTAATTCCCGACAGTTAACAATCATGTTACGAAAAAAAAAATTATGTTCTAATGGTACAACTACGTTTCACCATTAGCGAGCTTATGTTATGTAATGTTAGGACAAGTGTTTTAGGGATGACTGGGGAATGCGGTCACGGTAATTGTATCCTAAACTTAACCATTTTTCTGCTGTCCCAAATGTGCTTAGTCCAAATAATTAAGAATTTGTGCCAAATAGCGCATTGGGTACCAACTTAATAGACATTTAAAATTTATTGTAATGTGATTTGTTAAGTCTTCATTTCACAAATCATTTGTGGTATATAGGGATAAGACTATTTTTAGTGACAAATATAATTAAGACTCACTGTTGTTATTATATAGCGACTGGAATTTGACTCTGACTTATTTATTTATTTTACATTATATTTTGTATTTTAACATTTTTGTGGGAATTGCTTAAATGAAGATTTAATTTTTTTTATGTAAAATAAATATTCTATATTAGCAATGATTTACTTAAATATGAAGTGACGGCCTGTTACTATCCCACGACTGGGCATAGGCCTCCTTTCCCCTTAGGAAAGTGGGATTAGGCCATTAGGTCCTTGACGTAGGTCCAGGATACGCATATCCAATATATTCCTTATAAAGAATATTCCTTTCCTATTTTTTAAATATATGCCATAGGCTTATTTCTAGAGGCTCCTTTGTGATATTTTACTTTAACAAAAAGCTCATGATATATTGTAATAATAAATTAAACAGATCAGTTCCTTATTGAAAACTGACAGTTGCTCTCAAAATTTTGAACCACAATGCTACTAGGTTTAAGAAAGGACCATTACGACTTTCAACTTAAATTTAACACAATTCAATACAATTGCTTAGCCACAAATGATTCTGAGATTAGTGCTAATTTGAACGATATAACAGCATTTACTTTTTCAAAATAACGGCATCGAGGCGGCCAATAAATAAATCTGGCCCTTGTAATTCTCACAGCTCGTCTTGTTGGTTGTGCTGAACCTCATTCCATTCAGCAGCTATCTCGGTCGTATATGTGCCAGGCCAGATAAGGCTGTCTTTGTCGTGAACTTTGAATATAACCGCCCCCGACAGAGGTTTCCGAGAATCGAGCTCGTTGCATTTTTTAGGATGCATTATAATTTGATCGGGAAATATTTATGGAAAGGGAGGCCGGACGCAGACTAGTCGAACGAGTCAATTACCAACTCTCTATGTCGGTCGCCTGAAAGCAGCGCAATGGGTGGTTATCTGAAGGTACACCGATATAAAGCTGGAATTTATGGCACGGAAATAAACGGAATACGTGATGGAATTTAACCTAGACGTACTTTATTAAAAATTACATTACAACAAATATTTATTTAATAAATCATCACAAGATTTACATATTATGCTTACACAAGTATTATGCTTTCAATTATGTTCAAATTTTTAATTACGTCACCCATTGTAGCTCTCCATTTAAAAGCTTTTAGTGTGGGTTAATCTTCTATTTCTTTCATTTGTTGGTGATACAATATTTCACAAAATTACTTAAATATTTTTATAATATACAAAATTTTAATATCAAAATAGTTTTTCTTTGTCTTTGATAGTAAATCGGACTGATCAAATTCGTAGCAGATTGCTACGCTTGCTACGATTTCCGTAGCTTTGTCGTACCAAATTAAAACAGTGTACATCTTATACTTAAGAGTTCTTCGAGCGGTTTTAAACATAATATAAATAACATAAAAGTGCTTAAAATTTTAAATTATTTAAATTTTATTTCAATAATAATAATTTTGAATACCTGATAAAACTTTTTCAATGCTTCTCTATATTAATATCAGCGCTGTTATAAAGATGTAAAAGCATTGTTGTATTTAAACTGTATTTTAACAAATATATTAGCTACATCAACTAAAACATCTCGTTGAATGCTTTATCGCGGATAAATATTTACATAAGCCGCCAGTTGCACTTGCAACAAAAAATAAAACCGTTACTTTGATAATAAAATAAACATGTCCGAGCGCAAACGAGACGTCATAATCGTTTCTGCTGAAATGTCGCGAACACGAAGGAAGGGGGGAGTTTCCGGTGCATATGCATGACAATGAATGGACCCATTAATAGCACCGCAATGAATGAACGTAAACATGTGCACCCTCGAACCCGCTACCCCCCGGCTCCGGACACATGGGCGACTTATGCAAAAGGCCCATTCGGATTTCGGAGAATACCCTTCGCAAGCTTGACTGTGATGGCCACATGATGCAGTTGCGTAAGCTGACTTTAACTACCGTTTAAATTGATTTCACGCGGGAACAATAATTGTAGACGGGTAATATATTATCGAACCTTTACTATGTTACAATCTTTATATTTAACAAAATTTCGACTGGCCAGTTACCGCAGACGACAGTGCCCCTGCCTTCAGCTTTGTGGGTCGCGGGTTCGGTTCCCCCCAATAGGTAACATTTTTAAAATACATATTGTTGTTTTTTCGGGGTGTATTTAAGTATTTATTTAACATTATATAAGTAGCATATTTACAAGTTGTTTGTCAATCATAACATAAGTTGCTTGTGTATAATTGTATTTACCATATATTTTACGAAAAGAGTTACATTTACACTAGCTTCTGCCGGCAATTTAAATTGCGTGTAAGATAAAAAGCTTGGGGAGTAGCATAGGCTACTTTTATCTCTGTACTTAAATACTAAGGTCTCGGAACGAAATCACCGTATAGAAGCTAAAAAAGACGTTCATAGATAAACAACATTTTCCAATTTTATTTTACAAACCACACTCCGCTTTCCAATACACTTACACACGCTACCCTATTATTTTTCGTGGCTCAATAAAGTCCACTTATTTATCAGTAAAAAAAACACTAAACTTTCATGTATCTGCGAATTGGCCCGTTGGCGCATGGGTAGTGATCCTGACTACCGCTCCGCGGGTCGCGGGTTCGGTTTCCACCGAGGGCCAACATATTCTATAAATGAATTTCTTGGTCTTTGAGCCTGGGAGTATATTTGTATTTAAGTATGTATTTAAAAATATATAAGTATACATTCACCAGTTGTCTGTCACATTCACAAGTATTAAGTTCCTTACTTTGGGGACGGACGACCGTGTGTGTAAGTTTCCCATATATTTATTTAATTAAGTAAACAAAGTCAGTCAATTTAATTTTAAACATCGTTCAACATGACAACAATTTCATCAGTTGAGATAGACTAGAATAACAATTTAATACAAAAGTTTAAGAAAGTGAGAGGAAACACTTGTCGCATTAAAAACAGAGTTTTATACAGAATTAAATGGCACGTTATTTATTGTTCAGTTTAGTATAATATCGCATCCTGTACTGTTGTCTGATTGTAATGTAGGTAAGAAATACGGGTAAACTTGATACCTGCAGTACAATGAGCAGGTTAAAGGCATGACGGCTTGTCGGGAGCAGTGAATGCACCAGGCCGTTATGCACTTGTTGGGTGCGACAAGTTGGCGCCAGATATCCGTATTCTATTGTCAATGATGCGTCTAATTCTTTATTTTTTATATACAAAAACCCCACTTCATTTGTTTCAATTTTGGGGGAGCTTCCCTGTCTTTTGTTTTGGCGTCAGAATGTCTTGACGTTTGGAATAATGAGTGTTTTTTTCACAGTACAAATCAAATCATTACATTAATTAATCATTCTGCAATGTTAGTTAAGCCGTCCGGTATCCGGCTGAGTAGAATAGATCACCCTTATTTTAAGAAATAACCAAGGTGTCGAAAAGGCGACTAAGGTAAGTTGAACGGCCGTGTGGTAACAGGCTGAGTAGAAAAGACCAACCTAATATCTTATCGACGTGTCCTAAAAGGCGATTAAGGTCAGTTGATTCGCCGTGTGGTATCCTGCTGAGCAGAACCACCCTACCTATTCTATTCAGCCGGATACCACAAGGCGGGTTGACTTACCTTAGTCGCCTTTTACGACACCTCGGTCAGAAATGAGGGTGGTACTATTCTATTCAGCCGGATGCCACACGGCGTAAACGATATTTGGTATCATGACATTAAATATGTTTGCATAAGTTTATGTGAGTAGTTTATCACTAAACACGGCCGGATGTAGCGCATCGATGGTCGGCTTATCGACATATATTGAAGGAAATTTATTTTTTATAACTAACAAGTTTATATTTAATTACGATCACGCCTATTTGCAACTGATGCTTTCTTATATGAAAAGTATTTAAGCTACAGTGAAAATTCAATTCCTTATCATATTAGAGTCAAAGGCTTCATAATTACGACTGCTCAAATCCCTTCAACATTATCGTTGAATACATTAAGTATGTGAAAAAATAATCTTGAACCGTGCAAGTTACGTATTACTTTGTTTAATTTAGAAGTAATAAGTTAACTTTTTTTTTAATTTATTTAAGTTTCAATACAGGAATAGTAGTTACATTACACTTCTTGTCCTAGACCCCTAAACTAGGAAAACCCTATCGGTACAGACCCTTTGGGGTCAGTACCATCCCGTGTGTGTGTGTGTTTGTGTGTTTGCGCGCGCGCGCGTGTGTGTGTGTAATAAAAGCTTTTAACAAAACTTCCCTCGTCTGCTGCTTCATCTGCTGGTCATGCTTATCATAAGTTTGCATTGTCTTTGGAACTTGACCAGTATGTAAAATTTTTAGCTTAATCGGACACAAATTTAACTTGAACGATTTTACCTTCCCATACACACATAAGCTGTGATAGCTCAGCGGTGTGACCGTGCGACTCTTTCGAGAGGGTCACGAGTTCAAACCCCGGGCAGACACCAATGAGTTTTTTTATTAAAACTTATGTGTCTACTTGATAATTACAATTTACCACACGTTTTTCGATGAACGCAAACATCGTGAGGAAACCTGCATATCTCTAGAGAATTCTGGAGATATGTGTAACCTATCAATCCGCATTGCAGAATCGTGGTAGGTCTTTGCTCCAATCGTTCTCTTTAAAAACGGAAAGAGGCCATGCCCAGCAGTGGGATAGTAACAGGCCGCTACTTACTTTTTATTTACTTATACACAATGTCAAGTTAAATAAAGCTTTTAAAAATATGGGTTATAAAAAAACGTGCAAATAGATGATTAGGCATTTTCAAATAACGGCTAATCAACCAGCCCGCATGCTTTATTATGAGATGACTTAATTGAGGGCACGAATAACTTCAATGCAATAACGAAAGCTATTCAGTAACGGCAAACAGTGGACACGTGTCGTGGAATCGCCACAATTGCCTTGTGAAATGAAATAAGGGGTTTTAAATAAGCCCAATGGGGTACTATACGATGTGATTATTGTGCTACTTTAACTGTTTCACCATGATAATGATACGATACCCGTATGCGGATTGCATAACGGCGAAAAATCTCATCAAATTTTATAATATTATATTACGAACATATAAATTATAGTTCGGCACTTATTTAGTAACGATTAGCCGTATGGTATCCGGCTAAGTAGAATAGTACCACCCTCATTTCTTACCGAAGTGTCGTAAAAGGCGACTAAGGTAAGTCGACCCGCCGTGTGGTATCCGGCTGAGTAGAATAGACCACCCTCATTGCTTACGGAGGTGTCGTAAAAGGCGACTAAGGTAAGTTGACCCACCGTGTGGTATCCGGTTTAGTAGAATATACCACCCTTCTTCTTACCGAGGTGTCGTAAAATACAACTAAGGCAAGTTGACGTCAGACAGGTGGCCGGTCGTAAAAACGCAGCCAAATCATGTTACAGCATGTTTATAACACGTTGTGCCCAACCCACTTAGAGTGGGATAAGGGCAGGAAGATATATATGTATATACTTATTTAGTAACGATTTTACAAAGGTGCCATAATATCAAACTTATGTTATCACTACTAATGTAGTTTATGTTTTCTTGTTGTATTGTATGTAGTATATGTTTTCGCTACTAATGTGAAATGGAGCGATTACTGGCCTTTTATAGCCACGGTTCGATGCTAGGTTATATCGTTTGTAATTGGTTGTCATTAAATGTCTACTATTTAGAAAAAATATGTGCTGTGGTATCGAGAGTTCAATTATAAAATACTGGCGGAATTTCTTAGTAGATACAAAATAGACAGTATGGAGCTCTTTTATTGTCTGAGCGAATATAATGCCTTTACGCTTCGCAACGTTCTTCATTACCCATCGTAAAAACTTTATGTGAAAGTCTTGAAGTATATTTATTTATTTTATTTATTTATTTTTCTTTTTACACATATATTTAGAAAAGAGAAAGAAAAAAATTAATATTAAAAAAACACATGTATGAAGGCGGACTTATTCCTAAAAGGGATCTCTTCCAGTCAAGCTTTGAGTAATAGAAGGAAAAGGACAAGAATTGAAGAAGAAAGAGAGTACGGGTCATATAGAGAAAAGGAAAAAGTTTATATAAATTGAACTATTTAATCTATTAAACAATTTTGGTAAAATAAATACATAAAAGTGAGATGCTATTAATATATATTTACCTATGATAAATATTTTCTAATCTGTAACTTAAATGCTAATATTTATAAAAGAATTGCTTAAATTCATTTGTAAAGCGCAATAGTTCCGAAATTTTAAGCTGAAACGCATAGATAATAAACTATATAGGATACTGAAACGTCTCATTGAACTTGAAACTTTTAATGTAAAGGCAAAAACTTTAAAAATGGAGTTGAAGTTATGTTAAAAATAAATGAATAAATATTATCATTCTCTTGCTAGTATGTATTCTTCTAGTAATATAAAACTGCTTAAAATGCCAGAAATACGTATATAGGTACCAGAGAGTTATTATATTAGACTAGGGGAATGAATCAGATGCCCATCTAAAATGTTCCCCGAGGTGGTCGATGTATCTGGTGCTCCCGATACATCGTCTAGCGAAAGGAGCGAGGGGTCACATTTAGAGAGACCCCGACCCACAGGTGCTGTACTTTGGGTTTCGGAGTTGCTGTTGGTGGGGATGGGGGCAATGTTTTCAACAGTACCTTGTCCCAGGCACCAGCAGCGTGGTGGAGGATTCAGGTTGTTTTAGTCGGTACGAGTCCGATATACGTGCCGCTCGTCCCCGTCGGGCGGCGGGACCCATAAGGGGTTTTTCCTGATAAAAAAGGTCTGTAAGTGAGAGTGTTACAGTAAATAATGAGAGGGAAGATGAAACTCGTATACCTATCTTTGTCTAATCACACATAAAAAAGAGAAACAGATATAATCTCATTTGCTTTCTATTTATTTCTCTGCTTTTAATAGCATATTTGTGCTTCCTTACTAATAATACCTCTATGATAGGTCCGACTCATTTAAACTTACTATAATTTATGACACGTTCGATACACCTTACGAGTTCCCATGGCGCATTTCCCATGCAGTTATCATACATCGGACGGTCCAGAGGTCATTGCTGGCGATAAGCCATCGTTTTGATGGTGAATATACGGACATGGCGCTGTGATATGGATGTAGGGCGCCGACGTATTTACTTCCCACTGAAAGTGCGTCGTACGTCACACTTCCCACACTAACGCGGTAGCTATCAAAGTTAGGACCGGCTACGTTTATCGATAACTGGCATATTTGTACTGCTATCATTTTCTATTTGTAGCGAATAGGTTGATAATGAATATTTCTTATACTCTCATAACAAATTAACAAAATATATAAGGGAATATTTTTTTTATTAATTATTGGTATTCTTTTCATATATTTCTCGTTTATCTGTGGTTATATTAAAAAAGTCCCGAAAATCAAGCGGTCTGTATGTGATCGATTTACTCAAAATCTAATGAACGGATTTTTGTATGGTTTTTACTGAAAGATAACAGGCTAAACGGATTTTGATGGAAATTTCAATAGAAGATAGAGAAGTAATCAACGAATATATAAGTTACTTTTTGTCATAGAATTTCCCGCGGGGTACCACGATTTACGTGGGAAAAAATGTGTTATATTGATTTCCAATGAATAATACCAACGAATATTATTTCCATAGATTTTAAAGAATTTTTTGTTTTTTTTATTGACATAAGACGTACTTTTGAGGCATATATATCAAAATTATAAAACTGAAAGGAAAATAAAGATTACCATATACTTTACATTCGTCCTTCTACGTATCTATCTTTGGGGTACATATTAATATAACCCACAGTTTTTGAATTTGGAATGTCATAAGATGACTTTTTTATATATTTCCATGCCATAAAATATTATGCTATCTAAACCCATCAGTTTCGCATGGCCTTTTATAGGTCAAATCTATCGACCATAGTTAAATAGTTGATATTTTATGGGTATCATATCATGTTATAAACATGTTGTCACATGATTTGGCTACGTATTTTACGATCGGCCGCCTGCCTGACATCAACTTACCTTAATAATTGAAAATGAAAAATAACGACAAACAGTACGTTGCTAAGTAAAACAAAGGATGCGCCAGGGGTTCACATTTATACGTGCGCGCGCGCATACATACACGTAGCAAAATAAAACTGGAAGGCGGCATTCCGACGAGAGACATTTTGTAATATATCTATATGCTTATATTTGTGTTATAAATTTTACGGTCCGTGACAAGTGTTTGGATAAACGGCAAGAATTTTGAGTAATCTATGTCCAGCGGGTACATTGTATAGTTATATAAACAATCAATCAATATCTATACTTATATAATTTATAGAATTAGGCGTTACTTTGCGGAGATCCACAATACAAAAGTAATAATAAAATTATTTTGCTATAATCCGCGATGAAGTAAAATAGAAAATATATATAATGCTAAATGTAGAGTGGACGATCCGTTTTCATACCTGATACATGCAGGATTCGTGAAAACACATGCACAAACCTCCACCACCGCCACCATAATACACAAACACTACATACGTTCACTATCACAAACGCAACAATCGTTTCGCCTAGCAATCGAACCATCATCAGGAGATAGACTCCATGACTAAGCTATCTATACAATTATATATAATATTATAAAACAAAATCCCCAAGAGCTGTCTATCTGTATGTGATCGATTTTGTCAAAGTCTACTTAACGGATTTTTTTACGGTTTTAACTAAAAGATAGTGCAATTCTTCCGGAAGATTTAGATTAATAGAACATTTCGGGGTTTTTTTTAATTGTGTTAAAGAGATCGCGCAGTTGTAAAAAAAACTAGCTTATTGGTGGCTTTAGTCACGTGCGCTGCGTAAACCAACAGACATACACTTAAAGAATGTAGTATAGAATTGTAGATCTACAAAAAAGTCCATGATAGCATGTCTCTATTGCTTAAAGTTAACTCATAATAACTACTTTTATGTTAAAAATTTAAATTATGTAAAAACACTGTATAAAAGATTGTTTTTCATCGTGTAGTACAAATTTGATTCTCAAAAAATTTGCATTCGAGATTCAAGCGAGCTATATCTTCCAATTAATCAATTATTTTGTTTCAAAATGTGTGTACAAAATATATTAAGTGAAAATATGGAATCTTACATATTAAACGAAACGGCGAGCAAATATATTGGTAAGTTAGAAATTATATCATTAAATTAAATTAATCGGTAATTTCCACTATTAATTATATAGTCAACGAAAATTGAAATCGTTATAATAAATCCTTGATATATAAGGAAACCTTAACGAAGGAAAACTACACAGTTCACATTAATAGGTAATAAGTTTTCCTTTTACAGCAACGTATCGTATTCCTCCATTATTACTTTTATTTTTTTATTTTTCGAAGCTGTCATAACACAGCGGTGAAACCGTACGACTCTTTCGAGAGGGTCACGAGTTCGTACCCCGGCCGGTTCGTACACCAATGAGTTTTTCTATTAAAATAATAAGTGCGTAATTGATAATTGAAATTAATCTCACGTTTTTAGGTGAAGGAAAACATCGTGAGGAAACCTGCAGATCTCTAGAAAATTCTGAGGATACGTGTAACCTACCAATCCGCATTGGAACATCATAGTGGGTCTTAGCTCCAACGATTCTCTCCAGAAACTGACAGGCGTCCTGTGCCAAGTAGTGTGATATTAAGAGGCCGGTATTTTACTTTTATTTCAATTTTATAATCATATAAAAATATAAACAAGCATAACAAGAATTCAAATATTAATTATGTATACAGAAAACTGCCATGATATTAATTATAATTCACGTTTCCCAATTAAAAAGTCATCACAGCTCTGTATAAAAGTTTCATCATCTACTTTGCAGTGTCGAATAATCTGTAACTATAGTGTAAGCACTTCGTTTATTTACATTATATTTATTTGTTTTTCTTGTGCTTTACACTGGTAATGTTTGTAGACGTTAGGAATTTGTTGTAAATAAATGTGTTCCTTTGCGGGGGGTCTAACGACGGTCAACATTTTGTGGAGGTTAGAATGAATACGACTAGAAGAGAAATTAATGGTTGACGTGCATTTGAATAATGTGATTTTATTGGGAATGTGTCTATAATATATAAATAAGTTAACGTCACTTCTTGTAACTATAGTTAGTGATCTTTGATAATTTTTTGTTAAAAGATCAGATTAAGAGAATGATTTAATATTCCAGCTAGAAATATCATCCTAAGTTTTTCCTGACGTTTCATCACAAAAGTACTATGGGTTCTTTCAACTTATAAATCTCTATCTATCGCTATGAGTAAAGTCATAATTTATATTATAATTCACATATAGCACATATGTGAATATAACTTATAAAATGCGACATTCAATGCCACATTAAAAATGCCATCATTGCATAAAATTTTGTTCTATATTATCATTAATCAGTACTTACTATGATGATAAATTAGTTAAAGCATATCGATACAAAATTTACTGTTTCTTTACTTTTAATTGAAATACGTGACTTTTTTTTAAACTATTGTAATATATTAGAGCCACCCTGAAGGATAATCGAGCGTGGGAGCTACGTGGGGGTATTCAATAATAGTTTGTCTCAAATCGTATTACTTTTGTATTATTGTTGTAATTTTTTTATAGTGAACTACACAATGCACCTAACCGCATTGCATAATAAAGTATAGTTGGCAACAATACGTTATTGCTCCCTTTCTGTAGCAATTGAAATTGTTTTGAATGTAGCACGACAGTCGATATCATATTTCAGAATTGAGTTGTCAATGCAACTATCAATCGTTTTGATGATGATTTTCAATTGCAATATCCATTTGTAGTCTACAAATAATGTAGGGCAATTTCTTAAATTTACAGTTTAATTTCACACATCATACATAAAGCTAACTGAACTTGTAAAACTTAACTTATACCCAAGAATAGGTCCAGCTTTATTATTACTTACTTATCTTACTGTGACTTATCTTAGTGTATAAGAATTTCGGCCATTTATGCTTTTGTATTGTTGCCATACTTAAATGTTTTAATAGATACTACATTATTTTACTTATAATAGTATTTAATAAAATACCATTTGTACGCAAATAAAAGAATTCATATGACGCAATGTGGCTTAAACACTCAAAAGAAGCATAATTTGTATCTCGTCATTCCACTTCATTTAAATATGTAACAGGATAACAAGGATTGTGAGATGAGATTGTAGATGAAATTCTTTAGTGAAATAAACGATAAAATAGATGACAAAGAGGGAAACAGCTCTCAAAGTAACGGACGTGACAAAATAGCATACAACATGAATGTAATAGATCCACGCCGTGTGGTATCCGGCTGAATAGAATAGGTACCACCCTCATTTCTTACCGAGGTGTCGTAAAAGGCGACTAAGGTAAGTCGACCCGCCGTGTGTTATCCGGCTGAGTAGAATAGACCAACCTCATTTCTTACCGAGGTGTCGTAAAAGGCGACTAACGTAAGTTGACCCAACGTGTGGTATCAGGTTGAGTAAAATAGACCATCCTCTTTCTTACCGAGGAGTCGTAAAATACGACTAGGGTAAGTTGACGTCAGGCAGGCGGCCGGTCGTAAAATACGTAGCCAAATAGATTTGGCCGACCCTACTTAGAGTGGGATAAGGGCAGGAGGATGATGATGAATAGATCCTTTGTATATTTTTCTTTAAAAATTTCCCAGCGAAATGCAGAGAAGGCAATGGCGAGGCGGCGCCCTTATCGAACCGCGGTTGGGCTACAGCAGGAATGCAAGTTTGCCAACTCTCACACGCCCAGGATGAGTTGAATCTTTTTTAAAAGGGCGCGATTCTTGGAAGTCTACGTTGAGCGCCCGAAGGCTGGCGCTCGCCGGCCATTGTAGCGTGCGGCTAGTTTTGATCTTATTGTTAATGGGACGCCAAGTTTTTTCAACGGCTTTGGAAAAAAGGTATCATCGGACCCCAGCGGAAACGTTACGGGCCCTTATGAAATAAAATGTAGGTATGTATACGTTCTACGAAGGTGTTATTTTAATCGTAGGTCGGCCTTTGTTGTTCAGGAATGTAGATGGCCTGTCATAATTTTAATGGGCAGTTTCTCAGACGCTCTATGAATCTGATATCGGTCTTAATATATAAGGCTTAAATTCAAGGAATCAAAGGAATATATAAATATTTGATATTATATGATAACCTATTTGATTCCTTGATATCTTCGGAACATATTCTTGTCTATTACATATAGTCTAACGTCTATCTTCATATATGATAGAGATTGTTTGTAATCATTTTGACTGTTGACATACATGTTTTGAATACTCTTCAAGATTTTTAAATTTAAATATATTTTAGTACAGAATATGGTATAATTTGGAATTGTTTAATAATTATTTTAAATGTAGTTGTAAATTCCCAGTAATAAAATCTTGAGATGAAAAAGGGTCGCTGATGGTAAATGAAACACTAAGTTAACGAACGCGTGCCTCATATTGATTGTGTTAAAACTAAAAAGCCATTATATGTTAACAAACGTATATTGTACTAGAACAATCAATTCATTGTTCATTGACTAACTTTTTGGTTAGGGATTCCCCTTAAAACTCTCTCAGCTTTTGTTTATTCGAATCTCGCAGAAATATTAAAAGAGACTTTACGGCAGATTTATTATACATGTGATAAAAATTCTAATAACTATGTGATGTAAGCCCTAACGTCATATGGTGTAACCGAACGGTACGGGCGAGTATTGAATCATCTCTGGAAAATGCGAAGAAAACCTGAAGAAGTTGTGTGTATGTACGTTATTTTTTTTTCGTTGAGTCAACCAAACCGGAACGTAGGTGGAAACCAATGATATTCAAGGTTCAGTTATGTTGACTTATTCAAAGTATGACTTCGAGAAGCACTTTAAAGAGTGATTTAAGCGGGGAGGTCGCAATTTCTATGGAAGTCGACGTTCCGCATGAACTACGGATAACCAGTTGCTCTCCGCTTGAATCGGTTCTATGGCCTTTGGACCGTGTTCTATCTAACATTTAAAACATGCGCCAATGAGACGCTCGCTTAGGACTTTATTGATCTTTTACTTGTGTTGTAGTCAATATGGTATCAAGCTGAATAGAATAGTACCACCCTCATTTCTTACCGAGGTGTCGTAAACGGCGACTAAGGTAAGTTGACACACCGTATGGTATGCGGTTGAGTAAAATACACCACCCTCTTTCTTACCGAGGTGTCGTAAGATACGATTAAGGTGAGTTGACGTCAGGCTGATCGTAATATACCTAGGTCGTAGCCAAATCATGTGGCAACTTGTTTGTAACATGTTGTGCCGACCCCACTTAGAGTGGGATAAGGGCAGGAGGATGACAAGTGTTGTAGTCAAATTGCAAGCAGTATCCCTCTAGGGTAGATTTTCCATGTAGCTAGTTAACACCTATTTATAATACACAATGACTTCCATACATTTTTTTTAACTTTTGATGGTAAATGTTAAATGTAATAAATAAATACGTTTTTAAATGAAAAGGATTACCTGCCTGACTACGGCTTAAACTCTTAAGTCATTAAATACCATACTATTAATCAGTTGGCAATGATTTTTATAACTACGACCTAATTTTAGTCTTCAAGAAAATGCATCACTAAAATGTAATAGTTCGGTTCGAGAAAATTTACAGGATTGCAAATTTTTCGTGGAGCCGTATCTCCTGATTATGTTTTGGTTAGGGGCGAAACGATTGTTGAGATTGCGGTAGTTAATGTCTGCGTGTAATACTGTAATGTAGTGGTTTATAGTGCATGCAAAAGAAATATATGAATACAGAATACACTGTACTTTAAACATTCCATAGATTGCCTCTAACCGCGAATTATAGCAAACTACTATTATTATTATTACTTTTGTATCAACATCCGAAAATTAACTCCTAATTATATAAATTATAGTACATGGGTGACCGAGCCTTGCTCGGTAAAAAATTGAAAAGAAAAATGAAAAAATAATAGGGCAGGTGGGGCTCGATCCTAGGTATTTTCACCTCTCTAGACCGCCCGTTCCCCAAATGAACTACCATGGATTTATGTTTAACAGTGAAAAATTATGATTGTATTCAACGTAAATTTCTAAAAAATTTTAGAGTCCGAAAACAGGGATAAAACGACATTTTTGTTTTAAATAAAACTTATCTAGATCTATTTTTTCCCCCAAAACCCCCTACATGCTGAATTTCAGGTAAATCGTTGGAGCCGTTTCCGAGATTCTGAATATATATACAAGATTAACTCATTTAAATATTAAAGATAATGCCTTAAACTTTACTATCCACCGCAGATAGAAATCTCAACGAACCGCCAACAATACAAACATAAGTTCTACGTTAATACTCGTTGATAAATTTAACAAGAGGGATCACAATTTCAATGATACCGGTCTACCATAACATGACAGCGGGGAGGGAATCTCTCCTCCCACCAAAAGGATTCTGGGGGCTATACGTGTGTGCGTTGAGGAATTTTTAAGGTCCAATTACTAGCGAGCCGCCTTCCATTAACAACTTTATTTATAATGGAATGAATAAGTTGCGGCTTTTAATCAATCATCTGGTTTACAAGCAGCATCCGGTGTCGACAATTGTTCAGAACTTTGTACAAAAGTAATAATAATATTTTGCTATAATCCGCGATATACTAAATAAATATAAAATAAACAAATAAATATATGGGACACTTACACACACGGTCGTCCCCCCCAAAGTAAGTAACTTAATACTTGTGTTACGGTAGACAGACAACTGGTGAATATATACCTATATGGTTTTAAAAACATACTTAAATACAAATATACACCCAGGCTCAAAGACCAAAAAATTAATTTTATAGAAAATGTTGGAATCAAACCCGCGACCCGCGGAGCTAAAGGGTCACTACCCACTGCGCCAACGGGCCAGTCAAATATAAAATACACGTAATACTAAATGTAAATATCCGTTTTCATTCCTGATACATGCAGATTTCCTTAAAATCTATGCACTACAAGCCTCTACCACCATCAGCACAATACACAAGCACTACACACATTCATTATCACCAACTCAACAATCGTTTTTTCCCGTAACCAAAGCATCATCAAGAGATAGACTTCACATCCAAATCATATCGCTTGGCGAAACAATTGTTGAGTTTGTGATAGTGAATGTGTGTAGTGGTTACGTATGCGTTGTATTGCATGGTTGGGTTTTGCATGCATGGGTTTTTTCGGATCCTGCTTGTATCAGGTATGAAAACGGTACACTCTACATTTAGTATTATATACTATTTTGTATTTGCTTTATCACGCATCATGCATTATTGTCACTTTTGTATTATAGATCTCCGCAATTAACGCCTAATTCCCAAAAATAAATTCAAATAATTCAAATCTCTTAATAAGTAAAACGATAATTAGTTTTAACTCATTAAATCTTAAAATTCAAAGTAATAAGAGTATTTCTGATTTTTAAAGAACATCCTAAGATTATGTTGTTGAGACAAAAGCGCACTATTGAAGATTTGCTTTTTCTTTAGAAACACCAAAGGTTTCAAAATATAAGAGCTATGATTCTAAGAACCACAATCAATATAAATGGGCATGACGATAGTTGCGTCATACACATCTGGCGGTTTTAGTCACATGGCCATTGAACTCTAAAAATGTAAACCTTAAGCTGTTAACGAAAATTTAAAATTACAGCATCGTTGCCAACAAAATTATTTTAATTATTACTTTTAAATTATATAACTGATAACAGTATTATGCATTTTCATTATCTAAAGCACTATTATGAATACCGCTAGGTAATTCATCGAATTTCAATATCACAATATAACACGATAAGAATCTTCGCTAATTTACCACTGCAAATGCTTGCATACTGTACTGTAATTAAGAACGGCTGAGATATGTATTTCTAATAATAGTTCTTGCTACGTGTATTAGTACTCATTTCATCTATTCAGAGTGGGAAAAAATCAGTTATTTTACATAAAAATATAACATTTCAGAGTTGTCATTGGAATCAGCGAATTCGCGAAATATTTAGTATTTGGCTATCCAATTTTGTATATACCAAAGACAGTATTTTGACTTGCAATAAACTATGACTGTAGTCGACCAGGCACGTATGAACAATATAAAAAACTTAATTCAGTTGCAGACGACTGAACACGAATGTATTTTAACCAAATTCCCGAAACGTACTTTCTTCAGAATGAAGGCGACCATTCCATTACCCAGGCTCGAGTGGCCAAAGCGGCCGACCACAGTGCGCACTCACCCAAAAAACACCCCGAGACGTAACATAATATTTCCCAACCAGCCTTTTATTTATTAGATGAGCACCGAACTCCGACGAAGCCCGGCGCCGCGACAATCCTACTTCCCAGAACCGAACACCAACGTGTCGGCTCGAAGCCGTTACATCACGAAAAAAATGATATTTATGTAGACGAAAAAATATTGGGAAGCGTCCCGGAATTTATTTAGAAATCGGGAGCGGTGAGCATTTTGTCTAGATAAGGATTTGCGGGAACCCATACGCATCGGCCATATGTAATCCAATCATGCACAACATTAATTTGTGTTTTAGGCGAAAGGACCATAAATGGCAATGTCCCATATGCTCCAGGGGAAAAAGTGTAAGAGAAATATACGAAAAGATTAATTACAAATTACATTATAGACCTTACTTTGCGGAGATCCATAATACAAAGGAAATAATAAAATTATTTTGCTATTATCTACCATAAAATTATCGGAATTTGTTGCAGATTAGGGCATGGAATTGATGCAAATTATTTAGTCACTCTGTAACAGCGGTATTTGGTGATAACTTGTTATAGATGTGTATATAGGTACTATATGGAATGAGACAATTAATGTACAATTTTCTTACCATGTTCTCTATCCTACATTACATTCGCAAAGTGATCTACTCCACATTGGAACTCTTAAAAGCCTTTATTTTAAATTTGAATTAAATTTAGCCAATATCATAGCCATAACTGAAAACATTCTTTACTTCTTCATCTCTAATGTATTTTTTAGTAATGCTCATTTATTTCATGTATATTTAAATTTAATTGCTAAGATTTCAAAATAGATGTTAGAAAAATAGTTACCTAGGTTGTGGAGTTATATCGCAACGGAAAATGCATCGTTGAGTGAGTGAGAGTGAGAACGAAGTGGATAAAAGACTCCAAAAAGGACCATGCGGATTGTTTGAAGTCTAGCAGTGGATGTCCATCGCTCAAGAATCGATATAGAAGACTTTTTTTACACTAAAGATGTAACACTTATATTACACATAAATATATTGTTACAACATGTTTCTAATACAACCTTCTTCATAGAGTTGATCATTAATATGAAAAAACATTGTGGTCGTCATTATGTGGCATTGAGTTGTTGCGAAAGAGTAAATGAGTTGACTTTGGGAAAATTGCTTTTTATTATTGCATATGTATAAAGGAAAAATATAGTTTTTGTTATAATATAGTACCTGGGTACCCGAGCCTTGCGCCGTAATTTTTTATAAGATATAAAAAAAAAATTAAAAAAAGTAAGAAGGCGCCGATGATATGTGGGATTCGAACCCGGGTTTTGAACATTGTCGGTCCGCTCCTTAACCTTCGGCTACGTTTGACAGCTAAATAAATACTTTGCTTTCATATCTACATTATACCATATTTTGAATGCCCAAAAACAGAAATAAAATATTTTTTTGTAATAAAACCTTTCTAGATCGATTATTCTCTCCCAAAACCCCCTAAGATTTTGGGGGAGAATAAAGGGGGAGAATGCTGAATTTCAGGAAAATCGTTGAAGCCGATTCATAAAATATATTTATATATATAAATATAAGATTAACTCATTGAAATATTAAAGAAAGATGTTAATATGATTTTAGAGGTGATAATGTTTTCATAAGCACACTTGTCAATTGTTGACTTTTATGGCCCGACTGGCCCATTGGCACAGTTGGTAGTAACCCTGCTCTTAGCTCCATGGGTCTCTGGTTCGATACCCGCCGAGCTCAAGTTTCCATAAAATATTTGTTGGTTCTTCAAGCCTGGGTGTGTATTTGTATTTAAGTATGTATTTCAAACTATATATCTATATATTTACCAGTTGTCTGTCACCCATAACACAAGTATTAAGTTACTTTGGGGATGGACGTCCGTCTAAGTGTCCCATATATGTATTATATTTATTATTTATTTTATGCAAAAAATATCGAAGTACTGCATACCTTTTTGTTATGTCAAATGAGTATAATTATATACATTTATTATAGCGACTGTGGAAAGCAAATCATCATACTGATAGCATCCTCACCGTTTTATATGCCAACTAATCCTATTGACAAGTATTTTCTGGTTTAAAAAAATAAAGGAATGGACTGATACTATCCAACCGCTAAGCCAGCATCCTGAGCCCCAACCAGGATTTCTCCATATGTAGGTTTCCTCACGATGCTATCTTTCGCCGAAGTGAGAGTGATCAGTTTTATCAAAATATCAATTATGCACGAAAGTCCTTTACAAAACTCCTTGGTACTTGCCTTTTTTATTTAAACCCGTAACATTTTTGATATCAAAGAACATAAACATTGTGGATGTCCATGAATTAATTCTTACATGTTAGTTATTTTATAATTAGCCGTGTGGTATCCGACTGAGTAGAATAATACCACCCTAATTTCTTACCGAGGTGTCGTAAAAGGCGACTAAGGTAAGTTGACCCACCGTGCGGTATCCGGTTTAGTAGAATAGACCACCCTCATTCTTACCGAGGTGTCGTAAAATACGACTAAGGTAAGTTGACGTCAGGCAGGCGGCCGGTCGTAATAACGCAGCCAAATCATGTGACATGTTTATAACATGTTGTGCCGACCCCACTTATAGTGGGATAAGGGCAGGAGGATGATGTTAGTTATTTTATAATTTTAGGTTAAACTTACACTACTCATTGCTTTTATTCTGATTTTATGCAAATATATGTAATAATTTATTGTTATAAGTTATTATATATTTGCACTCCTTTTAAGAAAGTTGCGCGGAGAAAATATTTGGCATACTTAAAGTACATATGGAGCAAAAGTGCAGAAAAAAAAATTCTCGATTTTAAATATAAAACGTTAAATAAAACGTTTACTTATCGCATCATTCTATCTTGTCAATGTAAAAGACTAAATTGTTTGTCATTTATAAGACGATATAAAATATTATGCCCATAGACTTCATCTAAACTTAAAAATTGAAAAAATCATACAAATGTTTTAATTAAATGTATTTTATATTATTAGATTATTTTAGAAAGAGAAATTGTGAAATGGGTGTATCCCTGAATTAAATAAATATTATTTATTATTTTTATAAATGACACAGATGAAATTATAAATGTATCCCATTCTAAAATTTTTAAATTATTTTTTGTCACTGTAGCTACCGAAAATCAACTAGAAAGGAAAAAGGTAAATAGGTTCATTGTCTTATTAGTCCATCTAGTTTATAATTATACAGTAGTTCATTTTTAAGTTGATTGAGAATACAAATTTATAGTTACTAGTGCTAGTTGATACATAACCCTGACTTTAACGAACTTAATATCACTACATAGTATAAAACAAAGTCGCTTTCCCTGTCTGTCCCCTATGTCCCTATATCCCTATGTATGCTTAAATCTTTAAAACTACGCAACAAATTTTGATGCGGTTTTTTTAAATAGAGTTATTGAAGAGGAAGGTTTATATTCCGCGTATGGTATAAGTCTATCTCTTATGTATAGCCCATAATAGCATTTTTTGTCATTTACTTTTTACGATAAATAATTCCCTATTTTAAGCATTTTATTATTATCGAATAAGGATTAATGCTGTATTGTTTATACAGCATTAATCCTTATTCGATTAAATATCTTAAATATATTTTTAATTTAATATAATCAATATGGCCGTTTAAATGAATATTTTAGAAGATATTACAGATTTAAAATGCAGGGGTATAGCGGTTTGTTTTACTCCAAAGTTAACATGTGCGGGCCACGGGCAGTAATGAATAAATCAAAACTACTGGATCGATTTTAATCATTTTTTCACTGAATGACATAGGCTATATATTTTATACCCGTACGAAGCCGGAGCGGGTCGCTAGTAGTATAATGATATATTGGAAAGATTTTCTGTACTTACAGATAATGTCTAAATAATAATTTGTAAATAAAATTAATCTACAATTCATGTAAATATCCAAGATTTTGATGTTTAAAACGGTATTAAATTCTGGCCAAGGATTAACTCATTTAAATATTAAAGAGATATTGAGGCAATGTACACTACATTAAGTGTACATTGTTAAACTTGGCTGTGTAGAAAATAAAATAGATTATTCTATGCATGCACTTTATAATTTCTATTATCATATCATATATACAAAACAAATCACTCACTGTGAATCACTATCACTTCCTGAATAGTTTGCCAACAATGAAAGTCCTGATGCACTTTCACTATTTCCACTCACTTTCTCAACTTGTTTTAGAGGTAACTGAACTTTTTCACTATTAGATTCTTCCGTTTTCTTTGTCCTTACAAGATTTGCTAAAGTTGATTTCTTAGAAATCACACCTATACTTCGATTCCATGTTTCATTTTTCTTAGTAATAGTTTCTAATGGTTTTGCTGGTGCGGGCTCGAGTTTAATATTTTTTGTTTGTGGTTCATCTTGGTCTTTGATCTCTTCAATTATTTCTTCTGTAACTATTTTGTGTTTGGTTGCATTACTAAATTTTACAGATCTGAAAATATAAATAAATAAATATATAAATATATTGAAAACTTACACACACGGTCATCTGTCCCCAAAGTAAGTAACCTTTGTTACTCACACTTTGTTACATAACTTGTGTTATGGTAGACAGACAACTGGAGAATATATACTTATATATTTTTAAATACATACATAAATACAATATAGTGTAAATAGCCTTTGCACGCTTCTGTGTATTCATATGTTTTGTAAATGTATATCTTGTTAGTGAGTAATAAAGAATAAATAAATAAATAAATAAATACAAATATACCCCCAGGCTCAAAGACCAACTAATTCATTTATAGAAAATGTTGGTCCTCGGCGGGAATCGAACTCGCGATCCGCGGAGCTGAAGCTAGGGTTACTACCCACTGTTCTAACGGGCCAGTCACAACATTGGAACTTGTTTATATAAATTCAGCAGGAATTGAACAATGATTATCTATCTTTGTTTAGGTCCTGTATTTTCTAGACATAACAGCAAATCTCACAGATTTAAAGCAAAGAAGGTTAGCGCACAGATTTATTTAGATGTCTGCTCGTAACAAAATAATCATAAAACTTGTGCTACAAAGTGTAGTAAAGCACATCTCATTTTTAATTTAAACTATTTAGACAAAAATTAATTATTCGAAATAAATAATTAATAAACTATTCTTGTTAATTGTTTCGAGGTCTTATAAAATTTTTCATTGAAAATAAATTAAACACAAGTACAATTTCCTATAAAAAGAAATTAATAAAAAAATTAGAATAATAATAAAAGTATTTAAAAAAAAGGGAATATATATAAATATTCATTAATATAGAGGATTGCTTCATCACAGGATGAGCTCAATCCAAACATCAAAATAAAGGACATCTTATCTAATTATAGTCTTGAGACTGATCTTAGATAGAAAAAAAAAGGAAAAGAAAAAAAAGTACAATTTACAAACAATTTCCTGTCTAATTGAAATAATGAAATCATCGTTAATGTAATTTATTATATACATTGTAATTATGGGATGAATAGAAGTGATTGTTAATGCCTATAAATTATTATATAGTACATTTAATTCTTGTGGAACTCCATATGGTATCCAGCTGAATAAAACAGTACCACCTTTTTTCTTACCGATTTGTCATAAAAGGCGACTAAGGTAAGTCAACCTGCTATGTAGTATCTGGCTGAGTAGAATAGACCACCCTCATTTCTTACCGAAGTGTCGTAAAACACGACTTAGGTAAGTTGATATCAGGCAGGCGGCCGGTCGTAAAAACCGTAGGCAATCATGTGACAACATGTTTATGACAAAACATGTTGTGACAATACCAATGAGTAGGATAAGGGCAGGAAGATGATGATGACATTAAATTCTTGTGGGATGCTTACTTGATAAACTCATTATCTTCTCTCTCTTCTCTCGCTATCCTTTCCTCTGTTGTCTCTGGCTGATACTGTTTTAGCAATCCCTCATAATCTACAGTCCTCTGTCTGCGGTTCAACTCCTTTAATTCTTCAAGGCTTTCTAGCAACTCTATTTCTTGCCTGGATTGTTCTGTCCTATATTCTGAAAAATTAAAACAACAAGTCAATAATGATATCACATACATAAGAAGTAAATAATAATATTTATCTACTCTGATACTATAATACAAATATTATAAAAGTGAAACCAAAATTCTTATGACAAACATTACATACAGGCCAAAAATAAAAAATTTAATTTTTTTTTACGATACAGGTCTTGTATGGACACCTGTATCATAATACAACTTTTTAATCATAACGATACACCTATACAACCTCCAGCTGGACCAAGGAGGTTGAACCTCTACCTTAAAAAAAAGGTATCAATGAACGAGTCCGTGGCGACGCAACACGCATGCGCAATCGATTTTTGCGCCTTGTCGCTACCATTTGACATTTAAAAAATCTTTTCAATATTTAAACAAAGTTTGGTTTTTATTAATATTGTTTTACGTTTTATAGTAGGAGAGTAGATAAAGTAGTGTATGATACATAACTTAGTCTTATAACACTTGTGTGATACTATAAAAAACTTGTGTTGTAAGAACCCTTATTATGCAACAGTATCATAATCTACTATTAATTTATCAGCACAAATTTTAATTATTTACAAGCAATAGTATTGAAATGATTGTGAAATAGAGTCCAATTTGACAAACACTTTAATATTGTGCATTTAAAAGTTTAAGTAAAACAATATAATTTTTTAAGATTAAAACACAAAAATTGTGAATCAAGTTACATTAGTTATTGGATCAAGTCACATAATCATAATCACTTAGATATTCTTATTTTTTCATGCTACTAGTACATATTCAATTGTGTAAGAAACATTGCATTATTGCCCTAAATCCACTTAAACTTTAGTTATTTTATACCAATTTTATACCATTTTTTTGTGTAAAAATCATAAAAATAAAAACTTTTGATTTTGAACATTTTAGCATTAATAATTACTAATATCTGGGTGACGGAGCTTTGCTCAGTAATTTTTTACAAAATAAAAAAAAGAAAGAATAATAGGGTAAGTGGGGCTCGATCATAGGTATTTTGATTTTGCTGACGCTGGCTTGACAGTTAATGGCGAAAATTTAATTCAATATAAATTTTAGTATTTTTTAAAGCCCAAAAACAGGGATAAAATAATTATTTTTTTAAATTAAAACCTAGCTAGATCGATTTTTCTCCCCCGAAACCCCTACACACTCAGGAAAATCATTGGAGCTGGTCCCGAGATTCCGAAAATATATATATACATACAAGATTAACTCATTTAAATATTAAAGATAATACTTTTTTCCAGTTAAAAATTAATACTTTACAATACCTAGTAATTTCATAGGATTATTGGCTTCCTCTTCTTTCTGTTCCTCTTCTTCTCTTTTTGCTTGCTCTTCAGCTAGCTTCAATGCCATAAAGTTTCTAGTAGCACCAGCCTCTATTTCATAATCTGTGTTTTTTGGATCTGTCTTAAAAGATATCTCTTGAAGACATCGAGTGCACTGGAATTATGATGAAAATTGATTGAACATGAAGTCTAATAATAATTAATTTAATATCACGCTGTGTGGTACACGGCTGAATAGAACAGTACGACTCTCATTTCTTACTGAGGTGTCGTAAAAGGCGACTAAGGCAAGTTGACCCACCATGTGGTGTGTGTGTGGTTATGTATAATAGACTACCCTCTTTCTTACCGAGGTGTCGTAAAATACGACTAAAGTAAGATAATGTCAGGCAGGCGGCCGGTCGTAAAATATGTAGCCAAATCATGTGAAAACATATTGTGCCGACCTCAAATAATAACTAAAACATTAATATATGAATATTATTTGGCTGTAGTTGTTTACCTTATCAATATTGTCATATATTTTTAACAATTATAATTAATATTAATGTACTGTAGCACAAACATATGATGCAAAGCGTACTTTGGGAGCTTGAATATGATTTAATGATCACTAATTAGAAAATGATACAAAAGATACAAACACAGTGCACTACAGGTATACGTACTTTTATATAGAATCTATAGATTCTTATGCCAAGGTAGTCTTCGTTCTCGACATCCTCCTTTCGAGCATTGAACTTTTTCCCCTTATAAATATATTCTCCGCATGTAGCACAGCGCATATTAAATGGAGCCATTAGTCTTACAGTGTATTGGCGATTTTTCGCTAATTTCATACGAGGTATCTTCGACGGATCGAAATCCGGAGGATAGTATTTCTAAAAACATATTTTACGTAAACATACAATATTCATTAAATACACGAGACATAGTGTGAAAATACTTGCATTTAAAACTTTTCTCTCAGACATTTTGGACTAAATGTTAAATTATTTAGAACTTATAAATAAACATTCACTATTTATACAATAACCAAAAGCAAAAAAACCCTAAAGAACAGACTACCATAGACTACTAGCTAAAATCATAGACTAAAAGCCAGTGCTGCCAACAGTTAATATTAGCTTCCCCACCAGATTCAACTTTTAAAACCACTTACAAACAGAAGTTAAATTTAAATTTAAAAAAAAACTACTTAATTTTCCACTAAAAAAAGTCAAATATTATGGCAAAAAAAATTTGCCATAACATTTGACATAACCACGGCGCCGCCTGTACCCGTTAGGGGGCGGTACTCATAAAAGGTTTTATCCTGTACAAGGATCAAGTAAAAAGGATAATTGTTGATGTGCGTTACTTGCGATACATATGCTGACTTCTGTATTGCGCTTATCATTTTTTTTTCTATTTCTACAGATCATATTATTGGAACTCATTTGTTTTGTAAATATATCATGTTAACTTTTAATTAACTCCGCCGTGTGGTATCCAGCTGAGTAGAATTGACCACTCTCTTATCTTACCGAGGTGTCGTAAAAGGCGACTAAGGTAAGTTGACAGACCGTGTGGTATCCGGTTAAGTAAAATAGACCACCCTCTTTCTTACCGAGGTGTCGTAAAATACGACTAAGGTAAGTTGACGTCAGGCAGGCGGTCGGTCGTAAAAACGCAGCCAAATCATGTGACAGCATGTTTATAACGTGTTGTGCCGACCCCACTTAGAGTGGGATAAGGGCAGGAGGATGATGATGTTAACTTTTATTTAAATTTTTTGATTTTTAATTCTAAAGTACTCATAATTTTTTTACCCAATGCACAACGACTTTTATATGAAACTATAATAATTTTTTTTTATTAGTTTTTAATATTTTTGTAGCATTACGTCTACTTAGTCGTGAATTAAATTATTTTTAATAATTAATTAATAATAATTAATTTATGGTTACAAAACTAGTCTATTCATCTGAAGAAATGATAATAAAAATAAAGAATTATTTATATTTTTATCAAAAAACACACTTCCAAATTATAAACTCAAAATCAACATTTCACAATATTTCAATATCACTTGCACAATTTTCTTTCCTAGACGAGACTTGTTTGTTCATTCATTATACAGATTAGAAAAAGAGGAATTTTCTGTAACAAAGATAAAATAACAATACATATTGCACAGGTATCTCTATGACACAGGTACATACGTATAGTAAAAGTAGTAAAAAAGACTGTCAAAAAAAATAAAATAAAAATTCAATCAAAAAATTAGGCGAGCTTCTAAGGTTTAAAATCTGGGATACAGTAAACGGTGAGGTACTATATTATTAAATAATAACTATTAATAATACATACATCATCAATGATATTTATTGCTATTTATTAATTATCTATTTGAATACTAATACATATATCAGTTTTAACGGTTTTTCACAGTAATGTTGTCATTGCCACGAAATACATTGTATTTTAAATAACATATTTAATTTTTACTAAACCTTTCTCGTCGGTTGCCGCCTGCAGCAAGTTCGTGTTCAAGAGCCGCAATTTTTTCTTCATGACGTGTACGCTGCGCCTGCGCTCGACGCTGTTGTTCCTCCAGAGCTAACACTATTTTTTCCAATCTATGAATTTGTTGTTGTTTGTTCTCGAGAGTTGTGAATAAATTTTGTATTTCTTCAGCTTTCGCCGCTATTTGCTTATTTACCTAAAACACCACTTAAAATAAAAGACAAATCAGAACAAGTTACGTAGTATTATTCAATTAAGCGTTCCTTATTTTCTTAATATTCTGAATTTAAAATTTGTCGCATCTTAATGTGAATACATTTAAATTATAATTACTTTCGTTGCTATCGTCAACAGATACATCGTTCATTTTGTCTTAAAATTTTGGTTAGGAAATGTTAAAAAAATTAAAGGGAAAAAAAATTTCTCACTTCATCTACTATTCTCATTCGGTGCTCTAGATCTTTTTGCAATGTTGACAGTTCACGACTTTGCTCCGTTTCTTTATTCTTTAACATGTTGATCAGTTCCTCTCGAACCTGTATTAACTTGTGAAGTTATCATTTAATTTATAATCCTTCAATATACGTATTTCCGTAACTCTTGTGAAACATCTACTTTAATTTAACTACATATTATAATACAAAATGACCGTTTGTCTGTCTGTTCATTCTAAATATAATAACTTCTGAACGTGTTTAAAGGCAGTTTTAACTAATAAAGTGATTCGTGAGGAAGGTTATGAGAATAAGGATCATCCTGTTAGAAATAGTATTCCGCCTGCTACTTTAAAAAAAAATTGTAGTCAAATATTTGTGTTATAAAGGTTTATAGAAAAGTCTGGAAAACATAGCGTCGGTAGACCCCCCTACGAGGAGGAATGACGAACTGAAAAGAGTCGTGGGGAGCAGCTGGATCCAGGCGGCACTAGATCGTGCGGTTTAGAGATCCCGTTAAGAAGCCTATGTCCAGGATTGGACGTCCGTCGGTTGAAGAACATGATATAAAAGTCCGCGATAGCATATATTGTTTTTTAAAGTTGCTATTTCAGTTTCAAGTTCTATGGAAATGGTTGCGTATTATTAATACGCTATTTTAATGGATACAGTAATCATTGTAAACTGAAATACGTATACCAAACATGAAATACTTAAGATAACTAACTTAAAAACGCGAAAATAAAATAAATCGCGAGTCTTACTAAATCCATGCCAGGCCAGAGTAGATCAATAGTAGTAGTACGAAATAATTATGACTGGCTTAAAGAGACGAAGTAATCCAAAGATGTAGGTTTTATCAATTTAAGCAATATGGAAGTAACCTTGATTACTCTTTCCTGAGCTCGTGATGTCCTATCCTGTTGCTCAAGCTGTTTTTCTTTTTGAATCAACATTTCTGATAATTCTTCATTACGATGAACCGCATCCAGAAGACCCATTCGTAAACTCATAATCTGATGGAAAATACAATTTTGGTATTATTGATATTAGATATGGCTGTACTATACTTAGTGCTGCTATCTACTAAACGCTTCGATAACAATATTTGTTTAATATAAACGACATTGGAAATGGATGAATTGCAACGGAAATAAACTTTTTACTATTTTTAAACGACTGTAGTAATTTGGGATAAGATGCATAAGCCATTAAAAATACAAAGCACATCCTGTTATATTTGATTGCTGATTGGGTTCATGATTGAATGTGTATTAGCCACAACTCAAGTGTAGCACCTGTATTTTCTATGACGAGTTCACATTATTAATAAAAAAACATGTGCACATGTATATGGACAGTAATTTTCATAAGTGTATGTAAATAATTAAATAATATATTATTGTCATACTTCTTGTTGCAGATCTTGGTAACTAATGCCATTTGGTGCTTCCTGACAGTTGGCAACAGCACGGTTATGAGCTTGCAAGTCTCGTACATATTGTTCGTATTGGATCACCTTCTGTTCACTTTAAAATTGATACAATTAATAAATACAAGAATTTTAATCAATTCAAATCAATTAATAAAAAGAAGGAATGTATGGAATATTGTAAACTAATTAATTGTATGGATTGAAACAAAAAAGAAACTTAAGCCTTAATTTTATAGGGGGGCAAGTTTTAAAAATTTATAAAGGTTAAGACAATGAACACAATTATTGAATACAATTATGAATACAATGATATAATTTTATTTTATGCTTACTTAAGTTTTATATTTTTTGTTAGTTCCCGAATTTGAGTTTTCATCTTGGCAACTGTTTCTTCCTTACTAAGCAATTCAGCTGCCAACTTTTGTTGTATTCCTACTTTATTTTCTGATTCCTGAAATCATTTTGAAGTATCAAACTAAATAGGATGCTCAGTAAATTTCAAACAATAGAAAGAAAAAATTGGAGCAGAAATGTATGTGGTATACAGAAATGGAAAGAATATTCGTTAAAAATATATGTCTTAAATTGTTCAAGCGCGTAAAATATTCACCGTATTCATAGTAAAGGTTTCCAAAAACCGAACTTTTTCTCTTTTACTTGCGGCTACTTCATCCTCAGTGTTTCTCAACATTTCTTTTGTTGCTTGTAGTTCAGCCCATAAATCCATTTCTCTTTCTGTTGGTAATTCTGCAAAATTTGATTTATATTATTTTAGAATATTACTAATAAAATACATACTTCATATATTTGAAGTTATTAAACCATTGCTCATTCGTACCGGGATTAGGTTTACTATTTTCAAGTTCAATAATTTTAGCCTTCAGCTCCTCTATTACATTAACACTTTCCCTTAACGATGTTTCGACTTCATGTTTTTCCTCAATTTCTCTTTGTGACATCCTTTTCTCTTCTTCAATTACAGTCAATAACTCTTTTAGCTTATTATTTAAGTCTTGAACTTCAGTTTTATGATGTGTTGTTAATGATTGAATTTGCTCTTTTAATTCATTTACCCTATATAATTATTTAAATAGTCAATTT
Source organism: Morpho helenor (assembly GCA_029227775.1). Taxonomy (NCBI): domain Eukaryota; kingdom Metazoa; phylum Arthropoda; class Insecta; order Lepidoptera; family Nymphalidae; genus Morpho; species Morpho helenor. Next base: position 12,178,743 of record JARGCU010000028.1, on the reverse strand, counting down.
AATCTGATCTTTTAGTTTATATGATACTAATAAAGATATGTATTTATAACTTACTCAGCTTGTAAAGCATCACGTTTTTGAGATAACTGACTACTGGTAACTTCGCCAGTTTTTAAAGATTCTTTTAATTTCCTTGCCCTAGCTTCCAAATGAACTTCTCGCTGTCTGCTCTGGAATGATAATAGACAGAACTTAACGAGACGGTATAAGGTTTATCGTTGCCTCAAAGTGAAATGAATACAGACAAAAATCTTGTTGCTAAACAATATTTTTTGATTGAAAGCAATGTATAAAGAAATGTAAGCGCTTTAAGCAAGTTATAATAAATAAAAATGCATACATGCATCTTTTATGACACAGCTAAAAATAGTCGTTTCACTAGATTTATAAATGTATGCGTTGATAGGAATACATCAAGGAAAAAGGCAATGTAGTCGTCGGTTCAGTTAAAGCGGACCACTATAATACCCATATTAAGCTTTTAGAAAAATTACTTTTGTTCCTATAGTTTTGAGTCAGCTGCGTTTTATTTTTTATTCATACCTGATCTTCTAAGGTTTTAACTGTTCCAGTAAGACTGACTATGCTGGCGTCAGCCTCACGCAGCTGCTTCTCCATTTTGGAGACTCGTAATCGAGTCTGCCGTAATTGAGTCTCCGTTGTTGCCAGTTTGTCTTTGAAGGTAGTTTTTGCTGCTCGTTCTTCTTCTAATTCACGCCGAGTGTTCTTGAAATTTAAGGTTTATTATATTTTATTTAAGAAATAGCGTATATGCACATTTTGATTACATGTGATTTTTTATCTATTTGCATGCTTATTATAGGCAGAATGTGTTGTTCTAGATTATATTTATGTAACATCACATTGAGCAATAAATAAATTTGAATTTGAATTTAAAAATTTTTTAATTTTTCTTAATATCAAAAATAATTTAGTACTCTACTTTCTTCAACCAATAAGCGTTCACTAATGGATATTGTTCTGTTTATAGAAACGATTATCCACGGCAACTCTTGCCGTTTGAAGCCAGTGGTCTTTTATTACCTTTTTGTGGTCATTCCTGGAAGTGTATCACATATGTAAGGGACGACGAGCAGGGCATACAGCGCAAACAAGCCTTAAATTTTATTATGGTTCTCAAAATGAGAAACATATTCGTAGCAGAGCCGGATTTATCTTTTCCATTAAAGGTTCCTGCCGAAATTTAATTTAGTAAGGAAACGAAAGCCCCTCTACCTCTAATGCTTTAATAACATCATTTTGCGTGCTCGTTTCTTGCTTTTCTAGTATTACTGTAGTGTGAGCTTCTAAGTCTTGACGGAGACGTGCGACCTCGCGCACTAATGATTCCCCAACTGCTATTAGAGTTGATCGCTCCCGACATGCCCGCCTGCATATAAAAGATGCATATTTGGAGATAAAATATTACAAATTAAAGAAGAATTAGAAAAAACAGAATGATAGTATTCATTAATACTCAAATACTCCATTTCAGACGTCTGTTATAAAAAAAAATTGTATTTAAATTTGTAAAGTTTGGGATAGAATTTGAGTGAATTTCAATTATGTAAAATAGGGAATGGCAACAGAAAATAGTGCACAAATAAAATACACATGATTGCACGAAAAAATAATATATAAAAACACAATCAAGAATGACCCGACTGGGAATTTTTATGTAGGTTCAATTTAGTTTTACTTAAAAGTGGGCTTACATGCGAGTTATTTTAATCTCAAATTTGCAATTTTCCTACTGAGTCAATTACATATTTCTCTGAATACATTCATACTTAGAGAGCAAAGTAACGCTATCAACAGCTTCATCCGCTCGAGTCTTCAGTTCGCGTAAGGCTTCGCAAAGTTCAAGTCCTTGAGCATTGTAGCGAGCTATCCGGTCTACCGCATCATTTCCACTGAACTCCTGGTTCGTGAATATAAAAAAATAGAGATGTATCAGAAGCAGAAAGATATATTGATAAACTAAAATGTCTTGAAATGTAGCATACATTTACATTTGCGATGACCAAACCGCACTCAAAATTTGCCTGATGGATTTGTGCATCGCAAATGCACTTACCACATACAACTACCATTTTTAATTTTAACTATGTAATAATTTAACTATAATTTCTTAATCATGTATTTGTATTGACAAAAGGAATATAAGCGTTAATTTAAAAATTATAATACCGATGATATACTACTACTTACATTGTTTTCTATTAATTCCTTGGCCCAATCTATAACTTCTTGCCTAGCCGTAAACACCTGAAGGCATAAGTCAGCAAAACATCGTGGAATATTTAATGTCTTCGACTCAACATCAGCTAGTGCACAATCATCTTAAATTCATAAAGAAATGTAAGGATTTTGTTTTAATACGTATTTATTAACTTATCAACCGCTGCTACGTATACAGTCGAAAAAGCATATGAATTGGTATTGGTATTTGGTATGCACAAATACAGCACAGAAATATTTGTTGTTTTTTTCCGGAAATTTAATAAAAATAACTGACCTATCGGCACACTAGTTTTGAATAATTCTAAAGCTCCATCCGTAACTGATGAAGCGACAGCGTCTCTACACAATTGTGTCACTTCTTCTGGTGCCCAGTCTGCTACGTTAAACACAAACAAATCCGATTGACCTTCTCCACTACCTAATATTCCTTCCCGCATCATATGTTCGCGGAGGGTACGAAGCCCATCGAATACTTCTAGTATTGCTTGCTAAAAATAAAAAATAAACCAGATCTATTATAAACACATGTGTGTTACCAGACTGAGATAAGATTGGATAGGAATAATGCAGAAAAATACCTGCAGTAATTAATATTGTCAATTTTAATGCAATTAATAAAACATAAAATTGTGTTTAAATTGTAATAATAAGGTATTGGAAATTAAGAACTACACACACACCTGTTTAAGATCGAGTTCCTTTTTCATTCTATGAAATTGTTTTTGTTTACTGGAGTATAATGATTTTAAATCTTCGCTTTCTTTTATGGGAGTTCTGGGTGGAACTACTAATGAGACTGGTGTTACGGGGCGAGGTAATAAAGTCACGGGCATACAAGGCGTTCGAGGTCTAGTTGTCGGCGTGTGAGCTCTTGGGGTATTAGGGCGGCTAGCCGGAGTACCATGACGCTGTATGGGATGCACTGGGGTACTTGGTCGACTCGGTATTTTTGGTGTTTGTGGACGACTCGAAATGCTTTTGGGCGTCTGTGGCCGACTTATTAAAGACGTCTCGGCTCCTATTCCGTTAGATTGCTCTGAAAACAAACCAAATTGATAGTATCGGAGCTTATAATTTACCAAGTTCTAAGCAATACCTACCTGTGGCTTCAGCTTCAAAGTGGGCTGAAACAGGTGTTTCTCGAATGACTTGGATATCTACAAACAGATAACGAGATCTTAACACAAGTGGACATAACTATCAGCAAGAAAAACGCTTTAAATACTAAAAATAATAAATTTGTATTACGTAGAAAAATTACTATTTTACTTAAGTAGTAATAACACTGTGAACAAGACTTCTCAGGAACTCGACCAATTTTTATTTCAAAAAATTTATATTTTTTATGATTAGCTCAATAATAACTGAAAATCCTTATTTTATTATTATTATTAATAATAATAATTATTAGTAATGTAAAAGATTTTGCAAAAATAAGTAGTCATCACCGGAGTGAAAAATATCCTTTGTTTTAATCTAGGTAATAGTTCCTATGTGCCAAATTTTATTCCAAATCATTCAGCACTATTCGTATTCTAATTCCACTGATTTAACCATACAAATTGTTATGTTGTAATATAAGTATTATTCCTTTAGTTTATTATTAATATGATTGATAAAAATAATGTTGGACAGACTTGGATAATTTTAACATACCATAATGGTCACGAACGCAAAGTTCTTGTATCTCATCTGCATTCAAATTTATATTAGTCTCTTCTTGGTTTACATCTATAACGTTTAGTTCATCCATAGCTATAGAAGTAACATCATATTTAAGCGGTACCTACAGAAAAAGTTTCTGTTCGATTTAAATTTATTTGATTAAGTAAATAGACTACTGCTATTGAATTATAAAGATATAGACTGCTGGTTATAGGCCTCTTATCTCCTTTTTTGGAGAGAAGGGTTGGGGAGCTTAGACCCATCACAATGCTCCAATGCGGATTGGTAGGTTACACGTATCCCAAGAATTCTCTAGAGATATGCTGGTTTCCTCACAATATTATCCTATACGAAAAATCGTGTGATAAATCGCAATTATCAATTAGGCACCACAGAAAAACTTATTGATGTCTTTCAGGGATTCGAACCTCTTGGATGGAGTCACACGGTTGCACCGTTTGGCAATCACGGCTACTGCCATTATTAGTATAATACAATAGTTCAAAGATGCTGAAAAGTTTACTCAAAAATGACAATAGGTATAATGCTGATAAAAAAACAATTACCTCGCTTTCAGAAACAAGAATTTCACTTTCGTAATTTCTATTTATCTGAAAGAAAGTAAAAAATTATAATAACTACGTGTAAACTTTTGGCAGCTGCTATTTAACAGTGGGGATAACTTTTTGTATTGTTGTATCTTTACGGTCCAATTTACAACGGTGATGGTTCTATGCTATTTTTAGCCCTTTAGCGACGTATCTCTTTTAAAATAATAAAATGAAAATATTTTTAAATTATAATATAATATAAAAATCCTAAATTTCCGCTGAATATTTATGCAAAATGTTTTAAACAAATTGAGTGCTCCTTAGGAATTATGTTTTCCCAATAAGTTCTGCAATTACACAATTTACGATTTCTCCCATTTTATTAATAAGATATTTTTAAATTACTCTGAACGTAAATACTAGGTTATCTAAAGTGAGGGTAAAAAAATGCAAAATTATACATATTTTTAAAGTTAATAAATAAACTTACACCTAATTAATTTAATTTAATCAAAATAAAACTAACTTTAACATCCGTTTTAGATTCAGATTTTTGACCACTGCGTGAAACAGTTGTTCTTATCTGCAAAGATTAGAATAAATATTTGATATAAAAATACATAGTATAGGTTAAGTTTTGCAATATATGTACTTATGAAGATGACAGGCACGTTAAATTATCGTAAATATAATTTGTAGTTTGTTTTCGCGAACTCAAAAGAATAAGATGGAAAATGGAATGTACTTGTATAATACAACGATTTTATGTTTAGGATTAGAGCAGTATTTAAATGCGGTGTAACGTGTGTGCTCATTGAAATAATTCTTACATTTTTATAAGCTTCCAATATTTTTAAGTATATCCCTAATAGAATAGAACAACAAACAAAGGTTTCATTAGGATCATCTAATACGGGCAATAATTCTAAAGTTGTTCCGTAACTAATATTTACAATTCGTCATGCACTTTATGAAAAAATAATACAAGCAACACCTGAGGTTCAGATTCACTGTTTTGGATAGAAGCAATTTTCTAAATTTTCAGTAGAGCTTCAAAAAGACTTGTTTAAAACTTTAGTTAAATAAATAATATTTTTAATTCTGATTTAATTAAATTCAATTAATTTATTTAATTAATAAATTTACCAATTAATTTTAATTAAAAGTAATTATTAGAATTTTTTTAGTTTGATAGATAAGACTAAGACGTTTGGAGAGAGTTATATAAATATTCAGAAAGCTAAGGAATCTGATTTATATTAGGAACAGTTAATATAAAATAATATCAAATTTATGACCTTCGAAGAAGCAGGCGATGGCGGTGATCGTGCAGGCGACTGTCTTTGTGCTGCTGGCAGCGTCAAATTTCGAATGGTGGCATTTCTTGCGGCACGTGCTGCAGATGCTGCGGTTGGTCGCGGCAGAAGGCGCGGGGTTGTTGTATCTATGTTATTATACATAGTATGATAAACGCACTAAGAGTACTAGCGTTGAAGAACGCCTGAATCACGGCTTAAGGTGATATGGAAACTTGATATGTCTGTGTTTAGTCATCATGTAGATAGAGTAGCGAAAGGCCGCCGACCGACAGAAGAAAACTGGGACCTCAACTTCATTGGAGAAGACGCTGTTTGTGTGTTATATATTCGTGTTGGTGACTTTGATTTGATTTGATTTGCCTGGCTCTTCTAGACACTTTTCGGACACCTATACTTTCAACGGATTGATGGAACCAGAATATAGGTGATAAATGTTTGTAAAAAGATGAGATGATGAATGTCGAGACCTTTAAGGAGGTGGACATAACTCATCAGCGATCTACAGCGTATTATTAAATTGATTCCGTTATTCATATCAAAATAATTAGCAATTTTAAAGTAAGACTGACATCGTTGAAGATCTAAGAAAAGGACCATCTTATATCTCACATACAAAAGTTTATAATACTCACATGGTTTATCTTTCTGTGATTTTGCAGTCGTCATTGTAAACACATTCACTGAAAAATTAGGAGATAATTTACTATTCTGTAACTATGACTAGAAAACGTTTGCAATTTTGTGACATTTTCACATAAACATCGTCAAACTTGTATTCTAATTTTGAAGACTGAGTACGTTGTGTTATTTGAAAACAGCCAGCCAGATTCTTGTTACTGTGTTTTCTACGTAGAGATACGTAGAAATGGAAACAATTTATTATTTAAACTCTATAACCATAACTATCTTAAATCGAAAAACCGAGCTTTTTATTCTGCCTTACACTGCCTTACTTACTTTAAGTGTTAAGGCAAAATAGTATATACATATATGTATACTGAAATTAAAAACATAAATATTCAGTTTCTTCTACTTTCTTTGAATGTCAATTTGCATTATCATCTTTAGTAGTAGTGTCAAAATTTGATTTTAATTGGTCTTGAAAATGCGACGTGTATAAATTTTCGTTATTTGTAATTAACAGTTACACAACTGTATTATTTCCTTATAGTTGTTGAAAACCAAATAAGGATGTCGGGGGAACCAAAAACGCAAGGTATTTCCTATATTAAAAGTCAAAGTTTTATACATATGTTTAAGTAGAGTTTATAATTACACTGTCCTCTCAATAGAACCGAATAACGCCGTTTCATGCCAACATAAATGTCGAATTCCGCAGCGGTTACAACCAGGACAGCAACGACCATCTTTGAAATCTAAAGCTCCAATAGCCGAAGTAAGTACTTCATATTCCCCTATTAATAAAATGTCAATCTCATTTTTGTCATGCTCTTTGACCGCGCCTAGCGAAATACAAACTTTAAAAATAGCAAACGGGCTTTAGCCATATAAAGCCAAATAAAATTTCAATGAAGCAATAAATTTCCCAAAAATAAAGTGCTGCTCTTAAAGAATAAACAGTTCATCTTTTTATAAGGGGGTTACAAAACGAGTTTAACCATATTCTTATGTCTAGTCCCGACCAAAGTCTGCGAATCGAGCCATTGATGATATCAACGAATCGACGCGTCCTGGAATTGTGTCAAGATCCGCTCGACCTGAGCGAGATCGACCTACCCAAATTCAAAGGGTATATAAAATCGATTTTTTAACACAATGTGCATAGACTATAGTATTCTGTAAAATTAAAAGCTTTATGTATTACCTCCAAGTTTCGTTTTAGAAAATGACACCAGTTCATAGAAGGATTGTAAACGATAAAGATGTGTCTTCTAACAAAGCTGGAAGACAAGTTATAACAGTACCACTAAAACAGGTACTTATATAACTTACAAAAATTCTTTATAAATCTATCAGTCAATAAAAGCCTTTGTAATTAACAAGCATAAGTACTGATTTTATAGCAATTTTATTACAGTTATATAGTTTTTTGATTAAAAGTTAAGGTACATTGATATTTTAAACTGCTCTCACTTTTACAGAAATATACGTCAAAAGCAACGTATCATAACAAATTGTCTCCAAACTTGCCAGACCAGGTAGTTTATAATTTATAAGATTTATTTTGCATTATACCATTATTCATATTAGAGAACCTCGTGTACGTACCAATAACAATGTTTACACATATTTATTTATTATAAACATCTTTATTTTTCAGGAAACGATTAAGAAATGTGAGGACCTTGAGTTACAACAAGAAGATTTCTCAGAAGCTGTACATATGTACAACAGCATGAACGATATGTTCCTAGATTTTAATGAAGAAGGTACAGAAAAACGGATTGTATGCAAACTTATACAAACAGTTTATGTTGTCATGACCGCACCTGTATATTATCATAATATACAGGGTAACAGGCCAAATCAACACGAACTTACACGTAGTACTTTTATACAAATTGTTTTTAATCACAAATTAGTTTCCAAAAAGAATTTGTAAAAGCATGTTTGCAAATATTGTCTTAAAAATGTATTTTGTTTAAGAATCAATAACGTCACGAGGTGACCAAATTATGCAATTAAAAAATTGTTGGCAAGAAAAAATTGTTCAGTTCGAGGAAATGAAAAATGAATTGAATGATCAACAGGTAATTAATGAAACCACATTTTGATTGCAGCCGAAGTATTGGTTGTAACATCTGACTAGCTTTTAGGATAAGAGTTTTCAAACCCCGGGTTTATTTTTATGTTATTCGATTTACCCAAAATCTGAAATAAAGACCAAAGCAGTCATGGTTCAGAAACTTTATTTTAGATTTTTTGTCCCAGTTCCAGTATTTCCAAACGCAAAGCAGGTGCGTATTTCAAGAAGGTCGCCGTGTTCACGTAAATACGTTCAACGGAGGAAGTATCCAAAGAAGTTCCTTAGACATTCATATTTTTGCTTTTAAGTTTATCACTCATTATTTTACTCTCTAACATAGTAAAATTAATTATTATATATCCGTATCAATTTTCTCTGAAACAGAACGGAATTCTAGAAGTTTATGCTTCTTTGCGGAATACTAAACATAGGTTGATGTCGATGGGACAAAATCCTGAATTACCGTCCACTGATGACTTGCGCATTATGAACGTAGCCAATATGACTCCTAATCAACTGTTGCAATTGTGTGCAGAAACTAAGTATCGAAAAAATGGTATGCCTCCCATTTTCAATTATTTTCGTGGGAGTATCACTTATTATATTGTCAATATCATTTGTATTACAGTCCTTAATATTTCTTTGAATCATGCTTAAATTAAACCTTGTTACCTATGTTCATGTTCATAAATATAACAACAATTTAAATTTAATAATATATCATGTTTATAGTTATAGATAGTCAATCAGTTAAAAATACTTTGACGATCGACATGAACAGATTGAACGAGATGCCATTGAAATTGGTAGCTATTTGTGAGCAGACATTAAAAACCAGAAAAGACCTAATTGACTGGTTTGAAAACATTAAAAACCAAGAAAAGGTAACGAATGATTTTTTTTATTTTTTAGTTACTCCTTTAGTTTCTTCAATTTGACTTAATAATTCCAGCTAATAAAAGCTTAATAAAAGCCAATGAATAATCAATTTTAATTAAGTAAATTTTGAATTTGTAAAAAGGTAAATTTTTAATCTATTTTTCTGAAGTTTCAAACAAAAATAAAAATGTTTTTGTGTCGTCTTTTCAAAGTTTTATTTCTGAAAAAAAATTTCAATACATCTTTGTCAGTCAATTTTTTTGGCTCAAAATAATTTGAATATATTAGTTACATAATCATTTAATGATCGACAGGGATGTCCAAAAAGCAGTCTCTCTAAAAAAATAAACGAGTTTAACGCGGAAAATGAAATGTTGAGTAACACATTGCAGACAGTAAAAAATGAGTTTCTAAAAGAAATAAATGATTTTTTAAGGTAAGAAATGTAACATGATAATTTATAGAATTAGGCATTAGGTACTTTGTATAATAATACTATCAATAATTTTGTGAAAGAAATATGTTTTTCTGAAACGTGGTCGCTGACTATGGGCCTCATAAGAAGGCTCAGAGTCGCTCAGCGGGCGATCTCTGCGTGATCAAATCAGAAATGAGGAGATCCGAAGAAGAACCAGAGTCACCGATATAGCTCAGCGTGTCGCGAAGCTGAAGTGGCGATGGGCGAGGCACATAGTGTGGAGAACCGATGGGCGTTGGGGTCTTAAGTTATGGGAATGGCGACCCCGCACCGTAAAAAGCAGTGTCGGCAAACCCCCCAGGAAATGGACTGACGACCCCAAAAAGGTCGCGGGGAGCCGCTGGATCCAAGCGGCACAAGATCGTGGGGTGTGAAGAGACCTATGTCCAGCAGTGACCAACGTTCACCGGTTGACGAAGAGAAGGGAGAGAGAACATGACTTTTAATTAAAAATAATTTTAAATAAATTACTCTACGTCTTCCTTAGATGTCTTACAACTATATTATAAACTACTAATAAATTCTTGTAATTATTACTTTTAAAATATTTTTTGTGTAACAAACATCATTTAACATGGGTAATAGACCTTTGAAGATACTTTTAAAATTACGCAGAAAGCAAAAACACTATCACTAATGTCTCATTATATTTAAGAGTTTACCAAAGAATTTCTTAATAGTGACAAAATTAAAATACTACTTTTGCATTTTGTTTAAATACTTGAAAACCCTGTTTAAATGACGGGAAATAAGTAAAAAAAAAATCAGGTATAATCTTGCAGCGGTTGCTTCTTTTTGGTCGTTAAGTTTTTGTATTTCATATTGTATTATTAGAACTTGCTGGAACGAGAGAGTAGGCCTCCAGCTGCGCAACGAAGAACTCACGTGCGAAGTGTCAGAATTGAATTCGCAGAATATCGATCTCAAAAAGCAATTATGCAATGCCGAAAAACAAAAGTCACAAGTTAACAGAAGGAGAATCGAGGTGTGGCGAGATTTCATTTTTATTAATGTGTGTTTTATAAGAATAGCTATGCCCGCGTCTACACTCTTGATGAAATTAGTGTTTCACAGAGTTTCTCCCGCGTTATTCCCAGCGGGAAATCTTATGCAATGTACTATTATTTTAAACCTTCCTCAAGCATTGCTCTATCTTTTAGTAAAAACCCTACAAAAATCCGTTCAATAGATTTTGAGAAAATCGATCACATACATACAGACAGCTTTTAAGGACTCTTGTTTTATAATATCAATAAATTATTACAGAAAGCCTACTACTACCTGTGGATATAACTCTTTAATCTTGTACAAGATAGCAATGACAAAATGTAACTATTTATAGGAATTATATTTTGAATAGAGCAACAGGTAAATTTCTCGCTGGCTCTTTTGTTAGGAGCAGTTTCCCGAAGCAGCAATAGATTTGATGATTCAAACACTTTTTTACAAGGTTACTTGAATAAGAATTTAAATTAATATGTTTGTGATGTTATGAGCGTAGGAACTCGAAAAGGAGTTGAAAGAAGAAAAGGTAAAGAAAATGACAATGCGAGAACGTTTGTCACGAGCTGAAGGCCAAGTAAAGATAGAGGGAGACCGAGCATCGCAGTTAGAAGCTGCTCTTAATCAAGCACGAGCGCAGACGCGAAATTTAGAACGTACGGTACAAAATCAATATGAACAGGTAACTGGCGTTTTAGCGTGGATTTTCCTGCAAGACTATTTATCTCGATTTAAAGTAAAGAATAAGGGAACTAGGTGGAATCGTATTTAGAACTGCAGAGCTTAGTCCGGCAAATTTCGTATATCCTTTCTTAAACAAGGTTTTACTTCGCGGAATTTCATGTTACGAAATATATGATAAGACAAAATCGCAAAGCGCTACCTACCTATATCTTGATGATGCTTCGGTTCCGGGCGAAACTTTCGTTGAGATACAGAGTAAACTTAGTATATAAGTTGCACATTCTGCATGTAAAAAGTATGAAAAATAATTGTAAATCATTAGCATTTAGCATTACTTAGATTTTGTTTTAAACACGGATTTTAACACAATATTTTTATCATTACTTTTATTTTTATATTCATTAATCCCCTAAACCGTATTGCCTTGATATATACTCCCAATTTATTATTAATTGTAATGAAATTTTATGTGAAATATAAAAATAAATGAAGTTAGTATACAGACAAAAGGCGCAAAACAAGATCGTCTTAGCTCCAGTTATTTTACATTAAGCTTAGCCCACCGCTCTCTACATATTGAAAATACTATATATTTTCAGAATCAACAGTTACAAAAAAATTTTGACGAAGAATTGAATAAATTGAAAGAATCCATGAAAAAAAATACAACACATTTGGAAGAAATTGCCACCGCAAGAGAAACTTTGCAACAAGAGTAAGTACAAAATAAATAATGTGTTAGTAGATGTAACTTCCAAAATAGCATAGTCCTAAGATACCTACCAATAAAATTCTTTTTCTTATAACATGTGGCATACCACGATATACAGCTTATTAGTTTCTCTCAAAATGTACATTGGTGTCTTTAAATTATTTTATTTTATGTCAGAAAAAATGACCTCAAGCAAAGACTTGAAGAACTATCAAATCATTATAATGAATCCCTGACAAATATGAAACAAGAACTTAGTAAAAGTATTGCTAAGTTGATAGACGCTGAAAAGAAATGTAACGAAGAAATTGAAGAAAAAAAGAATTTGCAGAAAACAGTGGAATCGCAATGTGCTCATTTACTGGAATATGAATTACGGCTTAAAGATACGCTTAAACAGTTGCAAGAAACGGAAAAAAAATCAAGTTTGTATATAAATATTAAGAGAAAAACAATTTTAAGTAACGTTAATTTTATATTATATTAATTTATATCAATTTAATATCAATTATATATTATATATCAATTTAATATATAATATTGTTATTTGTTGCAGATGAACTCATGAATTGTAAAAAAGATTTTCAAAAAATTAAATATGAATTTGATGAAACTTTAGCTACTTTAGAAAAGTATAAACTACTAATTTCAGAAAAAAACGAGACAATTATTGATATGGAGGTCATTAGTTTTTAAATAAGTTAAATAATACTTAATACGTAAAGTAAAATAATTAGTACGTAATAAATACGTAAAATAAAGTAAAGTAAAGTAATTAAAATAAAATCCGTGTAATGCTAAATGTGCTAATATAGAAATAAAATACAGTGTGCTAATAGATATATATAACAAAAAATTTGTGATGATTTGTTTTGCATGTTTGCTTTAATGTTATCGTGAATTTTAGTAAAATATTATTCTCATTACTTTTGTATTATAGTTCTCTACAAAGTAACGCCGAATTCTATAAAATAAATAAATGTTTACAGAACAACTTGAAAACATCGCAGGAGTTCGAAAAAAAATTGAAAAGTGACTTGAATAATAAAGAAAATTATGTAGCTATACTTGAGAAAAATCAACTTTTGTTACAACAACAAATACAAGAAAAGTAATTTAATTTTTATTTATTCATTATTTATATACTTATTTACTATTTATATTTGAAATTACACACACCTTTAGCGAATTATATTACTTTACTAATATTTATTAGTTATTTTCGGTATCAACCGCGCAGAATAGATTATTTAAAAATGATTTTTTCTGCTTTCTCTAAAACCACTGACATATTTATGGTTTTAGACCACTTAACCTGGAATCATATTTATTATTAATTCAGAAATAAATATATTTAATTTTTCTATATTTAAATTTATATTTGCAGCGAATGCAAATTGAAAATGTACGAGGACCAACTAATTACTCTTAAAGGCCAAATGACAAAGCTCAAAGAGCATTTTGTTGAATTCGAAAATTTAGATGAAATACATACTTTGGTAATCATATTTATGATAAAACTATAAATTCATTTACATACGTACACATACACAACAATGAAATAATAAAATTTATTTTAGGTTCAGCAAGAAAATAGTACATTTACTGAAATGAGACGTAAAAATAATGAACTGACTTTAGAGTTACAAAAGAAGCAAAATGATTTACAAGATTTAATACAAAACATAACTGAAAGGGAAGATTTAATAAGACAGAAACAAAATGTCTTACAAATCCTCGCTGAAAGGGAAGAAGAACAAAACAATGTTTTACAATTAAATCAAATTATTAGTGAAAAGAACTGTGAAATTCAATCCCTTATTAAAAATATAGAAAAAAGGAAAGAGCAAATATCCCAACTAGAAAAAATTATTATCACAATTGAAGATCAAAATAGAAAATATGCTATACAAAAAAGGAAAGATCATGATAAAATTCATACCTTAGAAAAAACAATAGAAGAGTTCGAGATTTATTTGGAAACGAAGAATAGTGAATTAGTTCCTCGGGAAAATCTTGATAATTTATTAAAAATACTTGAAGATGAATTGGGTACTCCACTAGATTCACAATTGATAAGAAGTAACGGAAAGAATCAAAACATTGGTATTCATAATGAATGCAATCATCTTATAGATTATTACGATCGAAAAGAGTCCAATCATCAACTAGAAACCAAAGCTATGCCTGCGAAAATTGTAACTGGTAATTTTGTCAAGAAAACTTATATACCCAGCAATGACGAATATGGTGATAATAATCTTCTTCGTAAGCAAGCTATTACAAATATTGACACTCAGAAATGGTTACCAACACCTGATGGCGAAAATGCGTTTACCCTACAATCCTCTTATATTAATAATAATAAATTTAGGTATTTGAACGGCAAAAATTCAACGTTGCATAATAAAGAAAAATTTTTGAAAAACCTGCAATATAATGTACCTAACCAAATAAGGAGCGAAAAAAAATGTAAAATGTTCAAACTTGCTAGTCACCGATTAGTATAATTCCGTTGTTATACAATTCGTTTTCTCTGAAATATTTATGATCCTAAATGTTTGTGAGATGTGAGATAAAAATATATATTCATATTGGTAAAAATGTTTATTACATTTTTAAATTTACATTATAGGTATAGCCCCATTACCATTATCACTCAGTCGAAAAAAATGCTTGCATCTGAAAAAAAAATTAACAACTAATTTAAATATCCAATAAAGCACTAACAATTAAATTATTAACAGTAAAAAATATGAATAAATATAAATTTCTACAATAAAGATATTAATTAAATACCAAACTTGGATTCTTAGTGATTTTAGTTGAAGAAACAGCGTGACGTGTCCGGACTATTTCTCTTTCTAACAGAGCTCTGCGTCGCTCAAGTTGTGTTCTTACTCGCCCTTCTCTTTCCAATTGTAAACTTTGTGCGAGAACCGCACTTTCTAGTTGTAGCACACGAGCTCGTTCCGCTCGAAGAGCTGACCAAGTGTCCGCTGCACATGCACACACCGATGTTAGTGATCGTGAAACCTAGAGAAACAAAACCCCCCTTAACAAATGATGAAAGTAACTAGATTTATCTAAAATTACATTAAATAAATGGTTTTCGTATAGCAAATAAAATATGGTATCGTTCGGCTTAATTGCAGCTACGCAAAGAAACATGCGCCCGTGGTTATTTATCTTTAGTATTTTAAATAGCTTCTGCTTGCGTAGCAAAGTACAAAATAGCATGTTGCTGCCTATTCCTGCAAAATATATTATTAAATACGATATTTTCATTAATTTTTACGATAGAAATAAGAAGCGTTTTTTCATAAGTCAAAATCAATTTAATTTCTTTTTCTTCTCTTGACAACATAAAACCTCCGCGTTATATACATTTTAATAAAATGTAATAGCGCCTCTCCGCACCTCTCCGCACCTCACCTCACCTCGCCACACCTCACAAATCTTATCCCCATAATTACCCCCGTTACAATATCTTTCCCAAAAATCAGATGGATTAGGGTGGATTGGCGATAAGTAATAGCTCTGCCTTCGCAGCGTGAGTACGTCGACATTAGTTCGGATTTCTTTGACACGTAACTGTTAATTAGGTTAGAAAAATAATTTGTACTTTTAAAAAAAATATAACAAAATCACTATAAAATTGGTTTCCTATCTTAGTAACGCTTAACATCCATCGCTGTATCTCTTGATGCGAAACTATTGAGTCTCAACAAAATTAGCAATACATGTACATATCACAATACCATTTTTAAGCATTAATATTTCATAAATTTTAAAATATCATTTTAATAGTCGTAACATTATCGTCAAGTCGATGAATTTTCCAATGATAATATTAGTAGCAATATCATAAGTAATGCCTAACTATTCTATTGTTCTTCGGAACGATAGATGTATTATATATATATATATCGTAATTGTAATGAATATAAATTCTTTTTAATTTCGATATATGTACATCTCAATTTTAAATTTGGAAAAGGAAACTGATTGACTCCGTCAAAAGAAAAATGTTTAAACCAAATATTAACAGGATGGATATAATGTAAATATTTAAAGGGAATCGGCAAAATATAAACTTAATTGTCGTTTCTTTGATTTTTCAGAGCAACACACTTTTTTATTTTGCCGCTCCAAGAAAATTACTTTATATATATTTCAATTAATAAGCTTATAACTATTGTACCTCAGCGTGGATAGTATCGCTAATAGCAGGTGGATCAGGTACTCCATCCAGGAAAGCAGCGAGATCACGGCGCGCTCGTGTCATACGAGCAAACAAGTCTGCAGCGCGTTCATGCCGTTCTAACATTAACGCACGAGACGCTGCAGCTGTAACTAACGCTGACCTCTCACGCGTCAGCTGCTCGACTTGCATGTGCATCTCCAATAACTAATTAATATTTTTAACAAATTTTAACGTATACAAAAAAGTATATCAAGGTACGACGCGAGATTCAAACAGGCCTAGGCATACAAATACAGTACAATAAATACAGTAATTACATGATTGTCAATGATTTTCAAAAACTTTCGTTTAGACTAATCAATAAATAAAACCATAAAATACTTAAAAACTACAACTTATAGTAA
Source organism: Morpho helenor (assembly GCA_029227775.1). Taxonomy (NCBI): domain Eukaryota; kingdom Metazoa; phylum Arthropoda; class Insecta; order Lepidoptera; family Nymphalidae; genus Morpho; species Morpho helenor. The sequence goes on along the minus strand of JARGCU010000028.1, from coordinate 12,161,891 downwards.
AAATTTTAGACATATTCAGAAGGATATTACAAAAAAGCTAAAGAATGTTTTTTTACCACCAGCTGAGCGTAGCATTTTATGATTACTTAATAGTTTACATCTCAATAAGGTTTCGGGCACATTCCATTAAAATATGAATAACGTTCTCTACAACATTACAGATGTTACAATTTGGTGTAGGGACTTTACCCATTAAGTAAGCTACTAACTAAGTAAGTTTAGTTTTAATTATAATTACAAATATAAAATTAAAAATGTTGCAACAATTTGTCTTTGAAGGTACCTCCGTATGCAAATCTTGATATGATATTTCTTTAGCATAGCAATCATAGTTCCTTAAACGTTTTACTTCCAACCGTAGCGTTGCTAATTGATTCTCATATTCAGTCATAGTTTGTTCCCTACACAACAATAAAACAACTTATATTAAAATCCATAAAAATCGTACAATTCAAAATCGAATAGCATTTAATACATTATTTTTTCATTCTCCCGTTGCTCTTCAATTACATGCTGTAATTTCATAATTTTTTGTTCTCTATTTAATAGTTCAGCAGCCATTTTATCTTCCTTACCAGCACCTTCTTCTTGCTAAATAAAAACAGATTTGCGAAAATTAGTTTAATTATTTATCTTTTACTTTAAAACTAAAATCTAAATAATTACCGCAATTCTCGACAAAGAATTTAAAAAACTTTCTTTTTCGGCTCTACTTAGACGGAGTTCTTCTTCAGCGCGTGATAAAGCAACACGAGTAACTTGCAACTCTTTCCAAATTTCCGTTTCTCTATCTGATGGTTCACTTTCTATAAAAAAAAAAGTTTTTTTGTAACGTAATCTTAATAAAATTTTGTTAAATAAGCTGAACCATCCCGGAGGATTTTTAATAACTTATGCCTTGCCAGAATTTATAACATCTAACCTCTCGTGGGGACATATTCAAGGCAACGCCTGCGTTCCATATCAACCAATCGAACTGAACGTTCGCGTAAAGTATTCAGCTGCTCCTCTAATTCTTTAATGCGACCTTCTAATTGTAAAACTCGTTGTTCAGCAGCCATTTTGTTCTTTTCCTAAATTAATAAAACGGTTGTAAAAATTGGGTGCTTTGATAAATTGTAAAAGCGGTTAATAGACATCATATGAGAGATTCTCAATTTAACATACTAAATTATCTAGCTAAAGTAATTGACTAAAAACTATTGCGGTGGCTATTTAGTATTCAACCCTGACAGGGTTCAATCAAGGGACAATTGATCCATCGGTCTGACAAATCTATAAAAATATGGACTTAAAAATCTGCTATTAACCATTTAGACTACCAATATCCATCTAAAGCATTGTCACTAACATCACATTCAGCGAAATCGAATCTAGTGACATCTTATTTAACTTGCTATACCTAAAATTGGGGTTACAAATAACAAGATTCTTAGTAAGAGTACTTGATATAGCATTATGGCACCTGTTCTGCTACCTTCGCCTGCAGCAACTCGATGCGAGCTCTCTCTTCTGCCTCCCTAGCCTCTATAGCTCGTTCCGCCATATCGGTCTGTTCTCGTAATTCTTTTACTCTGTAGATAAAATTTTAAAATAAAAATATCTGGATTAAGAAAATAGCATTGCTAACGTCCACACTTTTTTACATACCTCTGTTCTAAGGCGTCACGTTGTCGGGATAAAGTTTCAATTGTCATTTCACCAGTCTTCGAAACTTCTATTAGTTTTTTGGACCGTGCATCATAATTTGATTCTCGATGACGGTACTGCCAATATACATCAAGTAAAGCAATCTATCAAAAGTATTAAGCAGAAAGATTTTCCGTGGAATAAAATGTAATCATATCAGAACACTTATAACTTTCTGACAAGAAAGAAAAATCCATTCTTTAAGGCTAAAAGTAAAGCACTGCGTCCAGAATTTTAAATATATAAAACTTAAAAAAAAATTGTGTAGTTAAGATAACAAATTTAAGGTTTTTACCAATTGCTCCAGATCCTTATGCTTTCTTTGGGCTTCATCAAGGGCAGAACGAGTTTCCTTCAGCTGTCTCTCTAACGTCACGATCCTCGCACGCGCCACTCGAAGCATGCTCTCCGCAGCCGAAACTACTTCCTTTAATGCTTCTCGAGCTGCTCGCTCTTTGTTTAACTCCTCATTTATAGTCTACAAAAAAATTGTTTTGGAATCTAATGGCCCTGAACGTATACTTATATTTACCAGAGAAAACACCTTTACATAATACAATTAATTGAATTTATCTGAATAACAGTAGATTAAGATTCCTTAAAGTTGAAATCTATTAAAAAATTACCTGATAGTTTGTATCGGCTACAGCATTGCGTTCGGCAATTTTATTTTCTTCATTTTCTTTTTTAGCGAACTCCTCTATTTTATGTTGAAGTAAAAGGTTCTCCTTTTGCATTCGTTCAATTTTTTTCGAAAATGCGTCACGATCCAACCATGGTATTCTGATGTATTAAAAAATATTTATTTCTGACTTTGAAAAAAAGATAACAATGATAGTGTTTATAATATGAACTCAACTACGGGCCAGTATACTCGATACTGGTTGTTAGTGAAACGAAAAAAATGGTTTACGCATATTTTCTATAGAGGAATCTAGTGCTCACAACACTTAAGTGCCTATCCAATGTCCATATTATAATATGCCATATAAACTTCGTTGGAGTCGACAATCGCCGTTTTTGTTAAAAAACTGAAAACCTTTATTAAGGAATCTAACGGACGAATACTGTGCGTAATAGTATATTAATATAATTATTATACATTTTATCAAGATTTTGAGTGTTCCCCAGAATTTCAATAATGGAAAAAATTGTAAAAACCTAACAAGATTTTTTACTCTTTCATTTTAAAGTTCCTGATTAAATAATATGAGAAATGATTTGATTCAATCTTAAGATATCTTTACGATTACGATAATAAAAAAAAGAGAAAAAAGGTTACTTGGCAAGATCAAGAGAATAATTTATTTTCACTTTTAAATTTTCTGCAGTTCCAGCCACCATTCTGTGTAGCTGTTCAGTTTCATTATCGAATTCGAGATTCTTAGCCTTCCATTCCAAATTCTAAAAATAATATACAAATCGTAGTTAGCTTAGTTTAGGGAGAATCAAGTCATATTTAATAGAGAAAATATTAACCTTAAATACGCTTTACCGTTACATTCTAGACATAAAAATAAATTTCGTTGTTTGGTGATTAATTACATGAATATACCTATTGCTTTTCTGAACCGCCTACCTATTTTGTACTACACAAGCGGTTTTAGAGATAAATTTAATTATTAAGACATTGGTATGACGAAAGCTCCGGCTAGTTAGAACTTAGTTAAGCTTTTGATAGCAACCGGTTCTGACATCAATTTTGCACTTTAGCATTTGATGCTCTAAATTATAAAATTATCTTCTAAGTCTTCGAAAATTATAAATTTTCGCAAAAATCCACGCCAAATCGTTGACAACGATTATTTAGAAACGGATGGCTAAAATGTAAAGAAATGGGACCATGTAAGTTAAGGAAAAGTTACATAGGAGAAGCCTGTAGGATATATTATAAACGTATAAAGAAGTAGGTAACATTGTAGCTAACTAACGGTAAGATACGTAGCACGATCACTGCGATGTTTGCAGCGCAGCAGATTAAGTAGTTCTATGCGACGAGCCATTATCTCCGCACCCATACCTAGTATTTCTTCAGGAATAGGATTTAATTGTGCCTTTAATTGCTGCAGCACTTGAGGACCTGTATAAAAAGTATTTGGACGAGGTTTGAATCATTATAAAAATATATCAGCACATGCGAGTGTTAAAGCTTAGGTTTCTAGCATCCGGTGGTGTTATTGCATACTTAATAATGCTTATTTGATCACAATATAGATATTTAGTTTACAATTTAAGTTGATATTGGATACTGAACATGCTTATTATAATATAAGATGGCTTTATAAATTGTATTTTATGTTAAGTGTAATTTACAAACTCTAGAATATGAGTTTAACTTGGCAAAAAAAATTATTAGCATCGTGATATTACTATTTATTTATATTGTTTAACGCTATAAATAATTATTAAAATAATACCAAAAATGCCACTAATATCAGCATTCATTGGCATTTCAAGATCATCTCTTATGAGAAGCAGTAGATCGTGAGCGGGCCATCCTTTGATTGATAGAATGCGCAAATCTCCCAATGACTCGTCAGCTACGCCTACGCGCGACTCAAGCTCTTTTAATGAGGCATACTGTTCCAGCACGGTATTCTAAATGTAAAAAAATAACAAGAAATTTTAAATATTTTATAGAATACACAATCATAAAATAAAATAACTAAGTCCCACTTCTGAGTTTGCAATGCTATTTCCAGTATGGGTTGACACAAAATTTACAATGTTAAATAACAATCTCAATAAATATTGAACTCGTGTCTTTTAATATTAAGGTAATATCGTTGTATAAATACGCTATATCAACAAACCATTACATTTAGAAAAAAACATATCTTCAATGGATTCGTGTGATAATCGTCACCTTCAGGATGTCAACAAGATATGACAAATATGTAAGTTCGCATAAAAATTTATTTGTATGATAATGATTTATAATATTAGAATGGATTTCAGGCTAAAGTTATGTTATTAGTATTTTAGAGCTTAGTTCCGCAATTTAACCAAGGCCTGCTTTTTATTCTCACCCACTTCTGACATGTTACTGATTTTTACACAACGCGTTTGCCGCGATCCAATAGCGACAAACTTTTAGAGGATTTTGGATCAACCAGTGTCACGGAGATGGATTAAGTTATTAACTAAATTAACGTGCCTTCCTTGACAAGGAGAAAAGGTAGTCAAATGGTTATGAAATAGATCATCAAAATATTGGTTATCAGATATCGACTTTGCTCACGGTCACAACACAATCCATCCAACGGTCTGCTGTTGCGATTACGACCTATTCTCTCAGTTATATGTTAAGTTAAATTAACAGAAAACCATTGACAAAACACTTAATCAATTGAATTCATATAAACACTTGCCTGTTGTGCAATTAAGGTTTTCTTAAGTTTCATAAACTCTCTTTTCTTTGTAGCCAACGCCCTCATTGTTTTTGTAAGTATACATTGAGGCATGACTATATCTTTTTCTGTAATAAACGATTTGTTATAGTGTGCAACAATTGCCGGTATATTCTAAAAGGAGCATAATTTTTATTACCTGGCTCTTGATACATATAGTTTGGTGAAATTTTGCATTTTCCAATAGTGTCTGGAGCCGACACGCTTTGTTGTGTGTATTCTAAATTCTCAAAAGATTTTTTTGCCATTTGCTGTAATTTATAAAAATAAGAAATTCATTATTAGAGGTTACTACGTTTTAATAATATATAGACGAAATATTGAGCTATCTAAAATTTTTATTAAGCACCCATAATATAAAGCAAGATAAGCTGTGATAGCCCAGCAGTAACACCGTGCGACTCTTTCGCCGAGATTCACTGGTTCAAACCCCGAGCATGCCCCAATGAGTTTCTATTAAAACTTATGTGTCTAACTGGTAATTGCAATTTATGACGCTTTTCGGTGAAAGAAAACATTGTGAGGAAACCTACATTTCTCTAGAGAATTCTGGGTATATGTGTAACCTACCAATCCGCATTGGAGCAGCGTGGTGGGTCTTAGTTTCAATCCTTCTCTCCGAAAACGGAAAGAGGAGGCCTATGCCCGGCAGTGGGATATTACCAGGCCGTTACTTTTTTACACATAATATACTTGGACATAACTTGGATATAACTTACTTTTACACATAACATACAATATATTACTCGATAAATATATTCGGTAGGTACTTTAATGAGTCTATTTTTTTAATCGAATATATAAGAATACTAAAGGTGACTCTAATCAATAACTCGAAGAGTAATTGACATAACATGAAATAAATAGGTGTTAAAAGAGTATAATTAAATCATTAAAGAATAAATATCATTAAACAGAACGGCTAATGTTGAATTGTTATTTCATAAGCATCCTGTTAGGGTAGTAGTGCCCTGTATTCTTGAAGAGAAAAGTTGGAGATTCGTCAATGCGAATGGCTATGTTAAGTATTATATATAATTATACTAGTTCATTATATTAGGATTATACATATGCCTGGAATTCTAGGGATATTCAGATTTCATTATGATGTTTCATTTACCGCATTTTAAATGTCAATCTTTTTTATAAGATACCTTTTGTACGCACAAATCTTAGATAAGAGTAAAAAAATCATATGTACTAACATTTGATGGCGAAAGACTTTGACATCTTCTCTCTTTTGCCAGCTTTTTTGTTTGAGATGGGTCCTAAAATAAAAAGGTATTTATTTCGAGTTCAGATTCGTTTGGTGTTACAACAAACAAATAGAGAATTCCACAACAATAAAGTAATACTACCAAGAAGCTGAGATACGAACGAATCGTTTGTAAGATATTAATCAAGTTTCAGGTCACGGGAAAAAATGTTATACAGCAAAATGACCTTTGCGTTAAAAGACATAAAGAAGTATTCCACTAGATGTAGTTACGTTTGTAAATATGCGAAAATGTAGTCATTCCTGAATTTTCTTCTTGTTTATTTTTGGCAAATATTCCTTTCACCCATATTGCAATATTGTACAGTATAAACTCATACGTAGGTACTGATAAAAATTCCTAACGATTCCTTTTTAAGTCTTCCTAGTTCAGAGTTCCTAGTTCCATATATATTTTCATTTATTTCAAAGGCGATCCAGACAATTTAGATAATATAGTAAAACACGTTTGTCCGTGTGCTTTTACGATTAATACTTACTGGAGCCATAATGATGACGTTTGGTATAATGAAGCTTATATGTTGGGCTCAAATTTAGAATTTCAGAAATTAAAATCATTTCAAATTTAGCTTCAACAAAATACACAATGTTCACAAATGTTTTTGTTTATCAAGTTCGCCGCAGTAGATTAACGATCTTCAAATATTTTAGTTACGTTTTTTCAAATACGATGAGGCATAATGTAAGCGGTAAGTGAGACAAGTAATTTAGACTATTTACACAAAGATGACCAATATCTGCCCTTACCCGTGGTCTCGGAGCTACGGGACTCGCTGATTGTGCTCTCTTGTAGAGTGCTGGTCGAATCTGCCTTTTCTTTGATGTATCGTTTCCTTTTTCTGTTGAAATTGACATAAGCAAGTTACTAACTAAAAAAAAACAAATCATAGGTACCCCCTAGAGCCTAGAGCCATTGCTCAGAGGCCATGGCCAAATATGAAGTAATGCAATTTGTTCGACTTGACTACAAAAAGTATAGAATGAGAATCCTTAAAGATACTTTCTTGATATTGCATGCCATTTACAATGCGGTATTACTTCCCATCATTTTTGTTCGATGTTAAAATATTTTATGATTTCATATGTTGTTTATTGTTTAACGACAAAAATAAACAACATGAAATTAAGGCAAAAAATTCATGTAACTGCTTGGTTTTATACCATTGCTAGGCAAATTGCCGCTTCCCTGAGATCAACTTACCTCAGCCGTATTTTACGACACCTCGGTAAGAAAGAGGGTGGTCTATTCTACTTAACCGGATACCACACAGTGGGTCAACTTACCTTAGTCGCCTTGTACGACACCTCGGTAAGAAATGAGTGTGGTAAGAAATGAAGATGATTTAGTCTACCCAACCGGATACCAAACCGGAACCGGATACCGGCGGGTCAACTTACTTTAGTCGCCTTCTACGACAGCTCGATAAGAAATAAGAGTTTCAAGCTAATTTGATCATATTTATTTTAAGTCCGACAAAGTTAGCGCGACCAAACTCGCGGGCACAGCTAATATCTAGGAATCGATATAGCTAAAAAACAATATTTTATTATCTTCAAGTAATATTATTTTGTTAGTGCTATCATCGAGTTTAATCTGAATCGTCGTGATAAAATTGAACATAAATAATACTTTAACTACCTACCAAGGTAAAACTGCTCAAGGTTTTGATGAAAAATATTTCATTATATAGATCAGGGTTAGTGTTTTTTGGCACAGTAGCAATTGTATTATTATTATTATAAAGGCAAAACATAAAATACGCAAAGGCTGATTGTATTTATTCCTAAAATTTGTAGGTTATAAGTAAAACTACGTTACGTATAAACATAAGATATCTATAAACACAAGGTACAATGGAAATTCGTACCTGAAAGCGGATTTGAATTGCACATAGTCCTCAACATTTTTTTTGGATTTTATAATTTTAAGACTAGAATATAAGAACGTGAAGATTTTGACAAGTACTGAATATTTGACATGTATTGCATCTCTTCAAAAATTAAAAACCAAACTTGAGTATACTAAGAAGAACTTAATGTTGAGACAAATTCCTGCTGTATAAAATATTATGTACATAATACATATATATACATATGTAAGTAATATAATTTTTTACCACTCAAGGATGGATTTCCTGAGGAGGCGCAGTGTTAGGTTATAGTTACCACCATAGTCGACATACGGCGCTAAATTAGTAATACATATTGCTATAATAGAAATAAAGTTAAAAAGCGGCGTATGTCATCAATGAACAAATAAATATAATAAATATATGGGACATTTACACACACGGTCGTCCGTCTCCACAGTAAGTAGCTTAATACTTGTGTTGTGGTAGACAACTGGTAAATATATAGTTATATAATTTTTAAATACATACTTAAATACAACTATACACCCAGACTCGAAGACCATTAACTTCATTTATAGAAAATGTTGGCGGGAAGCGAACCCATGACCCGCGGATCTGAAGGCAGGGTCACTACCCACTGCACGAACGGGCCAGTCAAAATATTTCTCCAAATCAAATCAAAATAATCTTTATTCATGTTAGCCCTTCCAAGCACTTTTGAATCGTCAAGGATCAATATGATTAATGAAGATACAACTGGTTCGGAATGTTGCTCTGTCATGAAGAACCAGCCAGAAACTGAATCTTTTAATCTCCTTATATGAAAATCGTAAGTATTTTCAATATCCAACAAGAATATGATTCTTCTGGCGACTCATTCGCTTCACAGATTTTATGATGAAGCCAGCAAATTTGTAGAGGTGACAAAACTGCATGAAACAGAATGTTTGAGATATTATGTGTAGGGAAAGGGCCTAAGAGGGTAATGTTTATTTGTTTGTTTAATTTTTTTATTGTACAAAAGTATAAAAAAACATACATGGCACAGAAATATATATAAAATAAAAATTGTAGAAAGGCAGACTTATCCCAATAAGGGATCTCTTCCAGCCAACCTTTGAGCTCTGAAAGGACAAAATAACAATGCGATAGGCGGGGAATGTTACGAAAGGACAACAAAATATAAATTAATTAAATATTACTTAAGACAAATACTCGGTTAGTCAGCAATTTCAGTGATAACTATCATGCTCATAGTATTTTATAACTCCAGCTTTAAAAGAGTTAAGTGTAGGTGATGCCCTAACAGAAATGGACAGAGCATTCATAAAATGACAGCTTTCACTCTAAAGGATCTTAAAAAAGTAGAACGTTGTAGAGTAAGGAAAGAATGTGGAGATTTCTTCTTTGTCTGATCGTGAGCCATTGTAGAATAGTATTCTATCACATGGTCGTATTTTCGAAGCCCGAAGTTGAACTTTAAAGCTATGTATAGAATTTTTGTATATATAGTTCACAAAATTGGTTAATTTAAAAACAAAATTGTTGAGGTCAAGAGGTATATAGACAATGTTTTTATCAGTTATTAATCCAATGAGTAATATAGCTTTGATTAGACAGGTACACTTAACAACAGTTAGTTCAGTAGTAATTTTAGTTATCTTGAATAAACAACAGGCAACAATTGCATCAAATAAATGTGATTTCGATTTTATTATCGCATGATATCAGTGACCCCCTTACAGACAAGGTATATGAACAAACTTAATGTATAATACCTTTCCTATGGAATTACCGATTTATAAATATACTTAAAATCAAATATTTTTAATGAAAAGTATATATTTCATTTAAAATAAATATATAGGTAAATATTATCTAATAATAATAATTTCCACTTAGCCGAGTGGTTTTCGGTTGAGTAGAATATACCACCCTCATTTCTTACCGAGGTGTCTTAAAATGCGACTAAGGTAAGTCAACCCGCCGTGTGGCGTCCGACTGAGTAGAATAGACCTCTTTCTACCGAGGTGTCATAAAAGGCAAGTAAGATAAGTTGACCCACCGAGTGGTATCCGCTTGCGTAGAATAGACCATTCTCTTTCTTACCGAGGTGTCGTAAAATACGACTAAGGTAAGTTGACGCCAGGCAGGCGGTCGGTCGTAAGATACGAAGGCAAATCATGTGACAACATTTTGTGCCGACCCCACTTAGGGTTAAGGGCAGGAGAATGATGAATTATGATGAATAATAATTTACCCATTACTGGAAGTACTACGTATTCGCAGTATCATACGATGCTCTTTCATCATTTTAATAATCGTTGATGTTTTGATTCAAATCCTTGGGACGGAAATTACGAAAATTCTGGAAATGGGAAAAAAATCAGTTACAACTGGATCTATGGTAAGTATGATGGGTGACGTACTTTCTAGTCGGAACCTATACCATAATGTTTTCTGTCTATAATCGTGTCCATTATCACTACATAGTATAAAACAAAGTCGCTTTCTCTGTCTGCTCCTATGTCCCTATGTATGCTTAAATCTTTAAAACTACGCAACGGATTTAGGAGCGGTTTTTCTAATAAATAGAGTGATTGAAGATGAAGGTTTATATGCATAAAACATTTAATATGGAGTAGAGAAATACTTTAATTTTTGAGGTTTCTAATCTCTCGTAAATACTAACTTTTTTCTGCCTACATTCGAAACGCTGGCCGAACCCTACGATATTTATCAAAATAATGTACTAAGTATTTGTTCACATTGAAAAGGTCTACAGAAAAGTTCGCGATGGTATATGTCTATCTCTTATGGATAACCCACAATAGCATTTTTTTGTCATTTACTTTTTACGAAAAATAATATCTTATTTTCGAAGCAATTTTAAACAATACAGCATTAATCCTTATGCAATTAAGTACCTTAAATACATTGTTGATTTAATATAGATCAATATGGCCGTTACAGCATGTAATTTAAATGAACATTTTCGAAGATATTACAGATTTAAAATGCAAGGGCATAGCGGTCGCGCCACGTGCCTATAAATAGCCCGTCGGGAGCTGTATATTTTATACTCGTGCGAAGCCGGTGCGGCCCGCTAGTCTTAGTATAAGGCATATACATCTTCTCTGCTATTAGCAAAAAGAATCGACAGATAATAAATATTCAAGGAGTTTTTTAGGGATATAGAAATCTTATCACGACATAACGGAAGTGATGACGAAAACATCAGTTTTTTATAGACTACTAACGTAGGTCGAATGTGTAACGATTTTTTTTCCACATATCTTTATTTATTGCAAATCGTACATTGTGAGGCGAGATATTTTGAGCGGCCGCCGCTACGGAAATAACGGCGGCATACGGCCATGACCCGAAAGCGTTACAGACAATTTGAAAACACAGCGTTTAACGAAAAATTTTTTGCAGTTTTCTCAAGCTTTGGTCAATCTGTGTTTATCTACAAATGATGATTATTTATACAATATATATAATTTTTATGATTTTTTGAATAAAAAACTATTTAACGTACTAGACTATATTTCTACTGAATGGTTCATTGACATTCTAATGTTGTTGAGCTATTTGTGATCTATTTTTAACGGAGCCCTGATGTTTTTTAGCAATGAGTTCATCTAAGCGAACTATTGGTCAAGCCAAGGCCACGCGTAGGCGCCGCGGGTCGTCCAGCTCGGACGGTGCGGGGGGCGTACGCGGGCCGGACCGGTCGGGCGGTCGACCGACAGACGCCATCCAACGATCACCGCGAGCGCACACTTACTTTTTATACTTTTGTACCGTACATTACCTAACATATTAAATACATCATATACAGTCCACTCTTATTATTTTCGGGTCGTCAGAACTCCCGGTTAAAGCTAGCTGGGCACTGACCCCAACATATGGTCCTTCATTTGGTCCATCTCGGCCATTTAACGAGCGGTGACATCGTTACATCGTGGTACGTGCAGAAGTCATTGGAAGGTCAACGCCGTGCACTACTTTTCAAGAACAAAGACATCAAGTTCACGTGTATCGGTCTTCAAGACTTTCAACGACGACATCAAGACATCAAAAGGATAGTGCCTAAAACCGTGAGATCGTTCCTTTATTACTTCTATTCTCCATTCACTTCCTACATACCATTAAAATCATTATCAGATTCACAGCTTCAATCAGTGTAGTAATCATTCATCTTTTTTCGTAGTAATCATTATTGCGGTAATAAAAAAAAAAAAATATTTTTGTTCTAATTTTCATTATAATTATCATTAAATTAATAGCTTCTATCTTTCTTTAGTTTCTATAGTTCAAATAACAATTGTGCTTTCCATAACGTAGTAATCACAATAAATGCATAATCATTATTAAAGTTACATTTCATCGCATATTTCAGATTCCATTAAAATCATAATTACATAATATATTGATAGCTTAAATCACTGATAGCTAGTTTGTAACTTTCATTCCATCTACATTACAATCATAGTTCATTTCAATCTTAATAAATAACATTTGTTTATATTTTGTTTTCTGTTATAGGTCGGCATATGCGGCATAGCGGTACGATTCTTACTTTAATAATCGCAATGAAAAGCGCCTGATATTTCAAAATATCAATTACGTATATTTAATCTTTTGCTTATATTAAATTGTCAGGAGCTTTACATAATCCATAATATATTATTTTTTTCACAGGCGATTAAACATTCTCCATACTATTTTGAAACAATAAGTAGATCAACAATTTAGTCTTTTTGTAGTTGCTATTTCATTTTCACAGGCAGTTGCAATTTAGTATACGATATTGATCAGAGCATTTTAGTAAACGCTTAAACATTAGCCTATGCAATTAGTTATTATTTTATTAATTATTTTTGAGATAATTTTACAATAAACAAACAACAATGAGTGAACGACAATTAAAACTGATTATTAAAAAACGCGCTGTATTAAAAGGAAAGCTTACTTGCTTTGGATCATACATTCAATCATTAAAAAATAGCGATATACTTAATGAGCTACAAAATCAAATCGAGCTTCAATTACGTTTACATAAATTTGAAAGCTTATACGAAGAATTTGACACTTTACAGAACGAGCTAGAGGAATTAACGGAAAAACCTGAGGAGGAGTGTAAAGAGCGAGAGGCGTTTGAGCAGCTGTACTACTCGTTCGTGTCTGCGGGTCGTGTCTTGATCGAGAGCCATGCCAAGCAGTCGCTTCCTTCGAATGAGTCTATGGTTGCGGTAGGCCCCAATGCTCCAGCACACTCACACAAACGTAAGGTTGTTGAACTTCCTAAGATAGACTTGCCATATTTTACTGGTGACTATCAGCACTGGCTCGGTTATAGGGATACCTTTAATTCATTAATTCATTCTGATGACAGTATTGATCCAATAAATAAATTTCATTATTTGCGAGCTTCACTTAAGGGAAATGCAGCTTTAACAATATCAGGTTTGGACTTTTGTTCAGACAATTATCAGTCGGCATGGAAAATTCTATGCGAACGATTTGATAATAAGCGTCTTCTTGAAAATCATCACTTAAATTCACTCTTTCAAATAAGTTCGTTGCACAAAGAGTCTAGTGTGGGTTTACGTTCTTTGGTTGATACAACAAACAAAAATATTAGAGCGTTAGCAAGTTTGGGTCAACCAGTCCAACATTGGGACACATTAATTATTTATATTATATCATCGAAATTAGACAGCATCACAAACAGGGAATGGGAATTTTATAGAAATAATTTAAAAGATTCCCCTACTTTGGATATTTTTATAAAATTTATTACGAACAAAGCTGATCTTTTAGAAACTTTAGGTGCTTCTTCCTCCAAACAGGAGAAGTCTGATAATAATATAAATAAACCTAAAAGTTTTATTATCTCATCTGACAAATTAAAAAATAAATTGTGTCCATTATGTAATAAAGATCATTTGTTACATAACTGCGAGACCTTTAGAACATTGCCTGTAGAAACCCGAATACAAAAAGCTAAATTATTAACAGTTTGCACTAACTGTCTTCGCTTAGGCCATTCAGTGCAGAAATGTAGGCTATCACATTGCAAATATTGTAATAAAAAGCATAATACATTATTGCATACAGAGCAATCTCATACATCTCAAATAGAAAATGTTGCTCTGTCAGCAAAATCAATAAATAAAAACCCTACCACATCAAACGTTTTACTCTCCACAGCCCGGGTTAAAGTGCTAGATATTTACGGCCATGCGCATGCTGCCAGAGTCCTGCTTGACAATGGAAGTACTGCAAACTTTATAACTCAGGACCTTTGTGGTAAGCTAAAACTTAACACTTCTTCAGTAGATGCTAAGGTGTCAGGTATCAACAATCAATCTCTTAGTAGCTCACGTTCCTGCTCGCTTACTTTAGAGTCTTACAATAGTGACTACAAAGCAAACATTGATTGCATAATAATACCTCAGATCACTACACAGCTTCCTTCTAAATACATTAAAATAAAAGATTTACAAATACCATCAGGGATTTGCTTAGCCGATCCGTCTTTCCATGTTCCAGCCACAATAGATATTTTAGTTGGGGCAAATATTTTTTGGAGCGTTATTGGCACAAATCGCATCGAATTAGGTAAAGCAAAACCTATTCTTTTTGAAACTCAACTGGGATGGCTTGTCTCAGGTGATATACAAATTAATAATAATTTACATCAAAAAGACAAACATACATGCATGTTAACTCAATCTGCGGACTTTGATCTTTCTCGTTTTTGGGAATTAGATTCTATTTCTTCTAGGCATAATTTCACTGTAGAAGAACGTGCGTGTGAAGAGCATTTTATAAAGACTACGGAACGCAAACCAGACGGACGTTTTATCGTTTCCTTGCCATTAAAAGAATCACCTAAGGTTTTGGGAGATTCATATCTTATAGCTAAGCGCAGATTTTTATCTTTAGAGCGTAGGTTAGAAAGAGATTCAAAAATGAAACAATTATACGTAGACTTTATGAAAGAATATCATGACCTAGGTCACATGACAGAAAGTAATTCACATTCACGTAACGAAATAATATGTTATTTGCCACATCATGGCGTCATGAGAGAATCTAGTTCAACAACTAAGTTGCGCGTTGTCTTTGACGCGTCTGCAAACACATCATCTGGAAAATCGCTTAATGATATTCTACGTGTAGGGCCAACGATACAAGATGATTTACTATCGATTCTGTTGCGTTTCAGACAGCATCCATATGTCGTGACTGCAGACGTGGAGAAGATGTTTCGTCAAACCGAAATCTTCGAACAGCAACGTAGTCTTCAACAAATTCTATGGAGGTTCGATCCCTCTCATAAACTAAAGACCTACCAACTTAATACTATCACGTATGGTACGGCATCAGCACCTTACTTAGCTACAAGGTGTCTTACTCAATTAGGCCACGAGTCTAAAGATCCAGATATAAGGCGTGCCATTTGTCATGATTTTTACGTCGACGATTTTTTGTCAGGACATAAGACTATAGAAGAAACTGTTACTTTATGCCAAGGCGTAAGTAAAACTTTAAATAAAGCGAAATTAAATTTACGAAAATGGTATTCAAATAATCAAACTATATTAATGGCCGTTTCTGGTGAGTCAAATGTATCTGGATCTGTAGATCTCAGCGGAGAAAATCTCTCCAAAACCTTAGGCTTAAATTGGAAGTGTTCTACGGACACGCTTTTATTTTCAATTAATTTATCTTTAAATAACGTTGTTAGTAAACGTCATATTTTATCTACCATTGCTCAGGTATTCGACCCACTCGGCCTCGTTACACCTTGCATTGTTGAGGCAAAAATATTAATGCAACAGTTATGGTTGATTAAATGTGATTGGGATGAACCTGTCCCAACTCACATACAAAGAGCATGGTCTAATTTTGCAAAATCATTACTATCATTAAATAATTTAATCATTCCCAGATGTGTCGCGTGTCATTCACCTGCAGACGTGCAGCTACATATATTTGCAGACGCATCTGAAAAAGCTTATGGCGCATGCGTATATGTTAGATGTTCGGTTAATGATGATATAGTTAGTGTTAATCTTTTAGCATCCAAAAGTAAAGTTGCACCTTTAAAGGCAACAACAATTCCACGTTTGGAACTATGCGCTGCGTTGCTGGGAGCAAGGTTAGCAATTAAAATTTTAAATTCGTTAACCCTTCAATTTAGTAAATGTGTATTGTGGTCTGATTCCACAATCGTTTTAGGCTGGCTTAATTCCTCTCCCAGCCAACTCAAGCCATTCGTACGTCATCGCGTTTCTGAGATACAGGAAGGTTTCTCTGAACATGAGATACGTTATGTGCCTTCCAAAGAAAATCCCGCAGATCTCGCTTCACGAGGTTTAAGCGCGGACATATTGGCAAAGTCTTCTCTGTGGTGGTCAGGACCTGCGTTTTTGAAATTACATCAATCTAACTGGCCAGACAAATCCAAGCACGAGACACACGTTTCTGACTTGCCAGAAATGGTTAGATGTTTTCTTGTTGCTCAGGAAGATAATATGATTTCCGATCTAATATGTAGATGTTCCGTGTTTTCCAAATTACAGCGTATCGTTGCGTTCATACTTAGATTTATAAATAATTGTCGCGGAAAGTGTAGGAAAACTATCGGTAACATAACAATTAATGAAATTAATATGGCCACAAATGTCCTCTTAAAGGCTGCTCAGAAAGATTCCTTTCCAGAAGAGAGATTGTTGCTGATTACTAAGAAAGGTTTGCCTAACAAAAATAGACTTACTTCTCTTTCACCTTTCATTGATGAAAACGAACTTATTCGCGTAGGTGGTAGGCTTCATAATACTAACTACGACTATAATATGAAACATCCTGTTCTTTTGAGTAGCAAACATCCTTTATGCATATTAATCTTCAAAATGCTACATTTAAAATATTTACATTGTGGTCCACAGTTACTATTAGCGACAGCTAGGCATAATTATTGGCCTTTAGGAGGAAAAAACTTAGCTAAGCGCACAGTGCACTCGTGTGTTAAATGTTGCAGATTGAAAGGTAAAACCCTTCAGCCTGTGATGGGAAACTTACCGGAAAAGCGTGCACAATTAGAATTTCCTTTTCTTGAAACAGGGGTTGATTATGCCGGGCCAGTGTTGATAGCAAATCATAAGGGCAGAGGATGTAAGCATATAAAATCTTACATTTGTGTGTTTGTCTGTTTCGCGACAAAGGCTATACATTTAGAACTTGTTTCGGACCTTACGAAGGAAGCGTTTGTTGCCGCATTAAACAGATTTGCAGCTCGTAGAGGTAAACCGCAAACAATCCATTCTGATAATGGAACTACATTTGTAGGCGCGTTTAACGAGTTGTCTAAACTTTTAAGCCAAATTTCACCTGCAGACATGAACGAGACAGGTATAAATTTCTCTTTTATTCCGGCGTACACGCCACATTTCTCAGGTTTGTGTGAATCCGCGGTAAAATCTGTCAAACATCACTTGAAACGGGTTTTAGGTTTAACTTATTTAGACTACGAAGAGATGAACACTTTGCTTATACAAATTGAGGCTATTCTAAACTCCCGTCCAATTACCCCTTTGTCTGATGATCCTTCTGATCTTTGTCCATTAACCCCAGCTCATTTCCTTATAGGGCGATCTCTTAAATTAGTGCCACATCCTGAAATTATCAGCAACAGAATCTCATCTCTTGCAAGATTCAATCGAATCCAGTTGCTGAAACAACATTTTTGGCGTCGATTTTCTGACGAATATGTTACTTTGCTACAGCAAAGGACGAAGTGGAAGCACTCTCAAGGATCGCTAACTGAAGGGGCGCTTGTTGTCATAAAAGACAAGAGCTGCCCCCCTCTAATGTGGCTTCTAGGACGAGTTGTTCGAGTGCTGCCGGGGAGCGACGGCGTCGCCCGGGTAGCAGACATCCGAACCAGGAAAGGAGTCATCAGGAGGGCCTTCAACACAATATGCCCCCTGCCTTCTGAGAGTTTTGAAGACACTTCAACGCCGGGAGTATGGTCAAGCCAAGGCCACGCGTAGGCGCCGCGGGTCGTCCAGCTCGGACGGTGCGGGGGGCGTACGCGGGCCGGACCGGTCGGGCGGTCGACCGACAGACGCCATCGAACGGTCACCGCGAGCGCACACTTACTTTATATATATTTGTACCGTGCCTTAATACATATTAAATACATCATATACAGTCCACTCTTATTATTTTCGGGTCGTCAGAACTCCCGGTTAAAGCTAGCTGGGCACTGACCCCAACAACTATATATAGTTGATAATCATTATCATACAATATATATGTCTCATAACATTTCAACAAAGCCTTATTTAATGTCGATATCATCATTAACCTGCCCTTATCACACTCTAAGTGGGGTCGGCACGACATGTTATAAACATGTTGCAACATGGTTCGGCTACGTATTTTACGAACGGCGACCTGCCTGACGTCAACTTACATTTGTCGTATTTTACGATACATCGTTAAGAAAGAGGGTGCCTTGTTCTACTCACCCGGATACCATACAGTACGTCAACTTAGCTTGGTCGCCTTTCACAATACCTTGGTAAGAAAGAGGGATGTCTATTCTACTCAACCGGATATCACACGGTGGGTCAACTTACCTTAGTCGCCTTTAACGACACCTTGGTAAGAAAGAGGGTGGTCTATTCTACTCAACCGGATATCACACGGTGGGTCAAATTACCTTAGTCGCCTTTAACGACACCTCGGTAAGATATGAGGATGGTCTATTCTACTCAGTCGGATACCACATGGTGGGTCAACTTATCTTAGTCGCCTTTAACGACACCTTGGTAAGAAATGACCACACGGTAGGTCAACTTACCTTAGTCGCCTTTTACGACACCTCGGTAAGAAATGACGGTGGTCTATTCTACTCAGCCGGATACCACGCGGCTATATCTCATAACATCTCTTAAATAATAAGAAGCTTTTGACCCGTAAAGTGTCCGTAATAGACTGTTACTTTTGATTGCATGTATTTGCACGTTACGATCTATACGGCGACGTATTTTAACAGTACGCTTATCGGGTGCGAGAGGTTCGACGATAAGGCGGCCTGCGAGTACGCAGCCGCCAGTGCCGTGACAAACGCCGGCGCATCAACTCACAGCCGTATGAGTTTCGCTAAAATGCTACCAGCGCAAGACGTTATGAAAATATAAACAATATTACACAACTGCTATGCAAAAGACTGCCGACAATTGTTTAATAAACTATAGTGTTGTGACAACGGTTATTATTTTACCCTGTGCGCTTTAACAGAACGAAAACATCGCACCGGTGTATTAGGTGAGTTATATTCCAATATAAATCGAATTCACGAATGAAATTTATAAATAAATATATAAATATATGGGACGAAGTAAGTAAATTAATACTTGTGTTATGATAAGCAGACAACTGGTGAATATATACTTATATATTTTTAAATACATATTTAAATACAAATATACACCCAGGCTCAAAGACCAACAAATTCATTTATAGAATCTGTTGGCCCTCGGCGTGAATCGAACCCGCGACCCGCAGAGCTGAAGGGTCACTAGCAAAACTACACTAAATGGCCAGTCAAAATATTTCTCCAAATCAAATCAAATCATATTTAAAATTCATTCAGCAACCTATTTTCATGTGAATATGAAAATAGGTCGTTGCTCCAAAGCGTATAGAGCTGTGATGTTTATTTCATTGATGTGATGCGGAAAGTAATTTCGAACTATTGGTAGTAGAATACTAGTGATGAGCTGTCTTCTATCAACAGTGCCGCAGACCGTAACCGGCAACTTGCGTTTATTTTCACTTACTATAGGTTCTACTTATAATAAAACTTTCTACAGCGAGTTTTGCTTTAACGCAAAATAAGAAAAGTCTGTTAGCGAGATCGATTTCGCTATACGGAAAGTGTTATCGTATGTAGTTGATTTTTTTATTTTTCAATAGAATATGTATTCAATAAAAACGCATTTTATATTTAACTAGTAATCGCCAGCGTCTCCGCCCGCATGGAATGATTAAAACTGTAAAATAGTCTCTTGATAACCATTAAAAATAGTTAAAGTGCGTTAACTTTAAAAGCTAGACATATGCTGCCGCAGACAGTCCTATAGCCTTCCACAATAAAAGGACTATCTTACACTGAAAGAGTTTTTTTAAATCGCTCCAGTAGTTCCTGAGAATAGCGCGTTCAAACAATTAATCAAACAACAAACTCTTCAGCTTTATATATTAGTATAGATAATAGTTTAAACTCAAATTCAAGACCAAAATATTCAAATCATCTCTTTTCAAATCAACTTGTGCTTTTGAATCGTCAAATAATTTTATTCTGACTACCGTTCGGGACTAATTTAATTTAAATATTTAAAACGTTCTTATGTAGTCGTATTTATTAATTGAACTATAAAATATTGTTTGAAAGATTACTTTATTAGGCAAAAAAATACGGCAAAAATTTCAATAGTAAATTAGTTATTTTCAGAACGTCAATATGTATTATCGTTACACATTTACAAAAGTAATAATAACATTATTTTGCCATAATCCGCAATTTAATATTTATTATTATTATTTAATTTTAATTATTTCATAATTTTATTATTATTATGTATTATGGATCTCCGGAAAGTGACGCCTAATTCTATAAATGTCCTGTTTTGTTTTCATATGTACAATAGACCGCTATCAAAGTTATCACCACAAACCACTAAATGTGGACAGACGTTGATATGTCGCGATGGCCTAAACGTATGAGCACTTCAGTCTTATCAAAGGTACGCGAGTTTAAATCTCAAACAGGCACACGTATTTTTAACTTATGTGTTTACATGATATTTACAATCCATCGTGTCTTTTATGGTCAAATAAAACTGGGGTATGCATGGCATCGGCTGTGGGTATGTAAGCTCAAATGGTGGCTGTTTTTACATAAATTAACGACCTGTTACAATCCCACTGCTGGGCATAGGCCTCCTCTCTCCATTCCTGGAGAGAAGTGTTGGAGCTAAGACCTACCACTCCAATGCGGCTCCAATGCGGATTGGTAGGTTACACATATCCCCAGAGTTCTCTAGAGATATGCAGGTTTCCTCACGATGTTTTCCTTTACTGAAAAGCGTGTGATAAATTACAATTATCAATTAGACACATAAGTTTTAATAGACAAACTCATTGGTGCCTGTCGGGGTTTGAACTCGTGACGCTATCGAAAGAGTCGCACGGCCACACCGCTGGGCTATCACAGCTTCTGTTTTTACATATTTGTAGGAAAAATAACTACGCCGATTGTTTCAGAGATCCTATAATTGCACCCAAAATACCCAGACCTTAATAGATATAGTGCGTAACATCGAATGGAACATCTCCATTATGCTTAATGGAGATTCTTTATGAGGTTTAAAGACAACTAGCAATCGCCAACGGCTCCGCCCGCGTGGATAAATTAAAACCGTAATATCGTATTTTGATAACCATAGAAATGGATAAAGTGGGTTAACCTTGAAAGCTAGACATATGCTGTCGCGGATTTTTATTTAGAACTTTTAGAGGGGAAAAATTTTGTAATACATAATTTTTAGAATAACTATTACCGTTTACTCAACGCACGCAAGGAAAGGTTTAAATTTTGCCGTTTTCACAATATTTTTTATTGCTACTGCTCTCGTATTCATCTTATCGTAATGTTATATAGCCTTCCTCGATAAATGTACTATCATACACTAAAGGAATTTTTCAAATCGGTCTAATAGTTCCTGAGATTAGCGCGTTCAAAGATTAAAACAAATAAAAACTCTTCAGCTTTATATATTAGTATAGATATTAAGTATTACACATTAGATCTCCAGCCCGCTTCGCAGGGCTTAATTAAACAAATTACAGTTTTAAAAAAATGCTCCGATCGCCACCAAAATTGGCAGGAACATCCGGTACATCTATGTAAAGATTATTTCAAAATTTCACTTTTATCGATTTCCGTTTTGTTTCGTAGTCTATAAGGGACATACAGATAAACATTCATTTTAATATATAAGACTAGAACATAGATTATAAAAATTTTAAAATAATTGCCAATACAAAATAATGTTTGTTATATTTAAACAATATAAATAAATTAAAACCTTTGGCAGTACATAGCTATTACCTTGAAAATTAATCATACAAACATCTGTGTCAATCAAGTGAACGGATTAAATAAATTTTGAGGACAATTTTCTTTTTAAAATCTTTTAACCTATGTTAATTAATTATTTTAGAACTAAGCTCCATGGAGCCCGAACGCTCATACCTTCTTTAATCAACTGTCTGGAAGCCACATTGAACGTCCCAGGGACCCGGAAGTTGCCTTGGTGCCAACGAATAAATTTGGCCATACAAAGAGGTACCGCCAGTATTTTGGGAATCTTAAAGTAAAAAACTAAAATGAAGGCCTGTTACTATCCATGGTATAGGCCTCCTCTCTCCGTTTTTGGAGAGAAGGAATGGAGCTAAGACCTACCACGGTGCTTCAATGCGGATTGGCAGGTTACACATATCCCTAGAATTCTCTAGAGATATGCAGGTTTCCTTGCGATGTTTTCCTTCAACGAAAGGCGTGTGATAAATTGTAAAGAAAAACTCATTGGTGCCTGCTCGGGAATTGAACTTATGACCTCCTCGAAAGAGTCGCACGGTGTCACCGCTGGGCTATAACAGCTTGGGAAACTTACCCTATTGCAATTGAATCGATGGTTTCATTGTATATATACACATTTATGAATATATTTTTTATTATTTTTGTTATCATTTTGTTCGTTTTAAGTTGTTTTAAATTTTTATTCAGTGATTTTTTTTTTTTTTTAAATCTTATATACATATAACATTATCTATAGAGTGTATAAGAATAAATAATTTAATTTAAATTATAGTTTTATAGTTACGATAAATATAATAAGATAAATTTATCACATCTAGCCCAAAACGTGTGACATACTTTGTTGCACCTTATTTTGGCATTAGTGTTAAAAGTATATAACATTTAATAATAACGTCCAATAAATACACGAGTTTTAATTATATCAATTAAACTGGCGCAATTTACGTATTTAAATAAAAGTATAAATAATGCTACTATAAATGCT
Source organism: Morpho helenor (assembly GCA_029227775.1). NCBI lineage: Eukaryota > Metazoa > Arthropoda > Insecta > Lepidoptera > Nymphalidae > Morpho > Morpho helenor. The sequence goes on along the minus strand of JARGCU010000028.1, from coordinate 12,138,487 downwards.
ATATTTAATTATTATAATTCGAATGGTAATTTTACTAACATCACACGTATAATTTATACATACCAAGCTATTTTAGAGAATGTGCTATTTACCTATACTTGCCAGAAAAAACTTGCCTAAGAAAATCAGTTTAGTTAGATTTTGAGAAAATCGACAGCGATCTACTGATTTTAGGGACTTTATATTATAATATGTATGATCAATTTTCAGATTTTGTCCTCGCAAACAGTAAATTTCCTTTTTCAATTGGAAAATAAATATTGACACTTTCATTTCTATTGACTGGCCCGTTGGCGTAGTGGGTAGTGACCCTACCTTCAACTCCGCGGGTCGCGGGTTCGATTCCCACCGAGAGACAACATGTTCTATAAATGAATTTGTTGGTCTTTGAGCCTGGGTGTATATTTGTATTTAAGTATGTATTTAAAAATATATATGTATATATTCACCAGTTGTCTGTCACCCATAACACAGGTATTAAGTTACTCACTTTGGAGACGGACGACCGTGTGTTACACAAGTGTCCCATATATTTATTTATATTACAAATTTCCGAATTTGTTTCCGAAACATAAATTTAAAAAAATAGATATTTAGGTTAAGTTTTGACCTCGATGCTAAAACTATTTTTGCATCGATGTTGCTAGTTCTACAAATCATTAAACCTACTTCTTACGTTCTTAGTTTACATATATAGTACACCATGTCTTTTTTGCTGTTCATCTCAGTCCTTAGAATCAAACATAGAACTACACATTTTTACTACACAAAAGTAGCTAATTGGTATATACATATATATAGTGTGTACAATATTACATATATGTACATATATAGTAAAGTAAAAAAGTAAGTAGCGGCCTGTTACTCTCCCACTGCTGAGAACAGGCCTCTTCCCCTCGTTTTTGGAGTGAAGGATTGGAGCTAAGACCTACCACGCTGCTCCAATGCGGATTAGTAGGTTACACATATCTCCAAAATTCTCTAGAGATATGCAGGTTTCCTCACGATGTTTTCCTTCACCGAAAAGCGTGTGATAAATTGCAATTATCAATTAGACACATAAGTTTTAACAGAAAAACTCATTGGTGTCTGCCTGGGTTCGAACCCGTGACCTCCTCGAAAGAGTCGCACGGTGTTACCGCTGGGCTATTACCGTTAATATTTATATAACTTAGTAATAAGCTCAATTGTCAAGCAATTGCCTTAATTTAGATATAAGTTAAAACTACTAAAATATTAGATAAAATAGCCAATTTATTATATACCGACGATATAGCAGATTATTATGATGTCAAAATATCTCGTTTTGATATACCATTTGAGGTCAAGTTTGTGTTGCTTGCCTGCTACGGTGCTCTCGCTCATAATGTTCTAATAAAACTGATCGCTTACTTCCTCTGCTCAATCTGACTTATTACATGAACTCAACAGCAAACAAGCATGAACAGTTGTCAATATATTTGTCTATACGTCCCGCGAAATAAAAGTTCACATTTACATAAATTATTTACACATCAGAAACGGAATATTTTACATTAAATTGTATATTATAATATAGTCTATCTCTTAACTAGTTTTTTGTGCATCAGTGTCCTAGATTAAAAACCCATTTTCAAAGACTCCAGTTGTTTAAGGCGCTACCCTTTGAAAGTTCCAGTTTATGTTATAGCAAACACAGACGCAAGACGTATTTCTTAATTTAATATGAATATCACATTGATACTTAAACAACCAGACAGATATGGACAGACGGCCTCAAAAAAGGTCGCCGAGAGCCGCTGGATCCAAGCGGCACAAGATCGTGTAGTGTGGAAAACCTTGGAAGAGGTCTATGTCAGTGTATAGTGGACAGCAGTGGACGTCTATTCTAATTGGTTAATGAGAAAAAAACAAATGCAACAATACCACGCTCCCAATAAACATTGTCATATTACTTGTTTGAGTTTCGCACACTTTCTTTATCGCTCATTACGAAACAATACACGTCATCAGATGTCTTAATCAATAGATAACTAAAACCTACCTACCTCTTAGCTTTTAGGCTTTCTGGGATATTACGCGAAAAATGTGGATTCGAAACCGTTATCATTTTCACATGTAGTCGACGTTGAAAATTTAAGCATTTAATTAAGTTATGAACTGTTTATGTTGTGTTTATGATGTACACTTACTAAGTTTTTGTTAACAGGTCCTTTAAAGAAATTTGCGATGGCGATGAAAGAGTGGTTACAATGGCTGCCGCCGCCACGTTCTTCGCTAGCACTGCTGATTGCCATCGCAGGTTTTGGCGGTCGTCTCTTTGCAGCTCACGTAACTCATTCGCCGACGCTGCTAGTCGATACATGCCATTCCCTCTGCAGACTCGTTGGTCTTATAACAACTTTACTAGCCTATAAGGTAATTGTATACTTAATATAGGTATTTACTAAATTAATACCAAAGCTTTTCTGACACGTAAATATTACTTACAATCGTCAATAATGGTAAGAATTTTACTCCACAAAAAGCAAAAAAAGGTAATAAGGGTGTACCAAAACTTACATTGAATATATCAAACACTTTTTTCGTCAACGTAGCTTATTCGGGGAACGGGTGGTTGCGAGAAATGAAAATACTTAGGATCGAGCCGCACCCTATTTTTTTTTAAAGTTTCTTTTTTTTTTGTAAAAAATTATCGAGCAAGGCTCGATCAACCAGGTACTGTGTATTATACGTTATACAAATATTGTGCAACGGAATCTGTAACGGCTTTATATTACAGTACCTGGGTAACTAAATCGATTTTTCTCCTCCAAAACCCCCAACATGCTGAATTTCAGGAAAATATCTATACATACAAGATTAACTCATTTAAATATTAAAGATAATTACCGTAGATAAAGTAATAATTATTTTATCCCATAAAATCGATTATGTATTCATCAAGAGTCAATTAGGCTTTCGTTTATAGCAATAATAGTGTTTTATTTATAATTCGTTTTACCGATTATTATCAGTTGCTAGAAGCGTTACTTTATTTTTTATTTTTTTATTTATTATATAAAGTTTGTTGTTGAGCCGTCATATAATACAAAAGAGCTGGCTTCGGGTATTTTGAACTGAAGATGCGTTGAGATGGACAGTTATCAAATGACCAGAAAGTTCTGGCTACGGTTTATATTAAGGCATCTTCTCGCATGGCAGTAGATGAGCATCATGTCACATCCGTATTATTTTGGCTGTAAGGTAGCATTAATGATGACAGATAGTTTAGGCCAGTGGTCGGCAAACTTATGAGCCAAAGAGCCAAATATGAATGCCAACAATTAAAAAAAATTGGGAGCCAAATCTGCTTGTTTAGTAAACGTTTATTACACTACACGTTTAGTACACTACATTAATAAACATACTTAATAAATATTTATTAATGCGAACAATGGGTTTGCGTCTCTTGAAAAGTTTGAGTAGGTTTTTTATATTTGATATATTCAATTTTTATTATTGCGCCTTCCGTAGATATTTTTGCCAGAGCCGCACTTAAGGAGCAAAGAGCCACATTGGAGTCGCACTTTGCCGACCACTGGTTTTGGCTGACAGTTATGGCGCTCAACAGATATGGCTCGGTTTTGGCTGGGGCAGCATATGGCAAAACGTTACAAAATAATCCTTATATAAACCTTAGTAAAATAGTTAACGGAAAATGTTTTTCACAGTACGAAAGAGCAGACGAGGGAACTGGTCAAGAGGGTCGTCTACGGAACACATTTGGATGGGCTCGCATAGAGGTTGTGGGCCGACTGTCCATCCATGTGTTATTTGCTTCGTTTGCGCTGGCGTTGATAGTGAATGCTCTTCAACTCGGTGTCCACTCCTCACACGTCCAACCACCACGATATTCAAGAGTGATAATAGGCAGCGCCGTCATTGGGTTACTGTTCCACGCTATCAACTATATGCTTCTTGCTGGTAAGAACTGATTTTAACTCCTTTAAATAATAACTCAATGTGTGAAACTCAACATGTATTTTTTTTAATACAATAAGGCTAGCGCCTGAGTACGATCTCGCCTGATGGAAAGCGAAAGATGTAGCCTAAGGTGGACCGCGCTTGCCAATATAGTATATTCACTCTTTTTCCAATTTTTTTCAAATCGTAGGAGTCTGAGAAGATAGATGCAGGAAGGATACTAATTAGTTCAATTTTCTTCAATTTGCGGTCCATAATACAAAAGTAATGAAAATATTATTTGAAATATTCCACGATATAAGAAAACATAGTAATACTAAATGTAGATCATTTTCATGCCTGATACTTGCAAGATTCATAAAAACGCATGGACTGTCAACAATCGTCTAGCCCGTAAACGAAGCATCATCAGAAGATAGACTCATTCACGAAATCATTATGCAACGCATCACCCAAACAATATATATTTTCACTTTAAATATATTTTCTTTCATCGCGGCATTATTTCTTTTATCAAAATAATATTTTCATTACTTTTCAAGATTCATAATTGATCGCTTTATTTTTGATAAAAAAAATATCTCAAAACGTGCCATTTGTATTATTCTTTACTTTGGTTTATCACTTGTAGTTATACAAAAATGTAAAGCAAGTTTATGTATTTCTCATAGTGCTTTCAATACTCAACTAATAAACTACCTTTTATAAGATACTCAAACGGAAAATTTTTACCTGATTAAATATTGAAACCTACTTTTTTTTATTTCCTTTATTGTTCGAGAGATTTATTAAACTGAATGTCATAACAATAACATAGTTAAAAGTTTATAAAAAAAATATGAAAAATGTTTTCGAAAACTGAGAGTAACTAATAACCATCTAACAATAAGACCGAATAGTGGATTGTATTGACATTTAATAGTCCAATTAACTAACATTAAGTTTTATCGATTTTATAACACTATCGCGGCTTGTGGTATGTGGTTACAGTAATAATAAACTTCAACAACAATGAGAAAGTTCCCAACGTTGTTTCATTCACACATACGCATGTTTGCTTCCTTATCAATATTTTCATAATATTTTCTTTGTTAGGACGAGAATTAAGTTATAGTCGGAGATTAAGTATGACTGAAGGAGGAGAAGTGATTTTGAAGGCTGGTTCACGGGAGCCCGTTCTCGCTCATGCACCAACCGACATTGCCAGTAAGATATTAATTTATTTTCTTTTGTTTTATTAACAAATTTCATATATTTTAGTTGACATATGTAGACAGTAAACACACCTTAAACTAATTAATTTCAGTCTATATATATTTAGACAGAAAACGTTCCGTAATTCGCTAATACATTATCCTTCTAAATCTTAAAACATAAAATTTTGTACTAAGAAATAAGAATAGGCAACATAAAGTATTTTTATAAGAGAAATTATAAACATTTGTCTTATTTAAAAAAAAAAAAAATCACATCGATTATGCATTATGGTCTCTCTTATCTTCGGTATTGCCAGCTATAAGCAATTTTTGAATGTTGCCATCTCTTCGCATTTAAATACACAATATTGATGCCTTCATCTATTTAGGTAGTCTGTTCGTGATGGGAGCTGGACTGACATTGGAATGGGAACCAGTCGCTGCCAGGATTGCAGATCCCGCTCTATCTGCCTGTGCGGCTATTATTCTTGTCACCTTTAACTATGGTTTTAGTGAGTATTACAAATTATTTGACCTGTATTAAATATAATAATTAAATATTGATTTCTTTACACTTGAAAAATATATATTTAAAAATATTTAATTGTAGTTATATAGTATCGTTTAAGTTAGTGCGTGCGTGTAAAATGTATGTGCGATTTTGGGCTAACATAATTGTAATGTGCTATGTTAAATAGCTTGGAGAATATAATTGTGAAATTATTTATTTATTTAGTTTAACCAATACTCATTTACTCAAACAGTATCTATTAATTTTCATCTCCAAAATTGAGATAATTTATACAATTCTTGCTCATAAAAGAAAAAAAAAGAAAACTTAAACCAAAATTATATTCTCGTTTTCGTCTAGTTTTACTAAAACTTGTAAACGACGTCTAGTATTAAAATTTTATGACTTAATCTTAAAGCATTTAAAATTCAGTAGTATAAAATACATGGCTTATTAGGTTGCTAATAACCATGACCTTAAAGTGAGTTGTTTATCTTAAATTTGATTATGCATATGGTTAACGGCCCTCCATTATAGTAATAAGCAAACACCATATCGTTGATGCCCTAAATACATATTTCTGAGCTAATAATAATTTGTCTATTTACATATAGATAATTGCATGCTTATACAAACTGTACAAACGATACAGCTATGTAATTAATTATAATAATAAATTCGGCGACTCAAGATATGTATAATAAATTTTAAAAATCCTTAGTATCCAAGAACAATTCCAGACTGAATATTTTTTATCTACATTTAAAAAGATATAAAATTTAATAATATATAATTTAGGTATGATATGAATAAATAACGTGTGGAAAAAACCTGTTGTAACAAATAATTACGAGTTTATTAATTAAGACGTGAAATAAACGTTCAATAATTTTGGTAATCAAATTTATAGTTATTATAATATTTTATATGTACACACTAATTACATATCCATTTTCCAATATCCAAAATTTCAATTTTATATTTTTCCGTAACCTTAAAATGGCTATTTAAAAACTGTGTCCTCAGTTATTGACTGAGGAAAGACACAGTTTTTAAATATTCGATCAAAATTATTTCAAATAACAAATGAAACAACCGGTTTATTATTAGGAGTATACAAAAGTAGTATGTACAATATATTTTAAAGAGCGTTTATTTTTTAAACGTACCTCTGAAAATAATCTACAGAAATCGACTGCTTGCTTAAACTAAATTTGCTTGCGCAGATCACTTTGGCCGAAATAAGTTTAAATATGAATGAATATGTTAGCTTATATATTTATTTATTATCAATAATTGAACTATAGAGTTATGTTTCATACACATATTTTATGATATTTTGAGGTGAAAGATGGGAGATTAGAGACGATAATGGGTCCAAACCTAGGCAGGCAGCAATGAGTTTTTCTATTAAAAATTTCTCTAATTGATAATTGCACAGTGAAGAAAAATTTTTTGAGGAAATCTCTAAAGAATTCTAGGGATATGTATAACCTACTAATCCATTGAAGCAGCGTGGTAGGTCTGGGCTCCAATCCTTCTCTCTATAAACGGAGAGAAAAGGCCGTTGCCCTACAGTGGGTTAGTAACAGGCCGTTACTTAAATTTTTTCTCTAATTTTTTTTTGGAAGCATCGCATTACGAAGTTACGCATACGAGTTGACGAATGATAGAATACAATGGAAGATAAAAACATATTGTAACGACTCCACTAGAAAGTCACGAAGTACGATGAGATCTGACAAGTAATTAATGGAACGCACTAAACTAATATTTAGAAAGTATTCGTTATTACAAAAACCTTTTTTGAATCGTACAGTGCGTTCAGCGGGATTGGTGCTTTTGCAAACCGTTCCTGAAGGATTAGGTGCTTGTGATCTGCGAGCGGCGGCTCTGCGGGTGCCTGGTGTTCTCGCAATACACGAACTGCATGTCTGGCAACTTCACCGCGACCGGGTAGTGGCCACTGCTCATGTCTCCTACGAGTCACATGAGGTATATTTTGCTTGACTAATCTATTCATATAGGTAATCTAATAATATAGAAGCAGTTTTTTTTCTTAATTTTATAAATATTTTTACCCTAAAAAGATTGTCTTGCTGTTCAAAAATTCGTAATACATTTTTAGTTACGGCCAGGCAACGATCAAAGTTTTATTTTAAAATATTGGGTCAATGCCTTGAGTAACTTTTTATTATTGACTATTTATGATTTAGCTTCTCCCTCATTCCACAATATGGCAGTGATGAAATGTGTTATCGTTATCATTCTCTTGCCCTTATCCCACTCTAAATGGGGTCGGCATGAGGGTGATCTATTCTACTCAGCCGTATAACACACGGCGGGTCAACTTACCTTAGTCGCCTTTTGCGACACCTTTGTAAGAAATGAGGGTGGCTGAATCCATAACATACACGATAGCACACGGCTTATAATTTGAAGAATTACTTTATAAAGATTAAACCACCTAGTTTCTCGTTATTTCTTCTCGGTAAAAGCAATTTTCAAACCAGCAGCAAAACCTCTAGTTTTCAAGCTTCAATAAAGAATTTTAATTTTTACTCATTACTATTTATTATTTTTATTTTAGGCTTTCCTTCGCAGCTCTGGGTTGGTAACTGACATTTTTAAACGACATGGAATCGGGCTAGTAACTCTCCAACCCGAATTTTCACTGTCCACAATCAATGGTGAGTTTACCTTTCATTAATATCTAAAACTTCGTTCAAAACGATTTTATTTATTTAAAAATAAATCAAAATACCAACAGGCAGCGAAGAAGAAAAGAAATTGCTCGTTGATTTTGCAAATGAGGCTTGTTCATGTCCTTGTGCGAAGGAGTGTACAGCGCCACGGTGTTGCCAGACCCCACGGAAACCGTCCGTTACACGTATTTGAGGTGCCATCTTGAAAGCTCGAAAAAAATTTCCCAATTAAAATGTACATTACAAACTTATGTATAAATTCATAAAAAATTTATCGGCGAACAAATTAAAATCGCGTTGTGGTTTTGCACACGCAAAAATCTAATGCAATGTATCTAAAAAATATACTTAGTTTATTCTTCATAATTAAGGTCTAATTTTCTTAGGGTATGTTTAAAGATAGACCCTTAAAAGAAAATTAAGCCGTAAAATTAAAAAAATTTAACTTACATAAATGGAGACAGGGTATATATGACTCATTTTAAGACGTTCGCATATGAGTATTTGGGTAAAGGATATTGTAATAATATTTTTTTATAAAACTATAAATTTATATAGTAATATTATATTATTAATATTAGTTAATTATATAGTAGTATGTTTTCCTTCGACTGTTTTTAATATCTATGTGTATTTAATTTAGTGTTGTAACTTTCCCATTTATTTTCGGAGCTCAATCATGGTAATTGTTACTTTTGTACATAATATTAAGTAGGCTTAAGTGAATAGTTCTAAATACACGTAGAAGTCATAGACCAAAACTATATAGTACAATCGAAGCACTTTCGATATATTTAACAACAGTTTTTAATAATTTGAAAGTGAAAATTATGTGAAAGTCTATAGACGTTATTTAAAATGAGGAGAAAGTGCACAGAAAAATACGGAAATCAACAATAGGGTCTATGACTGTTGAATAGCTTATTTTATTGTAATTTTTATGTTACAAGTTTCATCGCAGTTATGCTCGAATTGTAGATATTTTTTTTAAAGTTAAATTGCAAATTGTTTTTGCTTCTATTTCAAGACAGTTTATCTTTTTTTTTGTGGTTAAAATACCAAAACAATTATAGAGGGAGCATTTCCGAGATAAGCTGCTTAATTTTTTTCTGATAACCAGACATTGTCTGCGGTCTCATCTTTTATTGATTTCCGGACACTTTTTTCAATTTCTAACTAGTCGTTGGCACTAGAAATCCTTAGCAGGTTTTGCCAGTCTGTGGAACTTGCAATTTTTCATCTTAATCTTTTTCGTACATTCTGGTTGTACATGACCACAAATTACATACTTAAACAGCCTTTCAAAATAAAAAAGTTTTCGAAATAAAACTTCCAAAATTGAATTGTCAGTAGATTTGTGTCTTTTCTTTTTATTTTAACGGACGCATTTTTTGTAAGTAGTATTGGAATCTTATCCATTCGAGCAAATGGTTGATCCATGACCTTTTCAATTGATAAAAATACTTAGGTGTCAAAGATAAAAACTGAATGATTTTTCTATACCTATTGATAATTCAAGATACAATTTTATTCAATAGTTTAATTTTGTTTGTGTTATTTTACTACTTACTCTTATATGTTACTTTGCTCTTGTACTTACTTCTTTTTTGGGTCAATTTTTCAAAATTTTATTTTTTTGAAACTAGGTAAAATAAATAAAACAAACATGGTCTTGCCTTGATTTTTAATCGCTGTTGCTACCAATTCAATTAATAACAGAATCCTAATAGAAGAAATATTGTTTCTATTTTCAAATCACTTGAAGTTTTAAAGATTGAGAGGTTGAGATTATATTATACGACTGCTTTGTTCAAAAGCATTATAATTTACTTAGAATCAAATATTATCCTTATTTCTAGCACAAAAACTATTATGTCTTGAAAAACTTTAATATTATATTATAATTAATTATTAAGTAAGTAATATTGTTAAAAGTATTTTAATTGTGATGTTCCTAGACAGTATTATGTGACAAATAATGTAATATAATTATAATTCAGTGCCTATACCTAATAAACGTAACAATGTTACCAAATTTTATGATAAGTTGTGTACAAAGTTTTGTTAACTATTAAACTATCAATTATGAAACAAATAAACTATTTTAACGAGATAATTTATGTTTATTTACTCTTTGTCAAATTAGACATGTTTATTCCGTTCAGATATTCTTACAAGTACAATACGAGTATAACGAAATGCCATATTTATCTAATCATAGGTAGTTAATACTTTTATAATTAGCATACAAACTTCAATGATTCATAATAAAACAGCTATTTTTCTTATAAAGATGAATGCTATATTAACTCCCTCAGTAAACAAATAGTACGTAATCTTTTCGATTATTTAGTAAAATAAAACAATGCTAATAGGAAATTTGTATTGCACAAGAAGTACCGCAGCGAAGTATTTAATAAAATCTAAATTACTATAATACTACAATAACACCTAGGTATATTTATTAGACTTCTTCAGATACGCACTGCAGTTTTTTAATATTTATTTTACATAATAAACAATAACAAATAGATTAAAATATCATTAACAACATTGTTATTAAGTATAAATTGTAAAATTATTTCAAACATTGTTCGAACCACAAATTACCTATTACTTATATATAACTTGTCAAGCTGTGATAGCCCAGCGGTAACACTGTGCGACTCTTTCGAGGAGGTCACGGGTTCAAACCCGGTCAGGCACCAATGAGTTTTCTGTTAAAATTCATGTGTCTAATATGAAATTGCATGAATTTATCACACGCTTTTCGGTGAAGGAAAACATCGTGAGGAAAGCTGCATATCTCTAGAGAAGAGACAGAGAGATATGTGTAACCTACCAATCCACATTTGAGCAGCACGGTAGGTCTTAGCTCTAATCCTTCTATCCAAAAACAGAGAGAAGAGGCCTATTCCCAGCAGTGGGGGAGTAAGAGGTAAACTTACTTCTTACTTTTTTTTATATATAATTTAAATTAAAAACTATTAAATGCTTTCATCATTACTAAAGGAACTTACTTCTGATAATATGTAATTAATCGAAATTTATAATCTATGTTAGCATAATAGATAATTCAATATAAAGTAATGTTACTAAACTCAAAGAAATTATGGCCTCTAGGAGGCCCACACTGAAGGAAGAAAGGAACCTGATTCAAAATACTTGCTGATGATAAAATTGCACAACTTATTTATAACTAATCACAAAATCCTTAATATTCATTACAATACAATTCAGAACTTATCGGAAAATCGTGAATTTTTAATTGAATTGTGCAATTTAATAAATCCCTGAAAGTGTTAGTAAATAAGAAATATTAACTATTTATTTATTGTTCTTCTTAGTCTTCATGCTCTTCATCACTAATATACATTTCTGGTGAATTGTTTGAAAGAAGTTTCTTGCAATAAGTTGGTTTACAAAATCGACTTTTCACAACCTTGTGACAAGGTTTGCCTGATCCAGATGAATATTGCTGAAAATGTTAATTTTATATTATTATAGCCTATCATATTAATGTGATTGTATCTTAAAATAACTTATACTACATAATGGTATGATAAATCAAAGACAAATTTTGTTAATTATGAAATAAAATATAATCGCACGTTAATCGCCGCCGACAATGGAATTGTGACGTTTGCGATAACTTATATTTATGTCACTAATATTTAAATTACCAAAGTCGCAGTTGAATGAAAGTCATCTAGTCAAAATATTATTTAATATGTCAAAAGGTTTGTGAAACCTGAATAAATCTAAAATGCCAGAACGAAACCCTTAACTGACAAACGATATTATTTTATCCAATTGCAAATAAAAAAGCATCTTATCATTTTTCATAGATAATCTAACAATTATTACTTCATTGTTATAGATATCGTGCTGTGAATTTATATTGGAGCGTATAAATAAATTTAAAACCATACAGATATACTCACGGTAATATGTCGATAATTAAGTTTTACAGCAAAGTTACATTCGCCAAAACACTCACTCCATCCCAGCCACGGACCCATCACACAGTCGACATCTTAAGGACCACCCACATGACAAGAAAAAGTATTTGTTAATAAGAAAAGAAGACTGCGTATAGTGCAATCTACATTTGGTAAACGAGATTCTTATAAAAATAAGGACATAGGCCTAATGGATCACGAAGCTTAAGTGGCAATGGGCCGGACACATTGTTCAAAGAATCCCGCAGTGAAAACTGCAGTGTAGGCAGATCACCCACTAGATCGTAAGTAGGTCAGGGGTCGGCAACCTTCTAAGACTAAAGAGAGGCATTAGGGACAATTAAAAAAAATCGAATAATTGAACGCCAATAATTTTTTATTTTTTTTAATTTTATTTATCTTGCCGTGTACGTATGGGAAGAAGGAAACTTGCAAGTTAAATTTGACCCACTTCCCGATGTCCGATTGAACTGAAATTTTACAGGATTGGCTCCAGACGAGGGAGCTCCTCAACAATTAACAGTAGGGAAATTTAATTTTGTTTAAAGCTTATATTTAACTTATTTGGAATGTAATAATATTAATATTATATATTCGATTTCTCATTTAAAACAAATTAATTTAAGAAATAACATTATTCATATGAAAATATAAATATATTTTATCACAAATGACATTCTAGCGTTCTTATATGAATGGGGAAGGGACCATTGGTGTAAAAATTATGACATTTTTGACTATGAAACTGGATAGCCAAAAGCACAAAAGAGTCGGGGGCAGTCGCTGGATCCGAATGGCACAAGATCCTGTGGCATGGAAATCATTTGAAAATACATTTCTCCACCTGCAAAAATCTATTAGTTGGAGAGTAAGGGAGTAAGTGAGAATAAGAAAAAGCTTTTTAAATACGAAGGATACACTATAAGCACAAAAAAAAATTAATAAAAATGTATATAAGTTGATTTTGCAGAATTCCATAGTACAAAAGTATTGGACGGGATTATTATAGTCAACTGTTTTATCGGCCTGTTTATATCTTGCAGCTAGGTAATTAATAACACACAAAACATATCAATAAATGAGTACAATACATAAATAAAGTCCAAGTGACTGCAGATTTTATGAAAACGCAACCTTCATTAATATAGACGAGTAAAAAGCGCACAGAATATACAAAACGTGAATAGGCTTTAAATACTACGTGAGGTCTTTACGGTTTATTTTTCAGTCTAGACTATGTCAAAAGCCAATGCTAAGACTTTAACACACTATTTCTGATCATAAAACAAACATGTTTTAGTTGACTTTATACTGTCTGTTCTCAAATACTCTAAGGGAATTATTCCCTCCATCCCGATTGTAACTTACTCCTAACAAAGAATATAGACAAACGAGCTTGGTCGCTGACGATCAAGTTCTGGCTACTACGTCTTTGCTAGTTGAATAGAAGCCAGATAATTGTTAGGTATTAGTTGATCTTACCAGGTATTGGTGAATCATTCTGCATTACTTCATTATCATCCATTGACGGGGTCGCTTTCATTCTCTTTGTACTCGCTTCCATGAGCGATGATGTAACTAATAATAAAGTCATTATTATCGCTATCGCAATGTAAATGGCTGTGAAAGACATTATTACAGAAACTAATTGTCCGAGGAAACTTTTGTAGTTCTAAGTAAATACTTATTACATAGAAGTATGAATACAAAAATAGATAGCTATACCATTTTGTAAATTGTGTTCTACGAGTATACTGTTTTACTTTACTATTTATACTCTTTTAACTAATCCTATATCCATCTAATTCAATTCAATTTTAAATAATGGAGGCTTTCAGGAGTGTATTATTTGCACAGATTACTTCGCCGATGTCACGTAAGATGGAGAATACATCTCCTTTCCGATCTTGATAGCTGTCTTTGTTAAAATTAACAAATAGTCGGCATATTTTATTTATGATAACTTCGTTTCTTATTCTTCGTTTTTTTTTAATTCTGTGATTTACTGTATGTACTTATGTACGTATATAACTTAGTCTAAACATATGATATTTGGATCTCAGGGAAATTCGAATATATTTCTGCGTCCTGGCAAAGGATAAAATCCTTCCACTTTCGTACAAGAATTCTTATGTAAATTACAAACAATCAAAAGATGGACCGCCAAGCTTCTTGTTGGTTCTTCTCGGTAAGAGCGATATTCCGAACCAGTGTTAGTTTCATTAATCTTATTGATCTTTGAGGATTCAAAAGAACTTAACTTATTTTACACAGCTTATTTATATAAAGATTATATTTGATTTGATATGTTAAATTTAAGTTGAGAGTAGCCTGACTAGTGACGATGATAATATTAAGTCCATAAACACCTGCAATGTTCAGTAATAGAAGAATGAAGTGCAATAGAAGTTATAAGCACTTACCAGTGGTTTCTGTTGCGTTGTAACCTACACACGCGCGTTCACAGATATCCCTGTTACGGAAGTTATTTGCATTACCACCACATCCTGTATATCCAAAAGGTTCGCACATCCCACGCGAAGAGTCGAAAAACCAGCGCTCCTCGTATCCTCGACACGGTCCCACAGACACCGACAATTTGCACACATCTGCCAATATCGAATTATTTATTGTATATATGCCAAAATCTACATCCGTAATTTCTAATATTAGAAATGCGAAAGTCTGTCTTTCTTTCTGTCTCTCTATCTTTTAGGATTTCACGGCCAATCCAGTGGAGCAATATTAATGAAATTGGGTGCAATTAAAGCTTATGTATGTGTGATGATAATTGTTACTAATACTAACTACAATTATTAAATATAAATATTATATTACGCTTTTTAGTTTATTGATAGCTAGATTAGCTGTTAAAAATAATTCAACTGTTATTAGTCGATTGCAACATTTATTGTGTTATTCGTAGATAGCAACGCGGGTGTATAAACATTATTATCTAAGATAGAGAATGAAAAAACTTCTAACTGCCAACTAGCGTTTGTCAACTTGCAATAAATGCTGATTAAATTTTAGTACCTGAAATTTAAATTCAGTATAAAAATTGTATAATTGGTATTAAGCCTTTTAAGTCATTAAACTCTTGTTTTTGTGTTATTTGAAATCTTGTAAATAGACAACTTCACTTAAAAAATTATCAATTTTAAAGCCATTGAAATCGATAAAGACGATAAAGTATGAGATAACAACTTTAGAAAAACCGAATACCTAACATCCATATCTATCTTGGTTTTATGTATCTGCCCTAGATAGATCCGTTGCCAAACCAGGAGCAATAATCATGTCGTATTTTATTATCTTTAATCTTGCTTATATTAATCATTATGATTAAATAATTACAATGTAAAAATATCTATAGATAATAAATTATTATTATCAATATGTTAAAATAAAGCATTGGAATATTAATAAAGAATTTCAAAAGAAGTAGCGAAATTGTTCCATCAGTTCACGCGTGATGCGATGATCAAAGGAAATATAAATTCAATATTTACTTACCTTGAAGTTTTCTAAAATTTATCAAGCTTTTAATTAGAGTTTTTTAATCTGATTTTTGTATTATAAAACTAACATATTCACTAACCATCCGAAACAGTCATATTTTCACAATTCATGTCTTCACCGTCACAAAGTGCCTCCTGCTGAGTCATCGTAAAAGTACATCTTTCAAAATGCTCTTGCACTGATAATTCTAATGTAGGATCCTCATTTGTTATATTTTCATATGGTAGCTCCTGTTCAGGCAATATTAGAAAGAGGGGAAAGATTATAATAAGAATCAAACTTTCCCTCTACTAGAAATTTGACAACCTAGCTCTCCCTCTCTCAAAGGGATTAAAAAATTACTCAATTAAATGTCTCAAGAAAGCTTTTAATCACATGGCCCGTTATGGTCATAATTAGATCCATGTTATGAGTAAGTACATTCTGTTAAATACAAAAATATGCATTGTATAACTATAATATAAAGACTAAAGACTCTACGATTATACTTATAAAAACTTACGTTAATTAAGAAAGGAACTTTAGAAAATTCGCGAGCTAAAGTCAAATTAACTAAATAATCCTTACCAGACTCTGTAATTCAGCAAATCGTTGGTTCCAGTCCCGCAATAGTCTTCGATTAAGTTCCTTCTGAACGCGCGAATCTTTTGACACATAAAGACGAGTACGTATTCTTTTACCACGACCACAGCGTGCGGAACATGGTGACCAGCCTCCCCAGGATGTGACTGGACACTCTGGTTTAGAATTATCCTAAAAGTTTTGTTAGCATTACTTAATTATCATGTAGCTTTGATGAAGGAACAGATGTTCTTTCGGACAGAGAATTTCTAAGGCTTAAAGTTGGATGGAAATTTTTCGAAATAAAAGTTATAAGTAAATCTAAAATGTCATACTAAATATTTAAAAAACTTAGATTTCTTATACTCACAACGTAAAACCAATCAAAATTGGTAGCATTCACTTGATCGCTAGGCCTGTAAAAAAAAATAACTTTTATCAAGGTATGATGTAATTGTAATTATATCGATATTTTGTGTGAGCTTCTTCTAAAGTTTACGAAACTCAGATATCGAATACGATATAAGGAAAAAAAAGTACTTCAAATACTAAATTTAATATTTCGGTATTTAATAACAAGGCGTACTCGAAACTCGGTCCGCGTTAATTTAAATGTTAAAATTTATATTAACATAACAACATAGCAAAAAAAATCTTGTATTCATTTTTAAGAATATGTTATAACGTATATTCGTCGACCATGCTTGTTCCTGGTAAAGTACGAGGATCCAGTGTCTACTTTTTATTCTAACCCATAATTGACATGCTACCGGTTTTATACGGAGTGGCAGTAACTCCGTAATCCGTTACAGTTAAACTAATTGGTACGGATATAAAACAAATTGTACTATAGGCTAGCGACTATTATCAGATTTTGGTCTTATTAAGACCTGAACAGTGATGAAAAGCCTAAAGATGAAAGATAACAGATTAATTTGAAATAGGGGATCCTAATAACGATTACAAATCAACACATTTAGTTTCCTATTTAGGTCACTATTGAAACAGTGTAACATAACATATAAAGATGGGATGGCCAAACAGCAGGAACATGTATTTATCTCTTTGTTTCATGGGTAAACGTCGGGGAGGCGTCCATGAGTTATTCTGCTAAAACTTATTGCATGCTGTTAGTGAATGATAGCATTGTAAAGAAACTTGCATATTTTTAGAATATCCACATTAGAGTTGCATAATGGATGTTAACTCCAACACTTCTCTACAAAAAAGAAGACAGGAGACATATGTTCAGAAGAGGAATAACAACAGGATATAACGGGATAATAACAGGCAGCTATACTTTTTTATATAAAGGTGAATATTTGTAATGCTAACTTGTAACAAGGGCCAGCGTCACAGGGCATAGCCTGACTCATAACCGTGCGAGCTCGGTAGCCAACATGACACCTCTTGTGAGCTCTTGGTGCCAGGTAGTGACGAGTGCGGGCTCGGATCCCACAACCAACACACGGAGACCACTCAGACCAAGACGACACTGCACAGGGTCCTGTCGATTCTGCTGGTTCAGGCTCGTATTCAGATATCACTCTGTAACAATCAATGTCTAAACGATATTGTCATAATCGATTTTGACAATAGATATCTAATTCGTTATTGTCAATTTATCACACGCTTTTCAGTGGAGGGAAACATTCGTTTTTTTTCTCTGGAATATTTCTTAGATATGAGTAACCTACCAATCCACATTAGCAGTGTGGTACTCACCAAGCTACCACTAAGCTTCTCCAGCCCTTTAGAAGAACATAAGAGGTTACTAGCACTGTAAAGTAAACACACGGAGCGAATGTATGTGCACCTTTTAGATTATTAATTTAAAATTAAATTTAATGGGCAAATTTCAAACCACGTAAGGATAATGACAGTTACAAGTTTTAAAAAAGCTGCATGAAACATTTTGTACTGCACTTATTCAACCAATAATACTCTACATATTTCTTATATAAATAACAATATATTTTCTAATAGATAAGAGCTTATCACGCAGCGGGAAATATGTCCAAAAAGTGCATTTTCATCAAGAAACCATCAATGAAAAACAACTTGCTTCCATTGGCATTGTTATTATACGCATATACTCTTTATTTTAATTAATTTTACTCATTCTTAATTGAATATAACGATTGGCTACCTGCAATGCCTCCTAGGTCCGATACAACGACGATATTCAGTAAGCGATGTCCTACACGAATCGGTCTTGGCTTTTGCCGGCCACACGTAATGTCGCTGCCGAGCCGCGTGGCCCTCTCCACAAGTGACACTGCAAGGACCCCACGGACCCCACGCGTGGGTAATACACGACCCTCCTGTACCGCTAGACACATTCTCAGGTATCTGTTCCCCACCAGATTCTACTAACATAAAGAAACAGTTGAAAATGTAATTGAAAGCCGATGTCGAGGCAGTGTGAATATTATTGAAATTTCCGTATGAAAAATCAGTTGTTATGGTATTTAAGTCTTACTTAAGAACATTTGGCAATTCTCAAATAAAGTATAAATTACTGGCTATGCCAGCAGCTTCGCCCGCATAGAAATCATTGTGACACAATTTTGTTTCCCGAATTGAAATTATGAATATAAAAGTAGTTACCGCGAGTTAATTATAAGAGATTTTTTAATAACTCTCACCGTTTACTTAGTGCATGCAAGGAAAGCTTTGAATGTTGCCGTCTTCGCATATTTTCTATTAATGCTCCTCTCCTATTCATCTTAGTGTGATGTTATATAATTTATAGACTTCCTCCATAAATGGACTATCTTATATTCAAAGAATTTTTCAAACCAGTCCAGTAGTTCCTGAGATTAGCGCGTTTAAACAAAACCAACTCTTCAGCTTCATGTATTAGTATAGATCACAAGTAATGAGATATCATATAGGCTAGATAGCACATAGGGAAGTCTGTATAAGATGCAAATGGTTTTGAATATCAAAATAAACTCCAAGGAATTAATGAAACGTGAGCAAACTTTTCCGTTCTTAGAACATTCTAGATTTAATATAATGTACCTGTAGCGTCACAGCTTTTTTCGTAAAGACGAAGCCGTGACAGTCTCAGGCGAGCTATAGGCCGCATGTCCGCCGTAGTGCTGTAGAAAGGTGAGCGAGCATCACGTGGCCACTCCGGCCGTAGAGCGCGCACTGGTGCTTGTGGAATAGTTGGACTACGCCGAGACTGATAAATCAAATAACAATTAGCTACATATTTTTACCTTTAACTTGGTGATTATCTATTATTTAAACAGGGCGACCTAGTGCGAGTATCAATAGATCTCTGCCACAATTTACGACAATGTATTAGTTTAATTTATTAAATTTAAGCAGAACTATTTGTACTTTATGGAATGAAATGAAATAAATTATTATTATTATTATTATTTATAAAAAAAACTATTACTGTGGTACCCAGATATGATAATGTCACTGTTAAATCAAACCGGCATATTTACAAAATTAATATTTTCCTCCTTTAAAGTTTTTGCATGCAATATGTTCACGTCTATTTGGCTCACTTCAACGCCACCTTATGCATCAATTAAATCAATAAAAAGTGGACAAAGACTGCTTATTAAAGTAGTAGTGGCTAACAAATCGGAAATTGATTCAATTAAGAGGAATATGCAGATATGTATTTTGTACATATGCCAGCTTGATTTAACAGTGATGAATTACGTTAACCTAAATAGTGCACCCATGAAAATCTGAAATAGTAATAAAATACTAGTGCAGTTAGTAATAGTAGATTAGTGATAAAATAATTATTTTTCAAAGTATTTTGCATTCCCAAACTGGTTTCAACAATACAATACAGTTTGTACATTAAAAATATAGCTTGGAAAATTGTAAATTATAATTTTTGCACGTCTCATATGCACGCAGGCATAGTAAACGTGATGAATTCATTTCTACACCTGTAAAAAATCAATAAAATACTAACCATGTAACTGAGCCCATTATCGGTACCAACGTCATAAGGATAAAGAGGTAAAGTGGCAGATCTCCGCCAAGTGCAATTCGGGTTGCACAGTTCTAATGCC
Source organism: Morpho helenor (assembly GCA_029227775.1). Classification (NCBI taxonomy): domain Eukaryota; kingdom Metazoa; phylum Arthropoda; class Insecta; order Lepidoptera; family Nymphalidae; genus Morpho; species Morpho helenor. Next base: position 12,118,030 of record JARGCU010000028.1, on the reverse strand, counting down.
GACACGCCCATAATCCAATCAGGTGACGGCGCGAGCTTCGAAGCGAGAGACACCAAGTGATGTTTAGCGTCCACTCTGAACACTGCGAAGGTACTGGGAATTCCTGCTCCGGCGACTTGCTGCCAGGAAATGCCGCGGGCTTTGATTATTGTGCGGATGTGATCGCTCTGCAATTATTGAAAACTTGTAAACATTGCCCTTATTACAGTAATTTAAAAAAATGTATTGTTACAGAATATCTCAGCGGGCGATGGGTTACTGGAATATAATAGACCACCCTCATTTCTTACCGAGGTGTGGTAAAAAGCGACTAAGTTGAGCCACTTCGTGGTATCCGGCTGAGTAGAATAGACCACCCTCACTTCTTAATGAGATGTCATAAAAGGCGACCAAGGTAAGTTGAACCGCCGTGTGGTATCCGGCTGAATAGAATAGACTACCCTCTTTCTTACCGGGGCTAAGGAGTTGACGTCAGGCAGGCGGCCAGTCGTAAAATAACTACAAGGTCAGAATATCTGACCTTCAGAGATTGAGTTGAGTCGGTTTTTAGTAAAATGAATGTGAGTATATCATATGCATGCTACATTATATTGGCATAAAGTTTTAACTTTTAGTACCTCTGTCTTCAAAAGCTGTGACAGCACAGCGCTGAGACCGTTCGACCAATGAGTTTTTCTGTTACAACTTATGGAAAACATGAAAAAAATATGTGGGAAACCCCCATAGCTATCCATTCTAGAGATATGTGTCTACCAAATCGCTTTGGAGCAGTTTGGCGGGTCTTAGCAACAATTCTTCTCTCCAAAAACGGAGAAACAAGGCCTATACCTATAAGTGGGATATCAACAAGATATAACGGGATAGTAACAGGCAGCTACTTTTTACCTCTGCCTTCAACTCCTTTTCAAGAGCTGTGGTAGTGCCATCATCAGCTAAGCGACGCAAGCCTACACTGGCAACTCGACCTTCTTGCCACACGCGATACTGCGCGGTATGAGAGGCTCCTATAACATCGCCAAAATGCGCCCGTGCCCCTTCTGGTGGGAACTCACGGGGATGTGTGTTTCTCGACCACAAACCTTCAAATGTAACCTGTATAGGAAATAATCGGCATAAAATAAATTAAACAATGATAAAATTACTAAAAAATTATATTCCTACCAGCTTAATTTAACAATTTTGTAGCAACAACCTTTTTTAATTCTTGTATACAGATTACAAACGATTTTTTATTTCAATAAATAATGCGTATAAGCCGTTTAGTATCCGGCTAGGAGGAATAGCCTACTCTCATTTCTTACCGAGTTGTCGTAAAAGGCGACTAAGGTAAGTTGACTCAGCGTGTGGTATCCGGTTGAGTAGAATATACCACCCTCTTTCTTAAAGCGGTTTCGTAAAATACAACTTGAGTAAGTTGACGTTAAGCTGGCGGCCGGTCGTAAAATACCTAGCCAAATCATGTTACAACATGTTTATGACATGTTGTGCCGATCCCACTTAGAGTGGGGTAAGGACAAGAGAATGATGAAACGATGATAAAATTTAAAAAATATATATATACTGGCTTAATTTAGAAAACTTTAAGTAACAAAGTTTTTTAATACTTGAAATAAATTACATAAAATTTTATTCATTTCAATGCGGAGTATATAGATTCAAATATCTATTAGTGAAGGCAATATACCGATGACCTATATATCCAATTCCGTATGACGTAAAGTAAACCCTAACAAACTCAATTTTTGCTTTAAACTTACTTCATACTTCGCTTCGTCGCAAGCACAACAAGGTTCAGTGATGGGAAGCTGACGGCTTAGAGTAGCAGAAGCAGGAGCTGGACAAAGCTTACGAGCTAGTACTGAGCTTCGGGATCCCTCTGTTTGAGAAGCTCGAGCACACAATCGAACGCACGAATCCACTGCTATTGAAGGTGCACTCCAAATCACCTGTTAACCAGCCGGATGTTATAAAAGTATTCGTTTTTTTTAATGAGAAATCATTGCGAAGTTAAGTAAACTTTGACCTTTTGTATACTCTGTGGTAATTTTATTTTTTAATGTTATGTTTATTTGTGTTACGCCGTGTGGTATCCGGCTGAATAGAATAGTACCACCCTCATTTCTTACCGAGGTGTCGTAAAAGGCGACTAAGGTAAGTTGACCCACCATGTGGTATCTGGTTAAGTAGAATAGACCATCCTTTTTCTTACCGAGGTGTCGTAAAATACGACTAAGGTAAGTTGACGTCAGGCAGGCGGCCGGTCGTAAACACGCAGCCAAATCATGTGACAGCATGTTTATAACATGTTGTCCCGACCCCACTTAGAGTGGGATAAGGGCAGGAAGATGATGATGATGAATTGTATGTTTATTTGTCTATTATACTTACCCCCTTTTCTGTTTCGACTGACTCTAAATTCAAATTTAAAGTATTCTTTATTCAAATAAACTTGTAAACAAGTGCTTTTGAATCGTCAACTCTACTGCTGGTTCGGAAAGCTGTTCCTACCGAGAAGAGCCAGTAAGAAACTCGGCGGTTGCTCTTTTAAAAATATAATTCTTATGACTAGTTACATTTAGTCATTACTGTGTTGTACAGGGTCTAAGCGAGTTATATCCACATCTATAATATAATATATCCTTACTAATATTATAAATGTGACATACTAAAAACATGGGCACCTTTCTATTATCTCACTAAACAACGCCTACAAAAAAACAATAGATTGGGGATTCATATATATACTAATATTTAAAGCTGAAGAGTTTATTTGTTTGCTTGACAGTTTGAACGCGCTAATCTCTGGAACAACTGAATCGATTTGAAAAATACTTTGAGTGTAAGATAGTCTATGTATCGAGGAAGGCTCTAGGCTATATAACATCACGCTAAGATGAATAGAAGAGGAGCAGCAATAAAAAATATTGCGCAATCAGCAAAATTTAAAGCTTTCCTTGCGCGTGTTAAGTAAACGTTGAAAGTTAATCAAAAATCTCTTATAATAACTACTTTTAAATATGATTTCGGAAAAAATATTGGGACACTGATTTCTGCGGGTGAATCTGCTACCACAGCTAGTCTATTATGAAAATTTATAAAATAAACTATTTAATCTGTGAACACTCTTGGTCACCTCGAATACATATGAACACTTGAAGTAAATAAGGCACTAAGTACCTAAAAATTAAAATTCGAACTAAGCATGCAATTGTATTTAAGTATGTAATTGTATTGTATAAATATGTAATTGTATTGTATGTTCTAAAAGCCTTTTAGAACCAAATTGCATACTTAGTTTGAATTTTAATTTTTAGGTACTTGTGCCTTATTTACTTCAAGTGTTCAATTATATCTGACTAGCGTATATATTTAAAGGAACTTACAGAGAGATTAGCACCCATTCAAAAATTTTCAATCCCCCAAGTAACACTTGTTTATGAGTGTAATCTCATATAGACTTATCTTATGCAAGATTACGCCGGATTATCCCCTTGCACTTACTTGTACTTCAGTCTTAGGATGCGCGGTAGCGTTGTCCACAGCTGATTTGCAAGTTTCATGTGGTTTAGTTTGTGCATCGTACGCTTGAAACGTCCCGAGTGAGTGGGAATTAGGTATCTTTGAAGCACTCGCACTGTCGTTTTCGGGATCATCAATTATTTCAGACCATATAACAAAACTCCCAAATGGCGTTGGACCTTTGCCACTGTCCACTCCTTGAACCGACACTAGGGAAAATTAAAAAACATTGTAATACATATATGGAGCTTATTTTTGAGTTTAACATATTGAGCTTATAATTGAGCTTAACATTAGAGCATTAAATCTATTTGAAAAAAAATATGTCCTTTTCGTGGCCATGACTCTGTCTGCTCTGTCTAAAGTCAAACTGTTTATACATACTTAACACACATTAATGTGAAAGTCCGTCTTTTTGTCTGTCTGCCTATTACGCTTTCACGGCTAATCTGCTAGAGCGATATACCTGAAATTCGCTACAATTGAATCTTATATCGTGCCTCAGTGAAGTCAAAAAGTGTTTTATATTGCACATACAAACTTGTGAATATTTAAATAATTGTCTCACTTAACGTATACTTAAACGTAAACCTTTTTATGGCTGCCCTGAAAGTGTGCGTTTTGTACTTGTTAAGTTATTCACACTAGGTGAAACACACACGGATATAGGATATATAAAATATTCCCGTTTCTGTTTCGGGTATAAGTAAAATTCAATTTAGTACATAATTCAGTGAATTTTCAGACTGAAGTCTATACGAACAAAGTCCCAAGTACCTTTATTTTTTATAAAGTTCTGTGTTTGGTTTAACTTTTTATTTTTATTTATTCATCCATACATGACGACGTACACGTAGGCGACATATTTAGATGGCATTATTAGATTCAAACATATATGACGTGACATGTACGCGACATATTTAGATGGCAGTAGTAGATTCAAACATATATGATGTGACATGTAGGCGACATATTTAGATGGCAGAATTAGATTCAAACATATATGACGTGACATGTAGGCGACATATTTAGATGGCAGTATTAGATTCAAACATATATGACTTGACATTTAGGCGACATATTTAAATGGCAGTAGTAGATTCAAACATATATGACGTGACATGTAGGCGACATATTTATATGGCAATAGTAGATTCAAACATATATGACGTGACATGTAGGCGGCATAATTAGATGGCAGTATTAGATTCAAACATATATGACGTGACATGTAAGCGACATATTTAGATGGCAGTAGTAGATTCAATCATATATGACGTGACATGTAGGCAACATATTTAGATGGCAGAATTAGATTCAAACATCTTTGGTCACATTTTTTTAATGATTGTATTTATCAATCTATGGAATTAGAATATCAATTAAACTCTTGAATGGGTTATAGATAAGGAGGAATTATTTTCGCCCAATATTTAAAATGCGCTTATCGTATCATTACTTATAACAATTTGATAAGATTGGTAGCACAAGGTTGCAATCATTGGGACAGCACTTGATTCATGGTGAGAGTAGAGTAAAAAATATAAAAATGTAATGTAAATATACAGATGCGAACTTTGTTTTATAATACGTAAAACCAAAAATGATTGCACGTTAGAATATATTATTTTATAACATACGGCTGTTACTGTTTAGTTTACTGACAAAATTAAAAATTTCTATAACAAATTTTAGTTGCACTTAAAATTAATTATAATTATAAAATATTAGCCGGTGACGTGTGATATTTTCAATTTAACATTGCCGGTCAACAATGTGTTCAGTAGGCGCAAACGAAGATGCGGTTACCACTTTTATCTTTAATATTTACATGAGTTAATTTTGTATGTATATATATAATATTTTTCCGGAATCTCGGAAACGGCTTCAACGATTTTCCTGAAATTCAGTATGTAGGGGGCTTTGGGGGAGAAAAATCGATCTAGCTAGGTTTTTTTTTTTTTATAGTTTTATCCCTGTTTTTGGGCATTAAAAATACTAAAATTTATATTGATTTGAATTTTTGCAATAAACTGTCATGCGCGCGTAGCTTATTCGGAAAACGAGCGGTCGCGACAAACGAAAATACCTAGGATCGAGCCTCACCTACCCTATTATTTTTTCTATTTTGTTTTATGATATTTCTTTTTTTTATTTTGTAAAAAATTACAGAGCAAGGCTCGGTCAACCAGGTACTTTATACATTAATAGACGAGCTAAATGCACGGAATAATCCGCTTTATATTATTACAGGCTTAATTACCAGTATAAAGCTCTCCCGGTAGAAACAAGTCGGGGTCGCCAGCAACGCTCAGCTTATAATGGTGATCTGCTGGCTGGGCGTGCATGGGTGCACGCTCGCAGGGTGCGACTGTCGTAGTAGCACTTCCATAGGTAAACATACATACTGTGATCAGCAGCAACATTTTCAATATCTACATTAAAAAAATCAATATATGTATATTCAAAAAAATTCTTCTCCTATAAAATGGTAAATCACTCAACACGCTCTCAAAAATGCTAATCATTAGTTGTCAGTTATTCTATTTACCTAATTATAAGAAGTAGTCCTCCTGCCCTTATCCCACTCTAAGTGGGGTCGGTACAACATGTTATAAACATGCTGTCACATGATTTAGCTGCGTTTTTACGACCGGCCGCCTGCCTGACGTCAACTTACCTTATTTTACGACACCTTGGTAAGGCGGGTGGTCTATTCTACTCAACCGGATACCACACGGTGAGTCAACTTACCTTAGTCGCCTTTTACGACACCTCGGTAAGAAAAGAGGGTGGGTTATTCTATTCAGCCGGATACCACACGGCGTACTTTTATAAGAAGATGCAATTATTATTATTAAAGAAGGAAGCACGAGAAGTAATAACTTATAAATTAACTAAGAATCGGGCTAATATTATATTGTTCGTTGCAGTTATAACTTCCTTTGGTAAATTACTGGTAGATTGATTTTTAATTTTTGACCCAGTCACCGTTACCTACCTATTAACTAAATCACATTAAGTTTTACGTTGGCCTATGTTCGATAAATTTTGAATAAAAGGCTTTTTCAAGAATTGCCCGTTCCTATAACTACAGCATAAAATGAAATTAAAAAATTGTAGCTTTGTGCGTATTAGTTCATTGACCTATAAACTGCATCAGACTAAAATTATAGATAAGGATTCACTTTAGGATTGCAGGTTTGCAATGTATTAGGAATAAATAATTTATCAGGTTCAATTAACTTTATCGGTCTTATTATGGAATGATAAATATTAGCATTTTTATATATCTAGATAAATTGTTCTTATCAGCATAATTTAATATTCAATGACTACGATCCTGTAATAAAATATGTATTTAACTATAATTTTTGAAAATAAAAAATATCAATTCTCGAACTCATAATTAAACTCATAATTAAATCAGAATTATAAATATGTATGGTTTGTAAATTAAATGAGCAATCTATGAAATTAATTTCGACTAAACAAAGGCTGGAATCCTAAACAAAGAAAGAACACTAACCGACTTTATTCGACGGAGAAAAATTTATTATATCAGTTTAAACGTCCTTTGCAAACCATATTGCAGTATGATTATAATGAATATATAATTTTGTTTATTTTAAGTATATTAATCACGATTCACAAAAATGAAATAAGCTACCGCGAGAATCGCCGCCCGCCCTATCCGCCTAGCGGGGCTGTACTGCGAATTGAATTAAGGTGTACTATGGACTACGAATAAGTTATGAAGCACAAATATGTCTGTGGCTTTTTAAAACACATATCTATTAGAATTAGACTATTCTATTATAGGAGAAGGGAAGGCTTTACTTCAGAAAATCTAAAAGTTCTACCAATTATATTTTTGTAATTACGCCGTGTGGTTTCCGGCTGAATAGAATAGTACCACCCTCATTTCTTACTGAGGTCTCGTAAAATGCAACTAAGGTAAGTCGACACACCGTGTGGTATCCGGTTCAGAAGAATAGACCAGGCTCTCTTTTACCGAGATGTCGTAAAATACTATTACTAAAATTATTAAATACTCACCTAAGTTGATGTCAAATAAGCGTTAAATACGTAGCCAAATAATGTAACAACATGAATATAACATATTGTGCCGACCCCACTTAGAGTGGGATAAGGGCAGGAAGATGATGATTTTCGTAGAGATTTAAGTTTACGCTTAATTTAAACTTAAATCAATTTACTATTAGAAAATCTAATAAATGCTAAACATTTTACATTACATAATACACTATGTATGTATATAGGTGGTTCCTTCTTTTGTACCATAAATGAAAATAGTTACGTTAATGTGAACAATATCAGTACTAGAAACTATATCCGTTGCAAAGTGTCTTCAGTCATTCTGTTACTATTGTTTATTCTGGTTAAGACCTCGTAAGCTACTACAACGTTGGCTGAGCTTTTGGGAGTATGTTCTAGGCTGTGTGATTCTAGTAAAACGTGGGAGCAAAATTAGACTTTATTAATTTTCAATCCACGTTAACCAAAATGCGAATGCAAAATTAAAAAATATATAATATATTAATTGAATTTGATTTTGAAATACTCTACAAGTTGTACACTGTAATCTTTGACAAGTTCTTACAACACTATTGTTTGTTGTTGGAAATCGAATATATTTGAATCACTTTAAACATAAGGATAGTTTCAAAAGTCTGAATGCTGGTTGTGTTGTCAAGGCTCAAGGATAATTTACAATGTGTAACCCACTAATTAAATTAAAAGACCGTTATAAGGATTTATACACTTTATTACAGAAACTTATAGCTAAGTAAAATGATATAATTCTAAAACTTTGTTTTAATATATTGACTTAATAATATTTATATTATTTTTAGACATGAAACATCGATAGAATTTTAAATGAATAAATAAAAAAATAGTTTAAGATAAACTAAACCACGTTACATGGTAAAATTATATTTAATGGATGCAACAAAACACGTATAGTTTAGCCTTTTTTCGAAATTTATAGAAACTTCTGAAACGTACAATATCTCTTTCTTACAACCGCAAGGTGGTCTGAAATATAATATCGGACAAATGGTTCATTAAATGCAGCAAAAGTAGGTTTTAAAGCTTCATATATTTCTTACTATACAATATGTCATAGTGCGCGAACTTTCACTTCCTTACAATAAAATCTCAGAACTACTACACAATATTATTTTTGTAGTTATATTAAATAACTTTTAGAATATTTATTGACTAGGTTGTTTACCACTAACAATAAGTTGTAACTTTAGTTTATGCTAATATAATGTGAAAATAGTACAATCACCAAACAACTTCTAGACGAAAATATATTTTGTATAAAAGTTGTGTTATTACTTAAAGTTGTGTTATTAGTATGAGGGGTTTAGAACCAAATATCAGTAAAGCTATATCCAAAATAATTAAAATTTAGTAAAATGATAATTTTGTTTTATGTGTTTCATTCTTGGAGTTTCGACAAATAAAAAATTTTAAACACAGATTTAATCACTGTGAATTTAATATCAATCTTTACATTTTCTGCAAACTGTATTACAAATATTTAAAATTAGCTATATTTGATTGTGACTTTATGATTTAGCTATTTTTGATTCTAATCCCCTCAAATACTAAAATGTTTTAAAATATTAAGAGATATAAATTCAGTATTATTATATAGAAAAAATCTACAAATATCTCAATAAGAAATAGCAATTCATATGAGATTTAATGATAATCTCTACTATTACATACTCTATGTATAGAAACGAGTCTACGATTATATACAGAGATAGCAAACATTTAACATCATAAAAAGTCCTTGTAAAGTATAAGATATTTTTGTTGCAACTCGAAATCTACGTAATAATGCAGCGTAGACGTACAAATATAATACAAAAGTAATGAAAACAATATTTAGCTATAATCTGCGTTAAATAAAAATACATGTAATGCTATATGTAGAGTGTACTATCGTTTCTCATATCTGATACATGCAGTATTCATAAAAACTCACGTCCTGCCTACCATCAATAACACAACAATATAGTACTGCAGACATTCACCACCACAATCTCGACAATTATTTCGCCCCATAACCGATGCATCGTCAGATTATAGCAAAATACTATATTCATTTCTTTTGAATTATAGAGTTTAATTCATTAGTAACTTAATTCTATAAATTAAAATTTTAACGTTAAGAATGTTAAGATTTTATAAACGAACAGTAGCATAATGTTATGTAACATCCGCTATTATCTATTAACGATAAATTTGCGATCGAGAGATAATTCTTATATTAACAACTTACAATCGTCCGATATTTCTGATATATATATAACATAATATCGTGGGTGTAGACATTTACTACTTTTTAAGTGAATAAATAACAAAATGATTTGCACATATTACATTGTTGCTATGATAAAGTCTGACATTTTATCGAAACTTATCAATGACAGAGTTAAATAATGTATGGAATTATGCTATACTTAAAAACATTTAAGAATAATGCCTATTAGTGCCATATTCTCTTCAAAAGTCGTCTGTTATTAAAAAGATTATTTCATTTCAAAATTCATTTTATTTAAAATTAATTTTCATTGAAAAAAATTGTTTTATAAGTTTTAAAAAACTAAATTACACTTAATAGATTTAAGTTCAATTTTGTTTTTAAATATAGTTAGAATACGAAATGCAAATATATTGGTTAATATTATATTTATTCTTAGCGTTATAGAAGTGAGATCATTTCTTACTCTAAAACACGCTATATATTTTTTAAATAATTACTTATATGAATATATAAGTAATATTGAGTGATATATTTTTAAATATTTATTAAATCGAAAATTTAGCTTATGTTTAGTTAATAACTATCATCTGTCCATTCCTAAATAGGCCCTGATTGTAAAGAAATACAGCTATTGCGATGATAGCTAATTTTGGCGAGATCATTACAAAAAAACGCAGTAATACTGCGCTTACTTTCATCACGTTTTCACTTTTATCCCAACGCATAGCCCATACATTAATCTCTCCTAGACCAGAGCAGGCGAACCTGTATATATAAACGTCCCATTTCTCCTAAATAAATTACGTCATAGGCGTTGTCAAATAATATTAAAAAAAATATTTTATGGTAATAGTCATTGTGGTTAATTGAAAAAGTGGTACTTTATGGTTATATTGAATAATTTAAGATAATTTTTCAATGCCGTATAGGTACTTCCTTTACGATATTGTCGTTAGCAAAATAAAAGGGCATATGAGAAAATAACGGGTTGGTAACAACGGGTTATATTAGAAAGTTCAATTAGCGGGTGATGGAAAGAATTATATTTTAAGTATTTATAATAATAATAATATTTATTTGATAATAGTAATAACACTCAATTTACAGGCCACCTTTCATGTATATAATTCTAATCTTAGTCTAAAATGTTAAGACATTAGAATAATCTTTAATTAGTTTTCTTCTAAGTATTTCTATATGATTTTCTCTAATATGAAATTATAAAAGAGAAGATCCATAGAATTAGTAATTTTTTAAAATGCTCTTTCCACGGTTTTCTGAATTTATATAAGAATTAATCTGATTAAAAGGTATAAAATACATTATACTTTTATATTGAACTATTTGTCAATGTCGCCATTGTCAACCATGTTTGTTCAACAATCTAACCAATATGGCGGAAAACATGGCGGTATTAAACTTCGACTATAACCCCATACGTTAGATATGGAATTTAAATAGTAATTTAAAAAAAAAAAACAGAAAAATAGAGCCGTACGTAGGGTAACTCGTGACGTGCTTAAAATGTGATGTCCTAGATGTTAAAAAAATTGATTTAAATTTTAATACACAATCAAACGCAGTGTTGCTATGTTCAAATAAGGATTTTGAATTGAAACCCCTATTTATGGAACCGTGTTCAACCCATCGCCATTTGAATACCAATAAATATTTTTAGTAGATTTCGATGGCATTCAGAATTGCTTCCATTGCTAACGTTAAGATTCTTTTTTTTTAAGTTTATTAACGGCCTGGAATCTAGTCCTTTACGGCCGTTAAGATTCTTTAGTAATTTGAAGCACAGAGTATATTAAGTAGCATTTAGGACTGTGGTCTGTTCGGTGGGTGTTCTCGTATCTCGAGTATATGGTCCATTGGCACCGGACGACCGTCGGGACCGATACGGGCCGGCCTCACCACTCCGTCCGACAACATTCTGTCAAAAAGGTTCACCAACTTCATAGCTTCGTACTCCTTCTAAAAATGAAAAGGTAAATATGTAAATTTCTATCTAGACATATATAAATTTAAAATTAATCATCATCCTCATCATCCCCCTGCCCTTATCCCACTCTAGGTGGGGTCGCCACATCATATTACAAACATGTTCTCACATGATTTGACTACGTATTTCACGACCGGCCGCCTGTCTGACATCAAATTACCTTAGTCGTATTTTACGACACCTCGGTAAGAAATGAGGGTGGTCTATTCTATTCGAAATGGAAAGACTCGTTGTGCAGGGGCAAGGGAAGTTGGACGATATGATCAATAACCCAAAAATCCGTAGTCCAATGTGCGAAAGACGCATTGCAATGGCTACAATAACGAATGCAAAGCATCTTCAGCCACGACAACTCAGTCAAGAATGAACGATTGAAGAAGTATTACTTACCTGCTCCTCAGACATCCCTTCAAACGGGTCGACCCGTGGAGGCCTAGTACACCCCACTACCGGATCAATACGAGGTTGTGCCTCCAGGTACTCCTCGGTATCTGAGTCTTCGCTGCTTGAGGAATACTGAATGGGCCCTCGAGCGCCGCCCATTAGTCCTTTTTGAGCTAAATGTCCAGCCGCATTGCCGAATCCTGTGTACTTCACCATGCGTCCCACTGTTAAGAAATATTAGAAAAGGAAAGGTCTGTTACTATCCAACTGCTGATTATTAGAACTAATCTAAGTAAACTAGCGAGGGTGGTTACAGGGCACTGTGGACTAAATAAACACATGTTAAACCTGAAGACTGTGGACTAAATAAACACATGTTAAACCTGAAGACTGTGGACTAAATAAACACATGTTAAACCTGAAGACTGTGGACTAAATAAACACATGTTAAACCTGAAGACTGTGGACTAAATAAACACATGTTAAACCTGAAGACTGTGGACTAAATAAACACATGTTAAACCTGAAGACTGTGGACTAAATAAACACATGTTAAACCTGAAGACTGTGGACTAAATAATAACCTGAAGTTGTCAGACACAGGATCGTGCAGACACTGTCTAGAGGCGGCGGAAACTAGCGATGTGAAACAAAATTGATTTTTAAAATAATCGATTATTTTTCTACATCGCTGCTGTAATGGCAAAACTAAAATTCATTGCGGAATTTTATTATATAATCTTATACACAAACCCTCAAACAACTTATCTTAGCTTATGTCGGTTCCTAGTTTGTCTATTATATACATCACCTATCGTTATATAATTCTTTATATTTAAATGTACAAAAATTAAATAATTTAAAATGTACTGTGAAGCAAATGTAAGAATACCTATTTCCTTAAACTTCTCTCACAGGGAATCACGCAGAATTAAATCGTATCTAGATCGCGGATCGTCTCTAGAGTCGCACGGTCTTACCGCTGAGCTATCACAGCTGTACATTTGTAAAACTTTTCTATTTGCTTTATAGCGGATTATACCAAAATAATACTATCATTACTTTTGTAAGCTGGCATGATTAAACCTTTTTTTAATAAAATCAAAAACACATGTTTTAACAATGTTAAATTTACTAACCTTTCTCTTTGCAAAGAATAAAGAGGAATTCAGCAACTAAATCTCTCACAGATGTAACAGGAGTAGTCAGTAACCGACACAACTGATTGCGAAGCGTGTTGCCTTTCTCTGGAGGTCTGGACACATCTCGTAATGGCGGCAACACCATCTGCCTGAGGTATTTCCGCTGTGATCTACAGCCGCGAGCACTTTTGTTTAATACGGTTAGAACTGGAGATAAATTTTCGTACTGATTCTTTGTGCCCTGAAAAATTAATAGTAGAAAAATAATAGAATTTTGTATATATTATAAGCAGAAAAATATTAGGATTTTGTATATATTAATAGCAGAAAATGTTAGGATTTGTATATATTAATAACAGAAAAATATTAGGATTTTGTATAGATTAATAGCAGAAAAATATTAGAATTTTGTATATATTAATAAAAATATTAGGATTTTGTATATATTTAAAATGGAACATATCTATGATTCCTCCTTCTCCTGCCCTTATCCCACTCTAAGTGGGGTCGGCAAAACACGTTATAAACATGCTGTCACATGATTTAGCCACGTATTTTACGACCGGCCTGACGTCAACTTACTTTTATCGTATTTTACCAAATACTACGTTGTGGGTCAACTTACCTTAGTCGCCTTTTACGACACCTCGGTAAGAAATGAGGGTGGTACTATTCTATTCAGCCGGATACTACACGGCGAATCCCACATGGCTGACAACATGGTCAAGTTTTGTATATAATTTCTAATGAAGTAATTCTAGAATAAAATTCTATTACTAATTCTAATACTAATACTATACTATGATAGAAATAACTCACTGTTGTTATTGAGAGCCTGTATTCAAGCAATTGGAGCAATGCCTGCAAAGCATCCATATTTCTACCATCATATATGCACAGTGCTGTTTCTCCGTCATTTAGTTCTGGTGTTAGATATTGGTAAAACACAGGTGGCACACTAAAATATGATATTCAAAGGAATGTCAATGACCCTTTTATAATTTAAAAAATATAAATTATACAGAACAAAACATACTCACTAGCCCAGCGAACTTCATAGTCTTTTAATTAAATAATATGTAAGTTCAATAAATAAAAGTAACTAACCAAAAAAATATACTAAAACAAATTTATTATGGAAAGTTGTAAGCATCTGTTCAACAATATTTTTGCCACTTTTAGCGCTACGTCAATATTTTACGGTTTTCCGACATGCGAACACATATCATCTATAAAAAATAAATATCTGGATGACCGAGCCTTGCTCGGTAATTAAAAAAAAATAAAAACTTTAAAAAAAAAAATTATTATTTAGTTGGGGATCGATCCTAGGTTTTTACATTTGTCGAGGCTGCCCGTTTCCCGAATAAGCTACGCTGACTTGACAGTTAATGGCGAAAATTCAATTCAATATAAATGTTAGTGTTTTTTTTTTTACCAAAAACAGGGACAAAACAAATTTTTTTTACATAAAACCCAGCTAGATCGATTTTTCTCCCCCAAAACCCCGTACATGCTGAATTTCAGGAAAATCATTGGAGCTGTTTCCGAGATTCCGAAAATATATATACATACATACAAGATTAACTCATTTAAATATTAAATAAAGATAGAACTTTGAAGTAAGATTCATTAAGCATTAAAAACTTTAAAATCCTAATAAAAATTAAATCATTGAGATATGATACAATACTATTTTGATTCAAAATATAACTACTTACAAAATATCATTAAAATCAGGTCAGTATTTTTAAAGTTTACAAACTAACAATGCGAGGATTTTTATATATATGTATAAACATATACCTTGTCAACAGATTAGCAATGTTACTTTGGAGTTCCATTAGTGATTCCTCTGTAGAAGTTTGAGCGTATAACAATGCTGTAAGGACAGGCATCAATTTAAGACACATGCTTTCATCAGCTTCACTTATTGAATCCTCCAATCCAAATTGCAACATAAGGTTAAACTGGGTCTTTAATATCTCACATGCTATTGCCTGTTGGTTATCCTGTTAAAATTAAATAATCACACCTACCATAATTATAACAATTACAAAACAATTAAAAGAAAGATTCATGATTTATACAATTAGATGTTACTTTGGGGATTTGCATAGCACAAAAGTATTTTGCAATAATCCATAATAACAGCAAAAGAGAGTGGCAGTGAATGTGTCCGTTGTAGTTTTAATGGTGGACGTTTTTAATGCATGAATTTATTTGTCACTATATATACTTTTTCACTGTGTGTGTATTAGTAATAAGTGGAAACTAATTTTGGTATGTGAATTAGCAATAATTTACTATATTTATGTTCCATTTGAACTGTTTGTTTCCCAAATATAAATAAAATAAAATAAAAATAAAAATGTGTTTATACAAATCCTGCAGCTATCACATTTTTAAACAGATACTAAACTCTAGATTTACTATATTATCTATTTGCTCTTATTGCAGATTATAACAAAATAATATTATAACTTCTGAAAAATATTATTTTTGTTCCTTAACATAAATGACATACCTGAAAAAAACAGTAATGACCACCAGCAATCACCTCGCTACTTCCAGCAACATCACATTGCAGCTCAGTAGCCTCAAGAACAAGTTCATTAAGACAACTAATCAAATAATCCATCCCATGTAATTCATCTTTTATCTTAGCCTTTATATCTTGTCTTAAAGCTGTTAGTATGAACAACAATTTTAAATCAAACAGCATTATATCATCTTTGAATGGTATCTCCTTGTATGAGCGTAATCTTGCAACTAATCCTTGGGCAATGCTAGTGTGGGCACATAATGCACGAGCTACTTCACTATTAAAGGCTATGTTGCACAAGCACTTCAAAGACTCAACAACTACTTCCTTCACTGGCATATCAACATCCATAGTATCTTCTGGATCCACAAAGTTAAATAATCCAGCCTTTTCTATAAGTGTTATTATCCACTTCTCACAGATCAAATTGTCAAGTTCGCATTTATCGCGGCTGTATAAAATACAAATTGAAACTTAATATTTAAATTTTCAGTCAAGTACTTAAAGGTACATATTGTTTGTAAATAAATTTATAAATAGAATTGATAAGATACCTTAAGAGCCTTATTGTAGTTAGACACAAAACATGAATAGACTCTGATGATTTTGAATGCAAATGTTGGAATAGAGCAGCCCATAAAGACACTCGTTTATTGTTTTCCAACAAAAATGGAAAAGAGAATACATTGCTGTTCTGGAAATTGAATTGTATTAAACATTAGATGAGATACAGAAAGTTAAAAAGAAAAATCACGTTCATTGTAATAGGTTTAACATACAATTTTCAGAAAATTCTCAAGAGTTTGAGCCACCTCCGTATAATTATTACCGCTTAAAATACTAATTTCCTCTTCGTTCATTGTAGTTATGTGGTGACTCGAATACTAAAACCTTAGCTAATGTATTGAAAATCGATGCGGAAATACTCAATAATTATAAATATACAGTCCATAAATTTAAATACAAAAAATTGCTGCCTTTACAAGTTTACATATGTAAATATGTTAAAAATTAAAATAATAACTACCACAGACATATAATTGCGTAGAATAATACATGACATTTGATTTGCCAGAAAGCAGATGCATTGATTCTCAGTATAGTGTAGTAACTAGTATTTTAGTTAGTAATCTATGGTAACTAGTATCTGACACCAGGGCGGTTTTACTACAGGCGCCAACACATGTTATCTCGCATCCCTCTTGCACATGTACGTATCATATTTATGAATGAATCGTATGAAAATAGTCTCAGCTGCATCTCGCTCCACTCCTCCATACATATTTTTACGCACTCATTCTCATTTTGACTATCTATCATATAACAAGTAGGGTTGGGTCGTACTAGGCAAAACCAAATACTAAGTATCACTGTGACTGTGACTTAAAAATACCTGTGACAAATACCTGTTACAAAATACTAGGTAATATAAGAATTTAGTACCTATTTAGGTGGCCTGAAACATTACATATGATATTTTCAATGCATCTATCTATACCACATACTTATGTGTATTACTTTACTTTACTAAAAATTTTCAAAACACACGTAAGTAAGTTTAGAATTTTCAAATCAAAGTAAGAGATGACAAAATTTTGAGTAAGAAATTTTTAATAAAAACACAAATACTTAAAGGAGGCCAGAATTGGGCCTAATTGTTACAGAAACCCAAAATTAAAAAAAAAGAAATTTTTTTCCTCATTAAATTTCTCTATAAACATTATAGACTTTCAACGTGAATATGCTAGAAAACTTATTTAATAGCAATATAGTGTACAGTGTAATTAAGCTACATTGGTTTCATCAAACAATGCATATCTAATCTTAAAAAACAAAAAAATAGTAAAAAAGGAATCGATTATTGAAAATCAATTATTAAAAAAAATCGTTTATAGACTTAGGCGTTACTTTGCGGAGCTCCATAATACAAAAGTAATGAGAATATTATTTTGCTATAATCCGCAGTAAAAGAAAATATATGGAATGCTAAATGTAGAGTGTACTATTCGTTCTCATACCTGAAACATACAGAATTTGTAAGAACTCTTGCACTACCTCATTACTTTTAAGAAAAAATCGATTATTTTAAAAATTGATTATTTTTTCACATCCCTACATTTATTAGCTATTCGTATCGTACTTAAACTTATGTAGTTGGTAATCTATGGTTATGAATGTGTTTTGTCGACACTTCGGTAATAAATGAGGGTGGTCTATTCTACTCAGCCGGATACTACACGGCGTAGTTCCCCCATAGACATGTAATAAAATAATAATTGATACTAAGATAAATATTTAACAACTTAAAAATTACGACGTAACGTCTGGGCCCAAAGGTTTTCTTCAAAGAAATTCTGGCACTCTCCTTTACCTTTCTTTTTGTCATTTGTAAACCAAACAATGGACTTTGTAGTTGGAAATAATATGTAAACCTATATTTACGTATATATACAATATATCAAGGTTAACTTTTGGTCAATAAATTTAGTTTATAGTGCATATCTTTTAAAGATGTCTCCAAATTAAAATCTATTTTTTTTTTAATTTTTATCGATTGTTTACATAAATATTTCATATTCCAAATTTAGTTATATCAGGTTTTCTTATTAAGTTTGTTAGTAAAGCATAAAAAAAATACGTTGCTGTTTGACTCTTCAGATGATATAATTATTAATTATAAAATTAAAATACATTTTCTAATACTGAATGTAATAGCAGCGCCGCATACTTCTTCTATTTCTTTCACTCTAATGAATATTACCGTAAAAACAAAAGTGATAAAGAATGCAACACGCTTCTCTTTTCTTTTTATGTAATTGAAGTGAGACGCCTACATAGTATTTTGGAACAGGTGTCATAAATACTAGCCTAGTATTTTTGTACGCGTCCCAGCGAGGCCTGTTATTTTATACCTGTTACAAAATACTAGATGAGTATTTTGTCACAGGGAGTATAAAATACTAGTTGAGTATTTTGTCACAGGGAGTATAAAATACTAGATGAGTATTTTGTAACAGGGAGTATTTTGTCACAGGGAGTATAAAATACTAGATGAGTATTTTGTAACAGGGAGTATTTTGTAACAGGGAGTATTTTGTCACAGGGAGTATAAAATACTCGTCGCTAGTATTTGAGATCTTGCGTACCTGTTCCAGGCTGTTACATTTTAGTACTTAGTATTTATACCTGTTCCGATAAATACGCCTCACCTCTAATAACAAGACAACAAGTTGATTTTATTAATGAATGGGCGGTGTATTAAATTTTTAAATTTCCCGTTGTAAAGCTCTAGTACTTTAATTTTTACTAAAATGTATAATTTTGTTTTAATTTAGTTAGCAAAATTCTTGAAACAAATATCACTAGAAGCAAATTAAATGTATCAAGTCTTATTTCACCAGTAGCTGTTGAGATATTTCTTAAAATGAGAAATATAACAACGAAGAAACGTGCAGTTATAAAACAATAAGAAGAGGATTTACTTAATCATTATATAAATGTAAGTGTTGAGTTTTAATGAATTTTGTGCATCTCAATAATAGTAAGAGCTTTCTTAAAATTTACATTCTCACATCTAAATATAATAACCTAACCTTGCATGGATAGCCTAAAACCTTTAACATGCAGTATAATTTTTATTTCATATTTGACTTAGTTATCGTTATATAAAAATTATGATATGTACATTAATTTCGATTGATGAATTAGCTATATTCATTATTATATTAAGGATATGTCTTGCGATTTTATATAGCTTCTAGTGTCTTGTAGTGCAATAAATGATTAGTAATGGAACATTAAAGTGAAAGTTTTTTAGAAGTTGTTCTAATTGATCATAAGTGTGTATCTATCTTAGTTATGAATAATTTGGACATAACTTAAATGGTCTACTTAATATTTTTTTTAGAAGTATTTTATAATTGAAGTTGTATACTTCATTGTATTATATTAGAACTTTAAAAATGATTGTCAAGTTTTTTATAATGAGACTCCGATGAAAAGGGAGTAAATAGCAAAAGAGAGCAAGTTTATTCTGTATAAAGCAATATAGGGTATATTGCTTTATATAACACTATTGTTGATTTTTAATTAAAAAGCAAAAGCAAAATTTAAATTTACCATTGATTAAACGATTGATTGATTAATTGCAGATTCAAGAATCCTCAGATCCAAGATTAAGAGTAATTTTTTATTTTAATATGATTGTCACATGATGTTATTTATAGTTATGATTTGAGATATCTTTACATTTACAGTGCTAATAAAAGATATAATAGTATGTGTAATGAATGAAAGAATAACAGCAATATTAAAAGACTGTTCTATAAAACTGAAAGTAAATATTTATGTAATTTATAAATCACTTAAAATGTGCAACTGTTTATATCTAACAGAAATTAAATAACAAACAATATTTCTCCTTCATACTTATGCAATAATAAAAAGCAATTTTTCTAAAAGTGAACCCATTTACTCTTTCTTAACAAATCAATGCATAATGACACAGACAACATTTTTTTATATTATAGAACAACTATTCATATAGATTCAAATACAACCTTGTTCATAAGAGGTTCTATTTGAATAGTAACAATTTTTAATTTTTTTAATTTTTTAAAATTATTTTCAGAGATGGAATAGCACTAGACTAAGTGCAACTAAAAGAAGGTAACTAATACTCAAGTGAAGTCTGAATTTATGAAGCTAAGTTACATTCCCGTAATTTCAGCCACAGATGTAAGCGTGCACTCAAACATCAATAGCCAAAAGCGACTGGGAAAAGAATTAAGGTTTTACATGTATTGCAGGTGCCAAATACCGGCTCTTTGCCAACCGCAACACATAACCATTACAAAAAAAAAATGTAAAAATTAATGGATTGAATGAAATTAATGGATTAATTTTACAGGAGGGCAGTCCGACAGCTGGCCTCGTGACTCCACGAGCTACGCTGGTCTGGCCTCGCTGCTGCCAATGGAGACGTGCCGCCGCCCCTCACCCCAGGCCGGCCCGTCCGGCTATGCCGCAGCTGCTGTCGCTCCGCCGTCGCCTCGAGCGCTCGAACAGCGCCAGGCCGAACAGTAGCGTCAACCACCAGGACCTCTGTAATTTGAGAAAATGCATTTGAGGTAACTAATACTCAAGTGAAGTCTGAATTTATGAAGCTAAGTTAGATTCCCGTAATTTCAGCCACAGATGTAAGCGTGCACTCAAACATCAGTAGCCAAAAGCGACTGGGAAAAGAATTAAGGTTTTACATGTATTGCAGGTGCCAAATACCGGCTCTTTGCCAACCGCAACACATTACCATTACAAAAAAAAAATGTAAAAATTAATGGATTGAATGAAATTAATGGATTAATTTTACAGGAGGGCAGTCCGACAGCTGGCCTCGTGACTCCACGAGCTACGCTGGTCTGGCCTCGCTGCTGCCAATGGAGACGTGCCGCCGCCCCTCACCCCAGGCCGGCCCGTCCGGCTATGCCGCAGCTGCTGTCGCTCCGCCGTCGCCTCGAGCGCTCGAACAGCGCCAGGCCGAACAGTAGCGTCAACCACCAGGACCTCTGTAATTTGAGAAAATGCATTTGAGGTAACTAATACTCAAGTGAAGTCTGAATTTATGAAGCTAAGTTAGATTCCCGTAATTTCAGCCACAGATGTAAGCGTGCACTCAAACATCAGTAGCCAAAAGCTACTGGGAAAAGAATTAAGGTTTTACATGTATTGCAGGTGCCAAATACCGGCTCTTTGCCAACCGCAACACATTACCATTACAAAAAAAAAATGTAAAAATTAATGGATTGAATGAAATTAATGGATTAATTTTACAGGAGGGCAGTCCGACAGCTGGCCTCGTGACTCCACGAGCTACGCTGGTCTGGCCTCGCTGCTGCCAATGGAGACGTGCCGCCGCCCCTCACCCCAGGCCGGCCCGTCCGGCTATGCCGCAGCTGCTGTCGCTCCGCCGTGGCCTCGAGCGCTCGAACAGCGCCAGGCCGAACAGTAGCGTCAACCACCAGGACCTCTGTAATTTGAGAAAATGCATTTGAGGTAACTAATACTCAAGTGAAGTCTGAATTTATGAAGCTAAGTTAGATTCCCGTAATTTCAGCCACAGATGTAAGCGTGCACTCAAACATCAGTAGCCAAAAGCGACTGGGAAAAGAATTAAGGTTTTACATGTATTGCAGGTGCCAAATACCGGCTCTTTGCCAACCGCAACACATTACCATTACAAAAAAAAAATGTAAAAATTAATGGATTGCATGAAATTAATGGATTAATTTTACAGGAGGGCAGTCCGACAGCTGGCCTCGTGACTCCACGAGCTACGCTGGTCTGGCCTCGCTGCTGCCAATGGAGACGTGCCGCCGCCCCTCACCCCAGGCCGGCCCGTCCGGCTATGCCGCAGCTGCTGTCGCTCCGCCGTCGCCTCGAGCGCTCGAACAGCGCCAGGCCGAACAGTAGCGTCAACCACCAGGACCTCTGTAATTTGAGAAAATGCATTTGAGGTAACTAATACTCAAGTGAAGTCTGAATTTATGAAGCTAAGTTAGATTCCCGTAATTTCAGCCACAGATGTAAGCGTGCACTCAAACATCAGTAGCCAAAAGCGACTGGGAAAAGAATTAAGGTTTTACATGTATTGCAGGTGCCAAATACCGGCTCTTTGCCAACCGCAATACATTACCATTACAAAAAAAAAAATGTAAAAATTAATGGATTGAATGAAATTAATGGATTAATTTTACAGGAGGGCAGTCCGACAGCTGGCCTCGTGACTCCACGAGCTACGCTGGTCTGGCCTCGCTGCTGCCAATGGAGACGTGCCGCCGCCCCTCACCCCAGGCCGGCCCGTCCGGCTATGCCGCAGCTGCTGTCGCTCCGCCGTCGCCTCGAGCGCTCGAACAGCGCCAGGCCGAACAGTAGCGTCAACCACCAGGACCTCTGTAATTTGAGAAAATGCATTTGAGGTAACTAATACTCAAGTGAAGTCTGAATTTATGAAGCTAAGTTAGATTCCCGTAATTTCAGCCACAGATGTAAGCGTGCACTCAAACATCAGTAGCCAAAAGCTACTGGGAAAAGAATTAAGGTTTTACATGTATTGCAGGTGCCAAATACCGGCTCTTTGCCAACCGCAACACATTACCATTACAAAAAAAAAATGTAAAAATTAATGGATTGAATGAAATTAATGGATTAATTTTACAGGAGGGCAGTCCGACAGCTGGCCTCGTGACTCCACGAGCTACGCTGGTCTGGCCTCGCTGCTGCCAATGGAGACGTGCCGCCGCCCCTCACCCCAGGCCGGCCCGTCCGGCTATGCCGCAGCTGCTGTCGCTCCGCCGTCGCCTCGAGCGCTCGAACAGCGCCAGGCCGAACAGTAGCGTCAACCACCAGGACCTCTGTAATTTGAGAAAATGCATTTGAGGTAACTAATACTCAAGTGAAGTCTGAATTTATGAAGCTAAGTTAGATTCCCGTAATTTCAGCCACAGATGTAAGCGTGCACTCAAACATCAGTAGCCAAAAGCTACTGGGAAAAGAATTAAGGTTTTACATGTATTGCAGGTGCCAAATACCGGCTCTTTGCCAACCGCAACACATTACCATTACAAAAAAAAAATGTAAAAATTAATGGATTGAATGAAATTAATGGATTAATTTTACAGGAGGGCAGTCCGACAGCTGGCCTCGTGACTCCACGAGCTACGCTGGTCTGGCCTCGCTGCTGCCAATGGAGACGTGCCGCCGCCCCTCACCCCAGGCCGGCCCGTCCGGCTATGCCGCAGCTGCTGTCGCTCCGCCGTGGCCTCGAGCGCTCGAACAGCGCCAGGCCGAACAGTAGCGTCAACCACCAGGACCTCTGTAATTTGAGAAAATGCATTTGAGGTAACTAATACTCAAGTGAAGTCTGAATTTATGAAGCTAAGTTAGATTCCCGTAATTTCAGCCACAGATGTAAGCGTGCACTCAAACATCAGTAGCCAAAAGCGACTGGGAAAAGAATTAAGGTTTTACATGTATTGCAGGTGCCAAATACCGGCTCTTTGCCAACCGCAACACATTACCATTACAAAAAAAAAATGTAAAAATTAATGGATTGCATGAAATTAATGGATTAATTTTACAGGAGGGCAGTCCGACAGCTGGCCTCGTGACTCCACGAGCTACGCTGGTCTGGCCTCGCTGCTGCCAATGGAGACGTGCCGCCGCCCCTCACCCCAGGCCGGCCCGTCCGGCTATGCCGCAGCTGCTGTCGCTCCGCCGTCGCCTCGAGCGCTCGAACAGCGCCAGGCCGAACAGTAGCGTCAACCACCAGGACCTCTGTAATTTGAGAAAATGCATTTGAGGTAACTAATACTCAAGTGAAGTCTGAATTTATGAAGCTAAGTTAGATTCCCGTAATTTCAGCCACAGATGTAAGCGTGCACTCAAACATCAGTAGCCAAAAGCGACTGGGAAAAGAATTAAGGTTTTACATGTATTGCAGGTGCCAAATACCGGCTCTTTGCCAACCGCAACACATTACCATTACAAAAAAAAATGTAAAAATTAATGGATTGAATGAAATTAATGGATTAATTTTACAGGAGGGCAGTCCGACAGCTGGCCTCGTGACTCCACGAGCTACGCTGGTCTGGCCTCGCTGCTGCCAATGGAGACGTGCCGCCGCCCCTCACCCCAGGCCGGCCCGTCCGGCTATGCCGCAGCTGCTGTCGCTCCGCCGTCGCCTCGAGCGCTCGAACAGCGCCAGGCCGAACAGTAGCGTCAACCACCAGGACCTCTGTAATTTGAGAAAATGCATTTGAGGTAACTAATACTCAAGTGAAGTCTGAATTTATGAAGCTAAGTTAGATTCCCGTAATTTCAGCCACAGATGTAAGCGTGCACTCAAACATCAGTAGCCAAAAGCGACTGGGAAAAGAATTAAGGTTTTACATGTATTGCAGGTGCCAAATACCGGCTCTTTGCCAACCGCAACACATTACCATTACAAAAAAAAAATGTAAAAATTAATGGATTGAATGAAATTAATGGATTAATTTTACAGGAGGGCAGTCCGACAGCTGGCCTCGTGACTCCACGAGCTACGCTGGTCTGGCCTCGCTGCTGCCAATGGAGACGTGCCGCCGCCCCTCACCCCAGGCCGGCCCGTCCGGCTATGCCGCAGCTGCTGTCGCTCCGCCGTCGCCTCGAGCGCTCGAACAGCGCCAGGCCGAACAGTAGCGTCAACCACCAGGACCTCTGTAATTTGAGAAAATGCATTTGAGGTAACTAATACTCAAGTGAAGTCTGAATTTATGAAGCTAAGTTAGATTCCCGTAATTTCAGCCACAGATGTAAGCGTGCACTCAAACATCAGTAGCCAAAAGCGACTGGGAAAAGAATTAAGGTTTTACATGTATTGCAGGTGCCAAATACCGGCTCTTTGCCAACCGCAACACATTACCATTACAAAAAAAAAATGTAAAAATTAATGGATTGAATGAAATTAATGGATTAATTTTACAGGAGGGCAGTCCGACAGCTGGCCTCGTGACTCCACGAGCTACGCTGGTCTGGCCTCGCTGCTGCCAATGGAGACGTGCCGCCGCCCCTCACCCCAGGCCGGCCCGTCCGGCTATGCCGCAGCTGCTGTCGCTCCGCCGTCGCCTCGAGCGCTCGAACAGCGCCAGGCCGAACAGTAGCGTCAACCACCAGGACCTCTGTAATTTGAGAAAATGCATTTGAGGTAACTAATACTCAAGTGAAGTCTGAATTTATGAAGCTAAGTTAGATTCCCGTAATTTCAGCCACAGATGTAAGCGTGCACTCAAACATCAGTAGCCAAAAGCGACTGGGAAAAGAATTAAGGTTTTACATGTATTGCAGGTGCCAAATACCGGCTCTTTGCCAACCGCAACACATTACCATTACAAAAAAAAATGTAAAAATTAATGGATTGAATGAAATTAATGGATTAATTTTACAGGAGGGCAGTCCGACAGCTGGCCTCGTGACTCCACGAGCTACGCTGGTCTGGCCTCGCTGCTGCCAATGGAGACGTGCCGCCGCCCCTCACCCCAGGCCGGCCCGTCCGGCTATGCCGCAGCTGCTGTCGCTCCGCCGTGGCCTCGAGCGCTCGAACAGCGCCAGGCCGAACAGTAGCGTCAACCACCAGGACCTCTGTAATTTGAGAAAATGCATTTGAGGTAACTAATACTCAAGTGAAGTCTGAATTTATGAAGCTAAGTTAGATTCCCGTAATTTCAGCCACAGATGTAAGCGTGCACTCAAACATCAGTAGCCAAAAGCGACTGGGAAAAGAATTAAGGTTTTACATGTATTGCAGGTGCCAAATACCGGCTCTTTGCCAACCGCAACACATAACCATTACAAAAAAAATTGTAAAAATTAATGACGTACGAATTACCAAAACTGCGCAATTTCAGAAATCAGTGCGACACCTTTATAATGGCTAGCCCGTTAATAAAACGTCTTACAAAGTAGCGCGCTTTCGAAGCTAATGTATATTTACTATACTATAATCTATATTTACCTAAGCTATGATTAAAACAGAGTAATTATGCAAAAGTAATAATAAAATTATTTTGCTATAATCGGCGATGAAGTAAAATAGAAAATGTATATAATGCTAAATGTAGAGTGGACAATTGGTTATCATACCTGATACATGCAGGATTCGTAAAAAACACATGCACAAACCTCCACCACCACCACCACCATACACAAGCACTATATACATTCACTATCACAAACTCAACAACTCAAATGTTTGAATTTTAACAAACATTCTCGGATAAAATGTGAGTAGTTATCCAAAACTTAATAACAAATAAACTATACTTTTGCACTATTTAATACGAAGAAAATTGAAACGTACTGACTCACCTGAAACGTTCGTTATACGTAATATATAACTGTAATCACTTTTTACTTACGCAAAAATATATAAACCAACAAATGATTTTTAATTAAAATTAGACAATTCCATAAACTTCTTGTTAACGCACACTATATACAATAACACGATATAATAGGAATACCACAATTCCCGTTCCGAGATGCACTTCTCTTGAATGACGAACAAAGACTGAATGTTACTGAAACGTTTTATCGGTATGTATAGTAAGACTCCACCGGAAACAATAACGGCACAGTGTTGCCCCTATTTAATCAAAAAGGGCGCGATTAGGGTTGCCACCTTTTTTTTGAAGAAAAATACTATTTTTCTTTTTAAATCAAAAAAATATAGTATTTTTAGGAAATTCAGGAAAAAAAATAGGACACATCTATTTTCAATCATTATTTATTTTTCCATGATTATTTTTTATTACTTTTCGCTGGATAATGACACGGAGTTAGAGCTACTAACTAACTAAGCCCCGTAAATACATGAATGAGTTTCGTTCCTACATTCCCTATGCAGGGCTGCGGGTGCGTTCCATTCACAGTTAATTAAAAAAAGCACGACAATTGCAATTAGCGATAAAAATATAGTATTTTTCGTGCTATATTCTTTTTCTATAATATATAGTACAATTTAAGCTAGTGTTTTTCAATTTATATATACATTTATTAAAGCAGGGACCTCGAAGCATATAGCATTATAGTATATCCTTAGTGTTTTTATTGAACTGTGATAATATAGGGAAGTTTTATTTTTTAATTTTAAAATATAAGTAAAAATAAAACTAAAATAATAAAAATAAAACTTTTCCTTCTATAGTAATATTTATTGTGTATGCTTTATTGAAGTTTTGTATATCATATGTCATACCCAATATCAGTTATATTCTATGTTTTAGGTGGTTATTTCTGAATAGTTTTTATTCTTTCTGCGACAGACAATATGGATTACAGACATACTTTAATTATTAAACAGAAAAATATTTGTTCAAGATACTTTAACATACTATCTTTCTAGATTTTTTGTCTGAGTAACTGTGTCTGGTCAAGGCACTGCTACTGTTGTTGCAATGAATTCATTAATATCTGATACAATGGCTGATATTCTTCAAGTGAGTTAAAATGTTTCAAATATAAATCATTTTTGTTTGTAAACACATAAATTGGCATGTGTATGTTTAAAGTAACGGCCTGTTATCCACCCCAGCAGTGGGAACCATAAGCTTCCTCTATCCATTTTTTGGAGAGAAGTATTGTAGCAAAGACCTACCATCGCGTTGCTCCAATGCGGATTGGTAGGTTACGCATATCCCTAGAATTCGCTAGAAGTATGCGGATTTCCTTACCATATTTTCCTTCACCGAAAAGCGTGTCATAAATTGCAATTGTCAATTAGACATGTGCCTGCGCGGGGTATAAACCCATGATCGTCTTTACAGAGTCGAACGGCCTCACCGCTGAGCTATCCATAGCTTGTTCCATATTTATTAAAATGTATTTGCAATAATTTTCAGATGAACCTGGTCATAGCCAAAGAGAGTACTCATTGGGATGACGTCTAAGGGCTATATGCTGTTGATGCTTTATGGGATGAAGCACATGATTAGGTCAATTGATTTGACTAGATGAAGGCAAGTAAATATTTGATGTAAAGTATGTCAGTCTGTCCATTTCACTTTCTATTAAAACTGAAGCTTATATGTCTAATGGGCTAACCGCCTAATCCGTTTGAGATATAACAAAAAATGTTTGGTACAATTTTTCCTCTATTATAGTGATGCAAAAAAGTGTGTGATATAAGAATAGCTTAAAAGACATATTAGTGATGATCATTGGAACTTTGTCACATACAATACAGTATTTGGAAAGCATAATATTTTTAGCCTGGTACTGCTAACAGTACAAAATCAAAGATATTTAACATAACACAAAGATTGTCACAGATACCCCTTATATTTTATTATTAAAAAAACAAAATTTATAATTATAGTCTCTATTCTATACTTAAAATATAACTGTAGACAAAGTTATAGACACGAAAAAAATATTTTCCAGACACTATTTAAGACCAGTAGAAGCTAAAAATATATTTTTAAAAATTAAAATCTCTGTTATTTGTCAATGCATCATTCTCCTACCCTTATCCCACTCTAAATGGGGTAGGCACAACATGTTTTAAACATGTTATCACATGATTTGGTATCTTACGACCGGTCGCCTGCCCGACGTCAACTTACCTTAATCGGTTTTCGCGACACCTCGGTAAGAAATGAGGGTGGTCTATTCTACTCAGGGGATATCAATGCCAAGATTGTCTGTAAGACTACCTTTGCAAACTAATGTTCTATCTATACATTATTAAAGAATAACTTATTTATTACAGGTTAAATATGCTGCGAACTCTTCCGCCGGGAAGTGTCCACGAGCCCGATGATGCAGATGAACATATATGAAGAGCTTCAGTCGAATCATAATTATTTAGCCTCATTTATTGACATTAGTAATAACATTTTCACAGCGCGAATGCTTTTATTCACTAACAATTTATTTTGCCGCCTGAACCATTCGGAATTTTGGAATAAGGCTGTAAAAGTCCGCTTCAATGCTAGAGACTCAAGAGAAGGTTGTGTCTTCAAAATAGTATTCATATTAGTATAATTGACAAACATTATGAAGTTTGAAACTTCTTAACTAGGACCCAATGGATTTTTTCTCAAATCCGTGGATAAGGGGGCTCTAGCACACTAGAACGGATCATAATTTGGTTTCATTGTTTAAAACATGATTGGTTAATATTATTGTTTGATAGTTATAGTACCTTGTATTCCATCAGAAATATTTTCCAGACCCAAGCCATATCATATTACCGGTTCAGTATATTGATATATCGGTCATGTGCAGCAATAGCGGTACAACTCAAAAACTTATATTTTGAGATGAATGGGTTTAAAATTTTCATTACTCAGGAAAATGAATAACAATTGCTTAGTTGCTAGTTTAATTGTTAGTTTGCTTAAACGACGGGCTTATAATGAAATATGAGTTCTGCCTGTATTGCTGCTAAAAATTGTGTATTTTAACATTAACACCTATTATTCCTATTCAAAACACGTGTTTTTACTTGTGTAGCAAAACTAAAAACCTGAGCAATCCTGGGAGTAATATATTTTCAAAACAGGATTATTTAAATTGTGAAATTTTTATAATTACGCTATTGTCTAATAAAACTGAAAGATTTGATCTAGTTAAAATTATATTATCCATCACAAAAACTTATATCTTTGGAATGGCATTATATGGCATGTAAAGTGTTAATTAGTCAAAAATGTATATAACTTAAAAAACTATAATTCCTGGTTAACTTGCATTAATCATAAATATGATTTGTTAAAAGTTTTTTGCATAATCGTAATCATAATGCGAGTTAGACAACGGTGTATCAATTAAGGAGAATTCACAGTACTGCAGATACTTGGAAAACGATAATGGAAATGGAAAATTTTATCGCAAGTAAAGTTATAGAACTATGATACATGAGGCAAAAGTAACTAACTAATATTACTATTATTAACATTTAAAAATTGATTCAAAATTTTTATTATTTTACTATATATACTCCATAAGTATAGAAACATAACAAGATGTAAACAAACAAAACCATGTGATTCAGGAGTGACAAATATGTCATAACAATAATATTATTAACAAATGAAAAAATTGGGATTCAACTGCAGTTGTCAAAAGAATATCTCTAATATTTATAAATGTAATTTTCATAAATTGATTGGTATTTTCTAAAATTAAATATTTATACCTTTAGTATAGCAAAACAGCAATATATAATTTAATAAAATTCAGCAGATACAAATTAGCCAAGTAAACTACCTAAAATGGTAATTAGATTAACCAACGCAACATAATATCTATATGCTACGAGCTTCACTCTGTGATACTTAAATGTGTAGTAATTTAGTGTATTTAATATTATCCATCGTTTTCTTTAAAAATTTTATAATTCTTATTTATTGTTTCAAAGTTTGTAAAAATTATTGATAGCAATCACGCCATAATAAAGTGGTGCGAATACTATCAATAATTTTAAATTCTTTAAAAGAATTAAAAATTATATTAAATGTTAGTATAATGTGTTGTAATAAAAAAGGTACTTTATAGTAGGCAGATAATGCCTACTATAAACTACCTGTTTTGACATGTTTACATTTAGTTAAATACTTAACCCATGGAGTATAGTTCCTCATGATGTTTTCTTTCATCGAAAAGCTTGGTATCAATTGGCACATTAATTATGGCAAAATTTCACAATTTAATTCTTACTTTATATGTATAAATCCGAAGTGTTAACTGGTTTGATGGAAAATATTATACTTAGAGATAAAAACCACTAATATTTATAATTTACCATCAAGTATACTCCTTTTAAGTATAATGTTTTTTCCTAAATACTAAAACGGTAAAAACGAAAGCATCTATTGTTTCAAATACTAATCTTGTAAATTTGTTTTCGAGTGAATACTTATAATTAATTATATTTAATAATAATATATAATAATAATATATAATAATTTAAATTACAATTCCTATATTTTCAAGATACATGATCGCCGATTCTGTTTCCTATTTAAAAATAGTAATCATTTTTGAAGTTGCACTTTTAGCGTGTTTAGGAAAAAACTTTTTTTTTAAGAAGCATGCACATAGAAATGTAAAACGGCTGTTGAATATAAATTTTTTTATTACAGTAAAAGTCTATTAAAGAATTTTTTTAAATATTTTGTTTTATTAAAATCTAAAAATCATTATTAATATGTTACAGGAAAACCGGTTATCCAAATAATCGGTAAGAGTAAAATGTGAATCGATAAAACTTTGACATCACTAGTTACGATTTTAGCGCACCAAGTACATCACTAATTTTACTACGATTTTACGTCATACGTTATATATATATTACTACTCCATATGTGAGAAAGAGTCAGAGCTGAGACTAAATCCGTTTTTATGAATGAAACGGGTGAGAGGCAGATAGTTTTTTATGAATGAGAATGTAAGTAGCTATAGTGCTACTCTGCACCCCCCCATACCACCGAAAATAGGCTCGCGCCAATGTATGAATCTCAACCATCTATTTTATAGTTAATAATCTATGTCTGACACATAGTGTATAATCTATGATGTAGTACATTGCACTGAATCAAGACCAATAATGGTATAATTGATTGTGACCAGTATGGTGTACACCATACTGATTTAATTGAGACTAAATACACCCTTACACAATAAAGCAGCGTATCTTGGAGTGGTTGGATGCCATGCTATGTTTTTTTTAAATTAAAAATGATGCTACTTAAATTATTTATTATTAATCATTACACATTATACGTTTAATTTTGCCCACCGCGTCTACCTGTTCATGTTTAGTTTGTAAATTGGTTGTTATATGACGATAAATGTTAAAAACATTAATCGAAAACGCTTTTTAATACAACAAAATAATGTATAATTATTTCTTTTTATAGGTCTATGGAAAGTCTGTAATGTTATATACGTACTTACCTTAGTACCTATGGTCAGCAGGTACAATTTGGGAATTGGAAAACTATTTAGACGGATTCAACATTTATCTTTATTAACGTATATTAGGTACTTTATTAAAATATCTTAGTTCCGATAAGTATATTATTTTAATATTATGATTATTTTGACCTTGCAATTTGAGCCATCGGAGGGAAAAAGCGAACTAGACGCACTCTGGTAGGTATCTTAATTAAATACCCTTACTATCTTCTTTCATTACAATTTACATCTCTGTTATTTAGGGTTAAATAGAGAAGCATATAATCATTAGATAGATTATACTCTTTTTCCGTAGATTATACTCTGTATTTGACACAATGTTTGACACATGTCAAATGTAGAGAAAATATTTTTGAGCTCGATTTAAACATTAAAACCCAGTTATTGGGTTGTAAATTGAAACGTTTTTTTAAATAAGACTAGAAAATGGCTTCTGTAACTTTAACAGGCCGTTTAAAAACCAAGTTAATATGTTAGTACACAATTATACTCATATTAATATAATCGATACTTGTTTTAGCTCTTATGTAATTCTTACTACTCGACAATTTATTGTATTAATTTAATTTATTTAATATGCAGCTAAAAATGGATATATGAGCGTTATTTATATCAAATCTGCACCGTATAGCTCCGACGGCAAACCAAACTTGGCTGCCTATAAACGTGGAACTGGTGGTCGCAGCAGCTTCAATGGCGTTGTGGCTACTGTTTTTGGTTGCACAGGATTTGTAGGGCGTTATGTGTGCAATAAACTGGGCAAGATAGGAACGCAGGTACACTAAAACCTATTTTTAAAATTAAGACTAATGAGTGGTATACGTATCACTATATGAAGAAGCTGAATCGTTGCGTTTAACATTTTAGCTTAGGACCTGTCCACATCAAGAACTATCACGATAATACTAATGCAATAAGAATCCATGATTAATTAAAAGCCCCTTAAATTTATTTAATTAAAATTGTATTTTTTTGTAAAATTTTGAAATTATGAAAAGCATTTCTTTTTTGGTCAGATGATTTTGCCATATCGAAGTGACTTCTACGATGCAGCAAGATTGAAAGTGTGTGGTGATCTTGGCCAAGTTTTATTTACGCCTTTCGATTTACGAGATGAAGAATCCATTGCAAGAGCAGTTCGCTATTCCAATGTTGTAATAAATCTTGTCGGACGTGACTATGAGACAAAGAACTTCAAGTATCAAGATGTGCATGTGGATGGAGCTAGGAGACTTGCTAGGTAAGTAAGACTATACAATTGAATGAAAAGAAAGTAAATATCTGTAGCAGATGCTTAACAAGTGTGTGATTTTAATTTAGCAGTGTAGAGGAAACTTAACATGTAAATCCTTAAATATGGCATATATGAAATAAATTATTATGAACTAAATTAACAGAAGAACCATTTAAAGTACAATGTAGGTTTGAAAAAACTTACTACATAACAAGTCATATTTGTTACAAATACCAGTTAAACTATTATATCTTAACATATTTTTTATTTAAATGGTGGAAACTGCTTTAATCCAGTTTTTTGCAACAGATTCCAAAGTTTTTTATGTACAGCCAGACAGATACAACTAACTTAAAAAACTTAAAATATTTCAAGATTAATTTATTAAGGTGCAGCAATATTATTATGTTATATTGTTATTATATTATGTGATATCACAGAATCAGCAGAGAAATGGGAGTTGAGAGATTTATTCATTTATCCTACTTGAATGCTGAAGAGAAACCTACACCCCTAGTGATGAAGAAGCCATCAATGTATAAGATCAGCAAGTATTTGGGAGAATGTGCTGTGAAGGAGGAATTTCCCACTGCTACCATCATACGAGCTTCAGATATTTATGGCTCTGAAGACCGATTTATAAGGTAACTAGCGCGGGCTTCGAACGAGTATAAAGTATATAGCCTCCGACGTGCTATTTATAGGCACATGTCGTGCCACCGCAACCGCTATGTCCCTGCATTTTAAATCTGTAATATCTTCGAAAATGTTCTTTTAAATTTCATACTGTAAACAGAAATATTGATCTATATTAAATCAACAAGGAATTTAAGGTACTTATTTGGATAAGGATTAATGCTGTATTGTTTAAAATTGCTTCGAAAATAAGGCTTTATTTTTTGTAAAAAGTAAAGGCAAAAAAATGTTATTGTGGGTTATCCACAAGAGATAGACGGACTTTCTTGTAGACCTCTACAAATACTTCGTACATTATTTTGATAAATCTTGTAGGGTTCAGCCTGCGTTTGCAATGTAAGCACAAAAAATGTTAGTATTTACGACATGTAAGAATTATAATTTATAAGTAAGTCCATCTTATATTACAATAGCTAAAAGATGATCTTTGAAATAAAATGAGTGTGTATTACAAATTTGTTATTCCACAGTACTTTTATAATTACATAGATTTTCTTATTATACATGGACTATAGTAAAATAATTTGACCGAATTATTATAGGTAGAATTATTTTACAATTTATTATTACTTTTCTATATGGCTATTGTTTTGGCATTTCAATGTTTTCCAAACTTTATTATTGTAAGCTTAACCTTAAAAAAGATATTCCGTTTCTTGTAGATCATTTGCATCTTACTGGCGCCGTCATAGCCATTACATGCCTCTGTACAAGAATGGCAAGGGAACTATCAAACAACCTGTATATGTATCGGACGTGGCTGCAGGTATAGTGGCCGCGGCGCGTGACCCGGACACTCGCTGCAACATCTATCAGGCTATTGGGTTAGTAGTGGAAGTCTCTTGTAGAGAGAGAAAAGAAGACACAAAGACTGAATTACATTCAAATTCAAATAAACTTGTAAACAAGTACTTTTGAATCGTCAATTCTACTGCTGGTTCGGAAAGCTGTTCCTACCGTGAAGAGCAAGCCAGAAACTCGGCGGTTGCTCTTTTTAACATAATACTTACAACTAGTTACATTAAGTCATTACTATCTTGTAGAGGGTCGGACAGTAGCTATACCCACGCATTGTTATCGTACAAATAATCCTAATAAGTAATTTAGTGTAATTTGGTTTAGTTAGTGGCGTAATTTGGCAAATGGATGATCCTTTTATTTACGTACCATTCAGCATTATTTGGCGATTTACGTTTAAGTATGCGTTATAAGTATAATAATATACATACAGAAATCCATACTAATATTATGAATGAAAAATGCAAACCGAATGTGATCTGTCTGAATGTTGGGCTTTCATGGCTTATCCGCTGGAGGAATAATGATAAAATTTGGTACAATAAAATTCATATACCGCGCTATCACATAAAATAAAAAAGGAAAAGAATATAGAGTGAAATTTGGGAAATTCCCCGAAACTTTGTACGTGTCAAACTAAAATTAATAAGACTCCTTGAAATAGAATATTCTCACGACAATAAAAGTCTTTATTTACCAAAAAACATATTTAACAATAATTTAGGAGTATCCATAGGAACTCACACTAGGTATTCCTATGCTGTGAGTTACCTTTCGTGATTTAACATTAGTTTTTGAATTGCGCTCGGTTTGACTTTTGTATACTGAACTATGCTAAAATAGTTATATTCATTAACAACAACAAGAAAATATTGCGTATTTTTGTTTCATTATTTCAGGCCAAAACGATACATGTTGTCAGATCTCGTTACTTGGTTCTATGCTCTGATGCGTCGGGATGAGAAATGGGGATTCCGCCACTACGATATGAAGTACGACCCTGTTTTCCCGATAAAGGTGTGGGTCGCCAATGCTTTGTCTCCAGCGTATCCATATGGCGGTCTACATTGGGAAAGTCTTGAAAAGGTAATTTTTTAAAAATGTATGGGCCAATGACACACAAAGCTGTCCATCCTGTCCAAAGTAACTTACGTACTTAGTACAGACAACTGGTAAATATATAATTTATGATTACTGGCTTGTTGGTGCAGTGGGTAGTGACCATGCCTTCAGCTCCGTGGGTCGCGGGTGCATTTCACGTTGAGGTACCAATGAATTTGTTGGTCTTCGAGTCTGGGTGTATATTTATATTTTAGTATGTATTTAAAAATTATATAAGTATATATTCACTAGTTGTCTGTCTACCATAACACAAGTATTAAGTTACTTACTTTTGGGGACGGACGAGACCGTGCGTGTAAGCGTCCCATGTATTTACTTTTTTATTTAAATCATAAATACTTAATAGACTAGATAGAAGAACTAATAATTTAATTTTAATAAAATGTTAGCTTTCGGTGGGAATAAAATCCCCGATCCGCCGACCTGAATGTGAAGTCACTGCCCCCTGTGCTGAGGGGCAATTCGATATTAGAATTTATTTTTTTCTTCTTTATTTCCAAAAGCTTGTCACTATGTTGCTCTGTTACTGTATAGAATCATAACGTTAAGACTAAAATATTACAATAACTAACATATGAAAGTTGATAAGGAGTATACTGTAATATTCACTTCAATTTAAATATTTTATTTTTTTGGTTTTGTAATTAGTTTGTACAACATTTCCTATCATTGATTTTCGTTATTTTGCATAGATTTTTATATTAATTAAAAAATATATATATTAGTTATGTTTGATTTAAAATCCAAGTTTGTTATTTTTTTATAACAAATTTTAAATTATATGGTTTACAAGTTTCCTCCATTTAAGTATAACTAAAAGTGGAAACAACGAATTTGTACCATTGTCCTACATCTGGCATATCTCTGGTTTAGAATTCGACTTCTTCAATAGTAACTACTATATTTATACCAAATATTAGTACATTTCGTAATATTAATTTTCGTTAATTTGCATAATTTTTATATTAATTCAAGAAAAAATATATTGATTGTTTGGTTTAAAATCCAAGTTTATTTCCCTTTTTTTTTATAAATCTTTATGTGCTTTCATAGTTACGTCCAGAAATTTCAATATAAAACCATATATATTATTGCAAATTTTTTAGGAGGCAACAACTGACAAACCAATACGCGGTATGCCTACTTTGGAGGATCTTGGAGTCACCCTCACGAATATTGAAGACCAAGCACCATGGGAACTAAAGCCATATCGTGCTTATTTGTACTACATGGATCAAATTGGAGAATTCCCCACTCCAGACCCACCAAAAGTCCAGCCATCTTTGTAATTAAACTTATATATCAGTTGTACAGTTATTCATCCTGTAATGTGATCCAAATTGTAGAAAAATAAATTATGATTTGTTTTATGACAGTTATTTTCTTCCTAATATTACTATGAACCCTTTTATTTAAAGTAATCAACGTATTTAAGTTAATAATAAACCGTGTCAATTTTTCTAGACAATTCGAAAAAAACTATTCTAGAATTCTTTTATTCTTCACTACATATTATAAAACAAAGTCCCTATATCCCTATGTACGCATAAAACTTTAAAACTACGCAACAGATTTTGATGCGGTTTTTTTTAATAGATAGAGTGATTCCAGAGGAAGGTTTGTACGTATAATAACATTCAATACGGAGTAGTAGGTTTCTGTAAATAATTACATTTTTTTCCGCTTACATTGCGAACGCAGGCTAAACCCTACGAGATTTATCAAAATAATGTACTAAGTATTTGTACATGAAAAGGTCTACAGAAAAGTCCGCGATGGTATATGTCTATCTCTTATGGATAACCCACTATAGCATTTTTTGTCATTTACTTTTTACGAATATATTTTTGAAGCAATTTTTATACAATACAGCATTAATCCTTATCCAATTAAGTACCTTAAATAAATAGTTGATTTAATATAGATCAATATGGCCGTTTACAATATGTAATTTAAGTGAACATTTTCGGAGATATTACAGATTTAAAATGCCGTGAGGACGTTGCGCTTCGCCCTATAACACTTCGACTTTAGCAGCTATGTTCCTCTTTCAGAAGTTTGTTTAAAGACATTCTGTAATTAATTGTAAAAATAAAATACATAGGGAAAATGTAAAAGTAAATAAGTAAAAATGTACTATATGAATTTAGATATTCCAAAGATAGCAGGAAATCTTCTTGATATAGGGAAAGGAAATTGTTTTTCTCCAAATTTAACGCGTGCGGGCCACGGGCAGTAATGAATAAATCAAAACTACTCGATCGATTTTAATCATTTTTTTTACACTGACTGACATGGGATATATATTTTATACCCGTGCGAAGCAGGGGCAGGCCGCTAGTCTAAAATAAATTTGTCGTAGAAAACAAAATTTACAAACTACTTCAAGCGAACTCAAATTATTAAGTAGGTATATAGTATGTATTAGTTTTTTGACTTTTATTTATTTTTACCCACTTAAGAATACTGTACCGTTTTTCGCAATTTTTTAATAGGAATAAAATTACAAGCTTGTGTAACAAAAAATTGTAATGTATTACAAAACTTAGGTCTCCCCCTGCGTCCGTATGTTCGCAAAAACTCCTAAAAAACCTAACAGATTTCCAAGCGGTTTTCATCAACAGACAGAGTAACTGCTGACAAGTCAGTGTATAACTTATTTTTACACTTTAACCTTCACCTTTGTAAAATATCTAAGGAATCATCATACTATGGAATTTAGCATACGCGAAAATTAATCAATGGCGCATTTCATTATGAACAATATATTTTATCCATACAAAGCCATGTCATATCGGCTAGTTGGCATTATAATAATGTGAATATCGAACCATACTGGAAACTACAAACAAATAGTTTCAATTTGTAGAAATAAAATGAAAATTTTTGGGCAATAATTTTTATTTAGCTTAATTATTACGATGTTGGCCTTCCACGACCGAAACCTCCCCTCTGTAACAAAAGCATAAAAGAAAATATTAAATACAAATTGAGTATTTTAATTTTGCATCATTATATTATTACCTTACATTAAATTTGGTAAAAATTTTATCAAGAATTTTTTTGTAAGCAAACCAAATAATTAAAAAACATGGAGTTCTTCCCATTGGGGTTGTTAACGCCGAATGATAAATTCAGACTAACACCACATCTGTTTAGTCTGTCGACTGATCGCATGATAACCACGCCAAAAAAAAAGAAGTAAAATAATGAATGCTTTTTGTGTTTAATTTTTAGTCATTAAAAATAGAATTTTCTGGTTTTAATATTTTAACTTACAAATTCAACTTCAGATGATCCTGGACCAACATCAGCTTTCTTATCATGTCCAGGTACCGTTGGTGCTCTTCTGTATTGAGAACGGTCTTCTGCGGTGCGGGCTGGGGCATCAGGGCGACCGACAGCGCCACGTCGTACTGTCTCTGTACGGACTGATCTCTTGAGAGTTGCAGGTACAATTTCAGGTGGCAAATGCAGGAATATTCTTAGATATTCAATACCCTCATTTGTAAGATACCTGAAATTATAATATAATGATTCATATTTCTAGACAGTATTAAAAAAATACTATCCC
The DNA here is from genome assembly GCA_029227775.1 of Morpho helenor. Lineage (NCBI taxonomy): Eukaryota > Metazoa > Arthropoda > Insecta > Lepidoptera > Nymphalidae > Morpho > Morpho helenor. The sequence goes on along the minus strand of JARGCU010000028.1, from coordinate 12,078,189 downwards.
TCATCAAGTCTATGCCTCTTCTCGATAGACTCGAAACCAACTAAACAGAATTTAAAGAAATTTTCAACAATAGACACAATGTTTCCTGATAAACATTTTAGTGAATATTTTGTTATCTATATATGGGGACGTCTGTCGGTGCAGGACAGGTGGTCAGCTCCTGTATCAAGCTCTTCTATCCAAGAATAATGTGGATTCTTCTTTTTATAGATCTATAGAAAAGTGTGCAATGGAATAACTGTATTTTTAGAATACCTTACTGTACTCTAGCTAAGAAATGGTCACAGCGACACAAGCTATTTAGATACAGTTCAATTTAATTTAATTATCGTGTTAACATCCATTCAGATAGTATTGACTCTTATTAACACATTGTTTCAACTATTATTATCATATTTACACACAACCAAATAATAGTACATAAATTAATGTCTATTTGTGACCACACAAAAATGTTTTTTAGTATATCCACAACAAACATACAGACAGCAAAGGTCTCTTTTCTAGAAAAAGGAAAACAGATTAAATTAGGTTTTTATTGTCAACCTGGTCATATATACCATATTATAAAACTACATTCCCTAATATGTCTGTCTGTTTGACAAAATCTCAATACTGCAAGCTAACAATAACAAAACAAAAAAGCACAGATCTGTAAATGCTAAATATACTCTTTTAGGTATTAATTAGGCTAAATATACAGTATAGTAACTGTTACTACTACCACATCTGCCCACCAAGAATATAACCAACATTTTGTTGATATTATAGACTAAAAAAACTTAGTTATTTAGGCTAAGGTAGTCGTAGAAATGCAATAACCTCAACAAGTTGAATTCACTGTAGATATAAATAAATAAATAATAAATATAAATAAATATACGGGACACTTACACACACGGTCGTTATATTCTTATATTTTTTTTAATACATACTTATTTAAGTATTTAAGTATATTTGTACTTACAAATATACACCCAGGCTCAAAGACCAACAAATTAATTTATAGAAAATGTTGGCCCTCGTCGGGAACCGAACCCGCGACCCGCGGAGCTGAAGGCAGGGTCACTAGACACTGCTCCAACGAGCCAGTCAAATGTGCCAAAACATTTAGAAAAGAAAGTTTTTCAAACATTCAACTTGACTTTTTTACAGTTTGAAATTACTCACCAGTAAAAATGCCTCCATGCAAACTGTTCCTTCACATACCCTCGAGATTTTAAAGATTGCATCGCCTTGATAACCTGAAGGTTAGGGATCTTCTCGAGGTCAGGATGCTTAGGTGCATGGTAGTCTTTCTTAGCAACCATTACACCCTCCTTAAATAGGTACTCATAAATAGAGACCCGATTCTGTTTTGGCATCAACATTTTGACACACTATCTAAAACAGAATTACCTATCAATCAAGAGGTTATAAGTCAAATTCACATTATAAGAGTAAATAGTAATAAAATCAATGGATGAAATTATAAGTTGAGTTTGTAAGAAATTATCTATTGCATATTACTTAGTAGTTTATCACTGATTTTATTGATATATTTTGATTAAAATTAAAAACACTACCTTTTGCCTATTATGACAACCGAAAAGAAAGCCATAGACCTAAAAACGAATTGACAATTATCCAACACTGACGAAAAATACATAAGACACTTCGTTGGGCTAATATAACTCTATGAAACGGTTTACAACTTTACAGAAAAAAAATTATCCGCGCTTAAAAAAATAGTACCTGTGTGGCCGAGCCTTGACCGGTAATTTTTAAAAGATATAAAAACAAACATTAAAATAATATATTTTAAAAAAATTTAAAAAGATAGAAGGCGCCGATGATATGCGGAATTCGAACCCGGGTTGTGAACAATTACGGTTCGCGCGTTACCCATTGCCTATCGCAAAATTACGTTTACAACGTCAATCATCTTAAACAAAAACATAACAAAAAACATCTTAATTCTTAACTTGCACTTCACGTCTTTTCGACTGGTCCGTTGGCGCAGTGGGTAGTGATTGTGTCTCCGGCTCCGCGGGTCACGGGTTTCACCGAGGGCCAACATTTTCTATACACAATTTGTTTGTTTTTCGAGCCCGGGTATTAGGTATTTGTATTTAGGTATTTATAGGTAGGTATTGGGTATTTGTATTATTGTTGTCTCTTCTTCTTGCCCTTATCCGACTCTAAGTGGGGTCGGCACAACATGTAAACATGTCACATGATTTTACGACCGGCCGCCTGCCTGACATCAACTTACCTTAGTCGTATTTTACAACACCTCGGTAAGAAAGAGGGTGGTCTATTCTACTTAACCGAAAACCACACGGTGAGTCAACTTACCTTAGTCGCTTTTTACGATATGTTGGTAAGAAATGAGGGTGGTTTATTTTACTAAGCCGGATTCAACACGTCGGGTCGACTTACCTTAGTCACCTTTTACGACACCTCGGTAAGAAGGGAGGTACTTTCAACTCAGGCGGATACCACACGGCATATATATGTGTATTTAATTATTAAAAAATATATATTTGTACATATTTACCAGTTGTCTATCACCCATAGCACAAGTATTAAGCTACTTACTTTGGGATGGAGGACCGTGTGTGTAAATGTCCCATATATTTATATTATTAAAGCAACTTGTAGACTTTTAGAAATGGTAACGGCATTTCATTCAAATTCCAGTTTCACATGGATATCGTCATTGAAAGAATTTTTAATTTTTCGTAGTTTAGCAGTCTTCTTTCTAAAATAGTATTTTTAGTAACTTTGTCGAATTATTGTGATCAAAGATTATCTAGAATAAACAATGTTGCAGAATCTTATAAATTTAGTTAGTAGTCTATGCTTAGATCCCGGTGTCCGAATAATTTTATAGTTAATAATCTATGGTCCGAATTCCAAAACTTCGAAAGTGCATTTTGTGATTTTGTGTGCTACTGATTTGGAATTTGGATACTAGCTGAATATTAAGGATAATTTTCTTCGTTTTGTTAGCAAATGTTTTTATTATTGTAAGACTTCTAATTTAAAATGGACTTCCAAAATCGACCTGGTGGTAAAACTGGTGGAGGAGGCGTAGCGTCATGGTCGGAAAGTAATCGGGACCGACGCGAAAGGTTAAGGCAACTTGCCTTGGAAACTATTGATTTAAACAAAGATCCGTATTTTATGAAAAATCATTTAGGTAAGATGGTAAAATTTCACTAAGTCTACAATATTGCTTGCTTTACAACTTTGTAGTTTTTGTTTTTGTTTTCAGGATCATACGAGTGTAAACTTTGTCTTACGCTACACAACAATGAAGGTAGTTACTTGGCTCATACTCAAGGCAAAAAACATCAGGCAAATTTAGCTCGAAGAGCAGCTAAGGAAGCTAAAGAAGCGCCTCAGCAATTAGCACCAGAAAAACCTAGAATAGAGCCTAAAAAGTTTGTTAAGATTGGTAGACCTGGTTATCGAGTAACAAAGCAAAAGGATCCAGAGAATGGACAGCAGAGTCTGCTATTTCAAGTTGATTACCCAGGTAGGATGTTTAAATTGATTATAAGCATAAATATTCTAAAGAGGAAGGTTATCAACTTAAGGAATATTCATTGTTCTTAAGTGAGGTCATAAATTTAAAAAGTAATTTTTTAATTAAAACTAAATTTCATTTTTAATTGTCATATTTTAGACAATACCAGGTGCACAATTTGCTTGGAAATATATCAAGATTTAAACTTTATGTATTTTAATACATTAAGTTACAACTAAGTATAGTTTATGTTCCATTAAATTTATATATTATAATCGGTAATTTTCTCTGTTTTTAGCATAAAAAAAGGGCACATTTATCTATTGAATGTCATCAACTAATATTTCTTAGGGTTCTATTTCAAATAAAATTAAAAAAAAAAATTATAACTTCATATCTGGAACTATTGAAATTCTTGAATCTTGAATTTGTTTTTATGATGCACATCAAAATTAAATCCAATCAAAGAAGAAATATTCACGTTTCTTTTCTTTCTTTCCAGAAATAGCTGAAGGTGTCCAGCCTAGACACCGTTTCATGTCTGCATATGAGCAGAAAATAGAACCTCCTGATCGTAGATGGCAATACTTACTATTTGCTGCTGAACCATATGAAACCATAGCTTTTAAAGTGCCTAGTAGAGAAGTGGAAAAACATGATTCAAAATTCTGGACTCACTGGAATAAAGATACCAAACAATTTTTCCTTCAATTTGCATTTAAAATGGAACCATTGAGAATGCCTCCCCCACCTCCTAAGATGTGGGAGAATCATGGCATACGTTTGCCTCCACCACCTGGAGCTCCAATGATGGGGGTACCTCCTCCACCTCCTTTATTACCAGTGCCTCCACCACCACCATCTATGTAGTTTATACAAAATAAATAAATCATAATTAAATATGAATTTTTTTTCAAGGCCCAACTTTTGCTTCATTATTATTGTGTGGGATTAAATGCAAACAATGTTTTATAAAAATAATAATAATAAAATGAAATTAAATGAAAATTTTTTTATTCCACAAAAGTGCTAACAGGACATTTACAAATGTAAGAAATTAAACTAAAGCTAAATAAATGTCCGTAGCACAATGCAGAATAGGCTTTAGACTCAGCATAATACTGTGTGCCCCAACAGGCAGCACACAGAACTGATTTTCAGCTAAAGCCTTTTGAGCTAAACTAAATAACTACTTTTATTAAAATTTTCTAAATACATAATAGTGATAACAGATATTTTTTTTTAATTTAAGTGTGATGAGTTTATGTTTAAAGATGTTAAAATTTACAATTCATATATATATTCTAAATTACCTGCATTATCCTCACGATTTATGAAACAATATCCCTTGCTGCATCTGTCTATTCGCGATATATTTAAGAACTACCTACTAAGAATGGATTTTATTGTCATGCAGTTTCCAACAATAGATGAAACTAGCAACGATTGACGAAGGCTTTGGGGTTTACTTTTTAAGCTTTGTGCAAATCAGTTGAAATACTTGTACCTACTTAATATTTTATTTCTGAAGTTCCGACAGATTTCAAATAAATAAGCAGCAGTAACTAGTGTTAGAAATTTTTACATTTGTATAATAAGATAATAATTATAGTATAAGTGTAGTGTATTAGGAAGTATAAATATTGGCATTAGTCTCAATATTGTAATCTCAATTTAAGAGGAGATTTAAAAATGGTAGAGGAATTCGCTTTCGCGGCATTCTGTTCTGACAAAATATATTTGTTATTAAAGTAATTAAGAGTAATAAAGTGTATTAAGAATTGTTTTGATATATTTTGGAAATCTTTTCTAAGTATTTTAATACTAGTAATTACTTACTGCATTTATTTATTTTTCATCATTTATTTTTACCATAAAGGTTACCATAAAGTGTTAGAAAACAATTCTATTTTATGACCGTGAAAAGGAACTTCATAATATAACGGTCGCTTTAGTACTATACAAAATAGTAAACAAAAAAGTGTTTTCGCGCGCGATTTCACATGTAACGGCAACAGTATTTCGAATGATCGTTTTATAAATAATAATACTCTAGTCTCTATCACTACCTAGTCTTTTATGAATTACTAAAGCAGTCGTGAAATTTCGTTTGTACTTTAATTTGGCAAATTGTAATAACTATACATAAACTATGTTTTCAAAGGCGAAAAGATTCGATACAATTGGTAAGTTTCAATTTAAGTTATTTATTTTGCTGAAATACGTGACGAAATATGCCAACGTGGTTATATACATTCTCAACCAGTTATTGTCTTGCTCCTATTAGCCGACTTTATAGTGTAAATTAAATTAAGCCCTAGAATTATTTAAAATAAATTATTTTTTCTCACAGTAACTACAGCTGTTAAAAATCAATCAAAAAGTTCAACAAAGCGAGAAAACGAAAAAACAGTTAAAGTACTGTCTGCAACAAAACCAGCCAAACCTATATCTACTACATCAAAAGATAATTTAGACATAAAATCACAGTGCAGTTCTGTACATAGCACGAAATCTTTTAAAACGGTAAGTCGATATACTTATTAAATTGTAATCATAAATTTAAAAAAATAGTTTATAGCTATCTAGTCATTCTCTATGTTGTCAATTTTTTAATGATTTTATGAAACAGTCTACCCGCTAGATCATAATAGTTTATTTATGTTTACTTGTAGCTTTTTATATACTTAACATATGGGTAAATCAAATTATATGAAACTTACAAGACATTTGTGTATATATAAAAACCATATGATTGTCATAAAGAATATAAAGTGAAATATATGAAATGAAGAAAATTTGAATAAGATTATGAGCATTCAACTCGAAATTTAAATACATATTCATAATGTTGTTTTCTTATATTTATAATTGTATAGCTTTTATTTTGTTTGTAGCCCAGATCAATAAAGCCTATACCTACATCCAGTAAAACTACACATAGTCTTAGAAAAGAATATGTTACTCGCTGCAGTAATAACATAAAGAAATGTGAAATTCAATATCAGGATGACCTGGTCAAGGCCCACGAGGTTGAAGTTAGGTTTGTGTATTTTTGTTCTAATCTTTTAGTGCCACTATAAATATGTACCACAATATAAGGATAACATTTCATACACTAGAGAGAGTCTAGAGCGAAATATAGTTAAAATATATAACTATATCTCACCCTCAATTACATAATTATAAGATTCTATTGTGAAACAACCCTTGAAGAGAGTACACTTGTACAGAATATGTGTAATAGAGTTCATGTAGTACTACAATGGATCCACACTATAGAAGTTAACTTTTTATCCACAGTCCTTACTTTGGTTAAGTAAAATCACAGTTTGACAAGATCATATATGTACTAGGTTATTTCTCAATAGCAACATTTCATCTCAATCACATCTTATTGATGATTTTTCCTTTTAATACTCTGATTTCTATTTTAAATATCTTAGAATAGCAAATATGCAGTTTAATTGTTAATTGGTTGGTTAAAATTTAATAATAAGTCCTATTTAAACAAACTATTATTAATTAAGAAAATCTTAATTAAGATTTTCTTAACATATCTGGTAAGGACACTCACCATAAAAATGTTTGTTTTTTAGAAATAAAGATTATACTATATCAGAGTACAATAAACAAATAGATGAACTTAAAAATGAAATTGCCAAATTAAATAATATGCTAGACCAAAATAAAAATAGTAATATCAAAAATTTGGATGCAGAATTTAATCATTTGTCTCTGTATGATAATAAATCTACTGAAATCACCTGTGAAGATACTGAATTTTCAAATAAAACACATGAAAACTCTGCAATAATTGAAAGGTTAAAATGCCAGGTATATGAGTTAGAAAAACAATGTGATAAATTGGAACAAGAAATCAGTAGCAAACAAGTTGAACTCACATCTCTTGAAGAAGTTATTACTATAAGAGATAGTTTGTGTGCAGATCTCCAGAAAAAGCTGACTGATACTGAGACTTGTATGGATGAAACTCTGCAAAGGCTTGAAATGGTTAAAGGGCATCATGCCCTAGCATTAGAGGCAAATGAAAGCATTCGGCGTGAATACAAAGCAGAACTAGAAAGTCTCAAATTGAAACTTGATGAAGAAAAGCAATCTATTCTAACCAAATCTAAAGATGACCAAGAAAAGCTCAAACAAAAATATAACACATTAATAGAATCAATTAAAAATGAATTAATAAAAGAAAAAGATGATAAAATACAAATTTTGCAGAATGGGCTATTTGCCAAAGAACAAGAAATGAAAGCAAAGTTAGATCAAGTGAATGAAGCTACTTATGAGAAATTAAGACTTTGTGAGATTCAATTTGAAGAGAGAAGCAGACATCTTCAAGACCATTGTTCACTTCAACAAAAAGAATTACAAACTCTGGAAAATGAAATTAAAGAACTTAAATGTACATTAAGAGTAAATGAAGAAAAGAATCAAGTTTTACATAAAGAAATATTAAATTTGCAAAATGATAATGAATGTCTAAAAATTGAGAGAAAATCTTTAATAGCAGAATTAGAAGAAATAAAAGAAGAAACGAAAAAGAAGATAATCAATTTTGAAAACGAAATCAATAAACTGACTGTTGCAGTGGATAAAAGTAATAAAGATAAAAATAAGTTTGAAATGTCGCTTTCTGTTACTAGAGACATAGTTCAAGTTTTGACTATGCGCTTAAGAGAGTCCGACAATGAATTAGAACATTTTGAAAACCAAGTTCTGGCTTTGAAAAATTCTAAAGAATTCCTAGAATCAGAACTTTCCACATATAAAAATACATTAAATACTACAGTCCTAGAATGTAATGAATACAAAGAAGCTCTTGTTAACATACTTAAATCAAAAGCTGCCTTGACTAAAGAACATAATAGAATTATGGAACACAATGTCACTCTAATAGAAAGCCTACAAAATGTTGAGAAAGAGGCATACCGTGAATTAGGAACTATTAAAAACGAACTAATAGAAGATGTAGAATTGCTTAAAAAGGAATCCAGCTCACAAATACAAATGTTGAGAGAAGAGGTAAATATATATAAGTTATTCTAAATAGTCCTATAAAGTTTTTTCTTCTATTTACATTTAAAATGCTCTGCAATGTAGGAGAAATAGTAGTTTAGAATTTTTTTAAGCATTTAATCAACACATTTAAATTATTAACACTGCAGAAAGAGTATTCAAAGCCACAACTTTTCAGTTGCACTTTTAATCTTATATACATTTGGAAAAATATTTTTTGGCAGTTAGATAACATACCTTAATTTAAATTCAACTTAATTTATTATTAGTACAAAAATATTACCATTGGCAACTAGCATTGACCATTTTCGCTATTCATTTTTGTATTTAAGATTGCTTACAAAAAAAAGTTTATTCGATCAAAGAGTAGTCAGGTCTGGTTTAATACTTTCTTATGTAAGAAATCTTTATCGATAATAAAAAAATATATACAGGCCTTATCCAGTGCAATTTTACTATGACTCCATCGCATCCGCGAATCTGCGATATCGGAATCAAGTGTTTGAAATATTTGATGTTTATTTGAATTTCAAAAAATAAACTCTTGATTTGTTTTTTAAGGTGGAAAAGAAGCGTATGCTTTTCGAGCTTGCAACTGAGCACGCTGGACAGGCGACTGTTGCCGCAGAACAGTCACGCGTGCTACTAGCACACGCTGCTGCAGAAATCGCGCGTCTCGAAGCTGAGAACAACGCTCTTACCAAACAGGTATTTAATAAAAATGCCATAAAATGCTTTTATCTACTCTGATACTATAATACAAAGATTATAAAACCGAAGCCCAAATTCTTATGACAAAGATTATGTACAGGCCAAAAATAAAAAATTCAAAAGCTTTACGATACAGGTCCTATATCATAATATAACTTTTTAATCATAACGATACACCTATACAACCTCCAGCTGGACCAAGAAGTTTGAACCTCTAACTTAAAAAAAAAGGTTTCAATGAACGAGTCCGCGTCGACGCAACACGCATGCACAATTGATGTTTGCGTCTTGGCGCTAACATTTGACATTTAAAAACTGTAAAAAAAACTCGCACTTGGGCACATAAGTTTAAATAAAAAAATAAGTTTTTCTTAGGTGGTGCTCGTCTGGGGTTTGAACCCATGATCACCTGGAAAGTGTTCACGCTCTCACCAATAGGCTATCACAGCTTGATGCTATATACTGTACATTCATCCACAGATTCAAGATCAGCAGTCATTAGTAGTAGAGCTATCTCTGTTGCGGCAAGAAAATGAAGAGTTGACAATGAGTTTAGCCAAACAATCTTCTGTTATGGATAAAATGAAGAAAGATGCAGAACAAGTGCAAGTAAAACCACTGTCTCCTGCCACGATTAGGAAATCGCTTAAAATTGGAAAAGAAAACATGCACTCTATGATTTCACCGTTACGAGAGCGTAATCATTGATTTTATTATGCATTTTACTCTCTTACTTTAATCATTGTTTATTTATTTTAATTCAAATAATGTTGAACATATTAATTTATTTCTGGTTTCAATTTGTTTTCGGCTGATGTTTATTTATTATTGTTTTTAATTATTGTTTTAATTTATTGGCACATTAGTGAATGTTACTAATGGTGTGTTATTGAGTGCTACCGAAGTATACTTTATACTTATTGCATGCTTCTTTTAATAAATATTATGTGAAATGAAGTTATCTTTTATTTTTCTTTAAATCCTACTAATATTATAAATGCGAAAGTTAGTGAGTATGGATGTATGTTGTTCCTCTATTAGGGCGAATCCGCTGAACCAATATCGATGAGTTTTGGCACAATTATTACTTATAAACCGGGATTAACATATAGGCTATAGAAACCCTGTTAATTCTACAGGAATAGGAAGAAAGCCATCTATCATCGACCTATCACACTACAACAGCACACGCGAAGTCGCGGGTAGTGTTGACGATTACATGACAGATAAACATGCCTGGACATCTTTAAATTAATTATAATAAAATTTATTATTATTACTGTTTGTAATTACCATTATTGTAAAATTCATTGTAAAATTCTGACGTTCAAAAAGTGTATATATGTACCAATTTGAATAAAATGTTTGATTTGATTTGAAAAAAAAAAAATACTATTATATATTCCGTCCGGTTTCCACTAAAGCGGAGAGGAGAGATGTGGAACACTTTTTATGTTTTTATTGTTTCTTTAGTAGGTAGTAAAGTGTCATATATTTAAATGTAAATTATGTACATACTAAGAAATAAAATAAAAGAACATTTTATAGCCTCATACGTATATTTAACAAAAATGTAGCTACAAAACTAATTACACTAAAAACATCAAGTTAACACAAATGCAATTGTTCTGTATATTAATAAAAAATGGCAGCATAAGCAGCAAAGGGAGATCAAATATACTTTAGCTGAATGGCTGTAAATACTTAGATGTCCTACTATCATCATAAAATTTCATGAGATTCATTTTTAGCTGCGTCGTTCACTTAAATCTAAGCAAATAAGAAAAATACATCAAAAATCATTGCAAATATTTTCTATATTTTAAATCATGGCAAAATTATACGATTTATTTAATTAATATTAAATCGCACGCTTAGTAATAAATTGATCTAATCCAATATTAAGCTTAGTTAAGTTAGATTGTTGTAATCATTGTAATTGTTATTTCAATGCCATCTATGACATCACGCTACGAAATATTAAAAAAACTAGTGTTTAATTGCTCTTGTTGGGTCTTAAGAGACCCATAAGTTTATAGGTCTCTTTAACACGCACGAGTTTGGTCGCTACACTTCATTGTAATGTTGAACAAAAAATTCTGTCTCAATTACGAATTCGGTCACTTTAATACTAAGCGCGCGATATATTCTAACGCTATTTCACACAAGTTTGTCATTACAAAAACTACGCATTCTATTATTATCAATACAAAATTTATCCACAGTTTATTCTTTGGATCATCAGACTTTAAAGTAATCACTATTATTGTAAAAATCAATACAAGTTTTTACAACTACAATTATGACTATAACTGGGGTCTTAATTTTTGGAAAGTTTTTTTTATAAGTAACTACTTTACAATGAGTATTATATACCTAAGTTATAAAAGTAACAAAACTACACGCAAATACAAATTCAGATCATTGAAAAGTTGTATAAATGACTGTTTAATGCTGACATGAGATCATCGCGTTGTGATGGGTTTCGAAAATCAGTCTTATCGGTTCACTACATTATTCCAAGAGGAAATCTTATAAGGTACACATTTGAAATTGGTATTGTTTCACGTCTTTATTCGAGTATTATAAACACAATATTCAATAGTTTAGTCATTTTAGACCAAATGTAACTAATAGCGCATCGTAATAAGTAAAAAGCCTAAAAAAAGGTATCGATAGAAAAGAAATACACCAGTTTAAAAGTTAACACACAATAGCAAAAAGGGAGGTTGTCAGTGAGATACATTTTTACATCTCAATCGATGTGCGCGTGCCTCGGTACAACATCTTTCTGAATGAGTAAATCACATGCCGGTAAACCACGATGAGGTAGCAAGTCCTGCCCTACCGCAATCAAATCAGTTTCAGCTGGCAGTTTGCCGTTCCAGACGTAATAATAAAAGAGTTGCTGAATAGCTGCCATGAATCGACGTTGTTCAGGTGTTACGGAGTCAAAAGTTCCGAGTATAGCCTCGATATCGGAGTTTATGTCCGCCATTCCTGAACCTGCAGCGCCACCTCCCGCTCCCGCCCCCGTCACCACATACAATGGCGAACTAAGTCTCAAACGAGCCAAGCTCACTAAAGGGCACAGAGTGCGAATGGAAGATATCAGCTCCACGAGACCTTGATATGATTTATTAAAAATTTTGAAGACATCGTTAGTCAAATTCTTCTCCCCAAGATAGCTTTCGCTGACCATCTTTTCTACAATGTCGGAAGTCCAATTCAGATGTTTCATTCGTAATAAATCAGAGTGGCCAGAGTGTTGGGTTGTCCCAAATACGATTGGTTTGAAAGTTTTAGCTTTCTTTAGAGTGTCCCAACGTTCGTAAGCATGATTACGCAAGTACTGTCCATCGAGCACTAACCAGGAGCGTTTGGACTCATCAGAAGTGGGTAGAGAACCTACATCACTACCCAACCACGTGTCAGGCGTTGCGCTCAAGATTTCGACTTGGGATATACGTCGTAGACAATCCACATCACTACATTTGCTGATTTGCTTGAATTGTTCATTATTTTTTTGACTTATATCCAAGGGTTTTCCAGGAAATATGACTGAAGGAGAAGAGAGCCAAACGCGCGAATATAATTTATGAGCATTTAGTATAGTAGTCAGAGCAGCGGTTAAAGTTGCACCGGCTCTGTGGCCGAGTAAAGTGACAGAGTTTGGGTCTCCTCCAAAATGTTTAATATTATATTGAATCCATTGTAAAGCGACAAGTAAATCACTGAGGCCGTAGTTGCCCGACGTCGGTGGATATTTAGAATTGGAAATAATATCTAAAGCTAAAAATCCAAATGGACCAAGTCTGAAATTGGGTCGCACGAAGACGACCTCTTTGGTACGTGCGTACATAGCGGACGGTTGGGCGGGGCTGATGCCACCTGCAAGCGTGTTCGCACCAATGAGCACTACAACCGGTAATTGGGAATCATACCTCACGTGAGGTGTGATAATGTCCAGAGTTAAGCAGTCTTCATCCCCAATGACTGTTCCATTTTCCAAAAACTGATAACACAGAGGTCCAGGTTCATGGACTTCTAATGTCCCATTCCAACACATTGATATGTTATTTAATGGTTGTGCGTATGTAAATCTTTTATCTTCCACTGGTGGCACAGCATAAGGAACACCCAAGAAATTATATACTCCATCATCCAGAACTCTGAAAGTTAACAATTAAATTGTAATAAACAATAGAAATTTTCTTAACATAATCTGTCTTCCAAATGATAAACCTCACCCTTCAATTAATCCACAAGAAGTTTGCGCGGTAATGAATCTACCAAGACGAAGTGGACGTTCAGTGGGTGGTCCAGAACTGGCTCCAATCACTATCCCAATAATAACTGCCAGCAACACTAGCACAGTTACACCACACACCATAATATCATCTAAAAAGTTTAAGAAATAGAGTACAAAAATATGAAACAACTTGGTTAACATCAAGACAAATTCCAATTAAGTTTGATGTAACTTATATGAAATAATAAAATACTCCTTTTTTAATTAAATAAGCCATGCTCACCAAAAAGGAGATAGGTGTTTGTCCGGCAAACAGATTTTAATAGGTTCGTAAAAAAAGGATATAACGTATCATATAATCAAAACATAATTAAAAAAACTTTATGTAGATGATAATTACCAATAATAAATTTCTTCTGTCGAATTCTTTCTTTTAAGGGAAGTCTTGTAGCTACTTTGCCTTCTTGTTCATCCTAAAATAAGTTTTTATATTATACTCCCATAAAAAAAGAAACTAATTGTTTAGTTTATTTGTTATGTATCATGTACAACCATAGTTAAAAGCATTAAATAGATTCAAAGAAAAATAAAACTATTTACAATTATATATCAAAGATTAAAACAATAAAATATTCCAAATTTAAAAACCAGGAGAATATATAGAAGAAGAGTAGGATTCTTAGAATTGATATTTAATTATTAAATTTCATTTGCAAAATAGGAGTTATCAGCAATTTTGCCTTAATTTCCTGATCAAAATAATGATAATTAAAAAAATTATATTCATAGACCAAAAATATCAAATAGAATTCAATAATAGTAATTGAATTAATTAAGTATAACTCTAATATATAAAAAATGATTATAACTATTTAAACTAACAGTGGCATCTAATTTAATGTTTTCCATTCCATCATTTGGGGTATCAAGTTTATCTTCAAGTGTCTCCATAGATGCAAGGGCAGCTTCATTAGTATTTGAAGAATATTTTTGAAACATTTTTGGATATTTAACATTAAATATTCCTAAATGTTTCTTCTGACCAGTAGCATCACCTTCTATAACAAAAAAGAAAAAAAAATCCTATATTTATGAAAAGTCTATAAAATTATGAAGTATTTTATAACATATATTAGGTAATTACACAATATGAAGACATGGAAACATAATAAAAAGACAGTTGGTGCAATTAGAACTAACCGTTTTCCTTTGGAGTCTGTTTAAGGAATTTGGTAAATGGGCATGCTTGTAAAAATTGGAAGCCCTGTTTAGGTTTGGCATCTTCATCTGTTTTCTCTGGGGCTTTCTCATTATCATTTTCTTTTTCGATTCCCTCCTCCTCCTAGAAATTGTAATATTAATACTTGTATAAGTATATAGCAGTTTGAATACTCCTAAATTGTAATATTCATTATCTTAATTATTAACATTGTTATCCAAGCATTTAAGTCAGGGTTATATAATTTTTTTATTACACTTTACAAATTATTTCAAATATAGTTTGTCTTTATTAACAACAAGCTGTCAGTGTCACATAATTTTTCCCGAATTGTAATTTTGAATATAAAAGTAGTTATTGTTGCTTAACCATAAGAGATACAGTAATGCCTTCCCAGATGGCAACCAAGCAAGGATTTTTGTAGTAGATTTACAGATCTACAATTCTCTCGTACATTACCGTACCTCTGCTGCTTCACACGACTTAAGCTCCCAACACAACTACACACATTTCATAAAACAGTAATTTACTATTAACCTAAACCTTCCGGAAGTATCGAGCTTCTTCAATAGATTTTGAGATAATCATTCACATACAGATAGGACAGCTTTTGGGGACTTTGTTTTGTGATAAGTATAGATATAGATTTATACATATAAATTATTTCTTACTTTTATAATTTAAGAAATGATACTAGAATAATAAGTTACAAATTGTGAATATACTATTGGATCTTTTTTATTGTTCATCTTATTTAAGAGACTCTGCTCCACTAATTCAGGGGGCAAATATATATTTTGTTCCATACACTTACCTTAGACTTTTCTCTGTCAGAATTTCTTGTAAAGAAACCAGGCATTTTAATGGCACCAATGGGAATAAATTTTGGTTTAACTTCGCGGCCTTGTTCCGTGATGTCCCCTGAAAGCGCTGTTTTTACCGGACCGCCGTCGTGCCGGAGTTCCACTTCGTCTACGGTCGACTCTTGGTCAACTTTTAACATCACTTCTCTCTCCTCAGCCTCAATTTGCTGTTTATCTGTTTTATTGTTATCTTCATTGTCGACTTTATTTATATCAGTAGTACTCATGATTGTTTTGTTGTGCAAGTGTGCAGTGCACTTACATTGAAAATATTTTACAGACTTTAGAACGTTTTTTAAAGTAAATGTATATTTATTTTATTATTTAATTAATAATAAATTATTCTGAAACAAAAGGAAAAGAATCTTACGTCGTAAAGTTTTAATTATAGTAGAATTCATTTAATATAATCAATTAGAATCAATCATAAAAGAAAATAGAAATTGTATTCTACTCACGGTTATTATTGAGTCAAAGAAAAATATTATAATTGTACTTTAGACCAAAACTTTTTACGCACCGGATATCTCAATACAATAGATAAATCGCTTTTCCGTTACAGACTACGTTAATTCATTAATGCACCGCCGCGGCTTCGGTCGATTAAATTATAGACTAGCTACAACTTCTAGATAGTGTGCCCAGCTATAAATTAATGATACCTACCATATAGTTTTGAATTTTTTTTCAATATCATGGTAAATATTTTAGTTATGAAATTGGCCATTAAACAATGAAGTTTAATCGCTACCAATTAATTCCATAAAAATGATTAATTTTAACGAGATCTAATATCGAATAGTTTAACTACTTTAAATTACATTGACAAGGATTTTATTGTTATCAATTCTAAAATATCTTCCTCGAAATGAAATTTCTAATTACTAATTAGAAATCTAATTTCGAATCGAATAATTTATACATCTATTTAAAAATATTATTTGCGTCTTAATAAGAACTAATACAGTTTAAGAATGATAGAGAAGAAAGGAAGTTGACGACATATTGTGCCGAACCATCTAGAGTGGGATAAGGGTAAGAAAATGATGACATTTTACCAACAGCCAAAAAAAAATTTTTTTATCAAGATAAGTCAGGGAGGGGATCTTAACTAAAATTAGGATGTTAGCCATATAATAAATCAGATATAAATATAGAACAGGTCCAGATCAGGATAGGATTACTGGGTATATTTGACAAAACAGTTGTATATTTCAGAATAGTAATATTTTATTAATTTAATATAATATTATCAGTGCTTTTCGAGAGCTTTTACTAAAAGATCATTGATATTGGTTATTAAATTTCTAGCATCCATAAGCAAGCCTGCTGTAACCATAGCATTGGAAAACAGTTGTTGTGCCACCATATTTGCTAATTCTTTATCACTACTTGTAAGCTTATGCAGTTTCTTGATGATGGGATGTCTGTAAACAACAAAATTTAAATTATTAAAAACAAATATACAAACTTATGAGTATAGATATATAGCTAACTATACATGAAATATGTGATTAAAAAGTAGTACCTACTGTAAGAAGTTGACCAACAGAAAAATTATTAATTATATATACTATATACATATATAAATGAAAAGATATTAGCAAAGCTGCTTCTTCGGCTGCTTCATATTTATTTTTATCAAGTCTTATTTTTGTCAAGTTTTATTTTTATAAACAGACTATTTTACAGTCATTGAAAATGTAAAATACAAAAGTAATGAGAATATTATTTTGCTATAATCCGCGATAAATTATCGCGTTTATCGCTGATTATTATTATAAAATAATATTCATTACTTTTGTATTATGGATCTCCGCAATGTAACGCCTCATTCTATAAATTATTTAAAATGTAAAATTTAAAAAGGCGGGTAATGTTATATTTTGTATACCCATAGGTTCCAACAGTAAAATATTATATTATTGAGGTGCTTTGGATGTATCAGTAATTCTATAAATAGAATGAAGTGATAAAAAAAAATGTATGTATAAGTAATCAATGGGTCCATCCAATTACCAGAATCTACAGAAAGGTTTAAGTTAAGTGTAAGAGATGTACTTGTGCATAAATCATATTACAAGATACAAGATTATTTGGATGATAGAAAGACCTGGATTTGAAAATCTCTCCAGCTTCATACAGGACTGTGGTTTGATTATGTAAAATTGAAAATGTTTAAAAGATTCACCGCCGAGTTTCTTTCTGGTTCTTCTCGGTAAGAGCAACATTCCGAACCAGTTGTAGCTTCTTTAATCATATTGATCCTTGACGATTCAAAAGTGCTTGTAAGAGCTTATTTGAATAAAGATTATTTTGATTTGATTTGATTTGACCACACCATCTTACGAAAAAGGAAACATTTGCTATGTTCTCTTATTAGTCTTGAGTATATTTTGTCATTTGTTAATCAGAATTAAAAATTTCTAGAAATATTACCTAGGATTAATCTCCAGTTGCGGCCTAAGTAAGGCAAATCTGTTTTCCTCGCTTAGACTCTGAGCTTGAGTTCTAATAAAATGACGCGCCGCAGCCATTTCAGGTACAATAATAACACAAGGATGGGAATCCAATTTTTGCGTAGTTCTCACTTCAAACACTTTACCAGACAAATTGGATTTTAGGAACGATACTAATTCATTAATTTGGGCCTGCTGTAAATCGTCGCTACCTGCAATTTTTTCAATATATTAAGGATCATTAATCACTGTTTTCCAAACTTATATACTTACTACTATTACAGGCACACATATATTTATACACACATACACAGTACACGCCCACTCATATATAGGTACGCACAAATACATACAAAGAACTTTTTACTTTTTCTTAAGTTGTTTTGTTTAATAGAGTCTATATTCTCCTTCTTCTTCTTTCTCAACCGATGGACGTCCATTGCTGGACATAGGTCTCTTCATGGGATCTCTACCACACGCGACCTTTTTGAGGTCATTATAGCAACGAGTAAAGTTAATCTAATTAATCCAATCACACGGTTATTCAGACTATATTGTTACTTACCAATTATTGTCTCACTTTTATCCGCTGGGTCTTTTTGCATGTCATTTTCAACTGAGACTAGGCTTCTGCCTCCGAATTCCTTCAATTCTAACAAGACGAGCTCATCATACATTTCATAGCAGAATAAAACTTCAACATCGCGTTTCTTTAGTGATTCGTAATAAGGCGATGACTGTGCTAATTCGCGACTGAAATTGTAAATATATGATTTATACATTGCAAGTCAAAAGGGGACAATAAATTTCTTATATTATTAGCTCATCATCATCCTCCTGCCCTTATCCCACTCTAAGTGGGATAACATGTTATACATGCTATCACGTGATTTGGATGCGTTTTTACGACCGGCCGCCTGCCTGACGTCAACTTACCTTAGTCGTATTTTACGACACCTCGGTAAGAAATAGGGTGCTCTATTCTACTAAACCGGTGCCCACACGGTGGGTCAACTTACCTTAGTCGCCTTTTACGACACCCTCGGTAAGAAATGCGGTTGATCTATTCTACTCAGCCGGATACCACACGGCGGGTCGAATTACCTTAGTCGCCTTTTACGACACATCGGTAAGAAATGAGAGTGGTCTATTCTACTTAGCCGGATACCACACGGCTATTATATTATTAGCTAAGATACGAAAAAAATTACTTAATACAAAATAACAATTTTTGCGTACTGCGTATTCAAAACATAGAGTCGGAAAGCCTGAGAGTTCGTGTGTCCAATAAATAATAAGAAAGGGAAGATAAAAGACTTATCTTTATCTAATCACAAATAAAAAAAGACATAAAAAGATAGTTAATGTATAGAACCGGCTATACTCACGTCTTATTTTATCTATAAAATAAGACGTAAGTATAGCCGGTTCTAAACATTAACTATAATACTACTAACGATAGTTTAAATTTGAAAAAGATATAAAACGACTTATTTGCTTTCTCTTTTCTTCTATCGGATGGATGGATTCATATTTTAGGCTGGCTCTCCTACTGTATTCTAAATGAACCTACAAAGATTTTTAAGTCTTTTTTACAACCAAATCTTAAATGATAAATATGTATAAACTTTACCTAGGTGCTGCTAAATAATATATATTCGACTGGTCGTTACTCTGCCGGGCATTATAATCAGCCAGTGAAGTTTTGACGCCACTCTCCAATTTGGATGATTCGAAACGTAACAGTTTACCGATTTCTTCCTGAATAAATATTAATTTATGGTAAATATTATAAGTTAAATATTATAGTTAAATATTTATACATATCATATTATGTATAGCAAATAAAAAATTACGACGATTAATATCTGCCTTCAAAGCACCATTTGTTACCCTTATGTCACTTTAATAATTAAATTTTATAATTATGTACGTTTTGACAAAAAATGTTTTTTTTCTATAATTCGGCCACACATTAAAAAGTTTGCGCACAACTGTTCTAAACCAACCGCTAATTATTGATGATATTTAAAAAAAACCGTATAAGTATAATTTATATTTTTCTGAATCAACCATCATCCTCCTACCCTTATCACACTCTAAATGGGGTCGGCATAACATGTTATAAACATGTTGTCACATGATACATATTTTACGACCCGTCGCCTGCCTGACGTCAACTTACCTTAGTCGTATTTTACAACAACTCGGTAAGAAATAAGGGTGGTTTATTCCAGGGCTTCTTAAACTTTTTTATATAGCGACCCCCTTCAAGCTTAGGAAATTTTAAACGACCCCCTCCTCCATATAATGAAATATATATTAACCGTAGCTGTAGATGTAATATCGCACTATTTTACAATGTAAATAACAGTTTTGCATTGCCACTTTTTTCAAAAAATAGTTATAATAAAACTACAATAGTATTTTGTATGATTTATATTTGTACGTAGTGTGTATACTAATTTTAAAATTTTATTTATAATTGTTGTAAACTAACCAATCATAAATTTAATAAAATCTATTTAATTAAATTTAATGAAGAGGGGTAATGAAGGAACTTACGAGGAGAAATGTCAATAAATCTTTGTTAGAAAAGTTCTTTAAAGGACAGCTGCAGCCATGTAGTTGTATCAATAATGATTGAAAAGTATCAGATTTTTGCGACGCCTTTGCTTTCAGTAGGGTAGTAGACCCCCAGGGGGGTCGCGACCCACAGTTTAAGAAGCCCTAGTTTATTCTACTCGACGGCTATTTTTTCTTAATCAAACAAATTATTAAAAAGGAAAAATAAGTAAAAATTATTTTAGATTTATAAATGTACCTTTTCCAGGAGATTTTGATTTGTAACAATGCCTTCCTTAAAGAACAATGAATAATCTTTGTAGAAAGCATCATATCCAACAGGATCCTTGTTAGCTGTGTCAACCATGAATTTGAGAAAGCGATTTGTCAATACGGTACGCAGTTTCCTATAGACACATATATTTATTACGTATTAGAAATAAATTGTCCAGATCAGTGGTCCCAGCGTGGGGCCCACGCCCCAGAGGGGGCGTGGGCCCCAATTCTAAAATGGACTTTACAGAGGTTAACCATAAAGCCAATGCTGTCCAGCATTGCCTTCAGTGCCAAATTTAACGAGAAAAGCAAAACCTTTTTCCTAAAAACTATAATTTAAGTTTCTTAAGTTATTAATTAAATATTTTAAATAGGGGGGTAAAAATTTAAAGTGGGTAATGGAAAAATTAGACTGAGAAAAACTGGTCTAGAGCTTTTTGAAAGTTATCAATTTGTGTTACGGTTAGAACAACTAACGTGACATGACAAACATAACTCAGATGGAAATATGAAATGACAACTACTGATTAATGTATCCCATACTGCTGTCTAATAAATAATAGCTAGAATATAGAATTTTTCTGAAGTGGGATAAAATGAAATATTGGCATCCCCTCTTTTCAATCATAAAAGGATTTTTTACTGTATTTCATTATTTGAATAGCCATCATCTTTAATGATTACGCAGTAAGAATTTTGATATTTAATTTAGAGATATTTTTAAAACATATTAATCTTTGTAAAAATGCATTAGTAAATTTACTTATATGTGACATCCAAAAAAATTACTTACGCTATTAATGCGCTATTTTGTAGTAACTCCCTACTCAGATTTAGTGGAATATCTTCAGAATCAACAACACCTAGAAGAAAAAAAAACCAATTCAATATTGATTTTCATACATCAATATCATCATCATCAATATCAATACATATAATAAAATCGTAGAGGTGTTAAAATCTGACCATTTGATATTTTTAAGAAAAAACGACGATTAATAATTTATCACACAAAGTAAAACAAATAAAATCTGACCTTTAACAAATCTTAACCATTTCGGTAAGATATTTTCAGTTTTACTCTTAATTAATATTTTCCTAGAATATAAAGCCACTCCGACATCTGAGTCTCTTGACAACTCAAAGAGCCCTGGTTTACCTTCGGGCACATATAGGATGGATCTGATGCTAAGAGGAGCATCAGTCTTGTAGTGGAGAGTGAAACGTGGTTTGTCATAAGAATTGCTTATGAACCTATAGAATTCTATGTGTTGCTCTTGAGTAACTTCTTTTGGTTCCATCAACCATAGTGGCTATGAAGAAAGACGAATTCATTATACATATTATACTACACATAGCTTACTAATAGTATTAGTAATGCTTATGAAAACTTGATAAATTAAAATTGAAAAGCTAGAAGTTTAAATGATTAAAAAATAGATTTATATAATATTACCTTGGTCAACAGTTAACAATAATATGCAAAAAATCAAATATTACAAATCAATGAGAGCCTATAGTTTGTTCTGTACATTATCTTGGTAATAGTTAACAATAATATGCAAAAAATCAGAAATCAATGACAGCCTTTAATTTGTTCTGTATATTATAACTAACTCCTTTATTTGTTCTGAAATTTGAGCTTTATTATCTTATTTGAATATATTTTTATATGAGATCTACTCCAAATCACTGAGATTAAAATTTATGTATGCAATAAACTTCCTTAATATTTTTTTTTGAATTCTGAAATGCACAGTAAAAATATTTTATTGTGTAGATTAATATCTTCTTCTTCTTCTTCCTGCGGCACTACAACCCTTTATGGGTCCTGGCCTCCTCAACGAGCCTTTTCCACTTCGCTCTGTCCCTAGCCTCCCGTCTCCAAGATGTGACTTTGCCCATAGATCTGAGGTCCTCCTCGACACAATCCCTCCATCGTTTCCTCGGTCTGCCTCTAGGTCTTTTTTGCTGCGGGATCCACTTGGAAATGGTTTTGGCAGCTCTAATATCGTCCATGCGTTCCAGGTGGCCCGCCCATCCGAGCCTTTGTGCCTTGCAAAACCTGACAATCGTTTCTTTATGAATCAGCTGATCCAATTCGTGATTCATTCTTCTACGAAACGTGCCGTTGCCTTCTCGCACTGCTCCGAAGATTTTTCGTAAGACGTTCCTTTCGAAAAATGACAGTTTTAGTTCGTCTTTTTGCGTCAGCGTCCAGGTTTCACAGGCGTAGGTCACTATTGGCCGAATTATCGTCCTGTAAATAGTGAGCTTGGAATTGTAGGATAGAAGCTTGTTGCCTAGCAGGGATTTACACGCGTAAAAACACCTATTTCCGGCCGTTATTCGAGCTTTGATTTCCTCACTCATTAAATTCAGGGAATTCAGGTTTGACCCTAAGTATCGGAACGCATTCACACCCTAAATCCTGCTTTCTCCTACTGTTACGTCTTGTATTGGTTCCAAGACTCGGCTACTTTGGAGATATTTTGTTTTGGATGCATTTATTTGTAATCCAAACTGAGCCGATTGGGACTCAAGGATCACCCCTAGGTTAATCATACTTTGCTTAGATCGACTAGTTATCGACTAGTTATAGATCGACTAGTGTAGATTAATATAGGGATTCCAAACATAGCAAATGTTCTAAATAACATAAACAAAAATATCAAAATACTTGAGTTGAGTACTAACCTTAATTGAGTTGATTTGTTCACTGTTCAAAAGGATAGGGCTGCCTATGAAATTACTATACTTCATAATGATATCTATAAGAGAAAAACCATTTCAGAACAATTGCCAAAAATTTTTTTTTTAAATATTGTAGGCAAGAATAAGAGAAGGATCAAAATATAAAACCAGCCAAATTAAAAGGATTATCAGTCTCAAAACCTAAAATAATGGAAGACAGTGTAAAAAAAAGTTTAATAAATTTATAATTCTATAAATTTCTTGATTACTTTAGTCTACCTAACTACCTTGTAGTCGTTAGAAAATGATAAAGCTTAAAAAGATAAGTGGAACAAAAGGCAGTGCTGATTTCAAGACTACATTTAATGAAGTTCTCTGCCAAGTTGGGATTATTTATTTTAAACATAGTACTGTGATAAATACTCTATTACATCTGGGTTCTACCATTCTGTTCACCCATGAACTTTTTATGTGCACTACCATTCATAGTTGACACTCACTAGGAGAGCCTAGGTTCGGATTATTTAAGCTCAAATGAAGCAAAAAATCTTACTGCCAAGTTGATCCTAGAATTCATGGAAGATATCTGCATTAATAATGGCAACGAACTACATGCAATGCCATTCACAATAGATCAGCAATGGACAAAGTAATACTGAGCTCTCAGGCCTTGCAAAGCTGTTACTCCTAGTTCTCTGTGCGTAGTTTTGTGTATGTTAGTAATTTTGAAGTATATTTTTGTTTGAAATTACAGATGTAGTTCATTGATGTATTTCAAATGAGTAGGTGTAAGAAGAAAGCATATAAAAATTAGGTATATATTACATAGTAATAACTAGTATAGTTATACAAACTTTTTACAGTAGTTTCATCAGCAAATTCTCGACAGTCTGTTTTTAAATGAACAACAATTTTTGTACCAATTTGTATTCCATCTGTTTCTTGAATTTCATAGGTTCCAGATCTGCAATATATCATTATAATGATAAGACATTTAAACAAAAGAATATTGCTTACTACAGGATTTTTTATGCTTGCCATCTATTAAATAACATATGAAACTAAAATGTAAAAATGTATGATTTACTTATAGTATAGAAATTTTCAAGCTGTTTTAAAAAAAGAATGGTAAAAGCTATTAACAAACCCATCAGAACTCCATTTATATCCAGGAGAACCTGCAAAACTGCTTCTTGTAAATACTTCAATTTTTTCAGCAACCATAAATGCTGAATAAAACCCAACACCAAACTGTCCAATTATAGAACTGGCCTGATCAGCACCCTTTTTCTTTATTTCTTCTATGAATGATTTAGAACCTGATCGAGCGATTGTACCTAAATTTTGTACTAATTCATCTTTTGTCATACCAATGCCTGAATCCTGTACAGATTTAAGTTAAAATTAGAAATATATGCACAACGTAACATAAGGAAACAGCAGACAACATAATATATTATGAATAATGTCAGCATTATTTAAATATTTACATAATAAACATTTATATCTTACCTCAAAAATTAATGTCCTATTTTGTTTATCTGTAGTTAACTTTATTTCAAGGGCTCTATCAGTGCATTCTAACTGAGGTAATTCAGTTGATGCGCTCACTCGTAAATATCGGAACTTTTCTAAAGCATCACTTGCATTAGAGATTAACTCTCTGATAAACACCTAAAATATTTCTAATTGATTATTTTGGTATGTCGATTAGATTTAGGTTGTTGCATTTATCGATTACTGGAAAATAATTACAAACCTCCTTGTCTGAATATAAAGATCTAGCCACTATGTCCAAAAGCATTCTAGTTTCGGCTTGAAATTCTTTTTTTTCCGTTTTTGCATTATCTACAGACTGTTGATCGGTAACAGTACTGTATGCCGATATAAATGTGACTTTCCCTGTAATTTAAATAGTGTAGCTAAGTAATACCAGTTCAAATGAAGTAAAAACATTAAATTGCTAGAGACATACCATTAAATCTATTAGTTACAAAACTGGCACAGTTTATATGCTTAGACTTATTAATTGCTTGATAAAGTAATCTTGAAAGATATACAGAAGATCCCAATTTTGCTCTAAGTGCGCCTGACATTATAAATATAGATCTTTTTATTGTATATTCCACTAAATATTCTAAATCACTATATAATGTTTATTATTCCTTATGGATTCCTCTTTTCTATATTCTGTCAACTGTCAAGCAAGTGTGGTTTTTGTTTTTTTAACTTTGACGTTTAGTAGAGTTTTACCAAAGGGTTTGTGATAACCATAGACTTATTAATTAGAGTAGTACATAAGCCATATGCAGGCCTGTAACTGAGACAGTCACAATATTTAATGGGAGGTAAGGCGAAACTCGTAAACTTAGGTTTGTCTAATCAGTAATCACACAAAAAGAGACAGATAGATAGATTTTTATTTGCTTATTTATTTCAAGTCATTGTAATAAGGCACATTTTAGGCTGGCTTTCTACTCTAGTATATTTACACTATGGTGATAACGGTTTAGAACAGCCATAGGTAGTAGGTAAAAATCGAGCGGCTTTTAGTTTAGTTTAATATTTGTTATTTATTTTTGAACAAAAAAACTCTATACTTGCATCACAAAGATATTTAAGTATAACATTCATCAAAAGATATCTCAAAATCGTAATTCATGGCAAAATAATTTACACCTACTTTGGTTGGCAGTTACAGCACTGTCTAAAATATTGTTGATTGTGTACCTGTGGTAGCAATCTGCTAAAGTAAGCGTCGCCGTGAGCCGTCAGTCAGTTGATGTTTGAGAACTTGGAAGTGTCGTGTGTGTTATTGGGACTAAACAAACTGAACTTTAGAGTTCTTTTTTAAATTAAATAAAAAATACTAGAACTCTCATGTAATGAATAATTTGTTGTATCTTCCATTTTAAAGAGTTCATATTATACTTTAATACGTTGTAAGCGTAAGATATTCTTCCTGCGAATGATTGTGCTGTGACTTCATAACTTGTTCTGTTCCAAAACATTCGTTTTAAGTCAGTGTATAAATAATTTAGGACGTTCATTGCGTATATTTATGGATAATTTGTAGTCTTATTAAGTTACGCAAAAGTTTTAAAGTAAAACATTGAAGTTTTTGGGGCATATTCAGTGTCAATATGAAAAATGTGCTTCGAGTGTTCAGGACGAACTCTAAATATTTTCTAATTGTGTTATCTCATTTGCGGTGTAGTACTTGAGAACTGGACAGAAGTTTTTACAAAGTTAGGAATGAGGTTATGGTGTTTTTGAGATCTGAGTGGCAGAACTGATAAGGGAGTGAGAATGAGGGAGCAAAGGTGAAGTGGCCAGCAATCACCGTGGAGCATCTCGTTGGAGGCGGTGGCGCGGGCGGCTTGCTGCCCGGCGCCTCGCCTGCCCAACATCCGCCTAATATGCTACAGCCTATGGAAGAGATGAATCTTCCACCGAAACGCCAAGCTGTTGTTGACCGACTAAGGTAACTACATTTTTTTAATTTGGTACTTAACTACCAGCACTCATGACTTCATCTTTGTGGATTTCAATAATGGGATAAAAAGTAGCTTATATCAACCCTTCATCTGTTTCCATACCAAAATCAAATTGAACCATTCCTATTGGAAGAAAAGGAATCTATACTAACACCCTTGTAATATTAAATAATTATTGGATAATCAGTATATGGGAAAAAATTAAGTGATTTCAAATGTATTAAAAATACTTTTTCATTTGGATAATGTTGTTATTTTTTTTCATTTCTTTCGTTTTATTTCTTCAAAGTTATTCCAATGTCAAATTAGTATAGGAGACATTACAATCTACCACCATATATCCAGTAATTACAATTTACCTTCTCCAATACTATGGTAGATAAATGCTAACTCTTGTCATTGAAAATTTGCTATCTCATGAAAGATTTATTTTAATTTACTCAAAACTTCTAATGAATGGATAAAAAATGTGATAAATATCTAATTATTAACAAAGTGTTAAAAAATTTTTTTACACAGTGTAAAGTATCCCATCTTATAATTTTTTCATGTACCCATTATACCTGTAAGATAAATCAAATTGTTATTTTGATTTCCTTATATTAAATAATATGTTTTCTAATACTATTTTTTTTTATATGTCAACCCTAAATTGTGATGCTGTAATTTTTTTAATATATGAAAAATTGATAAAGAAGCATTTTTGAAATATTAATTTTTTTTTACACTCATGACAGTTAATGATAGTTGGAAACAGTATCTGAATTATTATATTTATTTATTTAATGAAGCAATAATTTGCATAAATTCATTATCAATATATTATTTTTAAATCTCAAAATTTTGTAATCATTGGTTAGGTCACCTTATTGTGTAAATGTACAATAATGTGTATTATAACATTATATAATTACATATACAGTGAAATATATTATCATTTAATCAGTTGTAATGATTCCATAATTTTTTAAATGTTTACATAAGAGTTAAAATGCAGCTCCATCAGGGCACTGATAAGATACGTATATAATTTTAGTACCTCTGATGTCTAAACTATACAATTATAATATATATCCTCCTGCCCTTATCCCACAGTGGGGTTGGCACAACATGTTATAAACATGTTGTAACATGATGTGGCTGCGTTTTTACGACTGACGTCAACTTACCTTAGTCGTATTTTACGAAACCTCGGTAAGAAATGAGGGTGGTCTATTCTACTCAGCCGGATACCACACGGCGGGTCGACTTACCTTAGTCGCCTTTTACGACACCTCGGTAAGAAATGAGTGTGGTACTATTCTACTTTAGCCAGATACCACATGGCTAAAATTATACAATTATAATAATAACTTAAATATTAAAACTTATGTGGTCAAAAATAAATGTTCACATTTATACTAATTGTTCATAAGGTCACTGAATAATATGAATGTGAACTATTTTATTTCAAAATCTGCTTTACTGTGAGTAAGATAAAATTATATATTTATTCATAGGTTTATATTTTGTATCCAACAAAATTGTAAAAATGCTTTATAATTGGACAAAATATATGGATCTTTACTCCTTCAACTTTGGTCTGGCGTTGATTAGTGGTTTCAAATGCCTCAGAGATGTGCAGGTCTCTTTATGGTGTGCATCATCATTCCTCTTCATCTTAAATCTAGGGTTTGAAAACACTCACTCTCTATGAGGTTTACGATTTAGAGTTTCTTTATTACCATAAGTACATCATTTAAAAGTAAAGATATAAGTATAATAAAAATAAACAATGCTAAACATACAGTGTACTTTACTTTCATATTATATAAAAGCTGTGCCAATAAAGAATCTGCAATGGGGTTCCATCATCGCCCCCTATTTAAATAATTTAGCCATTATTAAAATTAATATTCACATCATAAGGTAATTACTAAGACGAAATTACAAATTAGTTACTTATTTTTCTCATAGATTACAACAAAATAAATATATTTTAATTGTTTTATTCAATCATACATTGAGGATTTTTTTTATCATGACTCTATTTTGAGTAATTTCATATATGTCTGGTTGCAAACACAAAGTATAGTTTAATGAAATATACTAGAGAATATAGTGTTTTAGTTCGTATCTGGCGGAAAAGTTCTATCATAATATGTCAGTTGTAAGTTTCTTAAATAAATTTTGCGAGCATTTCTATAGTTAATTGCTCAGTATTCGCCACTCATTAAAGAAAATCTGTTTTAAGGTGACCCTTTAAAATCATGCAATTAGGCTTTTAGCGCTACCGCGATCTCCATGGTGGTAATGACATAACGTGACATTTGTTGGTTTTCACTACAGATAAACAAAAAACATCAAAGTGAAGCTACTTAAAACAATTTACTTTAAATATGAGGGTGTGCGTGCGTGCGTGCGTGTGTGCTTGTGTGCGTGTGTGCGTGTGTGTGCGTGTGTGTGTGTGTATGTGTGTGTGTAAGAGTGTTAGAGACATCTGGCCTAGTAAAATTCGTGAAATAAGTTCAAACAATACACTCGAATCTCGTATGGCGGAAACCAGTTCAGTACATGAAATGATTAAACTAAAAAATGTTTTATTTTGGCTTGTGAAAATAAATAATTTATGGGACAAAACACACACGGCTGTCAGTCTCCAAAATAACTTACGCGTGACTTAAGTGTGACAAACAACTAGTAAATATATACACTTATATAGTTTATAAAACGTACTCCCAGGCTCGAAGTAGTAACAATTTGTAATAGAACATTTTGGCCCTCGAAACGGGAATCGAACCCGTTACGCGCGGAGATGAAAGCCGGGTCATTGTCAACTGCATCAACGGGCCACACAGTTAATATTTAAACAATCAATATATTCAATATTTAAATAATCAATATTTACTGTTTTATTTTTGATCTTGAGTAAATTAGATAACAAATATATATGTATGTAAAATTATGGAGCATAGAAACTTGCGTGCGACTAGCTTGTTCTAGATAGTCTAGGTGTTGGCACTAGCGTCGATAAAATCAAGGAGAACAGAATAAGGCGGTTCGGACATGCGCGGAAAACTTCCTGTTGTATCGGTGAAATCATCGTATATGTTCTATAATTTACCCAAAAAAAGGGAAAACGGGTAAAACTTACAATATAATACACGATGTTTAACTATTATTAAGATTTTGATTGAGTTTTGACGCTTTACACAATTTAGATTCCTCTTTAATAAGTGGCTTTGAAAAAAAATAGCCTACAGTTGTATGTTGTAGCGATTGTTGTCCATAAGTAATAAATGTTTTAAAATCCCAATAAAATTAAAATATAAAAAATAATTTTCTAGTATTAATCATAATAGAATGGAAGGTATCCAAATTTAAATTTTGGATAGTCTATTTTTATCTGAGACAACCCATGAATTAATTTGTCCATAATTTTTTGATGCGTTTTCCCATATATGGTTTATCACATAACAACAAAACTCAGATCAAATTAGCATGACTTTCTTACCCAATTTTAATACCAATTCAAAGTGGTAATATTGAAAAAGAGTAAGCTTTTTTGTAGTATTACACAAATTCAAACGCAATTTTTTTTTAAAGAAGCGACCTAAGTACATAATTAAGACCTTATCTATAGAGGACTGTTGAATTTATAAGTACAGTACGTATGTCTCCACTCTCGACTCTCGCCTACGTTGCGGAGAAAGTGGAATAATGCGAAATGTTTATTAGAACTGGGCCTTGTATATGATTTGCAACGTACCCAATGCAAATTGAAAATAATTCACGGCCATTTAAGAATACCAGTTATTAATTAGTCACCGCAAAAGTTTGTGTAGTAGATGTATCCTAGTCAATGAAGAAAGTTAAATTAATAATTGCGCTGGAACTCTGTCTAGGACAATTTCGGAATTTTATTTAAAAGGACTTAAGTATTAATTATATTACATTTACATTTGAAGCCTCTTTAATGGAAATACGAAATACTAAAATTCAGTTTACAAAGTCGAAATAAAAAAATATTCATAGAAAAAAAAATCTATCCATACTTATATTTTATGTGCGCCAGTTTGTCTGCCTGTCACACTTTCACATCTAATCCTTTGGAGTATTGATCAAAATTGGTACAAATTTAGCTTATTTTCCGGGTAAAAACCCTCCTAATCCTGCTAAAACTTGAAAAAAACCATGTACAAAAATAAGGGAATTTTTTTTACACTTTTTTAAACGAAGTCACAGGAACAACTAGTAGTATATAAATATTAGTATTTATTGATTTTATTTAACTGAAGCAGGTGATAATTATTCCATTCTTACTTTCTTTTGTAATAAATCAGCTATTTTTATTACAATCGACTTCATCTATATTAATTTGAATGCGGCAATACGTTCAATGTACTGGCTACGTATCTGTATTTACATAAACAAACGTAAAGTAAATTGTACCTTGTCTTGATACAAGCAACACAGACTTTGTTTACACGGCGATAATATTGTCGAATGTTCTTAAAAAAATACGAAAAAATAGGGCAGGTGTTGAGGGGAACCTGAAGGAGCGATACGGCGTCAGTGACGGCGTGACATACAATCGGGACTTATCGGAGCGCTGTTTGCGTTGCGCGACAGACGTGCCGCTGGTCAATGAACTAAACAAAAACACCTACAACTTTACAGAGTGCGTTGTGCTTTATATTGCCACACTTCACAAATTCCTCCCATATTTTGTATATTCCTGTTTGTAATATTATAAACTCTTTATGGGATTCCTTTCAGAATAAAAAAACAATCAAAGACAATGAAAATCCGATAAAGCATGAATGTTATTTAAATATTTGATAGGCCATAACTTTTCTTTTTGAATATAAATTATAATATTCGTTCTAATTGAAAATAGAAATTATATGTATGAAATTTTTGGTAAAAATAGGTTTCGTATATGGCAACTCTGAGATGTATGAGTGCACACGCCCGGCGCCCTCCAGCTATCCTGCGCCGCCCGATGCATTGGAATCGTCCTTTAATTAAACTTGAAGCGAAAGATAAGATTATTTCGAGGGTTATATGGACGATGGCACTATAATCAAAAGTAAAAAATTCAGAAAATACTATAACTAAGTTGAAATGTATTCCCAGTATACTTAGCAGTATAAGTTAAATTTTATTACATTTTAATATGAATATTATCAAAATGTCTTCTAACTAACTGACCCGCTTCAAACTTCGTTGATATAAGAAGAACCGCCATTGATTAATTTTTACGTTCCTTTTTTTTGATTTTACGATAACTTCTAAGATATTAAAAAAATATATGGTGTAAGGGCTTTATTTAGTTATTAAAACTACTCCACACGGTTTGGCTACGATAAACTTAGACTTGGTAAAGTTTAATAGATGTTTGAGAGAAAGTAGTATAATGGATTTAAACTGGTTGTAGTTGGTAACATTAACTTCCCCGGATAATATGGTAAAGCGACAGTGTGTTACTTGTGACAGGGAAAGCGCTTCTAAAAACTATCTACTGCATACAGTGCTTATACTTCATAGTCGCTAAACATTTCTACAAATGTGGATTGTTTTCTACATTAAGATATTGGTGGCATGAAATTTTGTCCAGATTTTGCACTTTACTGATTAAAAAGAGCACTATATATACAAACGACACTTTAAGTCACATATATGAGATTAAAAGATGATGAATTTTAAACAATAGCGCTGACTAACATCGTAACATCCGCGAGGAAATACGGTCTATGTACTACTGTGTTCTGTGAAACATTAGATCTTTTAATACACCTAAGTGAATAGCCCAGTAATCTGGGCTAGGCTTTTTCATGAGTGAGGTCTCTTTAAACAAAATTTATAATAATAAAACTGAGCCCCTCCGCTAATCAATAAATTGAAAGAAACAGATAATCAACTCCCACAAGAAAGTGATACACTACTTGTTATTTTAAGGAGCGTTTTCCTCCTTAGTTCTATGTTATGAAATATGGTTAATTAAGTGCAAAAACTGCCACTGCTTTCACGTTAGTAGTAAGAGTAAGTGGCATGGAGATAGAAGTAACCGCGCCGTTTGATGAATAAAGTTACATTTCCTATTTTTATACATGGGACATGTAGCTTTATATTTCGGATGGGGCGAAATTGTATTTGAGAGTAATGCATGTTCTTAGATGGTAGTGATTTTACCAAGAACTATGGCTTACCCTATCTCCGAGGCATACAGAAAAGTTAAATGGCCAAATAGTTATGAGATAAAATCCGGTCCGACTTGGGTCATATTGTATCAACGCAGTCATCTTTAATTTGCAGTCGTGGTACCGCTAATGCGGTGGAAACGCGCTACATTAGTTTTTTACACCAGAACAGTACATAGAACGGTAAAACACAAAGCAGTATGGGATCGTTAATTTGTTCGTAAATAGCCAAATATTTTTCAGATTTAATCTTTTAACCAATGCCCCTTAATTGATGAAGTTATTGCTGACACTGCGCAGTCCCGGTCGCCCGTGATTTTCGCCACACTTCTGACGTCTAACTAATCAGAGTCATAGCTCAAGCCTCTAATGTACTTGTACGTCGCCCTAAGCCGTGGTCTAGCCCCTAAGAAGGCAATCCTTAGCTCGATGTTCCTCAATGTCAATAGAGCTTCTGCGCTCTACTCTCCCCGACTATGCTTCTGCCCGGGACACTGTTAAAGCTTTTGGGGCTAAAAGCATACTATCAGTTCAAAACAAAAATGCGCAAAGTCCATAAAATATAACAATTGTTTTTATATGTGCCAATCGTCGCACCTGGATTAGCTATAAGTGTGTGCGAGCTGATATCGTTGAAATTTCGTATGACGTATTCGCCGCCGATACAAACTGGTTATGTAATGACTACAAATCGAAAAGATTACCTAACTATGTACATGATGCGGTGAATGACTATGCTATTATTATTGTAACGATCAAGCGAAAGTAAAGCATTTGAATTAATTGCACATATTTACGTTAATTGTATATAAAATATTATAACGTCTTAGCGATTTATTATTTTAAATATTTTTTTTTTAGTTTTCGGAATTCTACATTTCTTATAAGAAGAAGAAAAATAGAAATAAAGATACACTAATTTATCAACTATTTAATAACTATTATATATAACTAATATTTTATAACTATATTATATAACATATATTTTATAACTATATTATATAACATATATTTTATAACCATATTATATAACTAATATTTATTTTTAAATTATTGAATAAAATAATAAATCACCAAGTTCACAACTTGGTGATTTATTATTATAATAATTTTTTTTAAGTTTTCACATTTCTATATTTCTTATAAGAATTGTACGAAAAATAAAAAAGAAATACTTTAACTCGTCAACTTTTCAATATCTAGTTTTTTTTCAGTTACATATTATTTATGCAATATCAAAATTTAATCAAACATTCAAAAACAAAAAATTTAATCCTAAATCTATACTAATATATAAAAGCTGAAGAGTTTGTTTGTTTGATTGTTCAATCACTTTCAATCATGTTCACATGATTGAACGTGATTGAACGTGAAGGATATAGGCTATATAACCTCACGCTAAGATGAATAGGAGAGGAGCAGCAAAAAAACAATTTACGAATACGGCAAAATTTAAAGCTTTCCTTGCGTGCGCTGAGTAAACGGTAATAGTTATTTAAAAATCATGTAGTAAAAAAATATTCCCCTCTAAAAGTTCTAAATAAATGTCCGCGACAGCATATGTCTAGCTTTTATGGCTAACCCATTCTAACCATTTGTATGATTATCAAAAGAATATATTACGGTTTAAATCTTTCCACGCGGGCGGAGCCGGTGGCGATTGCTAGTAATTTAATAAATTGAAACAAAATTCTATCTTAAAACACGCTTTATGTCAAGAGTTAATTTCTCTTTTT
The DNA here is from genome assembly GCA_029227775.1 of Morpho helenor. Classification (NCBI taxonomy): domain Eukaryota; kingdom Metazoa; phylum Arthropoda; class Insecta; order Lepidoptera; family Nymphalidae; genus Morpho; species Morpho helenor. The sequence continues at coordinate 12,043,184 of JARGCU010000028.1, read as the reverse complement.
GTTCAGTATTTTTGATATATACATATATATATATATAAAGCTAATATATAAAGCTGAAGAGTTTGTTTGTTTGATTGTTTGAACGCGCTAATCTCAGGAAGTGCACTTTTGAAAAATTCTTTCATTGTAAGATTTATCAAGGAAGGCTAATAGGCTATATAATATCAGGCTAACATAAATACGAGAGGAGCAGCAATCAGTTATAAAATAAATACCGATGGAGAACGAACATGAAAAATATATTTACAGAGCTAGCAAAAAATACTTCGCAAAATTTAAATATAGAAGTTTAAAAATAGAATTAATACGTAATTTAAATTTTTATATAAATAACAAACGCATTATTTTCCGACGATGGTTCAGAATATTATAGTAAAACAGGTTTAAAGATTTTTTTGTTTTTATTTAACTGAGACAGAGAACGCACGTTCACTTCTGGACAGCACTCTTCAAAGGATTTTTAAGCCACGCAATCTTATCAAACACTTCATTTTTTTAAATTCTTAAGTTGTCATTTTACCACTAGATTTACTGCTATTTTTTTTATAAAGTGGCCCGTTGGCCTTTAGCTCTGAGAGTCGCTGGTTCAATTCCTGCTGAGAACCAGTATTTATATAAAACTAGTAATATCCCGCGTAATTTTTATTTTTTTACACTTTATTTTTTAACGGATCCCTATTTTTTTTGAAAATGTAATATAGCCTATGTTGCGCTAAGATGCAGCTTTTCAATGGTGAAAGAATTTTTAAAATCGGTCTAGTAGTTTTTGTGTGAAAACATTACAAACATACATACAAATTGTAATGTATATCTTCTCCAATGCCGTGTGGCATCCGGCTGAGTAGAATAGACCACCCTCATTTATAACCGAGGTCCTTACCTCAGTGCCTTTTACGACTAAAAGGCACTGAGGTAATTTGATAGAGTGGAATAAAGGCAAGAGTATAATGATGATATGTATGTATTCACCTGTAGTCTGTCACCTATAACAGAAGCATTAAGTTATTTACAGACGACCGTGTGTGTAATTTTACCCATATATTTATCTATTTATTATTTGATTTTTTTTTCCTTTACTGATACTATAGAAATCCATAGACAAGGAGATAATATTGGTAGATTGGGTTCAACAAATATATTATATTTTATAAAGCAGTTTGAAGTATGAGGGCAAATCACCTTGAACCCTTCACTGTTTGGTAACAGAGCTGACGAATATTGAAAAGCTTGTAGTGATATTTTTTTGTAAACGAAGTGTCCGCATTAACATTTGTTCAAGGTGACCGTTGCGAGTTGCGGCTGACTGAGCATCGACATTGGGTAGCGTATTGTTTGCTACACCTTCATGTGCCTCATCTAATTCCGAAGACTGTCAACTTAGTTATCTTGATTAAATTAAATCAAATCAAATCAAAATTATCTTTATTCAAGTAAGCATTTTACAAGCACTTTTGAATCGTGAAGGATCAATTGGATTGAATAAAGTTACAACTGTTGCTCTTACCGAGAAGAACCAGCAAGAAACTCGGCGGTTAATCTTTCAAACATTTTAAATTTACATTACTTAACTGCATTCTTGTTTGAAGCTGAAGGGATTTTCAAATTAAAGTATTTGTATGATTAAAATAATCTTCAATTGTGTTGTTCAATTCGATTTATTTAGCTATGATTTTTTACATATAAGCATAGTTTGTACACTTGATTTGAACTTTACTGTAAATAGAAGTATAATTACTTAAAAGTACATAAAAAATAAATTCAATCTAACATCGTGCACTTCAAAGTTGGAGCAATCCCATTAACTTAAAAGAATAGATGTAGGGTTGCCACTTATCCTTCTTAAGATTTGATAATGTTGAGACCATAAAGTAAAAGGTATAAAAATTAAAAAATGATCTAATTAATAAATATAAGTAAGCAGTTAGTTTATAAAATGTAGTTTGAGAATGTATTTGCGCAAATTTCTGGTACATGTGTATTAATAATAATACTAGGTGACCGGTCAAATATTGATTTGCCATATAAATTTGAAATATAAATTTCTAATGTAAATTATTTAAAAAAAAGTAAAAAAAAATTAGGAGTGGACAACCTTTATAACTTATGTGCTGAAAACTTATATTGTGGGTGGTGTCTCAAAATGTTTTAGAGGTGACTTCATACCGGCAAAGTATAGTATTTGCACCACTCTTACTAGATGGATATATAACCTTCGAGGGGATTCTCTGGAAACAAGCAGAAGATCCTGTGGTGTTCCAGTACCTATTTTAAAACAAAAATAAATATGTTTTTTGGCATTAATGTCTCGTAAATTGATTATTCATTATTTTTATTCATTACAATAAATTCTACTAAATTTATACTAATATTATAAAAGGGAAAGTTTGTATGTTTGTTACTCTTTCGCGGCGAATCCGCTGTACCAATATCGATGAATTTGGCACATTATTCCTTATACACCGGGGAAATATATAGAAATCCTGTTAATTTTACAGAAATAGGATGACATTTAAAAGCGCCATCGATTGTCAACTTATCTTGCGACAACAATCCACGCAAGCGAAGTTGCGGGTAAAAGCTAGTAGCTTATAAATTGCTCACAATTTATGAGTTATTCAATTCGATCTTAGTTTTTTTGAATACACGTTCAATGGTGGTTCAATTGATAGAAATGTAAACACTTATCTTTCGTGGTAAATCGTAAAATTCAATTTAATATTCTACAACTCTTACGCGAGTAAATCTTAACCATATTTCATATTACCTCATAATTGTAATTTTTTACGTAATTTGTGACTTCAGTAACGAATTTTTCGATAAAGTTTCTGTTTTTACTAACTTTTGCCCGAAACTGAAACCTTATAATGTTTGTTTTAATTGAAGTTGCCGGCAGCCTGTTTGAAAAGTAAAAACAGTCGAGTTTTAATTTTGAATTTTAAAGTCATTTTCACAAAGATTTACTTTGTCAAAAACATTACTAAATAACTGCTTTAATATGCCGATGTTAACTTTTATTATTTTATTTAATTTTTTTATTGACCTTTTATTTTTTATTTACTATTTTATTTATGATTAGATAGATAATTACCATATCAACGCAAATTTTATTTAAAGTAGTTTTTAAAAGATACAAAAATTGACTATGTATTTTAAGTATTCATTATATTTATTTGTCTATGATATTATTTGTGGATACTTTGTTTTTTTGAGGATCTACTTTATTTTTTTATTACTGGCAAGTTTATTTTTTAAAGATGGTATAGAGTGCAAAAGTTGAAGATAGACACAATATACGGACAATTTATAATCTGCAATGACATTATTGCGCATTCTATCACCAAGGTTGTAGATAGTGTACCAATCTGAATTTTAAATCCATACTAGAATATAGATGTTATCCAATAAAAATTCTTACTACGATCCTATTGCGAATATCAAAATTGAAACTCCCCGTTTATAAACAGAATGTGTTGAACTGTAGTATAAAGTACAACAATGTGCTTCTTCATTTTTTGCAAGCCAGAAAGTATTCCCGTGCTAAGCTAAGGACACTCTGTCGTCTTGTTATAAAAATCTTGTGTTTATCGTGCCTAGATTAAGTTGTTTATCTAGAAGTCAAAATTACTAGTCATTCTTAATTGAGTATAGAATTGGCTCTCGGCACTGAAGTTTACGCAGATAAAGTCGCGGCAGAAGCTGTATCGCAATAAAATAATTATAAAATCAACACTTAACAATTTTGAACATATTAAAACCAGCAAATTAGCGCCATAGTTTGAATGCAAAAAAATAGCTCGCACATAAATTTATTCTCTGATCTTATTGTGTATAACAAGGTCTTATTTAGATCTTAATCTAATCACTAATATATTAAAATATTTAGAAGAACGATATAGTGTGTAAATATTTTATTCGCAGGCGGAGAATAGAGACGTATCGAAGACGGCAATCAGAGTGCGTGCCGAGATTTGATCAATCTTTTACCGGAGCCTGCGAGCAGCAGAACCTGGAAACGAGCGCCCTACAGAAGCGGTTTCTAGAAGGCAAAGCCAAACGGCAAGCTAAGAAGACGGAGCGAAAGCCTGACTTGCCCACCATCAGTAGCAATCTGCACAGCAGCGTGCATGTGAGCTGTGTGAGCTATCTTATTTACTTTTTTATTAATCATAAGTTTACAACTAGTATGACGATATAAGTATACGAACTTGGTCGTTTCCAATTTCATAGGCGACACGGGTATTTTACACGTAATCATATTCTTACATCGAGGACCGCTTCATATTGATGCCGTAAATGTAAACTGTATGTCACCTTGAATTATAAAGATTGGTATTGTTGGAATAGAAAACAAAACTACCAGCGCTGACATTTTTGTGCAATCTGTATATGATTGTTTTTGTATTTGGTGTATTGCTAGGCTCAAGTACTATAACATAACTGACCGCTAGTTTCATTTGAATGTCATCTTGAATACTCGACCTCATGTTTCCTCTAATTTCGCACACATAATTACCTATATATAATACAACAATAAATTGTTTTGCCGAAAATGGAACCTTTGTAAAAATTGTAATTTTTTGCCGGTCCGATGAGGTCATCAATGTTTTAGAAGGATCTTATACATTCCCTTCACCTCACTGTAGCAACCTTGCAAGTAACCAATCCCTAACGCGACGTGCCTTATTCTACTTACACTACGTATGTTACAGTGATCGATTGCATATAACCTTGCTGCTGAAGTTCTTTTGTGATGACGTCGATTTCACGATTCGAGCACACTTAAGCAACATCCCGCCGACAGTGGGTTCCTGTTATATTGTATACCTCTTAATATTTAGACAATGCAATTTGATATTCTCATTCGGGTTATAGAGTAAAAAATATTTTTTCTGATATATATATTACAGTGTGACAATTATGAAAAATATTCCATTTAATATTATACGAGTACGGACTTTTTGATTATTTATCGCATACTGATAAGAGCCTAATGTTAATAAATGATGGAATTATTGTTATTCTATAGTTTTGATTTATTCAATTTAGTAGCGCTATGGTTATTATTTTATCCGTGAAATCCGTTTTTGTATATTAAACCTAGCCTACTGAAATTTTTCTTGCTGAGTTTAATAAAACTAGAAACAAAGAAAATTTATCATCATAATACATAACACATTTTCACAAGTGCTCGAATCCTGGAATTCATCTATTAGTTTCGTATAATAAATAACTAATCTATGGTACGTGCTTTATATCTATCTATTTATCTTTAGTGATCTTAATTGTGAAGTGATTTTTAATAATGTTTATTAAAAATCAAAATGATGAATATTTTATTAAAGAGGTCTCTGTGCCATTAAACATTGATATTAGTTAGACATGTTATAACAGCTTTCACCGCAATTGTTATTTGAAGCTCTCTCGACCGGTGACTCAAAATATTTTCAACTTTCTTGTGTGTACGTTGAAGATTCACAAAGTTGGTTTTTATTTCTTTTATATTAGATTTTGTATTATTAAGTCTTATTGCCGAATTAGCGACCGTTATTTCGTAAATTTTGATTTGACATGAAAATGAAAACGAAAATTTTTCATAATATTTTTCTTTCTTTTTTGATTGTTGTAATTGAAATTGTTTTATTTTACTCTTCATTAGACCTATTAACAAGAAGTTTGTTACAAATAAGAAATTTTTAAGTGTCAATATTTAGCTGATGATGATTTAGCTTATCAGAATATTAGTTGTGTTAAATATTAAAATTCCTTAAATTGGATCAAAAGATTATGTACGAAATTTAAATTCAATGTTTATAAATATATTCATTACTGGTGACTGTTATAACTTTTGTTTTTTCATACTAAAACATCAGTACTTTGAACAGTATAATACGCTGTAGTATAGCAATATAATGACAGGTGGTAGAGAATCGTGCAAGATAATTGTTAGGCAGCACGTGCTGCAGGGACACGATGAATCGCGCCCGGATGTAACCCGATGTCAATTGACTTGACCCCTGCCATCGCTTCCCGTGCCTCATTCAGTTTGTCAACACAGTATAAAGAAAACAGTACCATGATATCTGTACGAATACAAAGAAATGATTGATAAATCTGTAACTAATAAAGTATGAGAATATTTATGTCTTTATCGATTACTTTATCGATTATTCAAATATGATGATTTGGTAAACTTGAAAGTTAATGAAGATGTACTTAATTAATTGATTAATTAAGCTGATAAAATTATATCGCGTGTAAACCAGTTTCAATTCTGTAGCACAAAAGGCTAGGAGCGACACCAAAGATTTATGCTACTACTTCCGTAATGTTTTGTATTAACCGTTTTTGGACACTAGAGGAGTGTTGTCCAACGTGGGGGCCACTCCCCACAGGGGGCTATTCGAAAATAGACTCGAAAAGAGTTTATCCCGTTCGCTCCGGTTATTAAGTGCAACGTTAGACTTTGGACTTATCGAACAAAGCAAAATTATTTTTCCTGAAACCTGTTATTTAAGTTTCTTAAGTGAACAATTCAATTTTTTAATATTAAAAGTTATGTATGTTACAAAAGGGGGCATGCAAGGGGGTATGTAGTATCCGGCTGAGTTGAATAGACAAGCCTCATTTCTTACCGAGGTGTCGTAAAAGACGACTAACGTAAGTTGACCAACCGTGTGGAATCCGTTTGAGTATAATAGACCACCCTCTTTCTTACCGTGGTGTTGTTAAATACGACTAAGGTAAGTTGACGTCAGGAAGGCAGGTCATAAAATTCGCAGTTAGGTAATGTTTAGTTAGTGTAAGTGTGATAGTGTCTTTGTCTGTTTATTGTCAAACTTAGACGGACTTTTGTTTGAAGTGCGACTTCTTTTTTTATATTATCTTTTATTAGTAATATATTAAATTTTAATTTATATCGATTGATAGAGAAGTGATTTTTTGATTGCCTATTTACTATTGTGGTTTCAATTAACGGTTATATATACTGTTATTTATACTTATACTGTTGCGTGACTTCTCAAGGGAAGAAAGCTGATATTTTTTTACATTGCCGGTAAAAAAAACTTAAATTCTACCATTTTATTTTTAAATTATACAAAACCTTTTGTAAATCTCCTTTTACTCAATCGTCTGTTGTCTTGTCCTTTATCTCTTAAGAAGTCAGTGACTTTCAAAACAAGCTAATGAATTAAAATTTATTATAACAGGTACTTATCATCTTCCTGCCCTTATCCCATATCCTTTATAATATAACAGGTACTATCAATAGTTATTTTAGATTCAGTAATGAAACTGTCACGCAATGAGGTCTGAATTTTGAAGGAATTTCAAATAAGCCCTCGCTGGGTGACGCTGTTAAAGTTAATGTTTATCGATAAAATGTGTAGTGATTTGATTTCTCTGTTCATGTATTACACCAATCATCTTCCTGCCCTTATCCCACTCTAAGTGGGGTCGGCACATGTTATAAACATGCTGTCACATGATTTAGCTGCGTTTTTACGACCGGCCGCCTGCCTGACGTCAACTTACCTCAGTCGTATTTTACGACATCACGGTAAGAAATGAGGTTGGTCTATTCTACTCAACCGGATACCACACGGCGGGTCGACTTACCTTAGTCGCCTTGTACGACACCTCGGTAAGAAATGAGAGTGGTACTATTCTATTCAGCCGGATACCACACGGCGTTTCATGTATTATACCAGTCTAAAAAACAAGTCTGACTATTTCGATCGAATCAGACAACCGTAACCGATTTACGAATCCAATTATGGGTACTTGGATCTCATTGTTAAGCAGATTAGCTGCTTGATAGAGCTGCGCAGTGGGGTTGTGCAAACTACGCGGTTTCATAACTATCGCCTCGTATTGTCTCATGCCGTTCACTGCGATGACCTCCGAGACACTACACTTTCTTGTCTTATCGCTCTAAAGTTTTAAGGTATTGGTGAATAATATATTCACGACCTTTATAGAATTAGGCGTTACTTCGCAATGATCCATTTTACAAATGTAATAATAAAATTATTTTGCTGTAATCCGCGATAAAGTAAAATAGAAAAAATATATAATTCTAAACGTAGAGTGGACTATCAAATTCAGAATATTCTTTATTCAAATAAACTTGTAAACAAGTGCTTTTGAATCGTTAACTCTACTGCTGTTTCGCTGTTCCTACCGAGAAGAGCCAGCAAGAAACTCGTCGATTGCTCTTTTAAAAATATAATTCTTATATTATAACTAGTTATATTAGTTATTACTGTCTTGTACGGAGTCGAAGAGTAGCTACGTCCAGGCATTTTTATCGTTCACTATCACAAACTCAACAATCGTTTCGCTTCGCAACTGAATCTTGCATGTATCAGGTCCACTTTACATTTAGCATTATATATATTTTCTATTTTACCTTATCGCGGATTATAGAAAATAATTTTATTATTAATTTTATACTCACGATCATCGAATGTGTTCCAAACCTTCCGACTGTTGAGACAAAAATGCATCTGTGTAATTAAAAATATAGTTCCACTTTACTTGAGGTTGCAATTAAAGCGCCAGTGATTGAATGTTATGATCACCTTCACGTGATTACGACACAACAATGCGTGATTGTTATAAGATATGGTTTAACATATCTTTATTATAAAAATTTTGCTTGCCACATTTATGACACTGAAAAAGTTGATTATAATAACACAATAGTTTTTATTTTACGATAGATAAAACGATCAATTATTTTAGCAAACAATTTCAATAGATATAGAAAATATATATGTGGTGTTAGCAATAACCGATTTGGGGTTAAATTTTATATGTGATATTGATAGAGAATATGCAAAAAAAAAATTGAAAACGGAGAAAATTGGATACTTCCGTAGTACATAATGTGAATATAATGTTATTTCAAATAAATTTGGAACATTTGATGTGCGGTAAAAGGTAAACATAATCTGTAGTAAATAACATAATAGTGGATATACACTCATTTTTGATTCCGCGATGTAAAAAAAGTGCATCGTGGCATAGACAATATAGAGCTCACTGAGGTATTGATAAAAAAAATTGGGACGAAATTTGTTGAGAAATATTTTTGATCGATATAGATATTCACAAATTTATAATTTGAACTTTCACTACGTCTTATAAAAAGTAATTTTAAGTTACAGTTTTCTTTTTTAATTGAATTTTTATAGTAAAAAAAATTACTTCGTTAACATTTGCTATCTTTTTATATGAGTTAGAGTTGTTAGATATCTTTGAAGTGGGAAAGTTTGAATGAAGTGGGAAAAACAAAAAAATAAATAGTTTATTATTTATGATTACTATCTGAATTCCTTTAGCCCGCCGTGTGACACCAAGCTGAATAGAATAGTACCACCCTCTTTTCTTATCGAGGTGTCGTAAAAGGCGACTAAGGTAAGTCGACCCGCCGTGTAGTATCCGGCTGAGTAGAATAGGCCACCCTCATGTCTCACCGAGGTGTCGTAAAAGGCGACTAAGGTAAGTTGACTCACCGTGTGGTATTCGGTTAAGTAGAATGGACCACCCTCTTTCTTATCGAGGTGTCGTAAAATACGACTAAGATAAGTTGACGTCAGGCAGGCGGCCAGTCGTAAAATACGTAGCCAAATCATGTGACAGCATGTTTATAACATGTTGTGCCGACCCCACTTAGAGTGGGATAAGGGCAGGAAGATGATGATATCTGAATTCCTTTACAACATTTTTATCCCGATCCCGATACTTTATTAGCTTATGGTTAGCTATTCGAACATTTGTTTGTTAGCAATACATGTTTAGTAGTAGTGTGATATTTGCACACGTGATGTTATATCAAGGTCTGCCCATGCCAAATTCAAATTTGCAAACACCGACGACGTGTCGGTAAATAAAATTATATCGTAATAGTGAGTTTAGTGTTTTCCTTCTAAATGACGTAGTTTTCATATGTAGTTAGCAGAGACTACTGTTACATATAATATAGTTATAAATTATCTATAATTTAAAATTTGCCACTTATACAATAAACTGGTTTTATTTATTTGTAAATATTTATTGGAACAAATATAGATTTTTTTGGGACTCGTGTCCAAAAAAAATCTATTGATAATCTATTGATAAAACATCGGTGAGTAAATCGCAGGTCTACATCGGTTTCAGTAAGGTAAAACTTGTAATAATAATTTTCAAAATTTATGAAAATATTAAACACACTAAAAAGAAGAAATAAACAAAACGTCGATAATCTTAATTTAAATATTGGTGGGTTAGTCTCATGCCTTAGCTATATCCAAAATAATTAATATTGAGTAAAATGAAAATATTATTTTATGTGTTTTAATTTTTGTAGTTTCGACAAATAAAAAATATTCAACACAGATTTAATCACTGTGAATTTAAGTAATATCAATCTTATGTTTCCTGCAAACTGTAATACAAATATTAAAAATTAGCTGAATTTGACTGTGACTTTAGGGTTTAGCTATTATTGATTCTGATCCCCTCATATATTACTTACGATCTTGAGGATTTAAATTGTTTGACTTGTAATACAAAGTCTATTGTTACCAAATTTATTTATGTAAATATGTGCTACTTAATGTAATCGTAGTTGATCACTAGAATTGTAAATTGTAAGTTATATATAGTAATACCACAAACATGTTGTCATATGATTTGGCTACGTATTTTACGACCGGCCGCCTGCCTGACGTCAACTTACCTTAGTCGTATTGTCACACGGTGGGATTAACTTACCTTCGTCGTATTTTACGACACCTCGGTAAGAAAGAGGGTGGTCCATTCTACTCAACCGGATACCACACGGCGGGCCGTCTTACCTAAGTCGCCTTTTACGATACCTCGGTAAGAAACGAGGGTGGTCTATTCTACTCAGTCGAGTACCACACGGCGGACGGCATCTCAGAGAGAAAAAGGTTTAATTTATGTTGCAAAAAAAACTTATGTTTTTTTCTTTAATATATTTGTTTATATTTATAAACATAATACCAAATGAAGTTTTAAATATTGCGAACTTTTATCTGTAACGTAATACGTTGTATATTTGCATAACAAAACAGTTCCATTACTATGTCGCTCGACTTACGTAAGACGCGTTCATAGCATTGTTGGACGATTGTTAGCGTTGTTTTCATACATATGTGTTATCTACTTTTAAATATTGAATTGTAGAGCCTGCTAGTTAAATTATTTATGTAATATACAATTTTTAACATGATTATTGAGATTATTTTCGAAAAGTCACTTATATAATAGTTCAATATATAAATATATTGTAAATGACAATTCAGATAGGTAGGTCCTGTATTTTGAAAACGATGGTAATCGCCGGATATAAGAATGAGTTATCGTTTGGGAATTTACGAGACACTGATATTTGAGAATATTTTTTTGTAAATAGTACTGGTAATTTTTTCGGCCCGTGTTTATGGGTGATATATTGCTACGAAATTTTTTCATTCAGATATACAACGGGTGGAAGAAATAGAAAACTCATCAATCATTCAAAAATTGTATATTTTTAGTAATTAGCGTTTTATTTTCTGTTGTGTGCATTCTTTAATTATATTTTTTTGTTGCAGCAACAGAAATTTGGTTGTGGCGATTATGAACCTCCAGCCAAACTACAATGTGGCGGTGGCACCAACGGTGGAGGAACAGGCGAAGGGCTCACGAAGTTTTCCGTTGAAATCGTGCAGCAGCTCGAGTTTACCACTTCTGCGGCGGACTCACAGCCGCAACAGATCTCAACGAACGTAACGGTGAAAGCACTCGCGAACGCGGTGAAAACATCCGGCTCGCCGCCGCCGCCGCAACCTCCGCGCGTACCCTCGCCGTTGGACTGCGAGCGAGAATGCAAAGCGGAATGCAAATCTGAGGTAGCCGATGACGAATTTGTTGGGCTCGACGAGTGTGCGGCGGCATTGGAACGTGACGCGGCTTCAGCTTTCCCCGGTCTCGCTGACCTAATCGGTGAGGATGATGGAGATGATGCCTTCGAGTACCTCATTACTGAGATATCTGAGTATCCCGAGCTGATGAAAGATTTCGATCTTGACGGTGGAAAAGTTAATGGTGGCGGAGGTATGGGACTCGAACCACCTGAGGGGGAACCGGCGCCTCGCCCTTATGGTGGCGGAGAAATGTCTCCCGCGGCGCAAACTTTGAAACATATGGCTGAACAACACCAGCAAGCTACGGGAGGTGATTGGGCTCGATATCGTGGTTATGGAGGATATAGGCCTCGGCCTACACAACCGACGCTAGATCATCTCCACATGTCGCAACAGCAGCAACTCCATTTATCGCAGCCTCATCATAATTTACAAGTAAGTGCACTTTGAAGTTCTACCTTTCTTCGTATATTATTGCCTATACCATACATTTATAGAATTAGGTGTTACTTTGCGGAGGTCCATAATACAAAAGTAATGCTAAAGTAATGGATTATAGCAAAATAATACTCTCATTACTTCTCATTACTTATTTACTTTCATTTACATATCATACCAGTTTTTTATTAGATGTATAATTTTTTTGGTCATAGTTAAAGTATATATATAACCAAATATTAATTTGCACTTTTATACTTCTGATTATCATATTACTTATCAGGAATCTACCAAACTCTTTTCGATTTATAAACATTCAAAAATTTAAAAGAGGACTGTTCTTTCAATTTCGCGCGCAATTTTTTTGAAAAGGAATTGATATGACAGTTCCGGTAAGTATACGTCGCATTTGACGCTGGAGGGTACAACACTGTTGGCAGTGAGTCCTCGTCAGTTACTTGGCCCTCGATAAAACGCATTGCCATGAATCGCTTTTAGTAATTGGAAGTCTTATTTATCAGGTAATTTATGACGTAAAAGGACATAAAAAACATAGGAGTCTGGTGTGGTATCGACCGGGGAGTGAGTGCGCGCGCTGCCGAGTGGCGACCGTTCGAAGACTGCGAAGGGTTAGAAACGAGTGGGACGCGACTATCCCTACCGTCTTCCTCTAGTGGCGTCTACAACCAACCTATGCCAACTTATACAGATTGACTGAAATAATCCAAAAATAATTTTATTATTATAAAGTACCAACCCATTTACACACGATTACATTATCGCAAAATAGGCGCCTTGTGTGGGTGTAATATGCAATAATTTACACTTCATTTGTTATCTAATGTTATTGTCACTGCATATGTGATGACAATAATAACAATAATATTTACATTTTTCAGCTTTTCTTCACTTAAGTCGCGCGCAATTTAGCACAACTATTCGAACAATATAATACTACACGAAGTCCGTTGATAAATTTAAGTTTACTCAAATATGAATAGAATTTTAGGAAGGGAAGGATTATACGATTAGGTAGGTACACGACCTATAGGCTTTTGTTCTTTTTTGGCTTAAGGAGTTTTGTATCACACATAAACAAGTACATGAGTCTAAAATAGAATTCGCAATTTGCAGATGTTTTAGGACCACATGTTTGACTTCATTAATACTCTTAATAACAGAACTGTTATGAATATAACTTTTTACGTATTTTGCTTTTTGGTTACTATTTATAAAGATAATATTGATGGATTTTTTCAAATAAAGTTTTAAAATTTATTTAGGTTTAATCTTATAACATATAAAAGTATCAAACTGAGTGGAATATGTATAAATATTCAAAACTTCCTACTGCCGCCATTCACTTTAATAAATAATATGCAATTTTTGAGATATGCTATTATTAGCAAGAGCTGTGTTAGCCCAGCGGTGAGGCCGTGCGAATCTCTCGAGAGGATCATGGATTCAAAAACCGGGCAGAGACTAACGAGTTTTTCTGTTAAAACTTAAGTGAAAATGAACTTCATCACACATTTTCCTGCATAGAAAATCATCGTGCTGAAATCTGCGTAATTAATTCTTAAGAGTTATAGGAATATTTGCGCAGCGTGTTGGGTCTTAGATCCATCCCTTCTCTCCAAAAACAGAGAGAGAGAGCCTAGCAGTGAGATGGTAACAAACTGTTACTTTACTTTTACATTTTTAATAGTAACTTTCATATTACAATGTTATACTATTCGTTATATACATATACCTGATTTTAATGTCTAAATACGTGAATCGAAATTATTATATTCTCAATACTTTTCAGGAGATTTCTAGGTTTCTAGTAAAAAAACACTATAGACTTAGATCGATAACACATACACAAAGAGGAACGCGACAGATGACATCAGATCATTTGAATGGAATAAAAAATGTAGTCACCCGTACGTTTACTTCCTGCATTGAGAACACGTGTCCACAGTCATCTCGACACTCCCTTAATTAAAAACGCTCCAATTTTATATGTATACCGTACACAGAACTATAGGTAGTACTGTACTGTCTAGTTTATATTATGTGAAAGTGTTTTTATTTTACTTGATTACTTAATTTATTTAAGCATCTATTACATGTGACGTGGACAAAATCCCGGGTAATGTCTGAAAGTTAAAAAACCAGAAGTTATTACAAATATCTTTAATATTTAAATGAGTTAATTTGATTTAAAATAGATATATAGGTATATTTTCTGAATCTCGGAAACGGCTCCACCGATTTTCATGAAATTCAGCAATAAGGGGATTTTGGGGGTCAAAAATCGATTTAGTTAGGATTCATTTAAAAAAAATGTTTTATCCCTGTTTTCGGCCATCGAACAAACTGCAAAAAATTTAAATAGATTGTAAAGCTTAAATTTAATGTCATTTGTCAAGTTGTTACAGCGCAATGGTAAACGGGCGGATTAAATATATAAAAAAACCTGGGTTCAAGTCCCACATGTCACCGACCTATCATTTTATAATAATAACTTGCTTAAACTATAAATTATATTTTATGTTTTTAAGAAAAAATTATGTTAATGTTATAATTATTCTTTATTAGCACCTGTTGTTTAGACACCTTTTGATTATAAATCAAAGTATAGTTATTACGAAAGTAGCATTTGATTAACATGTTTATTATTAGAATGAACTTTATGCTTGATGTGAGCTGTGGGTGTTGATGACGTCTGCTCGTGGGCGTACTATACGAACCGTTAGACTAACGATCCTTGACGTCACGATACAACAAAATCATTACTTGTAATATGCTTTTTTTTATTAAAGCTTATTATAATTTCACATAGGAACATTAGTACGAAAACAATAGAACATTTTATATATTCAATTTAAAATCCCTGAATGTAACCAATGTGTTTGACAAGAAAGTAATAAGTAGTTCTTAATTTATAGAATAAGGCGTCACTTGTTAGAGGTCCGGAATACAAAAAGTATCTGCGATATTTATTTATCACCTCAATTTTTAACGTGGATTATAGCAAAATAATAATTTCATTACTTTTTGCTTACAGTAATTAAAATTTTTCGAAAATAATGAATCAACAAAGAATCCGCGCTTTTGTAAGACAGAATAAATTTAGAACAATAGATTTTTCCTACGACATACGAGATAAAGAATGTGGCGATGGGAATAAAATATCTAGTATGTAAATGAGTTTTTTAATAACTATTTATAGGCATTAATTTTTGCTCGTTTACATTTCTGTCTGTTTCTGAATATTCGTACCAGGCGTGAATAACTAAACAAGTCAAAAACACACACTTTCCATATATATGTTTACGTTTAGTATACGTTTAAGAGAGTAATTCATAAGTTTGTGTCTGCGATATACAAGACTTATCGACTTCACTGAAATATTCACCATATAAATTAAGCAATTCTAATGCCTATTATGATTAAACATAAAAGGACGTAAGTTGACTTATAGATATAAAAGCTTTTATCCGCAACCTCGTTCGCGTGGACTGTTGTCGCGTTATCACGATTGATAATAGATGGCGCTTTTCAATGCCATCCTATTCCTGCAGAATCTACAGCATTTCTATAGCCTATATGTTAAATCGATGTATAAGGAATAATTGTACCAAATTTCATCGATATTGGTTTAGCGTATTTGCCTTGAAAGAGTAACATACAGACAGATACATTCATACTCACAAACTGTTGCATTTATAATATTAGTTGGATTCACACCTGATACGGATATTATATTGTATACATGACATCATCATCTTCCTGCCCTTATCCCACTCTAAGTGGAGTCGGCACAACATGTTATAAACATGCTGTCACTTGATTTGGTTACGTTTTTACGACTGGCCGCCTGTCTGACGTCAACTTATCTCAGTCGTATTTTACGACACCTTGGTAAGAAAGAGGGTTGGTCTATTCTACTTAACCGGATACCACACGGTGTGTCAACTTACCTTAGTCGCTTTTTACGACACCTCGGTAAGAAATGAGGTTGGTCTATTCTATTCAGCCAGATACCATACGGCGTATATTGTATACATGACATATTGCTAGTTAATATTAATTAATTTCGAATTGAACTCAACTTAATTGCAAACAACCGTTTATTTTGTGTCGTGTGAACTATAACGGACAAACCAGTTCAGCTCAACATAGGTTTCACATCGGTTAGTTTGCGTTATTGTAGGCGCACGTCGTGATAGCAATCCTCGGCCGCGCGGAAAGGCGATGCGCGACTAGATAAACGATTCCGTTAGTTCGTCTGTCTGTACAATAGAACTTAGCGGGCTATTACGCATATTATATCGCAGCGAGTGGCAGATCGACTGAGCGGTGCGGGGCGTAGAACTGGTTTGAGCGTCGGCTGGTGTTTGGAGTTTGGACGTACGCTCATCTCTTTAAACTGGCATCTGTCACCCGTGAAGATTTCGTGCCTCGCTAAATGTGAAGCAACACGTAAGGTCGTTAAGGACATTATTAAAAGTATCTGAATGACAGAGCATTGCTCGGTAAATTTTAAATTTTAAAATAATGTAAAAAAAAATTGAAAAGAAAAATTAAAAAATAATAGGGCAGATGGGGCTCGTTCCTATGTATTTTCACCTCTCTAGACCGCCCGTTCTCCCCCAAAACCCCCTACGTGCTGAATTTCAGGAAAATCGTTGGAGCTGTTTCCGAGATTCCGAATATATATATATATATATATATATGATAAAAAAGAAAGAGAGAATGGAAGTATAAGATAAAGCATTCTATTTCATAACTAAGCCGGTTGTCTCTTACCAAATACAAAAACGAACACATTTACCCGCAAAACTAAGCCGACTGCACACATTATTTGAGCGCGAATTTGAACATATTCGACTTTATTACATCACTTTTTAAATGTCGTAATCCCTAACACATTGAAAAAGATTGCAAGATTTTTTTTGTCTGGCCTGAGGTAAGTTGACGTCAGGCAGGCGGCCGGTTGCTAAATACGTAGCCAAATCATCTGACAACATGTTTCTAACATGTTGTGCCGACCCACTTAGTGTGGGATAAGGTCAGGAGGATGATGAGTAATTTTTACATAATGTGGCATAAAAACCTTTTGTTTTATTGTCATTTATTCTTCAATGAATCAATTTAATCACATATTCGGACCAGAACGGTCATGGCACCGTCCATTCCATTCCAATTGCCTAAATAGATATCCGCAATAACAGGTTTCGCCATAGAAAGAGATACATGTTGATATGACTATACAAATGAAGTTAACTTTAATTGGGTATTAATCAATAAGTTTAATGCGTTTCTACTGAACATGTCAAATCTTAGCATCTATAAATTACTTCTCAACGTCATAGGTGAATATTTGTTATTACTTTAGTTTGAACAAAACTATTATCCCAAATACCTGAGCTTTATAAATATTTTTTTTTATTATCTGGAACAAACATTGACTTTATCTACTAAGAGTGATAGTCGCAGCTTCTTTCTTTTTAACTTATAATATTAAAATACCAAAAATGTTTATTACATATTGCCAAAAGAAATACGGGAATTTTCATCGCATATTTTGCCAGATAAAATTTTTATTTATTCGTGTAAATAAGATTTATATAATAAAATAGACTTCCCTTTTCGACTGGCCCGTTGGCGCAATGGGTAGTGACCGTGCCTTCAGCTCCATGGATCGCGGGTTCGATAACCCGCCGAGGGCCAACATTTTCTATAAATCAATTTGTTGGTCTTTGGGTGTATATTTGTATTTAAGTATGTATTTAAAATATACAAGTATATATTCACCAGTTGTCTGTCTATCATAATACAAGTATTAAGTTACTTACTTTGGAGACGGACGACCGTGGTGTATCTAAGTGTCCCATATTTATTTAAAATAAACAAATTAAATTGGAAGCATATTTTGCATATATAAACTTTAATTTTTACCAAAATTCATTATATGGCTCGAGCGGACCAGCCGTAAAAGCGTAAAACAGACGGACTTTCGCACTTATATTAATATTCATTATGACCATTCTGTTACTCTTATCCCAGTCAAAGTGGAATCGGCACAATTGTCTTCATCTTCCATTTTCGTTTATCATTCAACTCCGGTACCATTCCTTATATATGCATATCATTCTTCTTTCGACCATCTTTTTTCGACCTTCCTCTAGTCATACGTCCATCCACATTTATATTTAAAACTCTTTTCGTGACCAATTATATCGATCATCATCATTCTCCTGGCCTTATCCCACTTTGAGTGGGATCGACACAACATGATATAAACACGTTGTTATATGATTTGGTTAGGTAATTAACGTCCGGCCACATGGCCAATTATATCCATATTAATATTATAAAATGCAAAAGTCTTTCTGTTATTTTTTCATGGTTTATCCACTAGAACAATATTAATGAATAAATTATAATAAATAAATAAATAAATAAATGAAATTTGGGACAATAAGGCTTATATACCGGGGTAACATATAGACAAAAAACAATTTCCGTTTTATCTTTCGGGAACAGGGAAAAACTCAAAATGCATTATTTAGGGTAATTAAATGCTTAACTTCGTTGAGCTTCGAAGTCGTTACCTCATACTTAAATAAACATATTTTTCCTTAACGTGGCGCAGTCATCAATAAGTTGCAATTTTGGCGTGCGGTTATTACGATTGTGTTTCAATTGAATCATGTACCTACGTTAATTCTAAATATAAAACGGTCTACATTTGTAATTCAATGAAATCATTTATTTCATGTCCATGTGAATTAAGATTATACTGAATCATAAGCTTAAACAAAAATGATTCTATTATGTACTGTAAGCAAATATAATTATAAAAACTCAATCTACCATATATGCAATTAATTTTAGTAGATAGTAACATATTTTACTGCAGTCAACTAAGCACCACGCACCAAGTAGCATGTTTAACATGTAATCAATCAATCAAATTGTTTTTTTTTAAGAGTATCCTTTAATTTTCTTGCTGGTTTTTCTCGGTAGGAGAAAAGTTTTAAATCATTGGTAGCATCTTTTTTTAAATATTTGACCATTCAAAGTACTGGAAACAGTCTACTTGAATAAAGAATATTTTGAACTTGAATTTTTTATTGTGGACTGACGTAATAACAATTTCCTTTGTACGAAAGGTATCTGCCGCGCAGCACATGCAAGTGAGCAGCAACGGGTCGGGACACGTTTCCGCTGCTGCCCAACAGGGGATGTATGCTACTTTCCAGCACCAAGGGACACCTTCGCCACAACATCATCAAGGTAAAAGGCAAATTATCATTTACAATAAAAAAAAGCACCGGGTGACATGTGGGAATCGAACATAGATTTCGGACCTTTTTTGGTCAGCGCGTTACCATTAAACTGCATTTGACAGCTCAAATTATAAGTTGCTATCTATTCCTATTTTCGTAGTTTTTTAGTGCCCAAAAACAGGGATAAAATGAGATTTTTTTAAAAATAAAACCTAGCTAGACCAATTGTCTTCTCCAAAACCCCTACATGCTGAATTTCAAAAAAATCGTTGGAGCCGTTTCCGAGATTCAGAAAATATATTTGTATATATAGATACAAGATGAACTCATTTAAATATTAAAGATAAAACCCCTACATGCTGTATTTCAGGAAAATCTTTGGAGCAATTTCCGTGAATTAGAAAATATATTTAGATATATACATACAAGATTAACCTTATTTAATTACTAGCGGCCTACCCTGCTTCGCACGGGTATAAAATATATAGCCTATGTCACCCAGTGAAAAAAATGATTAAAATCGATCCAGTAGTTTTAATTTAGGTATTCATTACTGCCCGTGGCCCGCACGCGTTAAATTTGAAGAAAAACAATTCCCCTCTCCCAAAGAAATCAAGAAGATTTCCTGCTATATCTAATATCTAAATTCATATACTACATATTTACATTTTACATTTTCCCCTATATATTTTATGTTTAAAATTAATTACAGAATGTCTTTATATACAACATTCATAGCTTTGTTATCATTAGACAATACAAAAATGTTTTCTTTAGAGGTTACTCTTAAAAGAGCGACATTTAGTTGCGCGTCCGATCGCTGCTAAATTCGAAGTGCTATAGGGCGAAGCGCGGCCTCCTCGCGGGATTTTAAATCAGTGATATCTTCGAAAATGTTCATTTAAATTACATGCTGTAAACGGTCATATTGATCTATATTAAATCAACAATGTATTTAAGGTACTTAATTGGATAAGGATTAATGGCTATATTGTATAAAAATTGCTTCGAAAATAAGGCATTATTTTTCGTAAAAAGTTACTGACAAAAAATGCTATTGTGTGTTATCTATAAGAGATAGACATATACCATCGCGGACTTTTCTGTAGACCATTTCAATGTGTACAAATACTTAGTATGTAGCATGTGTTTGCAATGTAAGCGGCAAAAAAGTAATTATTTACGACATCACATTAGAAACCTCAAAAATTACAGTATTTCTCTACTCCATATTGAATGTTATTATACATATAAACCTTCCCCTTGAATCACTCTATCTATTAAAAAAACCGCATCAAAATCTGGGATATAAGGGACAAACAAAGAATGTGACTTTGTTTTATACTATGTAGTGATAATCCTTATAGCATGATTCAGTATTCACGCGCGATGGCTTATTATTAGCGTATTTCATGTATAACTTTGGTGTTTCTATACCGATTTCAATGATTCTTTTTTTATACAATGGTTAATACTATTAACTTTTTTATTTAGGGATGACTGAGAGTGATATAAACGTAGGAGTAGACAAATATAACCAGAAAGCTTCGAACTGCTAAGCTATCGGGAGTTACACGTGTTATTGTGAGTCAACCATAAAAGATAGACATATGCTGTCGTGGGATATTTTTTATATAATTTTAAGGAGAACATTTCCGTCATACATGATTTCTGTGTAGCTTTAACCATCAAGGTTGCACACGCGACGGAAGCTTAAAAAATGGAGTAACTTCTCCCGTTTTCCCAACATTTCCCTTCACTGCTCTGCTCCTATTGATTGCAGCGTGATGAAAAGTATACTATAACCAGCGCAGGAGTATGAAAAAAAATTGTACCTAGTTTCGTTAAAATCCGTCGAGTAGTTTTTCTTTCTATAACGGTTATACAGACAGACAGACAGACAGACAGACAGACAAAAATTTTACTGATTGCATTTTTGGCATCAGTATCGATCCCTAATCACCCCCTGATAGTTATTTTTGAAATATATTCCAGTTACAGAATTGACCTTTCTACAGATTTATTATAAGTATAGATAGATTAATCAATAGTAATATTACTGTGCTATGGCTAGAACCGTTGGGCCTTGATGCAGGAGTTGCCACACTGAAAATGCAGAATCGGTGGAATCCCCTAATAGCCAGAGAGACGATGTCAAAAAGATCACCTCAAATCGTTTTATGTAATTTCCTAACGAGAGGCCTACGTTCCACATGGGGGCAATTTTGAAAATGGACTCTACACGATTTTAACCATATCGCTCCGGATCATTCAAATGCAATGTGAGATTTCGGTGCCAAATTTAACGAAAAAAGCAAAATTGTCTTCCTAAAACCTATTATTCAAGTTTCTTAAGTAAAGAATTGTTTATTATTAAAAGATGTACATGTTGCAAAGAGGGGCATAAGATTTTAAAAGGCTTAAATGGGGCAGATACAAAAACAATTGCGAGACACTGATCTAAGCGGTTCAAATTGTATGGCATCGAAATCTTGAAGATGCCTTGTTCATCAGTAAACTATATTTAAGCAATATTTAGGTGTCCGATTCCAATTGCGTATAAAAATTTAAGCGTTTAATTTCCACATGTCTATGTCAAGTAATTATTATTATTAAAGCAATAAGAATAATATAATTTGTTTATTTTATAAATTTTATTTACTCGAATAATTTATTAAAAGAGAGAGGAATAATTTATTTCAAGAATAATTTATTTAACGAATAATTTATTTCAAGAGGAGGCTTCTTGGTGTATGTTATTCGCCGATGACATTGTACTCGTCGGAGAAAATGCAACTGAGGTCCAAAGCAGATTGGCGAAATGGCACAACCAGTTGGAGAAAGTCGGCTTAAAAATCAGTCGTACTAAAACTGAACATATGTACTACGATTTTAGTGGGACCTCCAATTTCTCCCCGATCGGTTTGGATGGGAACATTTTGCCAGTCTGCTCTGATTTTTCGGTACCTTGGTTCGCTTTTTCAAAACGACGGTGAAATAGATCGAGATGTGGGTAAAAGAATGAATGCAGGATGGATGAAGTGGCGGCAGGTCTCAGGCACAATATGTGACCCTCGAATGCCCTTTAAAGTTAAGGGAAAAATTTATAAAGCAGTAATAAGACCTGTCGTATTGTATGGATCAGAATGTTGGGCAATGAAAAAGACGGATGAAGGAAGAGTACATGCAAATGAGATGAGAATGTTAAGGTGGATGTGTGGTGTGACAAAACTGGATAAAATACGAAACGAGTATATAAGGGGAAGTCTGAAAGTTGCGCCCATTATAGAAAAGTCGAGAAGTGCAAGATTGAGATGGTATGGACATGTAATGAGGAATGATGAAAATCATGTGACCAAACGTGTGTTAAATTTGAATGTGGATGGATATGTGCCTAGAGGGAGGCTTAAAAAAGATGGTTGGATTGTGTGAAGTATGATATGCATATAAAAGGAGTGGCGCCAGAGTTGACGAAAGATAGGACAGAATGGAAGAGAAAAACATGTTGTGCCGACCCCACTTAGAGTGGGATAAGGACAGGATGATATACATATAATTTATTATTTTTGTTGACTCTGTACGCATTGCTTTCACGTTGCTTTTGCCTTGATATATACACAAATGTAGGAAAAAACCACGCTAATTGATGAACTATTAGCGTAAATGAAATAACATTGTATAATAGCGTTTAATAAAGCAGCACGCAAATTCTTTGTTTCTAGTCGTCCACCTATTCTAATTGAGCATTTTCGAATATGTTAGAAATCAAAAAAAGTTTTTTTTGTCAGTTATATTGTAATTTATATGCGATTCAGAATGTGTGTTACCTATACTTAAGTTCACTATTAACCTATTTTTTTAAATAGTATGTTAGCCGGTTGTTTTTCGTGTTTTATGTATCTATATTTTTTTTAAACGATTTAATTGAACTTAAACTTTAAATTAATAAAAAACACGAACATTTATTATAGGTAAAGTCAAACAGTTTTACCCAACATAAAGAAAAAACTACACATCTCTAACACTTGCTTGATGTGTTTATCTGAACAAGATACCTTGACAACCCAGCATCTAATAGTCGCGTCAAGTCCGCGTTTCGAACAGGATTTTGAGTGTCCAATTCAGTCATACGTATATAATTTATTTATTACATACATTTTATTAATTAACGCTTTGTAGTATCCGGCTAAATAGAATAGTACCACCCTCATTTCTTACCGAGGTGTCGTAAAAGGCGACCAAGGTAAGTCGACCCGCCGTGTGGTATCCGGCTGAGTAGAATAGACCAACCTCATTTCTTACCGAGGTGTAGTAAAAGGCGACTAAAGTAAGTTGACCCACCGTGTGGTATCCGGTTTAGTAGAATAGACCACCCTCTTTCTTACTGAGGTGTCGTAAAATACGGCTGAGGTAAGTTGACGTCAGGCAGGCGGTCGGTCGTAAAAACGCAGCCAAATTATGTCACAGCATGTTTATAACATATTGTGCCGACCCCACTTAGAGTGGGATAAGAGCAGGAAGATGATACATTTTATTAATTAAACGTGAAAATTAGTATTAGGTAACGTACCATTGCGTGCTAAGATTATTTTTCATAACACACTCAGTACAATGCACCAAGGGGGATGTGTGTACCGGCTAGCCCGTGCTTCGTTTTATCGCCGATATGATTGAAAACATACCTTATGTTGACGTGTTAAGTCTGGTAGCAATTGTGGAACTGCAGAAGTCGTTCGGTTGATCTGTTAACGGGGGGAGGGTATTCTGAGGTTGACGATCTGCGAGAATGCGCCAAGCGCACATCGGGGATGACATAGATTGAAGTCTTCATTGCATTCAACTTATAAGCGGTTTTAGTTTTTTTTTTTCATGCTACCGTATGTTTACAATATGCGATATGAACCCTAAGAAAACTTGAATTCATTAAAGTTTTGTGTCAATATATTTCATATATTGAATATTTATAAATTAATTGATATAAATTTACAACAATAACAGTTACGTCTTCCATGGCCATTAAATGTAACATTTTTATTTATGTTGTTACACAAGTATCTGTTACGAACTTAAGATTTCACTTGAGCAATATAAAAATTTTGTTGCTTGTCTAGTTTCTTTGCCATTTCAGTTTTGAAATGTCGATCGTTATGGATCGCATTAATTCGGCAAAGAGTTTATTTTAGCTAGATTATTCTAATGATCTTAACTTCTCAGGAATATAAGAAATACTGACTGCTCGTTTTTTTTAAATTTGCCATTTTCATAATTGCACTCCCAATTATATTTTTAAAATTTTCAATTATATTTTAATTATTAATGAAAACTGATTGAAAATTATGGATAATTGACATATTCTGTAGTCTGTAATTAATTAGGTTATATTCATATATAACTTTTTTTTTAATAATTTTGAATATCATTGAGATTCTAGTCTCCTTGTTGGTAGAAAATACAGATAAAAACTTTTGGCTGTTTACCTCCACTTGCTTGATGCTTGCTTTGCCTAAGCCCTCTTATGACCATTTCAAGACATGTCATCCTTCCATAAAGGCTTGGCAAGCAAGAATTGTTTTTTTGAAGTTTTGTTCTTCTAATGTGAACTTTACCTTGTAAGTTGGTTTAGGCGCAATAAAAAGTATTACTTGTTATACCTGTTGGCTATCGCGATTTCCGGTAATATAACGCAAATCGTGCTTTATTTTATGATGTTGTTTATATTGTATTACACATTAAATAATGGAATTATTTGCTATATTTCATCATCATCTTTCTGCCCTTATAAACATGCTGTCACATGATTTGGCTGCGTTTTCACGACCGGCAGCCTGCCTGTCTTCAACTTTCCTCAGTCGTATTTTACGACACCTCGGTAAGAAAGAGGGTGGTCTATTCCACTAAACCGGATACCACACGGTGGGTCAACTTACCTTAGTCGCCTTTTACGACACATCGGTAAGAAATGAGATTGGTACTATTCTACTCAGCCGAATACCACACGGCGGGTCGACTTACCTTAGTGGCCTTTTACGACACCTCTGTAAGAAATGAGGGTGGTACTATTCTATTCAGTCGGATACCACACGGCTATTATTTGCTATATTTCATAGTGGTTTATTTTTCAAACCGATGTGCTTCGCCGCGAATTGAATTTCGCCGTTTTAAACCACACCTTTAACCTAACTTTTCCCCGCATTTATCTCAATAAATCGAGATATATTCCCTCATCGGATATATAATACTATGTAATACGCCTCACAAATTTAACAAGTTGCAGAGGTCACCACTCACCAGTCACCTAGCAAATTTGATTGGCTGTGTTTTTTGCAATGGTAGCATATATTAATTCAACACACATATATTACAACACTGTTACAAACAATCATTTCAAGTCACTCGTTACGTGACTTTTATCACAGCGCGATACCGAATATTATTAGATTACATAAGTCAATTCGTTACTAACTGTAGATCTAATTTGTCTATATATTTTAAAAATTGCAGAAGAGTTTGTAATCGATCGATCTTTTTTTTATTAAATATCAATCGTTTATTTATATACTCGCGATACAAATATTACATTACATTATTACATTATCCTACAAGTAACAATTTTACGTCGCTCGTTACGTGGTTTAAGTCACGCTGTGAAAATTTGTTAGATTACGCAATTTGTGAGTAAACTTATAGCATGGTGTGATTCCTGTTATGAATATCTTAGTATTAATAAAAAATTATAACTCTTATAAAGTGCAAAAGAGTTTTATGTTTTACTAGGTGCGCCCCGTAGTTTCTGTCGTAGTACACAAGTTATGTAAAAAATAACATAGTTATCAATAGTTACTTGGTTATAGACGAACTAAGAATTACATCTATTACTACTTATTATAAAATAAAGTCCCCGATAGCTATATGTCTGTGATCGATTTTCTCAAAATCTACTGAATTGATCGTTTCACGGTTTTGCTTTAAGATAGTGCAATACTTCCGGATGGTTTAGGTTAATAATGTGTTACAGTACTTATTCAAATCATGTAAAAAGGACGCGCGGTTTAAAAAAAAACTCACTTGCCGGGAGCTTTAGGGCGCGTGCCAACCATAACCAACAGAGATACACTAGTAATGTACTAGAGAATTGTAGATCTAAAAAAATACTACAAAAAAGTCTGCGACAGCATATCTCTATCTCTTAGGTTTAACTTACAATAAGTAGTAGACCACGCGGGCGAAGTTGCAAACACAGCTAGTAACAAATATAAGAGAATAATTCAATTTATTTATTAAATTTCAATTTGTGTTTACCTATCGGAAGAGTAAAGCGCTAACAACAAACACGACTCCACATACTTTTGTTTCTAAAATATCAATAAATTAAAATATTCCATTATTATACAAAGTATCGAATTTACATTTGTGTGGCAAGCAAACTTCATCGGAAAGCTAGTGATTTTTTTATAACTTCGAGTTTTCTAATCATATACCTATTTGCATGTTGGTGATACGAAATTGGAAAATCGATATTGTTTTCTAATTTAAAAATTTTATTGCACTCTCAATGGCATATTGTGTTATCACATTTTCCCCAGTCAATGCTATGTTGATAAGGAAAAATATGTTCATGTCACAGCCTCGTATTTAGCTATTTATTACTTAGGAATAAGTAAGTATTGACAGCGCAGCAAAGATTTGATGGATATGTATAACTATATAGGTAATTTTAATTATGACAGTTTAAGGGAACACATTTTTAAAACATAAGGAAAAATGAGTTCTGAATATAACATTTACCGCCATACAATCAAATATTTCTGTTTAATAATGTATGAAATCTAGAAATCAATAGAATTGACTCAATTAAGTAAGTATTTGAGCTCTTTTGGTCTAAGATTTGAAGAGAGCATATATGCATCGCAAACCTATGGCTCCGAAAGTTTTTTCTAACTATGGACCTATTATGAATGTCACTTAGCAAGCAATGTCACATGTTATTTGTGTTTCTAAATGGTAAAATCAAAACTTGATGATTCATAAAAAAAAATAATCACGAAGTTAAATGCCACTTTAACTTTAGGATCCCAAAGAGTTAGAATTGTGACTCTGTACTATTAGACAAAGAAACAAGAGTAATCATCACAAGACTAAATACATAGTACAATATACATAATTCAGATCCTAGAGTTCCCAAGTTTCTATCTATAAATTTGAGAACCAATCTGTCTTCAGCTTTTTTACACTATATGTCGCTTAAATGATAATGAATGGGGTATATGTAGTATATTCCAGAAATTTACTTGGAAGATAAGAATGTGTGGATATAGCTCGCTTAGACCCTGTACAAGACAGTTATGACTAAATGTAACTAGTCATAATAATTATATTTTTAAAAGAGCAACCGTCGAGTTTCTTGCTCGTTCTTCTTGGTAGGAACAGCTTTCCGAACCAGCAGTAGAGTTGACGATTCAAAAGCAACTTGTTTACAAGTTTATTTGAATAAAGAATAATTTGAATTTGAATTTATTGCAACTTGATTTTTATACAATCCCAAACTAAATAGCCTATAGATAGATATACTTAATGTGTCTATTAGATTTAGATATTTTAGTCTATTCGTAGAGGTGAAGACAAGGACCATTCACTTTTTAAGAAATCATTTGATTTAAATATTATTATTACTACGTGCCTAAAGTTACTGAAGTTAAATTTAATGTGGCGATATTTGTCAGTATCACGCCCATATCATATGACACCTACGCGTATGATTACTCACCGCTTTATCTTTGTTTATTTATAAATACTCCAGTCCGTTCAGATTAGAGAAGAATGTTTAAATTTTTTAACTAATAACTCGGTCTCTTGAATTATATGTTATAATTCAAAGCGAACATAAAATAGGAAATATAGAAAAATATTTTTATATTTATATTTCGGCGACAAGTGTATAGAAAAAAGAAAAGATTATATTGATAAGCATTGTATATACAAGCATGATGTATAATGCTTATTATATACATGCTTACAGTAAGCATTATACATCTGTAGCCTGTTAACACGTGACAAAGTTTGAATTGGTCTTAGCAACTCAACGCAGCTTGAGTCGAAAAAAAAAAAAAATATAAAACTGTTTTTGTATGAAACTATTAATTACATTTTTCGATTTTTTGTCATATTATAAACTAGTCAACCTGAAATTTCAGTACTTTTGATTAATAAATAAAAAAATAATCTTTATACAGTCATAAAAATCCTGTTAGGATTTAAAAATTGAATAGTATACAATCTGATTTACTTTCACAATTCCTTTTTTTATTTCGGTTTGATACAACGATTTCATATTTAAGATTTGCTCCTTTCCTTTTAGATTGACGATGTAATTTGAAATTAGTTTTATATAACGAAAGAACAACCAAAGTTAACTACAAACGAAAAAGATTTTAAACTATGTGAAGCCCAGCTTTTAAGGCTGTACGTAAAAACTTGTACGAAACATAATGTTACAAAGGTTTCCATTATTCTCAGGGAGCCCATGCGACTCATATTCGGTGTCACAGACTCAAAATATCAACTTTTCACCATCTATGCGAGCCCGATCCAATGGCAACACGCAACAGAATAATGCAGGACCTGGTCAACAACCACTTGGTGAGTTTTTTTCTTTCATATCGAATATATGCTGTTAGACCGAATAACATACAGCGTCACAGGGCGGGAAGCTGCTAAGTTAAATAATATATAGAAGTAGTTGTTACTTCCGGTATTCCATAGTACAAATGATAGAACTATTTTGCTATAATACGCGTTTGTTTGGTAAGTTAAAGTATTGCCAGTATTTCTTGCAAGGATTTTTAATGTTTAATACAGTTGGAAATGATCCGAAGACTAAAAAATAACTATATTTATACAACGTCTATACATTAAGATGTAATGTGTCCTTTGGATTTATTTATAAATTTGTTTTATGTAGTGTAAATCTTTGTGTATATATATTCAGACGATTTACCTGAATATATCACACGGTTTAGGACATAACTTGCTAGTCTTTTTGGTAATTTCAGGATGATTATTTTCAATATTGTAATAAAACTATAGTATTAACTTTCCTTAAATATATTTCCGTACATTGTAATCAGTAATCTACGTTACAAAAGATCCCTCTTTTATATTATTATACATTTCCATCGAACACATCCTTCTTCTCGCTAGCCGCCATCCTATTCCCCCCGTCCGCTCAGTGTGGCCGCCTCCAAATATTCGTAATAGTTGGTAATTATTTGTTCAACTTTACACTCGTCCATCCTGAACGCGTGTATGTCCTCATGCACGGGATACCACTTTACACTCGGCAAAAGAAGACATTCAGAACCTGCATATAAATTTAAATTAATTTTACATATGGCCATTACTTTAAAGTGCAACTATGGATTACTACTTCTGTTACGGGTAAAAACTTAAGTGTTCTCCAAAATTTTTTTATTGACTCCCATTACTTTAATTTCACATTCCCATTAATACGACAACCTACCTACTACAATTCTTATAAATCTGCAATGTTTACTAATGTACCTATGTGTACATTTCGTTGGTGACAAAAACAATATTAAATTATGATGTTATCTGCTGTATACTAATTAAATTATTCGTTTATTAGAATGCAATTATAACTATAACAAACCATGTGATGCGTATAAAGGCTAAATTCTATATATATTTATACTGGCTTTTACCCGCAACCCCGCCCACGTAAACTGCTGTCGCGTAATTGGTCGGTTATAGATGACGCTTTTTTTTCATTCTATTCCTGCAGAACCAACATAAATTCTAAAGTCCACATGTCACTCCGGTGTACAACGGATAAATGTGCCAAACCCCACCAATACCGGCCCAGCGAGTCGGCCGCGAAAGAGTAACAACACACATACATCCATACTCACAAACTTCCACATTTACAATATTAGTAGGATGGTTGTCTACTTAAGTAGGGAAATACTGCACAGTGACGTGGCTTCGCAATGAGGGCGCGCTGATAACTGGGGCCGGGTTGCATGCGGCACTGCAGGCGGCGCGCTCGCAGCGCTCGGAACCGGTCGACTGCCCCAGCAGGACCGAACTCTGCTGGTTATTGTTGTGGAGCCCCTACAGCGAAATATATCATGCCCTAAAAGCACAAATCCAAATCATAAATACACTAAAAATAAACTTAAAGTCAATAACAATCGTACAGTAACAATGGCACCGTTTATCCCTCCTGTTGTTATGCTTTATCCAAGTCTAACCAGTCCAATTAGTTACCACTGCAACTTAAACGACACATCTACTGAGTCCTGGAGACGCCCAGACTTGTAGTTAGCTCATGTGATTGACTACTTGACAAATTTCCCCACGTAGTGCTACAAGATTCACTGCCGTCCCGACAGTGTCACCTGCTTTAAGCTACCAGTCGCTTTTACAAATCTGATATTATCCCTGAAAGGGATATCTATTTAAGCCTCAACTGCAGTTTCATCCTTACCCAATATCTTCCATCTTACCGGTGAGTACACCACAAGCCTTTCTCTTCTCCACACCCTGGACATGCCGAATCCTTTTTCATTTTTATCACTGATAGGCGCCCGCTTAGGTGTCGCCGACAGCCAACACACCCGGCAGCCGTCAACACACCCGGCAGCCATCGCTCGTCGTCGATTATCTCGGCACCAAACCACGGAGTGCGATGTCATCATCAAATCGCTTACTATCGTGACAGTAGAACAACAAAATCAACTTATCAAATCGCTTACTATCGTGACAGTACAACGTCCAAAAAGTACAGTATATGCGAACCATTCATTTCGTGACACTGATTATCGCAATATTGCACCCTTCAGTCACGGAGTGCCATGTAGATGGTACAACAACAAAATCAATTCATCAAATCGCTTACTATCGCGACAGTACAACGTCCACGGAGTACAGTGTATGCGAACCATTCATTCCGCGACACTGACTATCGCAACGTTGCACCTTTCAGTCACGGAGTGCGATGTAGATGGTACAACAACAAAATCAACTCATCAAATCGCTTACTATCGTGACAGTACAACGTCCACGGAGTACAGTGTATGCGAACCATTCATTTCGCGACACCGACTATCGCAACGCTGCACCCTTCAGTCACGGAGTGCGATGTAGATGGTACAACAACAAAATCAACTCATCAAATCGCTTACTATCGTGACAGTACAACGTCCACGGAGTATAGTGTATGCAAACCATTCATTTTGCGACACCGACTATCGCAACGCTGCACCCTTCAGTCACGGAGTGCGATGTAGATGATGCATTAACAAAATTAACTCATCAAATTAAATAATCTTTATTCAAATCACCTCTTTTAAGTACTTTTGAATCGTTAATGCTCAATATGTTTAATGAATCTACAATTCGTGCGTAATATTGCTCTTACCGAGAATAACCATCAAGAAACTCGGCGGTCAATCCTTTATACATTTTCAATTTCACATTATTAAACCTCAGTCTTGTCATTCCATAATGCAGAGCTGATAGTATTCTCAATCCAGATATTTTAATCATTCAAATAATATTCAAATATTTTTTTTTTTATATTCTTTATGTATAAGCATATTTCTTACACTCTTTCTGTACTAAATATAAAATCAATGCCATAACAAATATATCATCCGTATTAAGCTGTACTAGTTGTGCAGAAGAATTTATTTATATTTGAGGTTAGATTCGAATAACACTTTATATTGTCGGGGCAAAAAGCAACTCATTAATTATATGTTACTGTAGTTCGGCCATACTTACTAAACCACCCCATTCTAGCAAGTTTGTCTATTCACATCCTAACAGTAATATAATACTTTCTAACCCCTCAATTTCAGCAAGATTGTATATAAACATCCTAACAGTAACATAGTACTTTCTAACCCATCAATTCTAGCAAGTTTGTCCATATCAATACTACACAGTTACACAATACTCGCTAACCCATACATTTTAGCGAGATTATCATCTTAAAATATATCATCATAAATGCCCGAATACCTGGCAATAGGCTTTTTATGTCTTAAACTTCTGGCTCCATTAACACATACTTAACCCCTTCAGGTCGCTTATAATCTGAGATCGATTACCTTTTTTTGTTTTTCCTTCTTTTTTTTTTATTTTGCTATATAGTTTGCTTGCATGCTGATAGCGATCACCATGCTCCTCCGTAATGCTCCACAGAACTCGCAAAGAAAAGTATTTGGTTAGAATATATTCATAACAACAAGAATTATATAAAGAAAACCTTTGAAGACAAATTATTTCACAAAAATGAAAACACATATATATAAACAACTAATTTAACAAATTTGTCAAACTAATTAACAAAAGTGCCTGGGATAAACCATATGCAACCAAGTTGTTCAAAATATAAATTCATACACTGTTTAATACTCCTTATAATAGTTATGCGGCACTTTACCTCATATTTAATCCTTTCAAGATTTCATATACCTTTAATAAATGTTATGACCTGTTTAAAATTATTTAACCAGTGAATGCTAATTTAATTATTAATATTTTATTTTTATTCACTAATATTTTTTTTTTTTTTAGTGGAAAATGTAAGACTGTTGAAATTAGTATTTTTATTTGTATTTCTGTGTCAAGTATGCTCCTTACTTTCTTTATAATACAGAAATTAAACAACCAAATAAACATCTCACTTTCTACAGAAGGTGGGAAATATACAAACAGATCCAAAAGTATTCTAAAACTTCTGTATATATAAATACAATGTTAAGATTAAATTATGGAATGTATTTAATTATTATTAATTTATTTAATTAATATAATGTATTTAATTAATTATGGAATGTAACCTTTAAATATTCAAATACCTTTACCTTTACCAATTACCTTTACCTTTACAAATACCTTACCTTTAAATAAAAATTAAAATCTGTAAAGCAATACTACTTGTCAAATAATAATTAATGTATGTATTTAAATCATTGTTATGTATTCATTATATAATATGTATTAGTTTATAGATTGCATATATTTTACTTTTAGATGTCTTTATGATGTGTAAATCTTCTGTCTTTGTATTTGTATGTATTATTAGTATGTATTTAACTATAGAATAGTGCACCACCCACACCGTTGTTACAGTTCTACTTAACCCAAGGGTCGCCTGGAAGAGATCGCTACTAATCAATAAGGCCGCCTCGTGTATGTTACAATTTTTTTCTTTTTTTTTTTTTTACTGCTTCCAATTTATTTGTTGTGGTGTACAATAAAGTGTATAAATAAATAATAAGATTCCTAATGATTGATAATGAAGATGGACTCCTAATAAACATAATCACTAACATCAGTTTTGCTTCAAGCAATAAAATTCTAATTGACTTATGTTAGTGTTTAGTTATAATAATAGCTGTGGATTTATTCCAATAAATAAATGATTTCTTTATTTTATATAAATCATAATCATATTCTATCATAACTGAACTTATAGGGAAAGGGCATCAACTATTTAAAGACATGAATTAGAGACAAACTGAACTATCTGTAATTTATGAGTATAAACATATAAGTGAACTACTAACTGCTATCTATAACAAACCAAATCTGTTTCCCTTTCGGCATTTAAGTCACAGACTAGAAAATATTTGTTTCAAGTAATTATATATTACTAACATCTTTATTCATCTACTTATTTTACAAAAATTAAACAATCAAATTTATAAAAATTTAAATATTTACTTGTATCTGTACTGCATTTTTTTTTGTGTAAAGTGTGCAATTATTATTCTTTATATATCATCTGTTTTTGTTATTTTTCTTTCTTTCTATATTACCCATATCTCACTTCTTCACCTTTTCCTTCTGGTACTCAAATGTAGGTGCATGTACTATTTAACTTTTCTAACAATATGTATGTACAATAAAGTAATAAATATTTATTCTGATTCAGGTAAATTATATCAATAAACTTTAAATATTGATGTCTATTAAAAATCTAGACCCAGAACCAGACCAGAACTGTAAACACAATTTGTGCAACAAATAAATAAAATATATATGTATTAGTACTCATTGCTTTAAATCAAATATCATTT
Source organism: Morpho helenor (assembly GCA_029227775.1). Taxonomy (NCBI): domain Eukaryota; kingdom Metazoa; phylum Arthropoda; class Insecta; order Lepidoptera; family Nymphalidae; genus Morpho; species Morpho helenor. The sequence continues at coordinate 12,008,435 of JARGCU010000028.1, read as the reverse complement.
TGTATAACCATTTATAACAAAATCCATAGCATTACCACTTGCTACGGCCACAGTAGTGTTTACAAACTAATGTTGTGTGAATATAGCACAGGCTCAAACACACACTACAGTAACAACATGTCACTTTACAACCACTCTCACCAAGGGCTCTCATGTTACTATCATGGTGCATCCTGAAACTGTGTATGTCCTTTTGTATAAGTGTGAGTTAGAGTGACTATGTTCATGTATGTATTACATATATGTGTCTTGTATATAAATATACAAAGTACATTACACTCTACATCTCCACCTGCATACACTACAGCCACAATTACACAATGAAGGGAAATACACGTTGAATTAATCCTCTTCAGTTCAACCTCCATGCGTCTGAGACACAGTATTTAGCATATTTGTATTGATATGGATTAGTACCAGCCTAAATGAGTCTCGAACCTGTTTATCAAGCTGAAACTACACACAATAATATATTTTATATCCTAAAAACTCAATATTACTAAATATTATAATGAAAATGAAATATTGATTAATATTTTACTTGTTAGATCTAAATCCATTAGTTTGAAAATTGCAAGTATTTCAAAGGAATTCAAAATATTGAACACCAATTGGGTATAATTATCATTTACGTAATGCTTTCTTACTATTTTCATATAAAAGCAAGGACAATACTTTTTACATTAAACTTATATTAAAGATACTTTTATTATTTATATTATTTAAAATTTATTGTTTTGTTTTGTTGTATTTATTTTTATTATTATTATTATCTTGTTTATGGCCTGTACAGCGCAAGTATTTATTTTTTAACGAATAAAATTAAACAAATAACACAATAAGTTAATTACATCGAATACTGTCAGTCATCTATTTTCTTTTAATTAAAGGAAGTTAATGAAAATAAGGCAGTAGGCGTGTATATCAAAACAGGTATGATGAAAATGGTTATCGCAAAATAATAACATATGAAATAATTAAAATTGAATCATTTCACCATTATACATTACATACCTTAAAGTTCTTGGCACTTCTGAAATGTAATAAAACTATAGTATTAACTTTCCTTAAATATATTTCCGTACATTGTAATCAGTAATCTACGTTACAAAAGATCCCTCTTTTATATTATTATACATTTCCATCGAACACATCCTTCTTCTCGCTAGCCGCCATCCTATTCCCCCCGTCCGCTCAGTGTGGCCGCCTCCAAATATTCGTAATAGTTGGTAATTATTTGTTCAACTTTACAATATGAACTTTGAAATGTCATTTTCGTTGTTACGTGATAAGTTTAAGTGATTAGTCAATAAATATATTAAAAACGATAACTCACAATCAGAAAACTTAAAAACTGCCTATTTTTAAAGTGATTTAGCTATGTTAGACAGAAAAACTTTTAATATCCAAGGCATATTGATATAATCTTTTATTTTATACTTTACGATTTTTCTTAATTTAAAATCAGAAAATTGACGATAATATAATAGTAGATAGACGATGAGATCATCGCTATTAAAATAATTGATTTTGTTACATTGCGGACTTAGTTTTCGGTATATAACAACAAAAAATATACGATTCCAATTTTTAGGTGTCACAGAAATCTCGCGAAATGGAATGTTTTTAATATCACTGAAATATATAAAATCCCTTTAAAGTTACCACAAATGCGTAAGGTATTGTTAAGTATTTACGATATTATCCTTGTTATAAACGTGCAGTATAAATACTTGGCGCTTACCGAGCGGTGTAACTAGCTGAAGTTATGTTTAATAATGCAGACGGAGCGCATTCAACGGACTTTGCCACCGATCCATATACTTACTACATGCACAGGACCATGCATAGATATATTTTGCACACTTATGTTATTCTGCGACGGAATTTAAAATGGGAACTTATTCAGCATATTATTTTAAGACTGGGTGCTAAAAAAGGGTACTTTTTATCCTATACGTTACCCCTGGTATAGAAAGAAGGCTTTATTGCGGCAAATTTCATTAATATTGTTTCATTGGATTAGTTGTAAACGTGATAGACAGACGGACTTTCGCAATTATACAATTATAGTAGTAATAGTTTGGATAAATCAACTATTTAATGCTTCGTAATACTCACTATTATGAAAATTAAAATGTGTTAAACGCTTCTGTAATTTTCGAACTTTTGAATGCACAAACACTGATTTCATAAAACAATGTATTGTACGAAATTGAAACTACATAAAATATCAACATTGTTGTCTGTTTGAGAACAAAAGATTCCAATTTTATATTACCTCATTCAAACTTTTGATAATATAAATATATTTAAAACAATAGTTGTACATTCGGTGTATTTGAATGTGTTGTTTGTAGGCTGCCTTCTAGGCATACTTTTGTTTGATTATATTGTAATCAATTTCAGCCAATAGTAAATGTGCTGTATGAGTTTAGCACTGGCTCGAACACGCTCTAATTGTATGTCACTATACACCCACTCTCTTCTACGGCTTTGCTGTTAGTGACGTGGTGCGCTTGAGATAGTGTAGCGTTTCATTTCATATACTGATACTAGTATTAGTATGTTTATGTATTAGCATATTCATGTATGTATTATATGTGTGTGTCCTGAAATTTTAAAACTTAACGAAAATTTCTAGACATCATTTATACTGGTAAATCTCATACGGCATTACTTACGTTTACCGTTTATTGAACTTTCGTCTGTCAATAAATTGATCTTTTTTATTACGGGATTTTGACTCAGGTTTTTCATAATAAGGGTTGTTGTTGTCTTGTCTTCATGAAGTTGGACAATATATAAGAAATCACGAAATAGATAATCAACAGTAGAGATGACAAGAAGACGTGTTAGAATAAAGGCATTAATGTTTTTTTTTCCTGTCTCACAATGTTATAAATTCGTCTTACCTGTTATTATATTTACTCAATAATTTATTATTACACAAGCGGTTCATTACGAACCGAGTAATTTTATTTCATAACATTATAATGGTCTTTTTTATTATTACAGCGTTAAGTTTTTGTCATAGTATCATTGAAAAATTAAACATTTCTAGGATAATAATTCTTGTGATTTCGTATCTCCTAAAAATGAAATTATAAAAAGACATAATTCAACAGTCGACTTCTAGTTGCTTATGTAATTTTCACCCGCAACAATGTAATACTTTTTGTATAAAATGAATTTTTATACAGTTTGAACTTATGCAAAGGTCCAACACTGGTTATGGAATCTTTTTTCCGTTTTTACTTTGAATGGCTGGTAGGTGGAATGCAAAAAGTCATATTATTATCAGGCTTATTGATGTCCTTTAGATGATAGATGTGTATGACCAATCATTAATTGATTCCTGCTGTAAAGACAATATAAATTTTTTTCTATAATGTGCATAGTACAGTTTCTTTAAAAGTTTTCGTCTTCGAGGTTCACAAACGATACATTTTCCATACGCCATTCCAACACCTTGGGCCCCAATGCCTGGGTTTCTCGTAATATATGTCACATCCTTTGCTTTTACTTTTTCACTATCATCATTTGTGAAAAGGTAATTCATTTATGCTGTGCTAATATTCTTCATTAGTGATGCACATTAGCAATTTATCACACTCCTTACGATTTCATGAGGAAACCTGCATATCTCTAGAGAATTCTGAGGATGTGTGCAACCTACCAATTGGCATTGGCGCAGCGTAGTGGATCTAAGCTCAAACCATTCTCTCAACAATAAAAAGAGAGAGAGAGAGATAGCAAGTTACTTTACTCGTCTTTATGAAATAGGTATAGCAGCAGCTGGAATATCACGCGAGCAGCAAGCGAAAATGCTGCAGCAACAGCAGCAGCAAATGCTTCGTGCGCAACAGCAGCAGATGCGACCGCCGCCACCCGAGTACAAGGCGCGGTACGCGAGCGCGTCCGCAGGTCCACGCAGGCCTGCGGCGCCGCCGCCACGCGCCTTTCCTCCGCACGCACGACAGTACGCGCCCGACTGGAGACACGTGCTTATACAACAACAGCAATCAGCCCGGCAGCAGTTCCCGCATCATCACCAAAGTATGGCTTATTATTTTAAATAATTAATTTTCTTCGTTATATTTAGTCAGCCTTAGCAACAGGATTATAGTAAAGTACCTAGGTTAGCGCGGACAGAACCCCATTCCGTATTGGACTACTTTAAATATATTGGTTAAAATGAAAACGCAAGCTTCGAGAATTCCATGACCTTGCGTTATTTCACTCAGCTTATCTAAAATTTGCTTATCCATAAAAGCTATGGGTCAAAAGGGGGTCCGTTTTTTACATCTATTTACAACAAGGTTATTAGAAAATCTTTATTCATAGTAAATACCTTATAAAGAGCGACATTGATCAATTTCCTGTAATTATTTGTAATCGTGTGCAACATTGTATTTATTGATTAATAAAGTTATCATGATGTTTGTATTTTAAATTTAGGTTTCAATATGGGTGGAATGGGCGGTATGGGTAACGTGGGTGTGGGCGGCGGCATGACGCAGCAGCAACAACTCCAACTGCAGCAAGCGAGGCTACAGCAGCAGCAACTAATGCAGCACCAGCAGCAGAGGTAAGATTTTTCATTAAATTCAATTTCTATTGATTCATTACGAATGAAGAAGTCAACTAACAAAACTTCGAAAATATTAAGTTGGGAAATGTTACTTTAAGATGAAACAACATTTTATCTACCTTAACTAATATTAAAGACCATTGTTTTTTTTTCTTACTTTGTTCCGTTGGTTTATCTGCTCTCAGAGACACGGAGGGAAAGTCAATGGCCAAATTGATTATGAAATAGAACCTCCATATATCAGTTACCGACCTGGGTCGCTGTTGAAACAGAACAATTATCTGAAATTGGCTGTGGCAACTAGGCCATACTAGCCCCAAAGAACCATAACTGACTTCTTTAAAATGTATAATTGATTAATATAAAATGTATTTTTTTTTAACCTTTTTACATGTGTTTCAAGTAATTCTTTTCTTCCTGAATATTTAGTCTTAATCATTTTAAAAGTCAAGTTGTATATAACCGATTGATACAATACGAAATATCAGTTGAGAAAGATATATTAAAAATCAAAGTATCCAACTTTAAAAGTCCACTGTTGCACATAGGTCTCTTAAAGAGAGTTACAAACAAGACCGCGCTGCTCAAATTTTGCGACATTCTGCGGTGGTTTTTTTTTGTTTTCATATGAATTCAAATTCAAAATATTCTTTATTTAAATAAACTTATAAACAAGTCCTTTGAGTCGTCAACTCAACTGCTGGTTCGGAAAGCTGTTCCTACCGAGAAGCCAGCAAGAAACTCGGCGGTTGCTCTTTTAAAAATTTAATTCATATTCCTAGTTACATTTAGTTATTACTGTCTTGTACAGGGTCGAAGAGTAGCTACCGCTACGCTACGCATTCTTATCATCTAAGTAATCCTCAATTGTGTAGTAGACTTTCTGTATTAGTACCTTTTATTAATAGTGTTTTTAAAGTGCTGTAATGGCAAAGCTAAAATTGATTGCGAAATTTTATTATAGAATCTTATACCCAAACCCACAAACGACTTACGTACTTTTGCAAGGCGCAAAGGAGGAGCCGCAAGCTTATGTCTGTTCCTACTTTGTCTATTATATTATAAATACATCGCCAATCTTTATATAATTATGTTTATTCTTCATCATCCTCCTGCCTTTATTCCACTCTAAGTGGAGTCGGCACAACATGTTATAACATGTTGTCACATGATTTGATGAATTTGATTTTACGACTGGCCACCTGCCTGACGTCAAATTACCTTAGTCGTATTAAATTACACCTCGCTAAGAAATGAGGGTGGTCTGGTCTACTCGGCCGGACACCACACAGCATTTATTAATATATAATTCTGTACGACTTGGATACTATGTTTCAACAATTATTCTGAGGAGACTTTTTTTAATACACAATATAACCCCCTTGCCTCCCGGCCCCTGCAGCCCTTGCCTCCCGGCCCCTGCACCAGTTAGACGTGTGTGTCGTTTTATTTTTACGATAATTTTATTTTAAAATTTTGAGTAAATTTTTCCAAAAATATAACTCGCTATAATAGGACAACATAATTTTTAGAAGTTTACGTCCGAGCTAACACATCAGCAGAGAAATATTCTTCGTTGACTATTGTACGTATTACTCCAAGATATTTACGAATGATTGTAATTACAACTTGTACGACAGAGATAGACTGGACACATCGGGTTGAAAGTGCATATGAAAAAGAGAGACATCTGTATGCGCTTATCGAAAGGATCACCTTAAACTGGACGGACAGCGTAATTGTATGAGATCCTCGATCGGTTATCTTTTTAATTGACCCTTGCGAATAAATGCTTGAATGCGGTTATAACATACTAATACAGACATCTGTTAACCTGGTACTTTAACTTACCTCTGTGATTAAAAAAATAATAATGCCGCTTAAACGCACTCCGCCACAACAGCTTCCTTCGATATCTACGAGTAAATCGGCGCACCTGCATAATACTTCCTCAGAACCGAATCTCAGTACATTACATAATGATTCTGAACGAGAACTTATAAACTATAGTACTCCCAAACTTATTAGTCGTAATATCAAACGAAAGCGCTCGGAGTCTGACGGCGAGTTAAATAACTTTTTTTCAGAAATGAAACAAATGTTTCACGACATGCAAACTGAACAGTCGAAGAAAATAGATAAGCTATGTTCTGCAGTCGAGGACATGCGCTCGTCTGTCAGTTTTTTGGCTGAAAAATACGATTTTTTAGTGGAAAAATATGATCAATTAGTTTCAGACCGAAAAAGGGATCTCATACATTTTAAAACTTTAGAAGATTCTCTAGAACATTTCGAGCGTTTATCAAGATCTACGTGCCTGGAGATCAGAAATATACCCACAACCGACAATGAAAATAAAGAATTGCTTCTTCAAACGATCTGTAATACCGGAAAGGCTCTTAGTGTTGAAATTTCGCCTAATTTAGTAAGAGATGTCTTCCGCACTAAGACGAAGAACCCCGCAAACAAAACAATAATTGTAGATTTAACCAGCGTTATTTTGAAAGAAAAAATAATAAATGCATATCGCAAATTTAACAAAGGAAGCTACAAACTATCGACTCAAAATTTAAAAATCCAAGGACCTTCTCGGCCTGTATTTATATCGGAGAACCTTACAGCCAAAATGAAAAGAGTTTTCTTCTTAACTAGAGATTATGCAAAAACAAATAATTTCAGATTCTGTTGGCTTTCGCATGGTAAGATTTATCTTCGTAAAACAGAAGGAGGACCTCTCATTCGAATATCGTGCGAGTCAGACCTTAATGAACTTCAGAAACAATGACTAGTTGTACCTTTTCGATTGTATTGGTGCAAATTTTTTATAAATCTTATAACCAAGTACTATATCGTGATTTCTATAGCTTTAGTTAAATCATTTGTTACTTTTTTCTGTAAAAATTATTTAATGTTTCAAATATTTATACACTTACACTTAACAATCACACTTAACATTATATTTCTCCTTACACCTGCACCCACACACATGCTGACCTTAAAGTTTTTCGTCTATTCTGTTCGAAAACAAGCCACGTTCCGTCTAACAAGTTACTTTTATAACAATGGTAATCATCTGCAGTGCTTGTTAAGGTCACAGTGCGTAAGCGCCGTTTTATACTTATATATTTTACTTAATACTAATTACGCTCATAATTATTTTTATTATTCCTATTTTACTTATATGCCCATATTGTTCATTAATTTGTTCCTTTGTAGTATTTTAATATTTCCTTTATGACAGATATTACTAGGATTGGAAAAGATATTGAACTACTTTCCTTATCAAAATCCTATATTTGCTCCCCTGAAGATAGCTTAAAATATTTAACAAATGAATCCGAAATACTCAAGCTTATGCACGTAAATATTCGTAGTGTAAACTGTAACTTCACTAGTCTTTTAGTATTATTACAAAGAATAAAATTTGAGCTCGATATCATTGTTCTGACTGAATGTTGGCTTAGTAAATCCCCCATTCTTCCTTCTCTTGATGGGTTTCACTTACAAGCATCTACCTGGAGTAATCAAAACGATGGAGTCGTTGTCTACGTCAGGAAAGATTTAAAATACACCGTAGAATCTACCGATATAGTTGATTCAAACTGTCTGTTTTTAAAATTTTCCAATTCTTTTGCTCTCATAGCACTCTATCGTTCTCCTTCGTACAAAAATATTAATCCGTTCCTCAACAGTTTGGACCAAGCACTAACGCTATTAAAGCCTTTTAAAAATGCTATAATTGTTGGAGACATGAACATAAATATTATTCCTGGAAATTCTGACTTAAATGTTGATATCTATTTAAATATGTTAGCAACACACGGTTTGCTCCCTGGTCACTTATTTCCGACAAGGCAGGGTAGTTGTCTGGACCATATTTTCTTCAAATCTGCTAATTATGTTACAACTTTGGTTTTGGATTCTCTTATAACTGACCATGCTCCAATACTATTTTTCTCTAACAAAAACATTAGAACGGAAGTGCCAAATCGACCATCTTATAGACTGGATATTCAGGGCATAGTAAAATACCTGGAACAAAGTGATTTCTCACCAGTTCTTAAATGCCACGAACCGGATCGAGCGACTGATATCCTTATAGAAATTATTTCAAATGGCATAAAAGTAAATAGTAATACACACAATATTCCACATAAACTTCGTATCATTAAACCCTGGATTACACCTGGCCTTCTTAAATGTATGCGACACAGGGACAACTTATATCGTAAATTCAAGAAGCAGCCCGAAAATCTAACTGTTAAAACAATTTTTATTCGTTATCGTAACTTCTGTAATAACTTATTAAAGAAAGTCAAACGTGCGCATGAACAGCATGAATTTCAGAAGGCCAAAGGTAATCCAAGGAAAACCTGGAATTTGATAAAAAAAGTTATAAATTTGAAATCAAGGGAATCTACTCCTGTGGACTTAATTAATATTTGTAGTGATCCATTCCAGTCTGTAGACAAAATTAACTACTTTTTTGCTAATGTGGGTAAAAATCTTGCAAATCAAATTACTCAACCACCTCATAAAACAAATTCTTTGACACCTTTTAGAATAAATAAACTTGATACTATGGCTCTATTCGACATCAACAATAATGAAATTGAAATTGCAATAAATAATATTAAGGAAAAATGTGCAACAGGTTGGGACGGTATTCCTTCCTCAGTCGTTAAAGCCGCCGCACATATTCTTGTTCCTGCACTGAATCACGTGTTTAATTTGTGCTTAACTAATGGAACCTTTCCACGAGCTTTTAAAAAAGCTGTTGTACATCCAATTTATAAAAACGGTGATAGAGGATGTATTACAAATTACCGCCCAATATCAGTACTGACTACCTTGTCTAAGATATTTGAAAAAATATTAAACAAAAGGCTTCTTAATTATCTTCATAAAACTCAAGTACTATCTGATAATCAATTTGGATTCCGTTCTGGAGTATCCACTGAAGACGCTGTTCTTGAGTTTTCAGTTGAGATAATTAAAAGTATAAATAACAAATTAAAATCACTTGCCATTTTTCTTGACCTTTCTAAGGCCTTTGACAGTATTTCCATTCCGTTGCTTCTCAATAAACTTGAACTTATTGGCATTAGAGGTCTTTCCTACAATCTGTTCAAAAGCTATTTAACTGATCGGTCACAGTATGTTCAAATCAATACTTTTACAAGCAATGAGGAACCAATTGAATACGGAGTTCCACAAGGTTCCGTCCTTGGTCCTACTCTTTTTCTCATTTATATAAATGATTTATGCAGGTTATCAATTCCAAATTGTAGGATATTAACTTATGCCGATGACACAGTACTGCTTATTAACGGTCAAAGTTGGGAAGAGGCCAAAGTCCATTCAGAATCCTCTCTAAAAGTCGTTATTGATTGGCTCAACCAGAACCTACTAACTCTCAACACAGCTAAAACTACATATATCACCTTTGCTGCTCGTTCTTCTGCGCAAGCTTCTCCATCCTTTTCTATTCGCGCACATAGTTGTCTCAATATTTGTAATGTTTCATGTAATTGTAATGTGCTCCCACGCTCCAAACATACTAAGTATTTAGGTGTAATTGTGGATGATACCATGACTTGGAAATATCAAATTGATGCTGTGGTATCGAGGCAAAGAAAACTTATTTATGTTTTTAAGCAACTACGTGATGTAGTGGATTTTGAATGCTTAATGACAGTATATTATGGACTGGCACAATCGGTTTTGTCGTATTGCATCATATCTTGGGGTGGAGCAGCCAAAACTTCAATGCTTCGACTCGAGCGGACTCAAAGAGCAATACTAAAAGTTATGTGTAAAAAACCTATTTACTTCCCTACCATTAGATTATACTCAATGTGTAAAGTGTTGACTGTCCGGCAATTGTTTATCTTGCAAACCATTCTTCGCAAGCACTCTGAATTAAGTTATAATCCCATTGTAGTAAATTCAAAACGTAGACGCCACACGGTATGTACTCTGTTGCCATCTCGGACTGCGATGGGAAATCGTCACTACCCGCGCTTGAGTTCCCTTCTTTACAATAGAGTAAATAAAATTCTTAATATCTATTCTTTGGCTACATCTACATGCAAATCTAAATGCCAAGCATGGCTGCAGTCACTATCTTATGATGAGACCGAAAAACTATTGACAATTGCACACTAACCATTTACTCTCTTACACACACACACACACACACACACAAACGCGCACGCACGCACGAACTTACACACACAAACACACACACACACACACACACACATGTTACTTATAATATAAACTTACTTATAAAATTTATTAAATATTTAAATATTCTTAACATTAATATAATTTAGTTTAGTTATCATTTGGAACACTGTTTATTGTTAAATTGTAACGAGGCGGGCGTTGACACCTGCAGCGCAGTTTATACTTTTGCAGTGTCTTCGTTGCCATTGTATAAGTGCATTTTTATTGTTCCGAATAAATTTCATTTCATTTCATTTCATTTCAACTAATTATCGGGTAATTTCTTGTTACTGCGCGAATATAACAATACTATACACGATTATATAGTCGCGTGTTGACGCGACTATATAATCGTGCAACAAGGTGAGCGTTAGAGGTCAAAGGAGGGGCAAAACAAGTTTTAATTAATTGTAATTATTACTTCATTGCATGCGTGCATGCAAATTAAATGTGCTGACTTAAAGCATAACGTCTATTATAAATATTATCAATAGGTATCAATCAGGGCCCGGGCCGTTCTACAACAGACTGCCTTATATCGTACATTTATAACAGCGTTCCCCAAAGTGGTGCCCACGGCCCACAGGGTTTAATTCGATTGTTAAGGGGCGGGGGGGTTCAATTTGAAAACGGACTCGACTCGGACGCGAGTTTAACCCTTTTTAATGTGAAATTTAATGAACAAAGCAAAATCTTCCTAAAATGTATCATTTAAGTTTATTTAGTGATCAATTTACTTTTATAATATTAAAAGTTATGTATCACATAGTGGGGCATAAGAATTTTAGAAATGCTGTGGCACAAAAAAGTTTGGGAGATATTGATTTAGAATGTTTTGATATAAAAACAACACCAAAATGTGTAAAAGCATCCTATTTTCTAGTAGTTGGAACTACGTGTAAATAGTTAAAACCGTGTCAGAAACAGTATAAACAAACATGGCGATTTATAGTTAAAAAAATTCCATATAACTATTTATTGTCTTGTAAATTATTTATATTCTATATGCTACAATTATATCGAACTTATAATTACTAGCTTTTACCCTTGACAATTCGATAATAGACGGACGCTTTTCAATATCATCCTATTCCTGTAGAATTACCAGGATTTCTGTAGCCTATATATTATTCCGGTGTAAAAGGAATAATTGTGCGAAATTTCATAGATATTGGTTTAGCGGATTCGCCGTGAAAGAGTAACAAACATACATCTATACTCACAAACTTTCGCATTTATAATGTTAGTAGGATGTTCTATTTTATTTATTTATTTATTTTTAAACATATATTTAGTAAAGAGAAAGAAAAATAAAAAAACCATATGTATAAAGGCGGACTTATCCCTAAAAGGGATCTCTTCCAGGCAACCTTTGAGTAATAGAAGGAAAAGGACAAGAATTGAAGAAGAAAGAGAGTACGGGTCATTCAGTGAAAAAGAAAAAGTTTATATAAATTGAACTATTTATTCTATTAAATAATCTTGGTAAAATAAGGTTAATTAATCCGTTAATTATAATGTTAATGCTAAAGTCGCGCTTGTTTACTTCCAGGGCATCGAATCAACAGTCGTCAATGTCGCATCTAATTATGCAACAAAACCAAATGATGAGCGTACAAGGACAGGTAATTATTTTATTGTACAAGCTTATCGTTCGATTGATTTATTTGACTTTATCATCGTAATGAGGAAATATCATCTAAACTATTTATATTTAGTTTGAATTCAAAATATTTTGTTATTTATCGATGAATATATTCTTTAGGTACCTTATTGTACTGTAATGTAGTGAATCTATGATGGGAAATCAGGAGATCCTGGATATTTTACTTATATATCTATTAAAATATCTTGTATATAATACAATAGTAGTAAGTTACCTTGTTTACCATAAAATGTTGCTATGAATGCTCCTTTTCTACAATATTAAACAATCATCGTCATCCTCCTGCCCTTATCCCACTCTAAGTGGGGTCGGCACAACATCTTACAAACATATTGTCACGTGATTTGGCTACGTATTTTACGACCGACCGTATGCCCGACGTCAACTTACCTTAGTCGTATTTTACGACAGCTCGGTAAGAAAGAGTCTATTCTACTCAACTGGATACCACACGGTGGGTCAACTTACTTTGGTCGGCTTTTACGACCCTCTGTAAGAAATGAGGGTTATCTATTCTACTCAGCCGGATACCACACGGCGGGTCAACTTACCTTGGTTGCCATTTACGACAACGCGGTAAGAAATGAGGGTGAACTATTCTACTCAGCAGGATACCACACCGCATACAATATTAAACAATGTTTGTTAAAAATATGTGTGGCTAAAAGAGTTATCTTAGCATTAGCCAACTGTCAACTATAAAGTAATAATTGATAAATATTGTTATATAATAATTGATAATAAAACAAACGCGGACAAAAATTTACGATTACTTCCCGAATAAATAATGTTTGACTATTCAATTTTAATCATTAAATTTATTCACAGATGCCGAATATCCACATGAGCCAGTCTCAAAGCATGAGCATGCAAGGTGGCATGGGTGGCCTCGGACCCATGCAGTCCATGCCAAGTCAGCAGCCCATGCACGCGCAGGCCAACACCATGCAGACTCAGAACCTGCTCGGTAACGGACCGTTGCAATCCCAGAACGGGAACAGTCACCCGTTCAGTCTCCACTCCGCGTCTTCCTTCACGGGACAAACAGCAGACTTCAACCTGGACTTCCTCGACAACATGCCTTCCACGGACGCCAGCAACCTCACCGCTCAGGAGTTGCTCAATTCGCTTGACAACTCTTTCTTGAACGACATACTTTAATTTTGTTTTATATAACCATAGAGTTATTTAATGATGATATGATTTATTATTCATAGAGTTACTAGAGTAGAGAAGCCAGTCTAAAATTTAAATAAATAATAAATATATGGGACACTTACACACGCGGTCGTCCGTCCCCAAAATAACTTAATACTTGTGTTATGGGTGACAGACAACTATACAAATAAATAAAAAATATAAATATATGGGACACTTACACTACGTCGTCCGTCCCCAAAGTAACTTAATACTAGTGTCATGGGAGACAGACAACTGGTGAATATATACATATATATTTTTAAATACATACTTAAATACAAATATACACCCAGACTCGAAGACCAACAAATTCATTTGCTTGTGGAGCTGAAGGCAGGGTCACTACCGTGTGTCCGTCGAAATCAAAAAAGAAACAAATGGACTACCTTCTTGTCTCTCTTCTTTACGTGTGATTAGACAAAGACAAATATGGGTCTATTATTTTCACTCTTAGTATTTGTTGGCCAGTCGCACTTACAAGCTTGCCCCTGGCTCCCCCACTCTATGTAGAGTAGAGCAGAGGTTCCCAAACTTTTGTCATAAACTACTATCACAGTTAAGCTAGTTCCGGCGGACTCCATGCAGCTACATTTCTACTAACACTCCAAAACTCGTCTAAATATGTAAATATTAGATTTGACTATGAAAATTTGCGTGACTACCAGAATTTCAAACCTGAATTAATTGTTTTCGAAAAAAGAAAGAGAATGGTTAATTTATTGATTGATTGTTCCTTGGTTGGAGGTTAAAAAAGTAAAGTTGGTCAATGAAAAAAGTGATTCCATCTAACTTTACCTTTCTTACATTGCTAGGAACTAATCAATCATTTCATTTAGAAAACCTGAGTCGCTTAGTTTATTAAAATTTATCTGCTGATGTTGCTAAAGTCAAACCAAAATGTTTGTTCTTTAATAAGCATTGTGAACCCCATTGTTTGTGACCCCAACATAGACCCTTTGGAATCTTCATAGACCCCTGGGGTTCCATCTGGATCACTTTGGCAACTAAGGCAGTAGAGGTTTGCTAACTTTTAACTATTGATACCACTTTTGGTCCTTGGCCTTACCAATAAACACTAGAAGTTATCAGATGTTTATATCACTTTAGATTTTGTATTCATAAACACTATTAAAACTTAATACCGTAAATAAGCTTGAACGGTCGTTATAGATTATATGAATTAACAGATGCACTGACAAATCTAAGCGATTTTACAAGTTTATTTATCAATGCTTAGTGACGAAATGTATTGTAAACACTTTATTAAAAATAAATGCGTTAAAATATATCTAAAATCATAGCTATCAAGAAATATTTAGCTGAAATAGAATAGTAAGTATAATATTTTTATTTATTTATTTATTTATTTATTTATTGGAACACCAACAAGAATGCACTTAAACTAAACATAAACATAAACATAAACAGTATTGTGTCCTGCTACAAGTACATCCTTACTTACAGGTGTACACAGCATGCGTACTTATGGTGCTATACGCGCTTAACAATTTGAAAGAAAACTAAATATGTAAATTTATATTTTAAAAAGTTACAATAAATAAAAAAGAGAAAGAAAAAGGCAATACTTAAGCTAAAAATAAAAATATAAGTATAAAAAGTAACACCTTAACAAATTAACAAATTAACGATTCACGCAGTAAACATTTAAAGGTTGGTAAATTATTTCTGTAGATGTCACCCTTAAAATCACCAGTAGATAGTGTGTTGTACTGTCGCTTCATTCTATTAATGGGGGCGAAAAACCCTAGATTAGTACGGCTAAATTTAGGTTTGAAGAGTTTACGCTTTTCATTTCTTGGTACTCTAGAAGGAATGCTAAAATTAATATTTTCCAGAAGTTGCGGACAGTCCAACACACCATTCACCAACTTAAACAGAAACAAGACATCATTTACATCTCTACGCTTTATCAATGACTGCATATGAAAGTGTTCTAGCTTTTTCTGATACCCATCGACACGCCCTATTTTGAATCGGTAACTTAAGGATCGAACAAGACATTTCTGCACTTTTTCGAGTATCGCGGCGTGAGACTCACAGTGTGGATTCCAGACTACGCTGCAATACTCAAGACGACTTCTGACTAATGCGTTGTACATAGTTATAGTGGTGTTAAACTGCCTAAACTCCTTCGAATTTCGCAAAACAAAACCTAATGTTTTCATTGCCTGGGAGGCTATTGTTTCATAATGCGGTGTAAATCGCAATGCACTGTCTAAATAAACTCCTAAGTCACGTATACATTGAACTTTTCGGAGCGGTGAATCCCCTAATTTATAAATAATCTGGTCACATTCGTTTAAGTTTATTTTTCGCGTAAATCTGATAAAACAGCATTTATCGATATTTAATCTAATCAAATTACGATCACACCAATCCATCAATTTATTTAAGTCATTTTGAAGTAGACTGGCATCAAAAGATGTATTAACAATACGTGATAATTTCAAATCATCCGCAAATAAATAAATATTAGAATTTTCAAAGATGTTGGACACGTCATTTATGAAGACATTAAACAATATGGGGCCTAGATGGGATCCTTGCGGAACCCCAGATGTCATTTTATACGGACTAGAAGCATAACCATTGACCACAACAACTGCCGTGCGCTGATCTAAATATGAAGCAAACCAATTTAGCAAACCCCCAATTATTCCCATATTATTTAGCTTATGTAACAATATTTTGTGGTCAACTTTGTCGAAAGCTTTGCTGAAGTCCGTATATATCACGTCAACCGAAGATTGAGCGTCTATAGCTGTGCACAGAGAATTAACGAATGTCACCAAGTTTGTGCAAGTTGACCTGTTTTGCAAAAATCCATGTTGGTGTATCGACAAATGCTGTTTTAAGTGCCAAGAGAGAGGTTTGCATATTAATCTTTCTAACAGTTTACCCAGTACCGGTAATATTGAGATAGGGCGATAATTTTCTATCAGTTGCCGGTCGCCAGATTTATGAATAGGAACTATTTTAGCAGTTTTCCATTTTAACGGAAATATGCCCCGTTCTATAGAATTACGAAAAATTATCTCTAATGGGTAAGATAATGATTCAGCACACCGAATGAAAAACAGTGGAGGTATATTATCGCAACCGGCTCCTTTACGACTGTCAAGTTTTTTTAGTGCATCTAAAATCTGTGGCTGAGTAATTTTAATGGAGTTCATGCAATGCAAATTCTCCTCCCTATCTTGCCTATCTAAATGTGAAAAATTGCCAACCTTTGCAAGTGTAGATGAAAAATTGTTTGCGAATAATTCGCAAATATCCTTAGCATCGGTAGCAGAACAATTATTAAGTTTCATTTCGGGAGGATAGGAACTTTGATTTCGCTTTTTTAATTTCACATAACTCCAGAATAACTTTGGATTGTTACGTAAAGCAGTCTCTAATTTAAAAATATATTTGTGATAACAATCTAATTGAAGTTTCATGCATCTATCTTTTAATAATCTAAAACTAACAAGATCCATTGGGTTATTATATTTATTAAACCTAATTCGATATTTGTATTTTTCTCTCAGTAGTCTGATTAGATCTTTTGTGAACCAAGGGGGAAATTTAGTTGTCCGTGGTTTTATATATGGAACATATTCTTTGATAAGTTTATTGATAATATCATAAAAAACATCTGTCATTGAATCTACTGACGTAATCCCTTCAAACTTTTTATCCCAATCAATCTGTTTCAGTTGATGGATTATTGAGTCATAATCAGCTTTAAAAAAATTTAGACGATGATTTAGTTTAGGTAATGTCTTATCGCCCGCAAAAGTTGTTTGGAATTCTAGTGGTGGATGTAGAGGATCGATTGAACTCAAAACGTTTTCACTTTGAAGAACTTTTATAATTTGTATACTACTAAGAATAAGATCCAAGATTATTTTATAAATCATTTATTGGTTTTGCATAATATTTGTTAAAACATCAAACGGTATTTATATCTTCCTTTTTTCTACTTTACCTTGATACGTCAAATGACTTCTCCCTAGTATATGACTATATATAATTTATTTATAGTCATATATAAAAAGTTGTCTACTTTCATGAGATTATTCAAGCGAGTCTATACTGTACCGAGTATGTTATCAATCGAGGCGCTTAAATATTTACTTAAGGAATTGTCATTTGTTAATTGAAGCAAAGTCAAAAACTTAAAAATCAAAATTATGATATTTGAAGTTGCCTAAGGAAAATATAAAATGAAGAAAAACAAACAAATTTAATAAAAATTATTTGTACCTATCTATACATGGAAGATTAAGGTTATATAACAATAATAATCCTAAAGTCCGCAAAATAATTAAGAAAATTATTAATTTGTTTTAAAATTTTTAGTACTTTGAATTACATAATTTAAAAAATATATTTATAGAAATATAACAACGACCCAACATGATACTCTAAAATCATTTGCCAACATGTCCGATCTAATGTTTAGATACCTTGTTTGCTCACTGTACCTTGAGCCAAAGAAGGTACAACCAAATTTAACTGTAAGCACTTCATACACTTCTCCATTGTAGTATAACTTAAAACTTTTTTTAACAACCTAAAATAGATATTGTATGTAAAAGTTGTTACTTCCATATTCCTTTACACATGAGTGTGTGGAATCCAAAAGACATTTCTACTTTTGAAAAACGTTTTAGCATTTTAGATATAAAGTAATAGTTATACGATGTTAAAGTTTTTCTTCCACTTTTTGTTCTAACCATTAAATTTTTACGGCTTACTTGCCTAATTAGTTTTCAAGCGGCTTCTAGTTATGGTTCTATTTCTATTAGACTGGGAATTCTTCCTAAGCTTCGTGAAATTTTTGACACGTGTGCGTTTATATTATTTGGCATTAAAATTAAGTGTAGTATGCGACCAACATGTAACAAAAGGTGACCAAAGTTTTCCATCAAAAATACGTCATGGCTCTTCTAATCGCGGAATCTTCCGGTATATTTAAACATTTTTTAAATGCATTGTTTTTGATATAAACTATAATATTCTAAATAATTCCATTTTATAGTTTATCGTTCATACATAGTTCGTTTGTAAAAACTGTATAGTAAGTAGTTTATAAAGTAGACTGTCGATGGGAGCTAGCAGTAGGAAACTCCCATATGACTAATTTTCGTGGAATATAAGTTTCTTATTAGCCGAGTTGCTTTTATATACTATGTATATTTATAACAGATATTATTAATATAAGAAAATAGCACAAAAGACATTTCAACGATTTTATTTACACTTTATAAATTTATTTATCAAACTTAAACATAATCGGGGCAATAGTTGTATAGTGTCTATAATATTAAATGTATTCGAGTCTACTTTACCACTTGACATTACAATGTAGTAATTTATTCCTTTCCTTTAGACCTCCATTAGGATCTCGCTGATAATCTTTTTTGGGAAGAAAAAAGAATAATTGTTTGGAGTCAGATTTGTGAAGTTTAGTAAATCTTTATCGCGGTTAGACTTCCAGATTATTGGCGAGATTCGTTGTTCCGCCTGAGAACGGCCCAATCTTTTTTAATTTATAGTGCAAATGTACATTTTATAAGTTAAGTTTAATTTAAGATCATTCCTGTACCTAAGATGTAATTAGTAGATTATACTGTGATGTCGGTCTCAATGGTCTGTAGGTTAAAATAGAATCAATTATTATAAATAGAATATTGTTATTTGTTAAGGATCTCATATATTACTTAGAAGACGTTTGTGGGATTCTGGAATTTTCTGGATGTTGGTTTTATTTTACTGGACAATTTCCATATGTAGGTTACGAGAATTAAATTATTGCATATGTATATTTTTAATGTATAATTTTAACAAATGTAAAATACGTTAAAACATTTATCTAAATTCGGAAAGCATAGCTGAAAATGAAAATATATTATATATGTATTAATTATTCCTTTATAAATAGATAAATCATAATGTATGAAATCAGCTCTCTGTTACAGCTATTGACCAGTTGTAAACGATTGAAACATTCCAGAGCCATTGTTAACAATGTTTTAACTTTAGGACCAATTTTTGAATGTTCTTTTGAAAATAATATTACATATTGAAAAATTTTGATATTTTATTTCCAAAACAAATTTGTACAAATCTTAAACCTAACAGTCTTGATCTTATACTAAAAAACGATTAATTTGTTTCTTTCTTAATCAAAATTTACACAGGGAGATAATACTTTAATGAAAAAAAATCAATACACGGTAGCACGGAATTTTAAATATAAAATCAGCGATGGCTGTTTTTTACAATATATTTAATCGATAATATCCACAATAAGTAAATCGTCGTAAATTCATTTTTGTAACTTCCAAGCTAGAGAATTATTAAGTGTCGGCAGTTTTAAATCTAAACATTAATTTACCACATAATAGAGTCTGCTTGATGTTTGTGTAAAATATCCGAGAAACGTTCCAATCTTCTCTCTAAAGCATTTATCTCCGCGGCTAATTCTCATACCATCTCATTGGGCTTATTGTGAAAAATTCTTGGATTCCTCACCCGGGGGCTATAAAAATTGTGAGGCTGGATATACTTGGCCGTAATAGGCTCGTCGTGAAGACTGTTCATATTGTGTTCGTAGATGTTTCCATTAGCTTTACTGCTGGTGCGTCTTACCATAAACGAATGGATCTCTTGTCTATTCCTTCTTAATCGGATACAGGAAAATACAGTACTTAGCAAGATAGCTAGTTTGGATATGGCGACGACGAATAAAGACAGCATGAATATTAAGTACTGACTTTGATACCAATCCTCAAGTTTAGTTTGGCACCCCTGTAATAAATATTATCATAGTGTTAATGCTTCTTAATTGTTAGCCGTGTGGTATCCGGCTGAGTAGAATAGTATCACCCAAATTTCTTACCGAGGTGTCGTAAAAGGCGACTAAGGTAAGTCGACCCACCGTGTGGTATCCGGCTGAGTAGAATAGACCAACCTCTTTTCTTACCGAGGTGTCGTAAAAGGCGACTAAGGTAAGTTGACCCACCGTGTGGTATCCGGTTTAGTGGAATAGACCACCCTCTTTCTTACCGAGGCGTCGTAAAATACGACTAAGGTAAGTTAACGTCAGGCAGGCGGCCGGTCGCAAATCATGTGACAACATGTTGTGCCGACCCCACTTAGAGTGGAATAAGAGCAGAAGGATGATGAATGCTTCTTAATTGTGTAGTGTGATATCGTAAGGGTTAGAGCGGAGAAGGGAATCTATGAGTTTTTTTATGTGCTCCATTAATCTTTTCACAATTCATAATGCGGTTTACATATCGTGATGAAATACATAGATAATTAGAGAATATTCTAAGATATCTCAAAACGCACTGGAGCGTGTGAGGTAGCATTAAAAGTCACATCTTTCTTCGACAGACAACACAAAACATTTAAAATGGAAATAGGACTCGAGTTATATTTTCAAAATGTTACCGCAGTTTTATAATTTTAACACATTTGACTTAATTTGATACGAAAAAATTTAAGAATTCAGTAGCAATATCTCCATCCTTTGGAACAGAAAATTATTTAATGATATAATATATAAAATATATTGTAAAAAATCTAAATTTTCAACTTCTTTTTAAAATATACCGACTAACGCAAACGCAATCTTTTAGTCTATTTGAACCTTTCTTTTAAAACAAATTGAATTATGGATTAGTTTAAGTATATTCAGACGCGATTTAATTTCGCAACACGCCTTTGCGAATGCATTTAGTAAAATTAACACTTAATTAATTAATAATAATCAAAAAATAAACTTCTGCTTGCGTTCTCTCAACTATAAAATAGTGGACGCTGCGATTCAGGAATATATCAGGTGCTATAGCGATCAAAGATTACATTTTGCTGGTAATAATTAGGGCCTAACGCATTACTGTCTGGCGTGACGCTATAAAATGTGTTTTGTAACAAACCATTCACACAAAAGTAATGATATTGTTTTTATGGATTATAGCAATAGCAATATATAAATGACAAATAGAACATAAAATATCGTAAAATAGCAATATTTATATTATAAATGCGAAGATCTGTCTGTCACGGAATCAAGGCTAATCCGCAGGACCAATATTTATGAAATTTGGCACGATCAAAGCGGGATAACATATAGGAAAAAAAGTTCTTACGGGAACAGGGAAAGAAACAATATTATTTGGGGTACTTAACGTTTACGTAGGCTTGAATGAAGTTGCGGATAACAATAGTATTAAATAATAGTACCTGGTTGACCGAGCCTTGTTCGGTAATTTTTTACAAAATAAAAAAAAGAAACTTAAAAAAAATAAAAAAATAGTTATGTATTTGGGATCGATGCTAGGTATTTACATTTCTCGAGACTGCCCGTTCCCCGAATAAGCTACGCTGACTTGACAGTTTATGGCAAAAATTCAATTCAATGCAAATCTTAGAATTTTTTAATGCACAAAAACTGGGATATAACGAATTTTTTTTACATAAAACCTAGCTAGATCGATTTTTCTTCCCCAAAAACCCCTACATGCTGAATTTCAGAAAAATCGTTGGAGCTGTTTCCGAAATTCCGAAAATATATACATACAAGAAGAACTTATTTAAATATTAAAGATTGTTAATACGTTTTTGTATTATACTCGTAGATCTTCGACAAGTTAAGCCTAATTCTATAAACATTTACACTTACTGGTAGATGTCTAAATTGCGCATTCGGTTGCAGCTCTTGACATCGCGTCTGGTTTAACGGAACAGGGTTGAGGTAGGAGCCGTGGTCGGTCTGCACGCAGCAGCTGAGCGGGACAGCCATCCCGCGCGGGCCGAGCCGTCGCAACTGCCATAGGGACAACTCGTAGTTTCTTGAGCTGGTCATCCCGCAGCATTGTAACTAGAATTAATCAAATTATTTTATTATCACCAGGGATAGACGTACAAAGCCTAAACGACAACGCTCTAAGTGGGTCAAAAGTGTGATCAAAGGAGTCCATTGCATATCGTATAAGAAGCGGCCTGTTACTATACCACTGCTGAGAATAGGCCTCTTATCTCCGTTTTTGGAGAGGTTTGGAGTTAAGACCTACCACGCTGCTCCAATACTTGGTAGGTTACACATATCTCTAGAATTATCTAGAGATATGCAGGTTTCTTCACGATGTTTTTCTTTCACCGAAAAGCGTGTGTTAAATTGCAATTATCAATTAGACACCTAAGTTTTAACAGAAAAACTCATTGGTCTGCGCGGGTTTGAACCCGTAACCTCCTCGAAAGAGTCGCACGGTGTTACCGCTGAGCTACCACAGCTTATGCATATCGCATGCTTAGTGTTAAAGTGACCTAATTCAAAAAAGTGTGTGGTAAATTGCAATAAAGCGTACCGTATACGAAACTCTTAAATATTAAAAAGACCCAGAACTTAGAAGAGCAAGAAAACTCGTTTTTTTATAAGTTCGTAATGTGATATCATAGAGCTCATTGAAATAAGGATTACAAAGTATCGAACTCAATTAAGTTTAATTTTGAATTGGGTAACTTTAATATGCGATATATTTATGTGTATACGGCTATATACCTCTGTTTGCGCTAAATCCAAAGCTGCCGTGAAGTGCTCGAAATCGGGCACAGCGTAATAACTTTGCAGAGCGCCGACCGCGCCTCCACGGGTACCCTGGATTCCATAGCAGCGTGGCCAAACCGCTACCACAACGCCCGCCGCACACTCACACATTAACAGTGCTAGTACTACAAGAAAGTACTGAAAAAAAATTGAAACAGCCTAACTACACCTGTTTCAGAAATTTATGACGTACCTTTAATCGTATAAGCTTTTGGTAACAATAAGGGCAACATCAACACTGATTGCGAAAGTATATTTGTCTTTTAAGGCTAATCCGCTGGAGCAGTATTAATTAAATTTGGTACGATTGAAGCTTACGTACAAGGCTAACAATATAGTAAATAATTGTTGGTATTTTAGAATTAAAATTGACGCGAAAAAAGGCGCGGACACCAGTGTATCTGCATATATCTCTAATATTGGTATTTTTGTTTTAATCTTAGTCTATTAAGCTGTGGTAGCCCAGCGGTAACACCGTGCGACTCTTTCGAAGAGTTCTCGGGTTCAACCGGGCAGACAGCAATGAGTTTTTCTGTTAAAGCTTATGTGTCTAATTGATAATTGCAATTTATCACACGCTTTTCGGTGAAGGAAAACATCGCGAGGAAACCTGCATATCTCTAGAGAATTCTTAAAATATGTGTAAACCACCAATCCGCATTGGAGCAGCGTGGTAGGTTTTAGATCCAATCCTTCTCTCCAAAAACGAAGAGAAGAAAGAGGCCTATTCTCAGCAGTGGAATAGTAACAGGTAGCTACTTACTATATTTATTAGTTTTAGTATACATATTTTCTTAAATATATTAATTATACAGTTTACGGCAAAGGAAAACATTGTTATGAATCCTGCATGTCTCAAGAGAATTCCTGGGGATTCCCCTATGTACAACCTGCAATCCGCATTGGGGCAAAGTTGTGGGATGAAGCTCTAAATCTTCTTTTCAAGGAGGAGGAAACCTTACAGCACCAAACGGCTTGTAACATGTCTCCTTACATTTTAAACATCAATAATTCCTTAAATATACATATTTCAATAATTTCTATTCGTCTAAATTAGTAACTACAAAAAACGTAAATATGGATATATTATTTCTGCTGTGATTTCTAACGACCCACTTACAATGGTTAGAATCACATATCCCGGCAGGTATGTAGCCCAAACGCCTATAGCGGCAATAGTACAAACTGTGATTCCAGCGATCAAAAGACCAAGGGCTACGTAGTAGAACGGAGGCTCTTCCAGTCCATCCTCCGGCATAGCCAGCAAACGCGATAGAAGTATTCTTCGTGTGTCACACAGAAGTAGAAACCCACACACAACTTTGACGAAACCACATGCCTTGAAAACGATAAAAATATATGTAACTTTGGATAATATGAAACATAGTTTTATACCGACATTGGAACAAATAGTATAGTATATTATAGTAATTTATAGAATTAGGCGTTACTTTGCGGAGATCCATAATACAAAAGTAATAATAAAATTATTTTGCTATAATCCGCGATGAAGTAAAATAGAAAATAAGTATATATAATGCTAAATGTAGAGTGGACAATCGGTTATCATACCTGATACATGCAGGAGTCGTAAAAAACACATGCACCAACCTTCACCACCGCCACCACGATACACAAGCACTATATAGGTTCACTATCACAAACTCAACAATCGTTTCGCCCCGCAACCAAAGCATCATCAGGAGATAGATTCCACGACCAAAATCGCAATGCTTTGCGATTTTTTACGACTCCTGCATGTATCAGGTATGATAACAGATTGTCCACTCTACATTTAGCATTATATATATTTTCTATTTTACTTCATCGCGGATTATAGCAAAATAATTTTATTATTACTTTTGGAAAATTATAGTATATTTAATTGTAGTACGTTGAAAACACTAGTCTTTCAAATGTTTGTTTAAGGAATACTTAAAAACCCGATTAATATTTCTATTAAAAATAAGTTTATTACATGGAATTAACACCTGAAGAACCCATACTAAAAAAGTTAAGGCTTTTATCGTAAATAATTAAAGTTTATAGAAAAAAATAATGACTTACAAAAAATAAAATATTAAAACAGCCAAATAGCACTTTGGCATTTGCGATATTTTTAATATTCATTTGTAAATATTTAACGAAATATAGTATATCACAGAATTACGCGTCGTATTCGCCGGTAAATGCGTAGACGCGGTATAGTAAACCTTTGAATAAACGCGCTATGAATACATTTGACGGTTTTAGGGAGATACGCTCTACCGCACAGGTGGGGTGCCTAATAATTAAGCCAGTTTTGTCTAAAATTAATGTACAAGCTATTTTATCGCGCTTGTTATATGTATGAGCAACCAGTCAAAAAAAATTGCAGACCACTTAATAAAATACTGTTTAAAAACATATATAATGTACTTTATTTTATCACATAATAGTGTAATTAAAAATAATAATCTTAAAATTCAATATCCTTTTTCTTAAAACCACCACAAGTTTTTGGAACAGTTGTAATATCATCTTGTTCTCGTTCACTTGACTCTTGTAGTTCTGAAAAAAAAATTGAAATCACTAATACATTTTTTCATAGAAAATACTAAATGTTGTTGTCAATATGTAATTAACACACAAGTAATGAATTAATTATTTTGCTATAATCTGCAATTAAAGACAATCTAAATAATGCTAAATGTAGAGTTACCTTTTTTTAATATAGATTTTTAAATCTGTTTATTTGGCACTATTTCAATTTTGCTCTACCAAAACACCAAATACATTATAAATATATTTTAGGCTTGAAGCAAAAATTAAGAAAAAAACATTGATACTTCAAATCACAATCAAAATGTTTTCAAATTTGTAAAGTGAGTACTGAATTACAATTTGGTTACTACATCATAATTTAGTTTCATAGACAAATTTATTTTATATAACTAATAATTTTTTATTTATACAACTATAAAGTCAATTCTTGTCTGTTTCCTTCTATTACTGAAAGGTTGACTGGAAGAGATCCCTTTTAGGGATAAGTTCGCCTTTATAAATGTGTTTTTTTAATTTTTCTTTCTCCTTTCTAAATATATGTATAAAAAGAAAAAAATAGATAAAAAAATAAATAAATAAAGTCAATAACTAATATAAAAGCAATTAATAATACACACCTGGAGGCAAATGTAACTTTTCTATGATAAACTTTTTTCTTCTTAATTTGAAAGCTAAATCTAGACTTGGAGGTACAAAAGGCACAAGTGAGTAAAGAGAAGATAGCTTTGTAATGTGAAATAGCCCATGGTATTCACTATAAACTGGGTTTGCTTCTTTGATTGATCCAGCAAATGACTCTATACGAACAGCATTATCCACAGAGTATAATATCCTTTTTACTAAGTGTTCATCCTAAAAGATAAAAAACAATGTTTTATAATAAAACAATACTAAGTAGTATATATATAGTACTTAAGCTGTTATATGACTGTTACAAAAAGACAAGTCCTCGACGAGGAATTTGCAATGTCTTAGATATTTAATTATTGACAATAGAACTTTAAGCAGAAAATGTAATAATATCAAGTTATAAGAGAATAACAAACACTCAGAATATTTTTTCAAAATTAGATGTTACCTGCATATTAATCAAGTCAAATATTGAATATAGTATGTATAAAGATACTTTTAGCAGAAGTTAGATTTTTCTATCTTATAATTAGGGCAAGATTCTATGATTCACTTGAAATACAGACAAAATAGATACATTAATAAAAAATATATATATCTTTTTGTTATAACCCTTGATAAAAACAAAAATTTGTTGATAACTTCTAAGTAGTAATTACATTAGATAATTCCAATGGAGAGCAGAAATATTTTTTATACTTACTTCAAGTAAATGTGAGGGAATAGTAATAAATGTTACTGCATTGGTATCTCTGACCAGCATCCTCAAGCAATATAAAAATTTAACTAGATCTTGGCCATAGCATTCTTGTGGTTCTTCCATGTCCATTGCCATCCAAATTGGAGACCCAAGAGCTTGGATGCTAATACGAAGAATATTCTGATCTTTGCTACCAATTTTGTATTTTTCTTTTGACAGGAAAGTTTTAATATTTGTTAAGAGATCTAGATAAAGATTGTTCCTGAAACCTAGAAACAGAAGACACAAATTAAAATGTAAATAACATTTTCCTGATATTTTATTAGATACAGTCCAATCATTATATATTATAAAAATAATCAATTATGTACCTCAAAAAGAAGTTATGATCGAATTATTTGTCTATAATCTGCTTTTTTATAAAGTACAAATGCTGATTATAGCAAAATAATTCTATCATAACTTGTATACTACAGAATTCCACAAAGTAACGCCTGCTTCTATAAATTTTCTAATAGACAGACTAATTTGTAAGGATTGGTTAGGTGTATTATTTACTGTTTTGAGTGAATTGGTTATCACCATATTTTATATAGTGACTATTCTTGTAAAAGTTGGGGACAGTCAAGTTCCACCATGCCTAGCTAACTAATCATCATCCTCCTGCCCACTCTAAGTGGGGTCGGCACAACATGTTACAAACATGTTGTCACATGATTTGGTTTTGTATTTTACGACCGGCCGCCTGCCTGACGTCAACTTACCTTAGTCATATTTTACGACACCTTGGCAAGAAAGAGGGTGATCTATTTTACTCAATCGGATACCACATGGTGGATCATCTTACCTTAGTAGCCTTTTATGACACCTCGGTGAGAAATGCGGGTGGAACTATTCTATTCAGTCGGATACCACACAGCGTATTCCTAGCTAGCTATTTGTAACAACAATTAATAAATAAATAAATTTATAGAACCTAATAAATTTTTTGCAAACATTCATGCTAGATTCTGATAGCCAATAGAAACCACTATACATAAATTATATATTATTGATTGAGTCTATTGGAGATGAAAAAAATATATAGTTACCATCAATTGTTTTTTCAGTATGTTCTAAATGACAATAATTTATGTCACAGTTTTTAACTGAATTAATATCAATATGCTTGCTCAGATCAAAATGGTGACCAAAGTTAGTGTTATTGCCAAATGATGAGTCCACCTGGGATAGGCCCTCATATCTCCAAGCTATTTTCATTTCACTACTTCCAGTTTGATTTATTTTTTCATCTGCAGATATTATACATGGTTGAGGTAACTCTTTAACCTGAAGATAAAAACAAATAATAATACATTCAGTATCAAAGTATAAAAAGTTTATAGGTGTTTTCAAAAGGTGTTTATATATTTGTTTCAATTAAGGTATAAAACTTTACATTTTTTATCAAAAAAGTAATTGTTTATACAATCAATAAATTTCAATGTATTTTTTTGTAATAGAAAACTCACTATGTTTTCTGGATTTTCATCTGCTGATGCTATAAAAATGTCATGCTTACACACAACACCTTCAGCGAGGAAGTATTTGCTTAGGACTCTACTATAACTGCCGAGCACGTCTTCTTCTGGAAAGATATATTTCATTAATAAAATACAATTACGTATATATTTAATGAGTATAATATAAGGAGAGAATAGTAGGATTGTTGCATACTTACCTACAAGAAAAATACTACCGGAACATAGTCCACCACCTGAAATAAATTAGGGTTTAAAAAAAACCTAATGAAATAGGAAAAAATATTATAAAACATTTTGAATACCAATTACAAAATCCAACGAAGGTATTCCTGAAGAAATGTACGCTAGGTTATTTTTTAATTTGGTCCCGTTAATTGTATGGAACGTCGAAGCTTTATGAAAACTCATCTTTACATATAATTTTAAAATTAAATCTCTGAGAATTTACTAAATATATTTAAAAAACGTTTCTCTATTTACATTCTACTGTCAAAAAAGTTATCTTCGATCTTCGTCTTTAGTTTTTGGTCTTTATTTAATAATTTTATGTATGGTCTGGAATTGAGTCTTTTAAGGTTTCGAACAAGAGGATTTAAAATACTACAATAGATTAGATAAATATCAAGTATAGTCCGTCAAGAAAGTCATGAAAAGAATGTTTTGAAAACTAAAGCTTTTACTTGTTATGGCAACACTGTATTCCTGTCTAACTGAGTACATCAATTGTCACATCAGAGGTTGTTGTGGTTAGCAGGGCGGTTTTACTACAGGCGCCAACACATGTTATCTCGCATCCCTCTTGCACATGTACGTATTTATGAATGAATCGTATGAAAATAGTCTCAGCTGCATCTCGCTCCACATACATATTTTTACGCACTCATTCTCATTTTGACTGTCTATCATATAACAAGACAACAAGTTGATTTTATTAATGAATGGGCGGTGTATTAAATTTTTAAATTTCCCGTTGTAAAGTTCTAGTACTTTAATTTTTACTAAAATGTATAATTTTGTTTTAATTTAGTTAGCAAAATTCTTGAAACAAATATCACTAGAAGCAAATTAAATGTATCAAGTCTTATTTCACCAGTAGCTGTTGAGATATTTCTTAAAATGAGAAATATAACAACGAAGAAACGTGCAGTTATAAAACAATAAGAAGAGGATTTACTTCATCATTATATAAATGTAAGTGTTGAGTTTTAATGAATTTTGTGCATCTCAATAATAGTAAGAGCTTTCTTAAAATTTACATTCTCACATCTAAATATAATAACCTAACCTTGCATGGTAGCCTAAAACCTTTAACATGCAGTATAATTTTTATTTCATATTTGACTTAGTTATCGTTATATAAAAATTATGATATGTACATTAATTTCGATTGATGAATTAGCTATATTCATTATTATATTAAGGATATGTCTTGCGATTTTATATAGCTTCTAGTGTCTTGTAGTGCAATAAATGATTAATATTGGAACATTAAAGTGAAAGTTTTTTAGAAGTTGTTCTAATTGATCATAAGTGTGTATCTATCTTAGTTATGAATAATTTGGACATAACTTAAATGGTCTACTTAATATTTTTTTTTAGAAGTATTTTTTAATTGAAGTTGTATACTTCATTGTATTATATTAGAACTTTAAAAATGATTGTCAAGTTTTTTATAATGAGACTCCGATGAAAAGGGAGTAAATAGCAAAAGAGAGCAAGTTTATTCTGTATAAAGCAATATAGGGTATATTGCTTTATAAACACTATTGTTGATTTTTAATTAAAAAGCAAAAGCAAAATTTAAATTTACGATTGATTAAACGATTGATTGATTAATTGCAGATTCAAGAATCCTCAGATCCAAGATTAAGAGTAAATTTTTAATTTAATATGATTGTCACATGATGTTATTTATAGTTATGATTTGAGATATCTTTACATTTACAGTGCTAATAAAAGATATAATAGTATGTGTAAGGAATGAAAGAATAACAGCAATATTAAAAGACTGTTCTATAAAACTGAAAGTAAATATTTATGTAATTTATAAATCACTTAAAATGTGCAACTGTTTATATCTAACAGAAATTAAATAACAAACAATATTTCTCCTTCATACTTATGCAATAATAAAAAGCAATTTTTCTAAAAGTGAACCCATTTACTCTTTCTTAACAAATCAATGCATAATGACACAGACAACATTTTTTTTATATTATAGAACAACTATTCATATAGATTCAAATACAACCTTGTTCATAAGAGGTTCTATTTGAGTAGTAACAATTTTTAATTTTTTTAATTTTTTAAAATTATTTTCAGAGATGGAATAGCACTAGACTAAGTGCAACTAAAGGAAGGTAACTAATACTCAAGTAAAGTCTGAATTTATGAAGCTAAGTTAGATTCCCGTAATTTCAGCCACAGATGTAAGCGTGCACTCAAACATCAGTAGCCAAAAGCGACTGGGAAAAGAATTAAGGTTTTACATGTATTGCAGGTGCCAAATACCGGCTCTTTGCCAACCGCAACACATTACCATTACAAAAAAAAATGTAAAAATTAATGGATTGAATTAAATTAATGGATTAATTTTACAGGAGGGCAGTCCGACAGCTGGCCTCGTGACTCCACGAGCTACGCTGGTCTGGCCTCGCTGCCGCCAATGGAGACGTGCCGCCGCCCCTCACCCCAGGCCGGCCCGTCCGGCTATGCCGCAGCTGCTGTCGCTCCGCCGTCGCCTCGAGCGCTCGAACAGCGCCAGGCCGAACAGTAGCGTCAACCACCAGGACCTCTGTAATTTGAGAAAATGCATTTGAGGTAACTAATACTCAAGTGAAGTCTGAATTTATGAAGCTAAGTTAGATTCCCGTAATTTCAGCCACAGATGTAAGCGTGCACTCAAACATCAGTAGCCAAAAGCGACTGGGAAAAGAATTAAGGTTTTACATGTATTGCAGGTGCCAAATACCGGCTCTTTGCCAACCGCAACACATTACCATTACAAAAAAAAATGTAAAAATTAATGGATTGAATGAAATTAATGGATTAATTTTACAGGAGGGCAGTCCGACAGCTGGCCTCGTGACTCCACGAGCTACGCTGGTCTGGCCTCGCTGCTGCCAATGGAGACGTGCCGCCGCCCCTCACCCCAGGCCGGCCCGTCCGGCTATGCCGCAGTTGCTGTCGCTCCGCCGTCGCCTCGAGCGCTCGAACAGCGCCAGGCCGAACAGTAGCGTCAACCACCAGGACCTCTGTAATTTGAGAAAATGCATTTGAGGTAACTAATACTCAAGTGAAGTCTGAATTTATGAAGCTAAGTTAGATTCCCGTAATTTCAGCCACAGATGTAAGCGTGCACTCAAACATCAGTAGCCAAAAGCGACTGGGAAAAGAATTAAGGTTTTACATGTATTGCAGGTGCCAAATACCGGCTCTTTGCCAACCGCAACACATTACCATTACAAAAAAAAATGTAAAAATTAATGGATTGAATGAAATTAATGGATTAATTTTACAGGAGGGCAGTCCGACAGCTGGCCTCGTGACTCCACGAGCTACGCTGGTCTGGCCTCGCTGCTGCCAATGGAGACGTGCCGCCGCCCCTCACCCCAGGCCGGCCCGTCCGGCTATGCCGCAGCTGCTGTCGCTCCGCCGTCGCCTCGAGCGCTCGAACAGCGCCAGGCCGAACAGTAGCGTCAACCACCAGGACCTCTGTAATTTGAGAAAATGCATTTGAGGTAACTAATACTCAAGTGAAGTCTGAATTTATGAAGCTAAGTTAGATTCCCGTAATTTCAGCCACAGATGTAAGCGTGCACTCAAACATCAGTAGCCAAAAGCGACTGGGAAAAGAATTAAGGTTTTACATGTATTGCAGGTGCCAAATACCGGCTCTTTGCCAACCGCAACACATTACCATTACAAAAAAAAAATGTAAAAATTAATGGATTGAATGAAATTAATGGATTGATTTTACAGGAGGGCAGTCCGACAGCTGGCCTCGTGACTCCACGAGCTACGCTGGTCTGGCCTCGCTGCTGCCAATGGAGACGTGCCGCCGCCCCTCACCCCAGGTCGGCCCGTCCGGCTATGCCGCAGCTGCTGTCGCTCCGCCGTCGCCTCGAGCGCTCGAACAGCGCCAGGCCGAACAGTAGCGTCAACCACCAGGACCTCTGTAATTTGAGAAAATGCATTTGAGGTAACTAATACTCAAGTGAAGTCTGAATTTATGAAGCTAAGTTAGATTCCCGTAATTTCAGCCACAGATGTAAGCGTGCACTCAAACATCAGTAGCCAAAAGCGACTGGGAAAAGAATTAAGGTTTTACATGTATTGCAGGTGCCAAATACCGGCTCTTTGCCAACCGCAACACATTACCATTACAAAAAAAAAATGTAAAAATTAATGGATTGAATGAAATTAATGGATTGATTTTACAGGAGGGCAGTCCGACAGCTGGCCTCGTGACTCCACGAGCTACGCTGGTCTGGCCTCGCTGCTGCCAATGGAGACGTGCCGCCGCCCCTCACCCCAGGCCGGCCCGTCCGGCTATGCCGCAGCTGCTGTCGCTCCGCCGTCGCCTCGAGCGCTCGAACAGCGCCAGGCCGAACAGTAGCGTCAACCACCAGGACCTCTGTAATTTGAGAAAATGCATTTGAGGTAACTAATACTCAAGTGAAGTCTGAATTTATGAAGCTAAGTTAGATTCCCGTAATTTCAGCCACAGATGTAAGCGTGCACTCAAACATCAGTAGCCAAAAGCGACTGGGAAAAGAATTAAGGTTTTACATGTATTGCAGGTGCCAAATACCGGCTCTTTGCCAACCGCAACACATTACCATTACAAAAAAAAATGTAAAAATTAATGGATTGAATGAAATTAATGGATTAATTTTACAGGAGGGCAGTCCGACAGCTGGCCTCGTGACTCCACGAGCTACGCTGGTCTGGCCTCGCTGCTGCCAATGGAGACGTGCCGCCGCCCCTCACCCCAGGCCGGCCCGTCCGGCTATGCCGCAGCTGCTGTCGCTCCGCCGTCGCCTCGAGCGCTCGAACAGCGCCAGGCCGAACAGTAGCGTCAACCACCAGGACCTCTGTAATTTGAGAAAATGCATTTGAGGTAACTAATACTCAAGTGAAGTCTGAATTTATGAAGCTAAGTTAGATTCCCGTAATTTCAGCCACAGATGTAAGCGTGCACTCAAACATCAGTAGCCAAAAGCGACTGGGAAAAGAATTAAGGTTTTACATGTATTGCAGGTGCCAAATACCGGCTCTTTGCCAACCGCAACACATTACCATTACAAAAAAAAAATGTAAAAATTAATGGATTGAATGAAATTAATGGATTGATTTTACAGGAGGGCAGTCCGACAGCTGGCCTCGTGACTCCACGAGCTACGCTGGTCTGGCCTCGCTGCTGCCAATGGAGACGTGCCGCCGCCCCTCACCCCAGGCCGGCCCGTCCGGCTATGCCGCAGCTGCTGTCGCTCCGCCGTCGCCTCGAGCGCTCGAACAGCGCCAGGCCGAACAGTAGCGTCAACCACCAGGACCTCTGTAATTTGAGAAAATGCATTTGAGGTAACTAATACTCAAGTGAAGTCTGAATTTATGAAGCTAAGTTAGATTCCCGTAATTTCAGCCACAGATGTAAGCGTGCACTCAAACATCAGTAGCCAAAAGCGACTGGGAAAAGAATTAAGGTTTTACATGTATTGCAGGTGCCAAATACCGGCTCTTTGCCAACCGCAACACATTACCATTACAAAAAAAAAATGTAAAAATTAATGGATTGAATGAAATTAATGGATTGATTTTACAGGAGGGCAGTCCGACAGCTGGCCTCGTGACTCCACGAGCTACGCTGGTCTGGCCTCGCTGCTGCCAATGGAGACGTGCCGCCGCCCCTCACCCCAGGCCGGCCCGTCCGGCTATGCCGCAGCTGCTGTCGCTCCGCCGTCGCCTCGAGCGCTCGAACAGCGCCAGGCCGAACAGTAGCGTCAACCACCAGGACCTCTGTAATTTGAGAAAATGCATTTGAGGTAACTAATACTCAAGTGAAGTCTGAATTTATGAAGCTAAGTTAGATTCCCGTAATTTCAGCCACAGATGTAAGCGTGCACTCAAACATCAGTAGCCAAAAGCGACTGGGAAAAGAATTAAGGTTTTACATGTATTGCAGGTGCCAAATACCGGCTCTTTGCCAACCGCAACACATTACCATTACAAAAAAAAATGTAAAAATTAATGGATTGAATGAAATTAATGGATTAATTTTACAGGAGGGCAGTCCGACAGCTGGCCTCGTGACTCCACGAGCTACGCTGGTCTGGCCTCGCTGCTGCCAATGGAGACGTGCCGCCGCCCCTCACCCCAGGCCGGCCCGTCCGGCTATGCCGCAGCTGCTGTCGCTCCGCCGTCGCCTCGAGCGCTCGAACAGCGCCAGGCCGAACAGTAGCGTCAACCACCAGGACCTCTGTAATTTGAGAAAATGCATTTGAGGTAACTAATACTCAAGTGAAGTCTGAATTTATGAAGCTAAGTTAGATTCCCGTAATTTCAGCCACAGATGTAAGCGTGCACTCAAACATCAGTAGCCAAAAGCGACTGGGAAAAGAATTAAGGTTTTACATGTATTGCAGGTGCCAAATACCGGCTCTTTGCCAACCGCAACACATAACCATTACAAAAAAAAATGTAAAAATTAATGACGTACGAATTACCAAAACTGCGCAATTTCAGAAATCAGTACGACACCTTTATAATGGCTAGCCCGTTAATAAAACGTCTTACAAAGTAGCGCGCTTTTGAAGCTAATGTTCGACGATACAGAAAACAAACATTACCAACAAAACGCCTACACAGTATGGGAAGAAAGAACACTGCAGTGTCCACCTCAACCATACTGTTAAATGAGAAGAAAAAGCCCTGCAGCTTTTACAGGAGGGCAGTCAGACGCTGCTAGTCATTAAATATTAAAGATTACAATGTCTATATTTACCTAAGCTATGATTAAAACAGAGTAATTATGCAAAAGTAATAATAAAATTATTTTGCTATAATCGGCGATGAAGTAAAATAGAAAATGTATATAATGCTAAATGTAGAGTGGACAATTGGTTATCATACCTGATACATGCAGGATTCGTAAAAAACACATGCACAAACCTCCACCACCGCCACCACCATACACAAGCACTATATACATTCACTATCACAAACTCAACAACTCAAATGTTTGAATTTCAACAAACATTCTCGGATAAAATGTGAGTAGTTATCCAAAACTTAATAACAAATAAACTATACTTTTGCACTATTTAATACGAAGAAAATTGAAACGTACTGACTCACCTGAAACGTTCGTTATACGTAATATATAACTGTAATCACTTTTTACTTACGCAAAAATATATAAACCAACAAATGATTTTAAATTAAAATTAGACAATTCCATAAACTTCTTGTTAACGCACACTATATACAATAACACGATATAATAGGAATACCACAATTCCCGTTCCGAGATGCACTTCTCTTGAATGACGAACAAGGACTGAATGTCACTGAAACGTTTTATCAAATGGAAGACTCCCCACTCCAGTCCCCACCGAAAACAATAACGGCACAGTGTTGCCCCTATTTAATCAAAAAGGGCGCGATTAGGGTTGCCACCTTTTTTTTGAAGAAAAATACTATTTTTCTTTTTAAATCAAAAAAATATAGTACTTTTAGGAAATTCAGGAAAAAAAATAGGACACATCTATTTTCAATCATTATTTATTTTTCCATGATTATTTTTTATTACTTTTCGCTGGATAATGACACGGAGTTAGAGCTACTAACTAACTAAGCCCCGTAAATACATGAATGAGTTTCGTTCCTACATTCCCTATGCAGGGCTGCGGGTGCGTTCCATTCACAGTTAATTAAAAAAAGCACGACAATTGCAATTAGCGATAAAAAATATAGTATTTTTCGTGCTATATTCTTTTTCTATAATATATAGTACAATTTAAGCTAGTGTTTTTCAATTTATATATACATTTATTAAAGCAGGGACCTCGAAGCATATAGCATTATAGTATATCCTTAGTGTTTTTATTGAACTGTGATAATATAGGGAAGTTTTATTTTTTAATTTTAAAATATAAGTAAAAATAAAACTAAAATAATAAAAATAAAACTTTTCCTTCTATAGTAATATTTATTGTGTATGCTTTATTGAAGTGTTGTATATCATATGTCATACCCAATATCAGTTATATTCTATGTTTTAGGTGGTTATTTCTGAATAGTTTTTATTCTTTCTGCGACAGACAATATGGATTACAGACATACTTTAATTATTTAACAGAAAGTTATTTGTTCAAGATACTTTAACATACTATCCCATTTAGTTATGCACATTTCAACTGGATTTTTTGTCTGAGTAACTGTGTCTGGTCAAGGCACTGCTACTGTTGTTGCGATGAATTCATTAATATCTGATACAATGGCTGATATTCTTCAAGTGAGTTAAAATGTTTCAAATATAAATCATTTTTGTTTGTAAACACAAAAATTGGCATGTGTATGTTTAAAGTAACGGCCTGTTATCCACCCCAGCAGTGGGAACCATAAGCTTCCTCTATCCGTTTTTTGGAGAGAAGTATTGTAGCAAAGACCTACCATCGCGTTGCTCCAATGCGGATTGGTAGGTTACGCATATCCCTAGAATTCGCTAGAAGTATGCGGATTTCCTTACCATATTTTCCTTCACCGAAAAGCGTGTCATAAATTGCAATTGTCAATTAGATATGTGCCTGCGCGGGGTATAAACCCATGATCGTCTTTACAGAGTCGAACGGCCTCACCGCTGAGCTATCCATAGCTTGTTCCATATTTATTAAAATGTATTTGCAATAATTTTCAGATGAACCTGGTCATAGCCAAAGAGAGTACTCATTGGGATGACGTCTAAGGGCTATATGCTGTTGATGCTTTATGGGATGAAGCACATGATTAGGTCAATTGATTTGACTAGATGAAGGCAAGTAAATATTTGATGTAAAGTATGTCAGTCTGTCCATTTCACTTTCTATTAAAACTGAAGCTTATATGTCTAATGGGCTAACTGCCTAATCCGTTTGAGATATAACAAAAAATGTTTGGTACAATTTTTCCTCTATTATAGTGATGCAAAAAAGTGTGTGATATAAGAATAGCTTAAAAGACATATTAGTGATGATCATTGGAACTTTGTCACATACAATACAGTATTTGGAAAGCATAATATTTTTAGCCTGGTACTGCTAACAGTACAAAATCAAAGATAATTAACATAACACAAAGATTGTCACAGATACCCCTTATATTTTATTATTAAAAAAACAAAATTTATAATTATAGTCTCTATTCTATACTTAAAATATAACTGTAGACAAAGTTATAGACACGAAAAAAATATTTTCCAGACACTATTTAAGACCAGTAGAAGCTAAAAATATATTTTTAAAATTTAAAATCTCTGTTATTTGTCAATGCATCATTCTCCTACCCTTATCCCACTCTAAATGGGGTAGGCACAACATGTTTTAAACATGTTATCACATGATTTGGTATCTTACGACCGGTCGCCTGCCCGACGTCAACTTACCTTAATCGGTTTTCGCGACACCTCGGTAAGAAATGAGGGTGGTCTATTCTACTCAGGGGATATCAATGCCAAGATTGTCTGTAAGACTACCTTTGCAAACTAATGTTCTATCTATACATTATTAAAGAATAACTTATTTATTACAGGTTAAATATGCTGCGAACTCTTCCGCCGGGAAGTGTCCACGAGCCCGATGATGCAGATGAACATATATGAAGAGCTTCAGTCGAATCATAATTATTTAGCCTCATTTATTGACATTAGTAATAACATTTTCACAGCGCGAATGCTTTTATTCACTAACAATTTATTTTGCCGCCTGAACCATTCGGAATTTTGGAATAAGGCTGTAAAAGTCCGCTTCAATGCTAGAGGACTCAAGAGAAGGTTGTGTCTTCAAAATAGTATTCATATTAGTATAATTGACAAACATTATGAAGTTTGAAACTTCTTAGCTAGGACCCAATGGATTTTTTCTCAAATCCGTGGATAAGGGGGCTCTAGCACACTAGAACGGATCATAATTTGGTTTCATTGTTTAAAACATGATTGGTTAATATTATTGTTTGATAGTTATAGTACCTTGTATTCCATCAGAAATATTTTCCAGACCCAAGCCATATCATATTACCGGTTCAGTATATTGATATATCGGTCATGTGCAGCAATAGCGGTACAACTCAAAAACTTATATTTTGAGATGAATGGGTTTAAAATTTTCATTACTCAGGAAAATGAATAACAATTGCTTAGTTGCTAGTTTAATTGTTAGTTTGCTTAAACGACGGGCTTATAATGAAATATGAGTTCTGCCTGTATTGCTGCTAAAAATTGTGTATTTTAACATTAACAC
Source organism: Morpho helenor (assembly GCA_029227775.1). Lineage (NCBI taxonomy): Eukaryota > Metazoa > Arthropoda > Insecta > Lepidoptera > Nymphalidae > Morpho > Morpho helenor. The sequence goes on along the minus strand of JARGCU010000028.1, from coordinate 11,969,229 downwards.
ATATTATTCCTATTCAAAACACGTGTTTTTACTTGTGTAGCAAAACTAAAAACCTGAGCAATCCTGGGAGTAATATATTTTCAAAACAGGATTATTTAAATTGTGAAATTTTTATAATTACGCTATTGTCTAATAAAACTGAAAGATTTGATCTAGTTAAAATTATATTATCCATCACAAAAACTTATATCTTTGGAATGGCATTATATGGCATGTAAAGTGTTAATTAGTCAAAAATGTATATAACTTAAAAAACTATAATTCCTGGTTAACTTGCATTAATCATAAATATGATTTGTTAAAAGTTTTTTGCATAATCGTAATCATAATGCGAGTTAGACAACGGTGTATCAATTAAGGAGAATTCACAGTACTGCAGATACTTGGAAAACGATAATGGAAATGGAAAATTTTATCGCAAGTAAAGTTATAGAACTATGATACATGAGGCAAAAGTAACTAACTAATATTACTATTATTAACATTTAAAAATTGATTCAAAATTTTTATTATTTTACTATATATACTCCATAAGTATAGAAACATAACAAGATGTAAACAAACAAAACCATGTGATTCAGGAGTGACAAATATGTCATAACAATAATATTATTAACAAATGAAAAAATTGGGATTCAACTGCAGTTGTCAAAAGAATATCTCTAATATTTATAAATGTAATTTTCATAAATTGATTGGTATTTTCTAAAATTAAATATTTATACCTTTAGTATAGCAAAACAGCAATATATAATTTAATAAAATTCAGCAGATACAAATTAGCCAAGTAAACTACCTAAAATGGTAATTGGATTAACCAACGCAACATAATATCAATATTCTACGAGCTTCACTCTGTGATACTTAAATGTGTAGTAATTTAGTGTATTTAATATTATCCATCGTTTTCTTTAAAAATTTTATAATTCTTATTTATTGTTTCAAAGTTTGTAAAAATTATTGATAGCAATCACGCCATAATAAGTGGTGCGAATACTATCAATAATTTTAAATTCTTTAAAAGAATTAAAAATTATATTAAATGTTAGTATAATGTGTTGTAATAAAAAAGGTACTTTATAGTAGGCAGATAATGCCTACTATAAACTACCTGTTTTGACATGTTTACATTTAGTTAAATACTTAACCCATGGAGTATAGTTCCTCATGATGTTTTCTTTCATCGAAAAGCTTGGCATCAATTGGCACATTAATTATGGCAAAATTTCACAATTTAATTCTTACTTTATATGTATAAATCCGAAGTGTTAACTGGTTTGATGGAAAATATTATACTTAGACATAAAAACCACTAATATTCTATAAAACTACTACCAATATATCTAAAAAAGACTAATATTTATAATTTACCATCAAGTATACTCCTTTTAAGTATAATGTTTTTTCCTAAATACTAAAACGGTAAAAACGAAAGCATCTATTGTTTCAAATACTAATCTTGTAAATTTGTTTTCGAGTGAATACTTATAATTAATTATATTTAATAATAATATATAATAATTTAAATTACAATTCCTATATTTTCAAGAAACATGATCGCCGATTCTGTTTCCTATTTAAAAATAGTAATCATTTTTGAAGTTGCACTTTTAGCGTGTTTAGGAAAAAACTTTTTTTTTAAGAAGCATGCACATAGAAATGTAAAACGGCTGTTGAATATAAATTTTTTTATTACAGTAAAAGTCTATTAAAGAATTTCCTTAAATATTTTGTTTTATTAAAATCTAAAAATCATTATTAATATGTTACAGGAAAACCGGTTATCCAAATAATCGGTAAGAGTAAAATGCGAATCGATAAAACTTTGACATCACTAGTTACGGTTTTAGCGCACCAAGTACATCACTAATTTTACTACGATTTTACGTCATACGTTATATATATTACTACTCCATATGTGAGAAAGAGTCAGAGCTGAGACTAAATCCGTTTTTATGAATGAAACGGGTGAGAGGCAGATAGTTTTTTATGAATGAGAATGTAAGTAGCTATAGTGCTACTCTGCACCCCCCCATACCACCGAAAATAGGCTCGCGCCAATGTATGAATCTCAACCATCTATTTTATAGTTAATAATCTATGGTGGTTAGCTTACTGGATTTTTATTAATTACTGCGAATATTTCTTATCGTTTAACCGTTTTGTGGTCAAAATGAATCGCACTGTTTATAAAAGTAGTACGAGACAGATCATATTTAAGGTTTTTCAAGAATTTATGAGTGAATTTCAAACGGGAAAGTTATTTTCTGATTTGGGAGATGTTTACGGTCGAACAGCTAAAATAACAGGTATGTACTCGTATTTTAATGTTAGACACTGTAACAGAAATGAAATAGGAATATGATTTAGATACCCCTGTTACTGTTGAAAATGGTATTACAGATGAAAGGTCTGAAACTGATTCGATTAATCCAGCAGATGTTAGCCTACCTATTGAAAACGAAGAAGATAATGAAGCAGACACTTTACCAGTTTTGAAAATAACTTTAAAAAATGGTAAACAAGTAGTTTCTCAAGTTGAAGATGAAATTAGGGCACAAGAAGATACACCTGAGAAAGATAAAAGTAAAGAAAAGCATAGAAGTAAAAGTAAAGACAAATTGCATGACAAAAGCAGAAGTAGTAGTTCATCTAGGTCATCTGGATCATCTAGGCATTCTAGCAAATCGCAAATAGCTTTATTAAGCTTAAAAGAAGTTCTCAACAATATGCAAGATGTAAAAATTGTTACTGTCAATAAATTTTATTTTATTAGAAAAATTAGTTGAAATTGTACATTTTTAAGTGATATTTTAACTTTGTGATAATATTGTTTACGAATTTTAAGAGGTTATGTTATTGTAGGTATAGCTTTCCTATATTACTACGCTTAAAAAATTTTGATACTTTCGTATTTTTATTACAATGTTTGAATTTTTTTTTTCTTCCAGGTGTTTCTGAAAGCATCGTTCGACGTATAGTGGACGAGCGTATGAAAAAGTCCAAAAAGAAGTACCTACGCTAAGAAAACTATTAGCTGTGGTGAAACAAGAATTAGATTTTGATGGCAGCCATGAACTTCTCAGACAGATATTACATTCAATCGTATTTAAGTTCAAAAAATGCAAAACAAATAGACTGGCGCTTATAGAAAAGCCAATTATAGCTTCAAAACGTGAATATTATTTGAAGCAAATTCATGCAAAGGACACATTTCAGGAGTTGAATACCTTGATTTTGACTATGATTAATTAAAAAATATTATCATTGACTGTTTTTTTTTTCAACCAAGTATTGAAGTACCAAAATTTATTAATTGAAGTATATAGAGATACCATGTAAAAAACAGTGGCGCCCTCCTTTTTTTTCATGACTTTCTTGACTGACTATTTTTAAAATTCAAATAGGTAGGTATCCTAAAACTTACATAGTTATGCGCGCCACCGGATTGAACTCTGCTGAAAAAAACAACTGTGTACTTACTAGATGACGGACACATACCTACTACTTATCACTAAGACTAACCATGTGTTCTGATAAATTCTCTGTGGTTGTGAGTTTTTTGTACCACGAACTAATGTTACTAAAAAAAAAAAATAGTTATTAGTTTGTAAAAAAAATTGTCTATGATATTTTATATTCTGTGGTACGTATGAGGTACACGTAAAATTTATGGAGTTAAATATTTATCCATACAGAGTTTCAGTCTGAAATTGTTTTGATATAGTCAAAATTATACAAATTAATTAAAATGCAAGGCCCTGCAGTATTTATGGATATATCCCTGGAAGATCAGGTAAGATCATGTGAACATAACCTATTTGAAATAGTGTAATTCTATTAAAATTCTCAATTGCTGTTTTATAAAATTAATGTTTATGTGTATGAGCTACATTTAAAAAGATAAACGCTGTCTAATTTGATTATATTAGTACTGCTTATTTCAAAACTAAGCGTATTTTTATATCCTTAGGCTCAAGAACTTAGAAGATATTTTAAAAGTCTCGGTGCTGAAATATCAGAGGAAAAGTCGCCAAAAGGTATTGAAGATGATTTACATAAAATTGTAGGCGTATGCGATGTTTGCTTTAAAGAAAACAATGAAGCTGATATAGAAGCGATACTAAACAGTATAGTGTCGGTCATGGTTTCGGTAAGTAAATATGGTGTTAGACTAACTTCTGATTATACTATGCTACTAATTTTAAATACAAGTTATGGTTACAAAAATTATAGATATAAATATGACAATCGTAATGGAACTTCTTACTTGAATTATTGCAGATTCCATTGGAGAGGGGTGAAAACCTTATTTTGGCATTCAGTCAAAGACTTACAAAAGCTCCTGGCCCTAAACTTGGAATGGTGGCTCTCCAATCGTATGTATAGTTTTATATACTACAATTTCAATAAAATTGATTATGCTGTATGGTAAAATATTAAGTAAACTATAATAACAATATATAATCACTAGCTTCTACCTGCGCCTTCGTTGGCATGGAATGTTTTTCATGTGGTAGGTTGATAATAGATGGCGCTTTTCAATGGCTTCCTATAGAATTAGCTGTATTTCTATAGCCTATGTTATGTTATTCCGGTGTATAAGGAATAATCATGCCAAAATTTCATCAATATTGGTTCAGCTGATTCCCTGTGAAAGAGTAACAAACATACATCCATATTAACAAACTTTTACATTTATAATATTAGTAGGGTGAGTTATGTTAATTTTCATCCTCTATTTCAATTCATTATAAATTTTTAATATTAAAGATGAAATATAAAATATTGTAGTCATAGTTATAAATCATATTGACCAAATTATTATTCTTAAATAAATATATTTGTTTTGTCGAAATGTGTTTATTTCATTGATCCTTTGATCTAGATTTTTTAATTTAATATCCAAATAATACAGGTAGACATTATTCCAGGTTATGGCGACTATACAATAACTTAGAGAACAATTCCCCACTTCGGTACCATGTGTACTATCATGTCATTGAATTGGCAGCTCGTGTGGGCTCTGTCGGTGAGGTCTTTAGAGGAGTGGATCAGTTGAAGAAAGAGTTTGCCAGTTGTCCACCATCTAATGAACAAATGCAAAAACTATATAGATTACTTCATCAAGTTTTAAAAGATCAAAACAGGTAAAAAGAACATAGTTGTATATAAAAATGTAAAATCCCATAATGTAAGTTAAACAATTCAAATTTCCATACACAAAATTTGAGTTTTGTTATATATAAGTAATTAGTTATGAATAAAATATTGATAAAATAAACTTTCATTAAAGAAAAAAAAATATTTACAGACTAATTGAAAACATGGGATATTGCCAGTGTTTCTCTTTTTATTTTTTGAAAGAATTGTGGTTTAAAATATTTAGTGTATTATATAAAACATAATCTTCCTGCCCTTATCCCACTCTAAGTGGGGTCGGCACAACATGTTATAAACATGTTGTCACATGATTTGGCTGCGTTTATACGACAGGCCGCCTGCTTGACGTCAACTTACCTCAGTCTTATTTTACGGTAAAAAAGAGGATGGTCTATCTACTAAACCGGATACCACACTGTGGGTCAACTTACCTTAGTCGCCTTTTACGACACCTCGGTAAGAAATGAGGTTGGTCTATTCTACTCAGCAGGATACCACACGGCGGGTCGACTTACCTTAGTCGCCTTTTACGACACCTTGGTAAGAAATGAGGGTGGTACTATTCTATTCAGCTGGATACCGCACGGCTGAGTGTATTATATAAAACATTTTTGAAAAATGAATGAAATATTACACACTAATGAAAATGAATGTGGTTTATATAAAAAATTCTTAGTTTAAGCCTCATATTGTCATAATATCTAGTAATATCGTTACATATATAGTAATATCATTACAGTGAGTTAGCAGCCAAAGTAATGATAGAACTACTTGGCACTTACACAGACGAGAATGCATCATATGCGAGAGAAGATGCTATTAAGTGTATAGTGACTGCTCTCGCAGATCCTAATACATTCCTTTTGGACCCACTGTTGGCTTTGAAACCTGTCAGATTTTTAGAAGGAGAGCTTATTCATGACCTGCTTACAATATTTGTATCTGAGAAGTTATCTAGCTATCAAGCATTCTATCAAAATCATAAGGAATTTGTACATTCTCAAGGTATGTATAATGATATTTGACATTGATATTAATAATAAAAAATATATCAACTTTCTGACTGATATAGAGTTCCACATTTGATATTCCAAGAGTCTTTGGTAGATTAGATTTTTTTAATAAGCGAAGGTAGAATTTGCTAGGTAGAGAACCTTAAAAAGATAAACAAGGTTGAGATAATTGTTAGACTAGCCTGTTGGTGCTGTGGGTAGTGGTCCTGCCTTCAGCTCAGCAGGTCGCGGGTTCAATTTCCGCCGAGGGTCAACATTTTCTATAAAAGTATTTGTTGGTTCTTCAAGCCTGGGTGTATATTTGTATTTAAAAATTATATATGTATATATTCACCAGTTGTCTCTCACCCATTACACAAGTATTAAATTACTTACTTTTGGGACAGATGACAGTGTAAGTGTCCCATATATTTATTATTATTATACTTTAATTTTTCTCTAAACATTTATGCTTAATTGTATGAAAAAAAACTTAAAACACTCTTGTCTCAAAGGTATTATAAGATAAAAAATGTATTTTGTTTCTTGACCGATGAAAGGTCACTCAATAATAATATATTTTTTTTAAAGGACTGAACCATGAACAGAATATAAAGAAAATGAGAATACTTTCCTTTATGCAAATGGCAGAATCAAATCCTGAGATCACATTTGATAGCTTAGTCTCAGAACTTCAGATAGAAGAGAAAAATGTAGAAGCCTTTATTATTGAAGGTAATGTATATGATCATATAAAAAAAAACTTATTCTCTTGGGGAAATAATACTTATTGAGTAGAGAATACTAGTTAAGTATACTGAGATATTTAATGAACATTGTTTTTAGCATAATGCATCATTCCAAGAATTGTCTGATTTATTCTATGATATATTTAATTCTTTTTCTTTGTATTATCATATATTTTTGTAGAGAAAGATTTGAGCTACTTCAAACCATCATGTTGCTTGAATAACCGTTCACATATTCATCCAGTCATTCTCTTGGAAAATCCAGATTTCATCATTGTATATTGCTCTTCGGAAATATAAATAAAATTTAGTGAGATGAGTTATTAGAGGCTTTAGCTGTTATTTCACTATATGATATGTCCAAAGTGTGAAAAGATGAAGTATTCCTATTGCTATTCTAGATAATTATAAGGATAAGTAAATATAGTTGCTGGGGAATGTGTTGCTTGGGATGTTCATAGACTGATGCAAACTAAACATGCAACAGTTCCCAGAGACCATATACAGTCAGGAGCAAAACTGAGTCAATGTACTGACTTTGACTATAATATCAAATATATTAATTATTACCAAACTCATTTTGAATGCTGCATATTTTTATGTAAAACTACAACTTATCAACTACACAATCCGCACAAAAATTTCGGGTATTTATAGTTTTATAGCTATAGTAAAATTATCCTCGACTGACTCACTTTTGCACCACTTGTGAAACACATTCAATTCGGGACTTTAATATTTCGTCCAGAGACCTGACGCCTTTTTCAAGACAATTAACCTGTTTTTAGCACTTTTATTAAATTTTTGACAACAGTCAGGTCAAATTTTGTACCACTGTTCTTGAACCAGGTCGCGTAAATCGTTAAAGTTCGATGGTGGAGCTTAATATTCACTGCGAAGTTTGCTTTTAAGGTGTGAGCACAGATTTTCAACAGATTTTTATGGGATTAACATCCGGACTTAATAGGACTTTGAGATGACCATGGCAAAATCTTAAAACATCTAATTAAATTTAATTTAAGTTGCTTGTCGAGCGAACCTTTCACTATTTTTGACGTGTGTTCGTCGGATCGTTCCCGTGTTGAAATATTACTTCACTTTCAGGATATGGCATATTTTCGACATCTTCAGACAGATGTGTTCTCAGAATTCTTCAGTGCATCTTTCCATTCGTATTCCCTTCAATTCAAATTAATTAAATATGAAATGGTCAAACGCGATAAGCTGTTATGCAACCCCACGATTTAATATTGCCGCCACCACCATGTTTTACAGTTTGTATAAAATCTTTTCCTTTCTTATCCAATTCCATCGACGACCGTCTGTGCTGTATCTGTAATTTTAGTCTCATCTGACCATATGACTCTCATCCAATCGTCCGGTCAAGTTTAAGTGTTGTTTCATAAATTGTTTCTTTGCTTTGACATTTTCCTACTAGGGAGCGGCTTTTTTTTTCTAAACAGGTCGGAAATTGGTATTGTGTAAGGCTCGACAAACAGTACACTTGCTAATCACTGTGCCGATATCGTGCTTCAACATTTTTATTGCTTCGGAAGCTAAAGATTCTTGAACAGACGCTAAATAGAGGACCACTTTTCTCACATCTCTCACGGATAACTTTTTCGAACGACTACCGACATTATTGTGCACAGAGAATTATTATTATTTTTAATTCTTAAAACTGTTGATTGAGTAATGTTTTACAATTGAGCGATAAATCTTGAAGGTTTCTTTATTTCAAATAAATTTTTGATCGATTTTATAATATTCGTTGAAATCCCTTTCATGATTCTGTTGGAAAGTCTTACAAATAAAAAAAAGGCTTCAACCGTTCACGATGGGCGTTAATAAGTCTTCGATGAAAGTCTTTAAACCAGACAAAGCAAAACTGCTTAATTACATTACCTCTAACTAATATAAAAATGTGAATATACTGACCTTTAGTACACTGTTTCAACGCGGTGCAAAAGTGAGTCAGTCGGTGGAAATTATTTCATAGCTTAAAACTATAAATACCCTAAATTTCTTATGCAAATTGTGTACTCGATAAGCTCTAGTTTTTCATAAAAAGATGCAAAATTCAAAATGAGATTGGTAATAATTAATGTATTCGATTGTATAGTCAAAGTCAGTACATTGACTCAGTTTTGCTCCTGACTGTATATCATGCTGTCTAAGTTGCTAATGTACCGAACATGGAAAGTGAAATTATAGTCCACGATAGAAGCGTGCAAATCTTGAATGGTAGAATTTATGGATGGCAAAAGTAATGAAAATATTATTTTAGCTGTAATTTGTGATAATAGAAAATATATGTAATGCTAAATGTAGTGTACTATCGGTTCTCATGCCTGATACATGGTGTATTTGTTAGGTCCTCAACTTCAATTTCATCCTTATCTAGTATCTCCCATCTAAAGAGTGAGTACATGGGGAACTCAGCCATAAGGTGAAGACTTGTTTCTTCCTCTCCACACTCTGGGCACGCTGCTTCTTCTTTTATTCTCATTATTGACAGGTGTTTAACAGGCAGTGCCCAGGGCAAATCAACTAAGAGACAAATATTTGTAAAAATAATATTGTATTGTTGTTTTACGCCATGTGGTATCCGACTGAATAGAATAGTACCACCCTCATTTCTTACCGAGGTGTCGTAAAAGGCGACTAAGCTAAGTTGACCCACCGTGTGGTATTCGGTTAAGTAGAATAGACCACCCTCTTTCTTACCGAGGTGTCGTAAAATACGACTATGGTAAGTTGATGTCAGGCAGGCGGCCGGTCGTTAAAACGCAGCCAAATCATGTGACAGCATGTTTACAACATGTTGCGCTGTCCCCACTTAAGAGTGGAATTAGGGCAGGTGGATAAAGATATTGGTTTCATGATACTCATATAGATTGTATGAAACTTAAATTCCAAGTATCTTTTTTATAAGCTACTAGCTATCACCAGTGGCTATGTGTCATGGCATACGTATCTGGTGACAGCACGTTTATAACATGTTGTGCAGACCCAACTTAGAGTGGGATAAGGGCAGGAGGATGATGATGATAACTCTTGTGGTTTTGACAGTGCTCAAAACAAAGCTGGTCCGGGCAAGAATGGACCAGGCAGCGAAGTCAGTCCGCGTGTCCAACACTATGCACCGCACGTTTGGCCGCGCGCAATGGCAACAACTGCGTGACGTACTGGTCGCGTGGCGCGCCAACGTGCACCACGCGCAGGAGTCGATGAAGTCCGTCGCCGCCGCGCAGATAGAGTACGCGGCGCAGCAACAGAAATCCTGAAACAGACTTTTACATACGTCTCACTATTAGAACGACGGCGATATAATCCATTACCTATGTTTTTAATTTAATTTATTACACTGATAATTAAGCTATGAGAATAAACAATTACCACTATCTTTGTTTAATACCTCGTTACAATACGCACTAATTAGATCGCATTGTAACAAGATCAAAAAAAAAACGGTTGCCTGTAAAGTCGGTTTTACGGGCAAAGATTTTACGTGACAACGTCTTTTTAAATGTAATGGATTGGAGTGGGAGAGAGACGCAAGGCATTCGCCAGTCCGGGCGAGCCTCTCTTTCTTTCGGTGACTCATCGTAACAGACGTGAGCGGGCGTTACACTTTTTTATGAGTGACTGCAAGCCTCAACCTAATTTAAGACGTTGTCACGTCAAAATATAAATGTAAATATACTAAATAAAAAAGTAATCTATAAAATATTAAACAGATGAGTTAATAGTAAGTAGCGGTCTGTTACTATCCCACTGTTGAGGATAGGCCTCTTCTCTCCGTTATTGGTAATAAGGTTTGGATCTAAGACCTACCACGCTGCTCCAATGCGGATTGGTAGGTTACACATATCTTCACAATTCTCTAGAGATATGCAGGTTTCCTCACGTTGTTTTCCTTCACCGAAAAGCGTGTGATAAATTGCAATTATCAATTAGACACATAAGTTTTATCAGAAAACTCATTGGTGTCTGCCCGGGTTTGAACTCGCGACCTCCTCGAAAGAGTCGCACGGTGTTACCGCTGGGCTACCACAGAAGCTGTAATTAGCTTAATTATCAGTGTAGCATGAAAAAAGGTAATCATTATTGTTATTAATTTCAAGGACCCTGAATAATACATATGAGGGGGTTCACTTATATTAAAAATAAGATATAATACATTAATAATATTAACCGTTTGAGTGCGGTGAAGCGTGAGCTGTACTTGTCGTATGCCAAAAACGATAGCGTTTCTCCTGTTTTTTTTAAACAAATTTTGTTATAATCATCGTCGGATCTATAAGATAATTTTTACAAAAATCAATTGTTTTTGTTCGAGAAGAGATTATATGAAAATAATTTGCTCATTTTTTCTACTGTAAGACAATCTGCGGCTCTAGTGTATTTATTACCATTACATAAAAACTTTACATTGTTTTGTAAGAATCAGAAATCGTTTTTATTTCACAAGTGTTACTGAAGCTGACAGTGAGAATAAAAAAATTTGTTAAATAAAAATTAATGTTCAATATTTTTATTGTTTGCAATAAAAAATTAATACCCATTTCGTTCCGCAATTTTGACACTTTTTTGCACTCAAACGGTTAAGTTGTATGAAATAGTGTAAAGATTACATGAAATTTCTGATTTGTGTAAAACATATTATCCGATATATTTGAATAAAATTATCCTAAAAAAAGGCTTCGGATATGCCTATATTAATTGTATACAATTAACTTTACTATTAACGTAATCAAAGAAAAACTGCTTATGTGTTGTATCGACTTATAGCTAAGGTACTATACTAAGATAATGGAATGTTATATTATATAAAGTTCTGTTAATTGGGAACCTAACAGTCATAAAAATATATGTGGTTAACAATGACCATCTTTGTGACTCTTAAGTACTTTATTTCATGTATTGTAGATAAAGTACATTTTGGATTACAATATATCGCCCCATCCGAAGAATAAAGTCACATGTTCTATATCTTATATGTAGAACGTAACTTTATTCGAATGGCCCATTGGTAATCTTGCTATAAGCTCCGCAGGGCGCGGGTTTGATTCCCACCGAGGGCCAACATTTTCTATAAACAATTTGATGGTTCTTTGAGCCTGGATGTATATTGGTATTTATATATTTAAAATTATATATTTATATATTCTCCAGTTGTCTGTAACTCTTAACACAAGTATTTAGTTACTTACTTCTGAGACGGACGACCGTGTGTGTGTCCCATATGTTTATTATTATTTATTTATTCTTCGCATGGGGCGATATGTTCAATTTATTGATATCACTAGGGCTCAAAATCTCAGTTTTGGAGTAGGTCTCTTTCGTTCTATATGTGTGACTTGATGTAACTTAACTTTCTGTGAAAATAAAAATATGAATATATTATTCAACTACTCTAGTTTTTGTTATTAATAATTTTTATTTATTGCAACACTTAACAACAGAATTTACTAGCCGTGTGGTATCCGGTTAAGTAGAATAGTACCACCCTCATTTCTTAGCGAGGTTTCGTAAAAGGCGATAAGGTAAGTCGACCCGCCGTGTAGTATTCGGCTGAGTAGAATAGACCACCCTCCTTTCTTACTGAGGTGTCGTAAAAGGCGACTAAGGTAAGTTGACCCACCGTGTGGTTTCCGGTTTAGTAGAATAGATCACCCTCCATCTTACCGAGGTGTCGTGAAATACGACTAAGGTAAGTTGAGGTCAGGCAGGCGGCCGGTCGTAAAAACGCAGCCAAATCATGTTACAGCATGTTTATAACATGTTGTGCCGACCCCACTTAGAGTGGGATAAGGGCAGGAGGATATATATTAACAATAAAATTTAAATTGAGCTGTTTGTCTATGGTATATTTAAGAGCTATATAATTATGAACTACGTAGAGGTACTTATGGATAGAGTTCATATGCACATAGTTGAAACCTTTATTGAATACTAGCATACCCAGTAAAAGTATCTGAAAATATGAGTAGTAAGCAAAACTGTCATTGACAGTTAAAAATAATGCTCAAATCGCCTCCAAACTTTATAGGATTATCTGCTGGGTTCATATAAAGATTGACCGAAGATTTCATTAAAAGCGGTCCAGTCGTGGGGTCTACAAGGCACATCCATACATACTTTCTCTCTTATATATTACTAGCAATCGCCAGCGGCTCCGTCCGCGTGAAAAGATTTAAACCGTAATACCGTCTTTTGACAATCATAACTAAGTGAGTGAGTGAGTTAACCTTAAAAGCTAGATATGATGTCGCGGACGTTTATTTAGAACTTTTACATGGGAACAATTTGGTAATACATGATTTTTGAATAAATAATAAATAAATAAATATATGGGACACTTACACACACGGTCGTCCGTCTCCAAAGTAAGTAACTTAATACTTGTGTTATGGTAGACAGACAACTGGTGAATATATACTTACATAAGTTTTAAATACATACTTAAATACAAATATACACCCAGGCTCGAAGACCAACAAATTCATTTAAAGAAAATGTTGGCCCTCGGCGGGAATCGAACCCGCGACCCGCGGAGCTGAAGGCAGTGTCACTACCCACTGCGCCAACGGGCCAGTCAGCTATTACTGTTTACTCAGCGCATGCAAGGAAAGCTTTAAATTTTGCCGGTTTCTTACTAGCGGGATTATCTTAGCGGGATGTTATATAGCCCATAGGCTTCTTCAATAGATGGACTATCTTAAACTAAAAAAAAGAATTTTTCAAATCGGTCCAGTAGTTCCTGAGATTAGCGCGTTCAAACAAACTCTTCAGCATTATAGCTGTATATTTATTTATTATTATTTATATATTAGTATAGATATATAGCTGATTGTATTTTTCCTTAACAAGATCACATTTCCATTGAGTTATCTGTGAATATATCAGGCATGTATTGACATCTCTGTCACATTCTTACATATGGTGATATTTTTATCAAACCAAAAATAGAAATAAAATCATAGTAAATAGCTTTAGTAGATGGATTATGAGCAAGAACATGACGGCTGTTTTCATAACGTTTTCCGTTCTTTTGTGTGCGTGGTGCTATCACTTCTGCTTGGACTACAAGTGTATACTTATTTTTGGGCCCCACAAGATGCTTTAGAAGGCGATTTTACTGATATCAAATATGTTGTCATGCAACTTACCCGGGGTTTAACAGAGGTTCTTAGTTAGTCTCGTAGTATATGATCTTAGAATACGTAGAGCCTTTGTTGATTAAGATAGTTATGATTGTTCATGTTCATCAGTCCAAAATAAGAAGTTATAGTTAGAATAATTTTTGAATGAGGGTACAAAATAAATTAATTAACTGGTGTGGGTTGTTGAAGAGCATGAATAGATATAAAAAGTGGCATCATAGGCAAGACTAGTGACAATTAGATGCCTTAATATCTAGGTCGTGTTTTGATCTAATGTGTTGTGCGCCAAGCCAATGTGTGGTGTTGTTATGTTGTGTATATTACTGAGTCAAATAGATGCCGCTATTGGTCACAAATTTTACATGCGTGCTTTTGCTTTTATAAATTGAAATCGTCAATATAATGCGGAATCAGGTTTTTAATAATTCTTACTACCTAAAATCTATTACAATTAGGTGAATCGGAAGCATGAGAGATTGCAAGGTGAAATGGAACGTATCTCAGCGGCGCTGCCTGCTGTGGAGGCGGCGGCTGGAAGAGCGAAAGACGCACTGGAGCCTACACGACATAGCGTGCGACACCCACTTGACGTACATGATTACGATCGACAGGTGCTTCATACGTTTCTTACTATCCAACAGAGAGATTCAATTTGATTTTCAATTATCCAGTCCTGTTGTGCAACTGACAATATATAGATTTGTAAATAATTGTTTATTGTAATTGTATTTTTTTTTTGTTGTACATTGTTGTCCGGCATGGCTTGGGTTAACAGTTATGACATGACTGTTGTGGTCCTTGGCTATGGTTTAACTAGCGCAGCATATCGCGTGGTGTTACACTTTACCAGCTATTCTTAGTTCCCAGCTTTTCGTATAAAGTTTTAGAATTTAAATTTTTGGAATTCATGGTATATGATTTCAATTCAAGATTGAATAAATTTAAAACAGACAAGTATCAACGAATTACTGATTGAGTAGATTAATTTCACAAATTATTTGATTATTTGCAATATTTGCGACCTATTCCATTTTCTACAAATATAAAAATACAAAACAATTACATTATATCTCAGCATATATGTTGGGCAAGTACCAAAATAAAATACTCTGTATAGTTAACTAAATACTCAATTCGAATTGTAAGCATATATTCCTTTGTGATTTAAAGATGGCCGATTACGCATTGGAAACAGCTGGTGCACGTGTAATAGACACTGGAGACTCTGTAGAGCATATAGCTTACGACTCGCCAGTCGGAAGGTTCTTACACACGATGAGTTCTGTGTTTTGCCGCGAGTGCCCCGGTGCTGCGGCTATTATTCGTCCTGGAACATTGCCAGGAGAATGCTGGGCATTTAAGGGTTCACGAGGGGAGGCTACGATTAGGTTGCTTGGCACTGTCTTTATAGCGGGCGTCAGCCTCGAACATATACCAGCCCATATTTCTCCAACGAGGTAAGCATTTTTGCAGTATTCTAGGAATTACGAGCAAATAGGCTTTATTTTTCAGTCAAATATTAATTATTACTAATTAATTAAGTAAAGTAGCGCCCTGCTACTCTCCCACTGCTGGGAATAGGCCTCTTCTCTCCGTTTTTGGAGAGAAGGATTGTAGCTAAGACCTACCACGCTGCTCCAATGCGGATTGGTAGGTTACATATATCTCCAGAATTCTCTAGAGATATGCAGGTTTCCTCACGATGTTTTCCTTCACCGACAAGCGTGTGATAAATTGCAATTATCAATTAGACACATAAGTTTTTAAGAGAAAAACTCATTGGTTTTTGCGCGGGTTTGAAGAGTTGCACGCTGTTACCGCTGGGCTACCACAGCTCATTAAGTATTAGTAACTAAATAAATAAAAAACAAATTGTTTTATTACTATAGGGAGATATCGTCAGCACCTCGTTTGTTCCAATTAGAAGGATTGGAGTTTCGTGGTGACCCCTATCCACATGATTTTGGGACATTCGAATACGACAAAGGCGGTAAACCTATTCAATATTTTGAAGTGTTGTATCCATCGCCGAAAGGGTTTAATTTGGTCCGAGTGAAGATATATTCAAACTGGGGTCATTCTGTGTACACATGCGTTTATCGTGTGAGGATCCACGGAGAGTTGGTATCTGGACAGTCCCACCACAAGGAGGACGATTTGCGCATTGAAAATGAATAAGTGCAAGCAATAAAAAATAAAAAAACGAGATTATTACGTACCTACAGCTTTAATTAATATTTTTTTTAATTATCTTATTCAGTTGCTACTTGTACACTAAATGATAAATAACTATTTTATATAGAAATTAAGAACGTTAAAGTTACTTATTATTCTATAATTTGTAAGAGACTATGGGGAAATACTAATAAATATAATTACGTTATATTTCTTTTACTGCGTTTTAAAATATACTAATATTATAAATCGGAAAGGCTATCTGTCTGTAACGTTTTCTCGGATAAACTGATAGAGCAACATTGATAAAATAGGGTACAACTTAAACTTTTACACCGAATTGAGTTTTCTTCGGGTACAAGTAAAATCTACTTAATTAAGGGTATTTTAAAACTTAAATTGATATGACCGAATTTGCGGGTACAGCTTATATATTATATTTTACCTATAGAAATATCGATCCGCGATTTAAATCACGTGAACTTCAGAAATAACAATCCCGTTCGTTAGTGCCATCTCTATAACAAAAATCACAGTAATTCGTTGTGCCTTTCCTACTTAAAGATGTAAAAGCAAATACACTTTCGCATTTATAATATTAATGTTTTGGTATTATTTGTTACAGTCTATTGTATGCAGGTGTCAATAAAATACTTTAGCATAAACTAACTTGACAGTAGCAACTTTTATGCGAGCTTTTTCGTTTCCATCACATTAAATCCATTAATGCCAGGTGCCCAGTTAGACATGCATTGTGTTCTTGCACAAAACGAGAGAAAGCCAGAGCCGTGCATAGATTTTAATCTTGGTGTCCGGCAGCCGAATGCAATAAAATGTGCCTATTGTCGATCGAACAAAGCAACAAAGCACATAAATTAACATCAGCAAAGTGATCATGATGTCCCGTCGTGCGGCACGGCTAATGGGTTGACCGGTGGAAGAAACTTTGAATGGTGGCCGTATTGCAAGGCACGTTAAAGGATAACGTACGATTTTTAATCTTAATATATGCTAAACTAGAGGTTCGCAACCGCAACTTCGTCCGCATCGACTTAGGTATTTAAAATTACCTCATGTATGTACGTATCGTTTTTTGCTATTCCCGATGGAAAAGGAATTTTTATCCTATATGTTACCCTAGCCATAGCTACCATAACCATAACCATAGCCATAGCTTCGATTTTCATATAAATTCAAAGACAGATTTTCGCATTTCTAATATTATTACGAATGTAAATATTTGGCAATTTTGATTCTTATTAATATAAAGTCTATTTAAAAATCATTTTAAAAATCAGTATCAGGATTCGGCAAGTATAACAATAGCGCTGAGTGACTTAAGCTCTCAAGTAAAATGAAATAAAGTTGCTATGCACATTACTACACCGCAATTAAACATACGTAGCTTGGACCTACCACGCCGCTCAATGTGTCTTCTTACTGTATTTTCTTAACCGAAGTACGCGAGATAAACTGTTAAAAGTCACTTAGTTTAAGTTTTTCTAGATCACCTAGGGTAGCAAGGAGGTTTTAAACGACTTAATTTAGATATTTGATCATCATCCTCCTACCCTTATCCCACTCTAAATGGAGTCGGCACAACATGCTATAAACATGTCACATGATTTGGCTACGTAAATTACGGCCCGCCGCCTGTCGGCCATCATCCTGTTACATGTACATTTAAATATGGCATACATTTAAATATTTCTCATCATCCTCCTGACCTTATCCCACTCTTAAATGGGGACGGCACAACATGTTATAAACATGCTGTCACATGATTTGGCTGTTTTTTTACGACCGGCCGCCTGCCTGACGTCAACTTATCTTAGTCGGCTTTTGCGACACCTCGGTAAGAAAGAGGGTGGTCTATTCTGCTCAGCCGGATACCACACGGCAGTTCAACTTACCTTAGTCGCATTTTACGACACCTCGGCAAGAAATGAGGGTGTCTATTCTACTCAGCCGGATACCACACGGTGGATCAGATCTATAGATACATGAATTTTCCAAAAGACTGTCTACCATGACGTCTCACCCTGAACAATTACGATTACCCACTAATCAAACAGCTTTTACAATATCTTATCACACTAAACAGCGGCTGTTATTTAATTATCGGATAAAGATGTCCTAAATATTCCAGTGACAAGGTTATTTGTTCTGTATAATGGAATTCCAATATTAAGCAATAAATCACGTTTGCCTAATGAGAAAATAATAAATAATGTGACTGTGGTCACTTTACAAGTATATATCCAACAACAAAGTATTATAATGTTTTTATTGATTACAGAATTATGTTAATCCATTTATTTTATTTATTAATGGACTTTTAAAGGATAATATCTGGGTGAGCGAGCCTCGCTCAGTAATTTTTAAAATGTCGTAAAAAAAAATTAAAAGTAAAATTATAAAATAATAGGGCAGATCGGGCTTGATCCTATTTTCACCTCTCTAGACCGCCCGTTCCCCAACTGAACTACTGTGACTTTACATTTGAGAGCGAAAAATTGTGATTGTATTCAACGTAAATTTCAAAAAATTTTAGAGCCCGAAAACAGGGATAAACGACATTTTGTTTTATTATTAAAACAAAATGTCGTTTTCCCTGAAATTCAGCATGTAGAAATAGTTCATTTTGGGGGGGAAAAATCGATCTAGATAAGTTATAAAACTTATCTAGATCGATTTTTCCCCCCCAAAATGAACTATTTCTACATGCTGAATTTCAGGGAAATCGTTGGTGCCGTTTCCGAGATTCCGAAAAAAATATATATATATACATACAAGATTAACTCATTTAAATATTAATGATTAAATTATATTACCTACGGAGTAAAATAATCAGAGAGAGAGATCGTTAAATACAGTATTTGAAAGGCTTTTTTTTTTACACAAGAACTCATGTTTTCACAGGTTTTAATCATTGTTAATTGTGTCATATAGCCGCCATATTTAAATGTACATGTAACAGGATAATCATAAAGACAAGCGTAAAATTAATACTATTAACCACTTAACAGATATGTTCTCTTTGATGGATATAACTAAAAGATACAATCATTCATACAGGATAGTCCTTTTGTCCATAAATAAATCTTTTCAGTGACAAATAGATGGCAGTCGTAAAGGGTGAAAGCACCTCTCCATGAAACTTATCCAGTACCGCCTACGTGTATTACTCAATATTAATGATGTGATCTTACTTCAAATGACTTTCGCAGTTCGTTTGACGGGTATTAATGATGAGCATTCGTGCCAGATCCTACCATTTGGTCACCTACATTATTTAGAGAAAAGTTGACCGATTATGATGGTGGATTGAATATTCAGATCAAATTACACGTGTATTATTTATTTCCTCATGGGTTTTTGATTATGATATTATTTTAAAGATATATAGCTTATAAAAAAGTATTTTGTTATTTTGAAGCGGCTTTTGTCATCTGTGTACTAATAATGTCTATACATGATTTAGATAAGATGTGTTTAGTCGTTTGCTTCCCAAGTACCAGCCATTGAATTGAACGTAACCCAAAGAAAATCTTATCCCAGTGGAGTGCGGGTATCCTCGTGTAAAAACTACATACACATATGTATATCAATATGAGCACATTTGAAAAAAAACGTATTTTGGACTAAGAATTGGTGTATATGTTACACATTCTTTTCACCAACAATACCGGCAGGACTCATATTTCTGGAAAGCCCGTTCGTTTACAAAAACTAAAGCATTTTTTATGCATTTTCCTTAGCAATTAAAACCTTAAACTAATTTATTTCAAAACATAATTTTTTGAGTTGTACCGCCTATTGCAGCCCATGAGTAATATGAATGAGCCCAATGCTTTAGCGCGCAGGTATTTAAGCGAATTTTTTAATCGGATAGCTGAGCTCGTCGGCATCTGCTACTCCTTTGCCTAGGCTCAAAAAGCAGTGTAGATGTCAAGCAACCAATAACGTTATGATTTAAATGTAAAACCGCCTACTTAAAAAAGGATTAAAAATCTTTTATCATCGTTTTTATCTTTATTTGTACTTATATCTTAGGAATACAATGATGTACCGCCAAAATATTTGACAAATGTTTCTAGGCTATCGCTCGTGAAAGGCTTGCGTCGGTAAAGGATTACCGGCAGTAGTTTTACGGTTGAGTGTGTGTCTATAGAGGAATAGGTAGCGCGCCTCGTTCGATCCTTCTTTTACACTTCCGTGTTTGGTCCATGTGAAAGATTGTTGCGTTTTATAGCTTTAAATACGATGTTTTACTTTAATAATGGGACTTTGAATATTACTTGTTATTGCAAAAATTTGTTACAAATAACTTTTTTTCATTTACATACATTTAATGTTTGATCTATATTTTTTGTTTTTTTTTTACATTCTTCGAATGTTAAGAACTTCTAAAATTAGATTTTAAAATTCAAGTGTTATAATATGACTTTACTCAGTGTTAATACTAAATACAAAATCATTGCTAAACATAATTGCTATGTTTTGCTACGTTTTTAGTATTGCCGTTACCAGTAAAAGGTCTGATTTGCAAAATTTTCAAAACAAACAAAAAGAAGACAGCAACTAACTTTTCTTTAATAAATCGATGTCGCAAAAAAATACGGATTACAAAACTATTAAAATTTTTCCATTATATTAATTTACCAACACATCGTGAATTCTTAATATAAAAAAATTGTTTCAATGCTACTAACGAAAAATGTTTTGTAGATTATTTTGTTATTTGTTAATTCTAAACATTTTAAATTTTTTTAATAAACGGCTGCTTTCAAATGGTAAGTAAGTGAAAGAATTTGTTACAAAATTTTTGTTACAAAGGTTTTTAATTACAAAAATTTTTGTTTTCCAAACCAATATCTTAAAATATCTTTAACACTTCTGCTTTCTGTTTCTGCTTTCATTTTATTCCCTATTTTTTCTTTAAAAACTTTTCAAAATACTTTTATTACGAGTAAATGTTAATAGAATAACTGTAATTTTTGGTAAATGGTAACAAGTATATAAGTGGATATAATGTTAATGTCTTAATATTTGCACCACACTCATTCTTTTGCTCTATGCGTAGGCGGCAAGCGTCGTTGTGGAGGAATTCTTTTTAAGTCGTCTCGGAAAGTATTGTTTGGTACAGCTTTGTCCTAGTATTAGGAATGCTCTCGTGTGCGCTTCGATAGTTTTACTCAATATCGCCTCGAGGAAATGCGATTTTAAAAGCGAAAACATCAGAGTTACAAGTCATTATGTAGTCCATTGCCTTCGGGCAAAAGGGTGTTTGTTGTCACATCCTTACCCTTTCATTTAATAGCGTATTTAAGTATTTATTTAATGTATGAGTAAAGATTAATTCTTTGTACTATTTTGTTGCAAATAGAGTATCGAAACTACTGAAAAATGTTTTAGCAATGGCTGTCTAAAAAAAGGAAGGTCGTAAAATATAAGATAAACAAAAGAGAAAAAGCAAATTCACTATATTGACGCAAATGTTGGTATGCAAAAAAATTGTTATTTTTTGCACCGTATTAATAGAAGGAAATAGCACTAGTTATAACTCATTATCGTGGATGGCGAAGGGTTCGCGGCAGGTACGTCCGTCCCGTATGGCGCGATCGGCCCTTCATAATTTAGAAAAAGAGCCATTTATTAAACCCTTAGTAATTATTGGGTTCACTCTGGCATATTCGCTACCTGCCGATATTTCGCCATTCTCTCCTTTGTCTGTCGGCGTGGCGCCCTAAAGGGTTCTAATTTTAAATGCGCCGTGTAACTATTTCTGCCTTTATTCGTAAAATTTCTCTTTCGCGGGTGGTTAACCCGCTGCCCGCTGGACGCAATATGGTGTGGTTTTTTTGAAGCGAGCAAGGGTAAGCAATTAACTGGATGGTATTGTTTGTTGGCTTTTGTGACTTGAAACATTAACTACTACGTATTCTGTGTGCGAAGTGCATAATTAAAATAACGTATTTTTGTATTTAAGAAGTAGATAGCAAGAACTACAAATAACTTTAGGATCTTTTTAATATTTTATATATATAGGTAACATGTACTCGGTACGGTCGATGTATAGTGTTTAGGTAAATACGTCTTCCGATATATCAAAGAGACACAAACAGCAAATAGGTATCTGAAAATCACGTAAATAAAATATTCTTTCCATAACATTGTCGGATAAAATTACACGGTCGAGCGTCCAGTGAGTGCGGGCAAACATACGGTATGGCGTCCATCTCGCTAGTTTGTTCGTAAACACGATCCGAATGAATACAGGCATGCGTGTTTACTGTTGTAGATCGCGTTACAACAACAAATATTCTCGTTTATTTATATGGCATTGATAATCAGGCTACTGTTTGCTGCCGGAGCGGTCTGTCTCCCTCGCCTTTTCCTAATGCAATGCAGTCGCCATGGCAACGCTGCAGCCCTATAACACATGAGAAACCATAAAAAAACAAAATCGAAAGCAGAAAACTCACTCGTCCTAACCCCACTAGTGTCGCCGCGAACGTCCGAGAGTTCCCTTCTTTCAAACATAATTTATGATCTCGGGGAAATAAACATAAAAAATAGAAAAGGAAAAACGACGGCACGCACGATAAAAAACCTCGTCGTAAAACTGCGCTGGGTGCGGGGTACGTAGAGTTCCCGCGCCGCCCCGTCCACGGGCGGTAACCCTTCCGCTGCCCGCCTCCGCCCGACCCCATACCACTGCAGTAAAGGGTTAGGGCGACTTGCCCTCGAACCACCACCACTAAGCGTGTGAGTGCCATGATAGATAGACAATTAAATTTTAGTGAAAGGCTGAGTAAGGACAAATATCTCAATTGTTTCTAACGAGAAAATGGTAGAGTATTTTTGCAGATAAAGATATTGCGATTTGAATTGAAATAAACCAATTGACATACCTTTTAGTTTTTACGTATTTAAACGCAAATAACTTTAGACATTTTAATTAACCATTGATTTTAATATCTAATATAAAGGCGACTTAGTTGTATCGGGATGTGATCTGTATGTTTATATAATAATACATAATTAATTGAACAGTTATCGAATAAGTCCTTATGATATCGGTTACCCGCACTTTCTGTTATACGCATGATGACTCGTCAGTTGTATTAATAGGACTCTCTATTATGGATCGTCATAGTCTTACTTTCCGCAAGGCGCTCCTCAAAGTCAGTAGTAGAGTTGCGTTGTATTTACTACATTTTACATCAATGCTTTAGTGCTCTTCTTTCCTCTTTGTGCAAACGCATTTATTCTACAAAGGCTTTAAGGTTATATGAAATATTACAAAAACTTTAAGTAAAAGTCAAATACTTCGATATTTCTCGGCTGGTAGAGTTACATACATTGCAGACAAGTAATGTTGCCTGGACGATATGTATTAAGTTGGTTTAGATGGATGACGATGACGTGGCGAAGGACCGTAACGAGAGTTTGATGTAAATGCGGATGGTGCGTGGTGCGGTCACTCGAGCGACTCACGCTCGTATTTGCGCTCGACTCTAGCCTGTTTTAGTAGATTTTTAACTTTTGGCGACTTATTATTATTCATAAAAAACACACGGTGAGTAAGTAACCTTTATCTGAAGTGTAAGTGAGGGTAGAAGAAGAAAAAAATGACTTTAGTACTGGGAAACGAACCAGTTCGTGACCACGGTGAGTACAACTCTGCAAAAACGACGAACCTAAAACAAATATTTCAACAACGTTATTTTCTTTATTATACATACCTGCTGTTTTTTTACTTTCTGTACATTTAATTTAAAAAAAAAAACAATCTTTATAAGACTAGTTTGAAAAATGTTAAATAATAATTAAAGAGAAATAATAAAATAATTAGTTAAACAATTGATAAATCTAATTATAAATAAATAGATAGATCTAAAAAAATTTATGATCTCTTTTCGAATTTATTTTTAACGTATTCTTAGGACTGTGGTTATAGCAAAAAGTATCGAATAAACATTTGTCGATATCGAAAGTGTGTGAAAATATAACATGGTCACTTCTCTACTAGATTTTTTATTCGTTCCACCCTGTTCGAAGTTCGCCACCGCGTTGCTTTTTCGCAATTTTATTTATTGCCGATATCTCCAGCTTTGCCCAGAGGAAAACTCGCATCATGGTAATTTCCTGTGCCACTATGAACACACGATTTCTTAGAGGAAAGTGGCGACTGTCTATAATAATAAATGTATACATTTATAATATTTTTTCAAATAAAAACCATAGATGTCATATAATAAGTGATGTTAACGGATTAATATTGTCTGTACAAATATTAAGTATTTTAACATAGACATCTCATTATCAAACTTAATTTTATTCACAAACAGTTCTATAAAGAAAGTTTATTCCTTACAGAAAGCAGTAACTCTAGATATAATCTGATGTTACGATTAATAAAAGATACAAGAAGATTTAACTTTTGAGAATTTTTTGGACAAATGTATTAGCAAAGGCACCTAATACCGATATCAAAGTCCATAAATATATGTTTCTGAAAGACCGGTATTAATAACGGCTACTTTATACGAAGGGCCATTCAAGAATCGTTGGGGCTACACTTATTTAAATTCCCATTTTTGTACCAAATTTACATTAAATTCCACACAGGCTAAGATGTGAGGTGCGGTACGGTCGGACCCTTCTTGCGTTGTAAATTGGGGTTCAGACAAAAACCGTTGAACTTACATACTGGACCCATAATGTCCAGCCGTTCGGTCCTGATGTCGGTGAAAAAGTATGGGACTGCCTACTAGTTTTTTTATCCTTTTGATGTCCGCTCGTTTTGTTAACAGACGCAATTTTTTTGGGCAGAATATCTTTCTCCATTAACCGGTGTACTAGATGGTTTTACGTGAAAATTGTAAATTCCGAGGGGACGATTATAAACACATGCGCGAGCGCGTCAAATCTTCAGCCGGCGTATGCTCATCGGGGACGCATTATGGCTTTTTTAAACTACTCCAGAACGGGGGAATAGTATTTTTTAAAAATAAAAATTACTTTTTTAGTTAAAAAATGTGTCCCCGCAGTTGAATTCAATTGTTGCGTGTCGGATGAGCACGCGTTAGATTTTATGTGAGGAAGGGATTTTTTATTGCTTAGTGTGTGCCAGCGAGCACAGCCAGAGATCTACTTGTGTTCTAACATGGCACACGACTTTTTAGGCAAGACCCCTCGCTTTTTTTATAGTTTTTGCTGTTTTATTTGGCCTTGGTTAATAAGTAACTAGTCGATTGGGTAGGTAAAGTTTAATTATTTAGTATTCGATGTGGTATAAGACATATTTATCCAACATATTTCCGATTTTCAATTTTAAACAAGGCATATTGAATCGCATATTTAGCTTTGCCATTACAGCAGTTTAAAATAACTATTAAAAGGAAGCTGATACAGAAAGCCTACTATGCTGTTAAGGATTATATAGATGATAAGAATGCGTGGATATAGCTACTCTTCGACCTTGTACAAGATAACAATGACACAATGTAAACTAGTTATAAGAATTATGTATATTTTAAAAAGTGCAAGTGCCGAGTTTCTTGCTTATTCTCCTCAGTAGGAGCAGAGTAACCAGTTGACGACTCAAAAGCTCAAAATAAGTTAACTTCAATAAAGAATATTTTCAAATTGCATTTTCAGTATTTTGGATTTAACATGTAACAAATATTGTATAATAGTATATCCAGCCCGCTTTGCCGTGCTTAAATTTTTTTCTATATATCAAGAAGAAGTGTACCAGCAGTGGGATAGTAACAGGGTGTTACTTTACGAACGATATTTTAACTTTTTTAGACGAAATACTCTATTAGTAATAGCGACAAACAAAAAATAGCAAGTACCTGTACCATAGTATACGAATTTTCAACTTAAAATTGTCATATCTTTTTTATTTGCTGACCGAATGAAATAAATCATACCGTATATGTTAAGTGAGGCTTTCTACTACATATAAGTAGAAACAGCGTCTAAATTGAATCAGCGGTTTTTGAGATTAGCGGGAACAAACGCACAGAGATTTGACAACTCAACGATTTTATCATATGTATAGACAGATAGATTATGATTGAATATAGTATTAATAACTGCACATATAAACGGAAATGTTCAGTAATTGTGACCAAATTTTATTGTATATATCGTAGACTAATAAAAGGCTCAGTGCGGAGCGTGCGGAGGGCGACACCGAAAGAGGTGAATAAGTCACAACAACTTTTTACTCCCTTCAGAGGGAGGGTCGGCCCTCCCGCACACCAGTGTACGTATGGCCTCTGGAGATGAAAGTTTTGTGGGGTTATAGTATATACACATATGTGTGAGACAACAAACGCGCACTAACCCAACTCTAACTTTAATTGTATATTTTCAATCGATACTCTGATAGTAACGTTTTACCAGTTGCTGAAACTTAACCTATCGATATCTTCATACATGTAAAGTATGTATAATGGCGATTTAAGATTCGTAGGATGGTATAGTATATTTAGATGTAGAAATTAATCGTATCAGTAGCAAGTTTTATTTCTAGATAATGTTTTTAAACAATATCAAACTACAATGTATTTAAATATATGTATGGGAAAATAAGTTTCTATCCTTTTTAAACGCTTTTATTTAACTTGCAGTATGCATGTGAAGGTGGAACGCCGTGTGGTATCCAGCTGAATAGAATAGTACCACCCTCATTTCTTACCGAGGTGTCGTAAAAGGCGACTAAGGTAAGTCGACCCACCGTGTGGTATCCGGCTGAGTTGAATAGACCAATCTCGTTTCTTACCGAGGTGTCGTAAAAGGCGACTAAGGTTAGTTGACGTCAGGCAGGCGGACCGTCGTAAAATACGTAGCCAAAACATGTCACAACATGTTTGTAACATGTTGTGCCGACCCCACTTAGAGTGGGATAAGGGCAGGAGGATGATGACTCTGATAGTAACGTTTTACCAGTTTCTGAAACTTAACATACTCATATTTTTATCTTCATACATGAAAAGTATGTATGGCGATTTAAGAGTCGTAGAATGATAAAATTACTATTTAGGAAGTAGGAATTAATCGTATCAGCAGCAAGTTTAATTTCTAGATATTTTTTTAAACAATAATAAACCACAATGTATTTTAATATTATGTATGGAAAATAAGTTTCTATCCTTTTTAATCGCTTTTATTTAACTTGCCGTATGTATGTGAAGGTGGAATCTTGCAAATTAAATTTAACCCACCTTCCGGTACCCGATTGATCTGAAATTTTACTTACTATTCCAGTTTCGATGGCTATACATGTTTATAATAAGCTGATGCTGCTGCTAGGATTGACTCCAGATGAGGGAAGTCTTCAACAGTTAACAGTAGGGACATGAAATTTAGTTAAAACTGTCTTTAAAAACTTTTTTAACAAATCACTGAACTGGAGGGTTATTGTTATTTGAGTAAGGTATGTATAGTCAACCGCTATACGATAGTGTATCTAATTTTTAAACTTAAATATTAACTAATTTCTTAACTTCATTTTTTGTTAAATTTAATACACTAGTAATATTTATAGGAGCTAAAGTCTTGCTAGGTGACCTCGCACAGGTGGACCAAGGAACTCAAACTGGTTCCAAGCGGTACCAAATTGTGTTTATAATAGACTAGTAATATCTCGCTGTTTCACCCGCATAATTTCAATGTTTTTACATCTTATAACATTTTTATAACGTATCCCTATTTTTTGTAAAATGTAATATAGCCTATGTTGCTCAGTAAAGCTGCAGGATTCCAATAGTGAAAAATTTTTGAAATCGGTCCAGTAGTTTTTGTGTGAAAACATTACAAACATACAATTTTTTTCTGTTTATAATATTTTTATATAGATTCAGCAGTTATATATTTGTTTCCGAACTGACTATATGTTGTTAGCCCTAACGGCTGTTATGAAGTAGGCGTTAGTTTGTGTATCGTACTGTAATTTTAAAATATGAAAATCCATATTTATATTTATCGTACATACATACATAAATTAACACAACTCCAAAAATAAACTTGGATAAGGTTGGTTGAGGTCTAACGATTTCAGATAACTTGAACAATTCAGTTTCTGTCATATATCTAAATCAATAAATGTAAAAAAGTTCATAAATAAGTGAGCATTACATATTATTCGAGAAACAGCAATTGTATTTGTACCTATAACTTATAGAATTAGGCGTTACTTTGCGGAAAAAACTTATCACAAAACACCCCCACCAAAACACACTACACAAGCACTACACACATTCAGTACGACAATGTCAAAGATTGTTTCACCCTGTAACTAAAGCATCAGGAGATGGAATCCACATAAAAAAATGCAACGCAATCGCACTTACAATAACATAGATTTTCTTAACAAACACGGATTATAGCGAAATAATTCTTACATAACTTTAGTTATTTATACCTGTTAAAATTAACAGAAATAGTCTTCGATACTTCCCAGAAAGATGATCGGATACCGCGATAACAATTTGATTTTCTCACACATTAAAATTCAATTGCATAGCGCTAACGCATGATTTATTCTTTTGGACAAGATAATTTTTCGTCAAGTGTTGAATTTTACGATCAGATATAGGACGGCGCTACCTACTTAATTTACAAACAATGGCTCGTTGATACTTGTGACTTGAAACATATATTCACACATTTTTTTCTTTATTTAGAAAAAAATAAATGCTCAAGTAAAAATGAGACCCTAATTAATATTAAGATGTAAGTTTCATAACGATAAACAACAGAAATATATGCTTCGTATATACGCATCTTTAAGTAAGAACCCGTATTCGTTCTAACGTTGCTTCTGGAAATGTATTCCAAAATACGGAAATCATCGGGCGGAATGTTTAGTTTTGTCATCGATTACGCAAACTGTTTCAAGGGTGCTGCGTTTATTCATTGTGAAAAAATATTAGAGAGTATAGGTATATAAAAACTGGATGCAGCTGTCGGCCGGCACACATGCGAATTGAAGCGAGCGCAAAGTAGCTCTAAAAGGCGTATGTGCACGAGAGGGGTCGTGCGGATGTGACGTTTCAAAATGGCATAGTATTCACATAGAGCAACCCTCACGCACATAGTCCGACCGGGAAGGGTTCCGTGTTCAATCCGCGCACTAGGAAGGGTTCGCAAGGACGCCCGCCGACGCGCAAGCGCACGCGATCTTGCAAAAAACTAACACAAAGAACACAACAGCACTGTTTTGTTGTTAATACAGCAGATTGTTCGTAAATTTTCCCTTTTTATAGAAAAAAAACGTAATATCATCAACTCGTTCACGCCCGGCCTTTAAAAAAGGGAGCTTTTGAAAAAGGGAATAGAAAAATTGTTAAAAACGGGTAAAAAGTGGGTCAGAAAGGGTGCTTGAAACTAGTAATCATTACTTTGCGTCGATCGATTGCCGTTATTATACAAAAAATAGTAATCGTTGGATATTTTATAAAAACTGTATTTTTATAATAAATTTTAAATACCGTTCCCGTTATATGATGATTATAGAACCTAATGCGGAATTATTGCTAAATACAAAAAGCCGTGATTTATAGAAGGAATATTTTACACAGAATTATTTAACATTTAACAGCAAGAAAGAAGCCAAGGATACTAATTGTGATATCTGTGGCACTGTTGATTACAAACACTACCTTTGTATTGCTGGA
Source organism: Morpho helenor (assembly GCA_029227775.1). Classification (NCBI taxonomy): domain Eukaryota; kingdom Metazoa; phylum Arthropoda; class Insecta; order Lepidoptera; family Nymphalidae; genus Morpho; species Morpho helenor. The sequence goes on along the minus strand of JARGCU010000028.1, from coordinate 11,939,281 downwards.
TCATTATGAGACTTATGAGTTGGATAAACTAGGTATTTAAAGAAATATCCATTTTATATGTGTATTTCTGTATACGCATATTATTGAAAGTGTTTAGTATATAATACAATAATATTGTATTCGTTTCTTTTGGTGAGATCTAATTGAGATTGTATAAGTCTCTTAATTTAATAATAAGTTAGATTTTCATCACTAAAATACATTCGAAGGTACAGAAGATAGATATTCCCAATATTGAATATTTGTAAGAATATTTAAAAATTCTCACCTCAAAAAATATTTACTGGCACTACACAATTATTTTACATCAAAATAAAATGTGCAGCACATGACACCCTAAATGCGAAAAAATTGAAATCTCAATCATTTATAAATTAGTTCCGCGGATAGTTATGGGATTCATCCCTTTATCAGTTTACAATCGGCTGCCATAAAAGGGTACGAATTGATTGTTAGTCAGTAAGTTTTTTATTTATTATCTGCAAAAGATTTATGTTCTATTGCTATAAAGATACATTGCAATCTGTGGTTATAGTAAGCTTGAATAAAAGTAATTTTATTAAGTACAAATATTTAAAAAAATTGCAACTTGTCTATTACTGAAAAAATATTTTTTTCAAAGTATTTTAATTATAGTAGCTGTAAAACGTTTTAACTATTTTTTTTAGTTCTAGATTTTGATGGAAACTTATTTCAACTGAAAAAAGAAAAAAAAAAAATGTTTAATAGAAAGTTACTAACCAACCCCTTTACTTGTAATGTACAATTACACGATGTTTACACGGATATCATGCCTTAACAACCCTTCCAACCCTTCTATTGTAAGTTTTTTATATAGATTCACTTGTACTCTAGCCACGTCATTATTTGACAAATGAATATCCTTGCAACCTGACTGCTCATATTTAAAAGAAAACAAAATATAATATAATGGTTTTTATAAATTCTTAATCGATAATCCCTTATCATTTTTCTTTTATTAATTATGTTTATTATAGCCGTGTGGTATAAGGTTGAGTGGAATAAACCACCCTCATTTCTTACCGAGGTGTCGTAAAAGGTGACTAAGTTAAATGACCGGCCGTGTGGTATCCGGCTGTGTAGAATAGACTATCCTCATTTCTTACTGAGGTCTCGTAAAAGACGACTAAGGTAAGTTGACATCAGGCAGGTCGTTAAATACGTAGCACAATCATTTGACAACATGTTTATAACATGTCATGCCGACTCCACTTACAGTGGGATAAGGGCAGGAGGATGTGATAATTATGTTTATTACGAAATAATTGAATCATTAATTTGAAATTATTAATTTGTGTGTACTAATCAAATTCCAAGTGCGTTAAACTTTTGATTTCTTTTTGTTTCTTTATTCAACCCTTTTTTGTGCACCGCACGCGCTGCGGATACTTTTTATTAATATTTCTAAGTCACTTTTTTGTCCATTATAAAAACTCAAGATAACCATGACAGTCGATAGTCGAGCTAAAACAGCTTTCTGTGGACAAGATATTTTTTTGACATCACCTGTTCTACGTCAAAAAATTGAATTAGATCAAATGTCACATGATTAAATTAAAATGTATGTGCAAACAGCTGTTGTTGGTAAAATATCTAATTCAAGATAGTAATGACTAAATGTAACTAGTCATAAGAAATATATTTTGGATAGAGAAACCACCGAGTTTCTTGCTGGCTCTACTCGGTAGGAACAGCTTTCCGAGCAAGCAGTAGAGTGGATGAATAAAGAAAATTTTGAATCTGAACGTAGAATGAGCCTAATAATTAGATAATTTAATAAGAAAAAATTTTTTTTATGATAAAATATTGTTATCATTTTAAAAATAATATTTTTACTTTATTAATATTTTTTTTAAAGCAGTAGGTAAACGTTATGCGATTAAAACTAAGTTAAGGACTTTTATTTTTTATCAGTTTAAAAATAAACCTACCTGGTACTTATTTGGTTTTGAAATTTCATGAACAATAATTCAAATTCTTGATTTAAACAAAAAGTACAGCGATTTATAAAACGTTCAGTATAGGACAGTTTTTCATAAAACATAAAAACAGTACCTACTATTTTTTAATCATATTTTTAACTAGCGGCCTACCCTGCTTCGCACGGGTATAAAATATATAGCCTATGTCACTCAAAATTATTAAAATCGATCCAGTAGTTTTAATTTATTCATTACTGCCCGTGGCCCGTACGCGTTAAATTTGAAGAAAAACATTTCCCCTCTCCCTATACCAAGAAGATTTCCTGCTATATCTAACATCAAAGTAATTATTAATTATAAAGAAAAAAAAGTAATTATTTACGACATCACATTAGAAACATTACAGTATTTCTCTACTCCATATTGAATGTTTTTATACATTCCTCTTGAATTACTCTATCTATTAAAAAAACCGCATCATAATCTGTTGCGTAGTTTTAAAGATTTAAGCATTCATAGGGATATAGGGACAAACAAAGAATTTGACTTTGTTTTATACTATGTAGTGATAATCCCTATAGCATGATTCAGTATTCACGCGCGATGGCTTATTATTAGAGTATTTCATGTATAACTTTGGTGTTTCTATACCGATTTCAATGATTCTTTTTTTATACAATGGTTAATACTATTCACTTTTTTATTTAGGGATGACTGAGAGTGATATAAACGTAGGAGTAGACAAATATAACCAGAAAGCTTCGAACTGCTAAGCTATCGGGAGTTACACGTCTTATTGTGAGTCAACCATAAAAGATAGACATATGCTGTCGTGGGATATTTTTTATATAATTTTAAGGAAAACATTTCCGTCATACATGATTTCTGTGTAGCTTTAACCGTCAAGGTTGCACACGCGACGGAAGCTTAAAAAATGGAGTAACTTCTCCCGTTTTCCCGACATTTCCCTTCACTGCTCTGCTCCTATTGATTGTAGCGTGATGAAAAGTATACTATAACCAGCTCAGGAGTATGAAAAAAAATTGTACCGAGTTTCGTTAAAATCCGTCGAGTAGTTTTTGTTTCTATAACGGTTATACAGACAGACAGACAGACAGACAGACAGACAGACAGACAGACAGACAGACAGACAGACAGACAGACAGACAGACAGACAAAATTTTTACTGATTGCATTTTTGGCATCAGTATCGATCCCTAATCACCCCCTGATAGTTATTTTGGAAATATATTCCAGTTACAGAATTGACCTCTCTACAGATTTATTATAAGTATAGATAGGCAGATGCATAAACACATTGCCACAGAAAGGTTATCGATTACCGTATGATCCAATTAGTAGATATCGAAACAATCGGTCGTTTTGACCCTTAAAGACACTCAAATAGCTCTATCAGAATGGTATCGAATTAGGGTTATACGACCTGTTAGTTTTTTCTAAGACACGCGTTCTTACCCCTTTTCTAATCGGATTTCGAAGGCGCGTGTGCTCCGTTTTTTATAAAAGTTAATAAAAACCTCAATCCACCTTATTGTAGCCGTTAGGGTTACGTTTTTTTTTGAGTTTCTGTTTAACCGCGGTAGGTGAATGTTTTAATTAAACAGTTCACTAAGCTTTGAAATGTGAAGTTTCATATGTTCTGTAATGTATACAAATAAAATTAATTTTTATGTTCGAGTGTTACAAAGAAAACGTAATATAAGTCTTGTGTAATGTAAATCCATTAAATGTATTTAATGTAATAATTAAATGTCTTAATAACTTTCAGCACCTTATTTTACTATTGCCACGGTTATCAAAGCTATTTAGATTAATGGGAATAAAAAAATAATGCGATTCGTATATAAGCAAATGCCCATTTTATTTGTACGATGTTCTTAGACAGCAGACCTTTAACGACGTATGGGTAGTAAAGTAAGCCAGATGCAGCTATTTAGCTAAAATGATGTGTACCCCAAGGAATCCCGTACATCTCCTTGCAATACCTGTAAGTGTAACATGCCTATACTCTTTTGAACAGCGTGCTAAGTATGTTATTCGATGTTTTTGTCTGAGAAGAGAATGTTAATAAAAGTCCGCTACTATATCCATCTAGTTTTTTTTTAAATTTAAATTATAATAAGATCCACACTCAACATAAAGATGTCATATTTGTCAATGATTTTAAAGAAATATATAACAAACTTGTTTAGTAAAAATTATGTTATACCCCTGTATTAATAACGAGACCTTCGTTTTCATTTTTATATCAAGTTTCCAATTAATTACATTTAGGAAAATTGTGACAGTGGCGGAAATTCTTCCGATGAAATAGGTCGTGGAAAAAAAGCTATGGTATGTCATTAATATTCACAACGTAAGTAGGGGGATTATAAAATAATAGGAGTAATTTGGGACGGAACGCGTTGGGCTCTCTGTGGAATGCCTTGATAAGATATGCATGGAAATATGCTTTATTACATTTTTTAAGTAAATCCATTCATCGAGGGCCATCTTTCATTACAGATAATTAAATATCGTTACTTGTGTACCAATATTTAATATCGTTATTGATCAATCTAAACTTGGATAAAAATGTATTATAAACTAGCATTGGCCTGCAATTTGACTTGCCTATTTATAAATAGCATTTACAATCTTAAGTGAAATCGGACAGAGTGTTACTTTTACTCTTTGTAAATATGTGATAATGCCATTGAGCCCCTTTTGGTGGGTAGAATATGGAGTTTGGGCAAACATGAATATAGGGAAAGTAAATTAAGCATTTTTTAACATAGAGTACGGATAGATTGTAATAAAGTGTCGCTGACTTTTGCGATTTAATATAGTCTTATATACCGAAGGTGGGAGCTTTAGTATAAATGCGAAAATTTATGGATTTGATATTCCGCCTTTCACATCCGATTTCGTTCAAGTACAGAAGACAACTGTCTTCATACTTGTTTGAAATCGGAAACACATGTTAAGCTTCTTAACAGTTGCAAATAGACTTTATCCTGCGTGCACAGACTTGTTATCAGTATAAAGTATTGAAATGAATGAAAGGTTATGGAAATGAAATACTTACATATAGCTTAACTAAAGAAAACCTATTTGAAATGGAGAGTTTCTTTTGAGTATTACAGTAAGTCTAAGGTTTTTAAAAATATTGGGAAAAATTGCGTTAATCGAGATCTTTTTGATCGTTGAGAAAAGATCTAAAGGATCGGTATTCGCCCTGTGACAAATCAAAATGTCCTCCAACCTCCGCACCTTGAACCAACTATTACTTTGAAGTAGTTGCTCGTAGTTATGTATATTTAGGCCGCAGGTACATGTGATAATGTTTTTAATATAAGTGTATAGTTTTGTTAGAATTTCCTACTTTTTAAAGTTTTTGCAAACAGGGTTTAAACGAAAGAACTGAATATCGGTCCGTAAACGGTTATGCAAATTACGTAATAATATTTCTGCGAATTTGAATATTGACAAACTCTTTTGTGCGACTATAAAAGGTTTACAGAAGAGACAATAGAAGGCCATTTGAAAAGGAGCAAAATTTTTAGTCATAGAAATATTTTCTAAAATGTTGGACACGCTTTCCGGTAACTTGCAAAATAAGACACTGACTATAAAATTTGGTACCCTAATTTTTTGCGAGTTCTTTTTGTATTGCATCTGTAATAATATAGTAGCACAATTATATAGTAGCGTCTTAAAAAATTGGCTTACTCGTTGAATAGTTTTGGGCCCTGTACTGTTATATTTCTGTCTTTCTGTATACGAGTATACAAATTTCAATCTAGTAAGTTTTCATCTAACAGGGTAATAATTTTTAGGACACTATTGCCTTATCACATACAGCTGTAATGCGGTCGGCTGTAGCCAATCCTGGAAACCATTGGCTTTCTTTATTTTAGTCTTCGGTTCAACGACAGTTTGTCGCGTGGATATTCCTTACAAAGGCATTATCCTATTGCCACTTCTTTGCCTTTGCAGCAAATTCTACCATTGAGATTTCGAATAATTGATAATTCTTTTCACATATATATTTCTTAACGCATAAGTGCATATTTTATACTCATTTTATAACTATAAAATATGCACTTGACTTCTGTTGACAGAAGAGTTTTGTTATTCGAAGTGTATTTTTTCACTTCTAGTACCAAACGTACGGGAGAGCGTAGAAGCATCGTCAAAGAAATGAAATGCAAAGCATAGAAGCTCTATCTGTAACAATTGACTTATAAGACTTATCGTATAGATATTATAAGAACTGACCGGTTATTTTAACTTACACTACGATATTTGATATCTTATCATAAAATATTTCTTAGGACTTAGGACTTATCGACGTTCAAAGATTTTTAAAGACATTTTTATTATTTTAAAATAGAATTTATGATGGTCCAGATAGATAAATGGCCCAGTTTTGTTGATCAACAATGGCGTGGTCAAAAATAGAAAAAGGTATACTGGCACCCATTTTTTGCGTGTAACGCTTACAAATCACGTTAACAAATGAATAGTGCGAAAAAAGAAAGACTAAAAATTACTATATATAATAATACAAAACTAATGAGAATATTATTTTGCTATAATCCGCGATAAAAGAAAATATATTTAATGCTATCGCAAAAATAAAATTTTCGAACTGTTTGTATCCCACAGCTGGGTTGCGTATATCAACATATAACAATCGAACCCATAAGTTAATTATATAAATTAGCAGCCTATCGCTATCAAATTATACTGCAAAGTCTATTACTTTGGTGAGAAGGTTTAGAGCTTGAGCCACCATACTGATACGCGGACTGGTATGTTATACATATCCTCGACAGATAGACAAGCTTTGTGTAACGATATTATCCTATACTAAAAGTGAACAATAAATTGTTTATGGCAATCAAGCTATGTTTTTATAGAAAACTTATATGTGCGGCTAGGTATTTAAACTACGATCTCCTAGTAAGGTCCCCGAGAGCAACGCATTTCGCTGAGCTCAGACCACAAATATATACATATAAGTATCGTCACGTTAAATTTGGCTCGGCCTCCGTTTTCATACGGACGTCCCGACGCTGAATTATCTCTGCCTTCTTCTCGGCCAGCTTTTAGCGCTTTTCAGCGCTCGTTAGTCCAAAAGTCAGGTCGGGTTGATTGCTCGGGTTCTATCGTTTAATTTAGTGAAGTGCAGTGCAGTGTGAGTGCGCAGCGGCGGGTTGCTGAGCATCGCAGCGCGGCGGTGTGAGCAGAGGCGGCGCTACGAGTCCTCGTGTTCCTGCGTCTGTCTAATTGGCAGTGAGAGTACTTTTTAGTATATCACGGTCAATAGGGTTGTCGCACTAGGGTTGCCACTTCAGGCTCAATTTGTGAGTACAATAGAGATATCAATTTAAATTAAATTCATAATCCCTTTAGTTTTTCTATTTTAATTTTTGATTTTTAATCTTTAATTACGAAATTAAAATTAGAATCTTACATAGTACATAGTAGAATTTATAATTTATAAATTAGTTTAATTAGGCACACGCACCTCCCTGTCTCGGCGGGGAGGGTCACAATCTTTTCAAGGGTCCAATATGGACCCTAAAATTATAACGTCGGCGGATCCTCGCCTGGACGCGTTCCTCGCGTTTCTCCAGGCGAAATTCCCGAATATTCTCGACGAGTTCGAGAAATTCGGAAAGTCTCCGCCTAAGGCGACCTCGGGGGAGGGCCCACCCTCCCCGTCTCCCGCTTCTCCTCCCGAGTCCGAACCATGTAGCCCGAAGTCGGCTGCAAAGTCCTCCGATATGGAGACCGAAGAGGCATCGGAGTCAGAACAGAGTTCTGACTCAGCCCAGACGTCTTCAAACTCGGACGAGGACTCCCAATCGGAATCTGAAAAAGAGGACGGTTTCACCACCGTCCAGTCTAAGAGCCAAAAGCGGAAGCTTAAGGCTCCGAAAGCTGTACCTCCCAAGAGGGTGGTAAGCGAAGTCGGCTCATCAGCTGGCCCGCCTTCCCAAAAGGCTCGAGTGGTTAAGAAAACCACAAAAGCCAAGAATCCTCTCCCTGCTATTTCCGAGGACGCTCCAATGACGGAGCGCAAGGAAAAGGTCCCCCCCCTATACATTAGGGAAAAAGAAAAATGGCAGTCGTTACTGCCCACTATTGACGCTCAGTCAATAGGATTCCAAACCGCGCGGTCTACGGTTATTGGAACTAAGGTGCAGTGTCCCACCTCATCAGACCATCGGAGTCTTTCTGCTCTCCTCAGAGAGAAAGACATACAATATCATACTTACGCCTTGGAAGACGAGCGCGAACTTCGCGTAATCGTCAAAGGCCTCCCCGTTGGGCTCGAAACCGAGCACATTAAAGACGACCTCCTAGGGCAGAACTTACCGGTGAAACAGGTTCACCGAATGTTCAATAAAAGGCAGAAGACTCCATACGAGTCCTGCCTTGTGATTCTTGACCTCAGCGATGAGGGCAAGAAAATTTTCAACGTTAAATCAATCTGCAGACTATCCGGTCTGAAGATTGAAGTTCCGCGCAACCGAGGGGCTATCGGTCAGTGTCACCGATGCCAGCTCTTCGGGCATTCCGCCAGGAACTGCTTCGCACGCCCTAGGTGTGTGAAGTGCCTGGGTGACCACGGCACCGTGGATTGCCCAAGGACAGTTCCGTCAGAGGAACCGCCAAGCTGCGTCCTTTGTATGACGCAAGGGCACCCCGCGAGTTACCGCGGTTGCCCAAAGGTCCCGCTCAGGGCAAAGCGGGGTGGCATAGCAGCAGCCCGTAAGAAGGCAGCAGCTCGTGCCACCCAAAAAGCGGCCCCTCCCAAGGAGCGCTTCGTCCCTGCCCCCTTGCCAGCGGTAAACGCATGGCACCAGAGGCAGGCAGCCTCATCGGTTGCCCCTCCTCCTACCCCGCTGGTTCAAGCGACGACCCCGGTCGTCGTTAGTGCCACAAGCGGCCCCCCCCTCCCCCCAGTTCGTTCCCCCCAAGCCTAAAGCGGCGCCCCCCCAGCACGTGAGCAGCTTCACGGAAGACATGAAGCTGATTAGCGGATTGATCTCCGGTATTGACACCTCTGAGCTGTCCATACTGGCGACCAAGCTGAGGGAAAATCCGCAAAACCGTCTTATGGCATTGATCGAGCATGCCGAGCTCGTTCAGGCCATAGCTAGAATTTCCAAATAAATCCTTTATGGGTAGTACAACCAAAAGGATTAAACCCGAAGGGCTCAGGGTCGTCACGCTTAACGCAAACGGCCTTATCAAGCAAATCCACGAAATTCGAGAATTCGTGGTTACCCACTGCATCGATATCCTGCTGGTGCAAGAAACATTCTTGAAACCAAGCAGACGTAATCCCAGAATCGCTAATTACAATATGATCAGACATGATCGCACCAGATCCAAATTGGGTGGCACTGTCATCTATCATAAAAGATCTCTCCATGTCTCCCCAGTAGACTCCCCCGAGTTAGAAAACATGGAGACCTCAGTCTGTCAGGTGGGTTTGACGGGTCATCCACCCGTCATACTAGCATCAGTATACCTGAGTCCTAAGAAAGAAGTGCTGAGAAGCGACCTTGTCGCGCTTCTGGCGCTCGGTAGCTCAGTCATCCTGGCCGGTGATTTCAATTCTAAACACGGCCACTGGAACTCCCTAAAAACTAATAAGAACGGTCGCATCCTTCACAATCTAAGTGACATAGCCCACCTTGGTTTTGAAGTCGTAGCTCCTGACGAGCCGACTCACTATCCCAGCAACAGCGAGCACGAGCCCGACATCCTCGACATAGTGCTTCTTAAGAACGTAGCACTCCAGCTGCGTTCTATTGAGGTCATTCATGACCTAAGCTCCGATCACCGACCAGTATTATTCCAGCTAGGCAGGCCTGCGTCCGCAGCACCTAGCACTAAAACCATCATAGACTGGAAGAAGCTCAATGAGCAACTTCAGTCGATTGACTCTGTCCATCTGGACCAAATTCCGGATAATATAGATTCAGAGGAAGTCGCCAAGGCGGCCACCTCCCATCTTACTGCTCACCTGTGCGACACGATTAAAGCGTGCTCCAGGGAAATACCTGACGACCAACGTCGGAGACTCCCTGTCGATTTAAGATTACTCCTCACCGAAAAACGAGCCGCCACTAGGGCGTATGCTGCGTATCCCACTTCCGAAAACCGGATTAGACTCCGGAAATTACAGAGAGAGGTGAGAGAAAAACTTGCCCTCCACAATAGCGATTCCTGGGATGCGAAGCTCTCGGAGATCTCACCAAGTCATCTGGCTTTCTGGAAGCTGTCGAGGTCCCTGAGAGGTAGCCAGTATGCAGCTACTCCGCCTCTGTTGCGGAATAACTTACCACCCGCGTTCGATGACATCGATAAGGCCGAGTGCTTGGCGGACAGCTTTGAAGCCCAGTGCTCCCCAAACAATAGTTCTCCTGACCATGCCGAATTCCACGCCGGCGTGGAATTGGCGGCGGCCAGCCTACCAGCGGCGGTTCCCGAAAGCGAACCGATCCCCCCCACGTCTGGAGATGAGGTTAGGTTCATTTTGAAAAATCTCAATCCCCGTAAATCACCAGGTCCCGACTCCATCACAAACAAGACACTCAAGTGTCTTCCTGACCGTCTCGTGCACCTCTTGGTATTGATATTCAATGCCCTCCTGTCATGCTGTTGCTTTCCGGACGAGTGGAAGGAAGCAACAGTCATAGGTATCCATAAACCGGGTAAACCCCGTAACCTCCCAGACAGCTATCGCCCCATCAGCCTAATTAATAGTCTGGGCAAAGTCTACGAGAGAGTCATCCTCTCTAGACTCATATCAATAATAGAGTCCAAAAACCTTATACCGAACGAACAGTTCGGATTTAGATCCCGCCACACGGCCATTCATCAGATCCATCGGCTGGTAGAACACGCTTTGAGCGGATTCTCCGTAAAAAGCTACACGGGCGCCGTATTTTTCGATGTCGCCAAAGCCTTCGATAAGGTCTGGCACGCGGGTTTGATTTACAAACTCAATCAAATAGGTATTCCGGATAGGTTCGTAATTCTCTTACGAGACTACCTTACTAACCGTTCGTTTAGATATCGCCTTGATGGCACCTTCTCTTCCAGACGCCCCATACGCGCTGGAGTCCCCCAAGGCTCGGTATTAGCACCGTACCTTTACTCGCTTTACACAAGCGACATCCCACATAACAACCGGATTTCGTCGTTGGCACTCTATGCGGACGACACTGCTATATTTAAAAGCAGCAAAAGTTCCGATCTTATAGTCAGTTGTCTCCAAAAGGAAGTGGACAACCTGGAAAGGTGGTTCTCCCGCTGGAGAATAGCTCTAAACCCAGATAAAAGCGCTGCCATGTTTTTCTATAGACCCCGCATGTGCTTAGTTAGACCCCGGAAATGTATTACCGTACAAAACCGGGATATCCCCTGGCAGGACAAGGTCAAATACCTTGGGGTCACGCTGGAACCTAACCTCACATTCCACCAACACATACGCACAGTCCGTAATAGGGCAGCGTATGCAATGGGTCGACTCTTTCCGATGTTATGTAAGAAGAGTAAACTGTCACTTCGTAACAAAGTGACGCTTTACAAAACTTGCATAAGACCTATCATGTCATATGCGAGTGTCTCGTTCGCACATGCGCCTAAAACCATCCTGCGCCCCATGCAGACCTTACAGAATAAATTCATGAGAATAGCCAGTGGCTGTCCATGGTACGTGCGAAACTATGACCTCCATAAAGACCTAGGTCTCCCCACAGTCGCCAGTTTATTTAAGCGATTTTCGAAAAATTATTTCGACAAAGCGGAGGTACACGCTAACCCTCTGATAGCAGGGATGGCCGTTTACCGCTGCTTTGACAAATCGTTCAAAGCCCGTATTCACAGACGCCCAAGAAGCGTCCTTACTGACCCTGACGATCAAATCACGATCGACATCGCCAAAACACTTAACAAACAAACACACACACAGCGTCTTCGCCGGCGAAGACGAGGTCCTCGTTTTCTTACGTCTAGCGGAAGGGGCGTCCAGCCCCGACCGATATGACACTCAGACTTTCCACAAGTCAGTTTATAGTCCTCCACGACACGTCGTCTTAAGCCGAGGCTCGGCCTCACAGGAGGCACCCTTAAGGCGACGTTCCCAAGATGTCACGAGCCTCTCCCGAGGCTCGCTCCACTCCACCTCCGGCGATGCTTCTGCGCTCGCCCCAATCTCCCGGTGACGCTGTAAAAGCCGCTCTGGCTAACAGCAAGAAGTCATTTTTCGAAGAAAAAAAAAAAAAAAAAAAAAGTAAGGTCCCTTACACGCGGCAACTTTTTGTAGCGATGCTATCGCGCGTCCGCATCGATACAGTCGCGATGCAGTAACGCGTTGGCATCGTTGTACCGCGTTGCAAATTCGACTAACAAACTTAGTAGCAATGCTCAAAAAGTTGCCTTGGATGTGGGGCCTAAGACTTATGTGGTCTGTGTAAGCACACAACAAATAATATATGGTTTTTAGATGAGATCAATGTGCTTAGTGCGAGTTTTTTTAACCTACTCGACCTACTCGTTAACGTAACGTCAATTTGTATTGCGTTGGAGTAGCGGTAACTAGATGACGATGTTGCAGCGCCATCAAAATTGGCGTTACTATAACGCGATCGAATAGGTTAAAAACTCGCTCTAAGCACACTATTCAGCCATAATCCTGTCACATACATGAATGTTATTTAGGAAGCAATTAAACATATATTTTAAAGTAACCCGAGACATATCTCGCCAGATTCAAACATAAGAATTTTTGGTATCGTATTAGAACACGATACTAATTAAGGTATAAAAGGCATGACGGTTTTTCGCCTATGTATATCGTTATCCATAAATAATATACAAAAATTCGTTATAGATGCCCAGTAATGTTCGCATGAATGAGTTTTAAAAATATGAGCGATATTGAGAGGAGAATGTGGCTGTAGGCATTTTGGTGTCGGGATAGGCTGATCAATCATGGAGCCTACCCCTTCTATCCCGCCCCGTGTCGGCTGGTGCGCGAAAACAAACGGTTGCCTGGCAACCAGGGTGGGAGGGGGCGCCCACACGCTACATCCGACCCCACATATGTATGACACACAACTTTGCTCTGTTGGTTTCAAGATGCACGGATATTTAAGATGCTCCCCCTATTTGTGCCACTTTGTTTACACTCATCAAGCAAACGTGACTCTACAAATTTTTTATTTACATATACATATATATGTATTTAAAAACTGTGTCAATATATACTAGCGCGTATTAAAAAAAAACTTCCTGACCCGACTGGGCATGTATTGCATATGAAATAAGGAAATCTATCGTCCCACTACAAACTTGGTCAAAAATATGTTTTTTTTACAAACCTGCTATATGAGTAAATTTTTAAATATGAAGTACATTAAACTTAACGTTTAAAAGATTTCTATAGCGTTAATTATTTTACGGTAAACATCTTTTATATATAATAGCGCCCTATATTTTCGCCTAAATTAATTAAACTATTCAAAATCGTTTGTACAACGTACTCCAGATTTTTCGTAATCCAGATTCTTTTCTTCATAATTGACGAGAATTTCCCCGTATTTTTTCAAATAAGTTGACATTATTACATTCGCGTTCCTGGAATTTGTTTTATTCATATTCCAAATTTGGGAGTATCACTATATTTATAGGTGTTAAGGCTCCCTGAGCTTGGGGGCTTCGGGGCACTGTTCCGTCCAGCCATTCGGTAGCTTCACCACTGGATAATACGTCATGAGGAAATCCTTTAAAGTGTTATTATTTTTGAATACTTATTCATATTTATTATTAAGCTACTCTTTACTTACATTAAGTTGACCTTTAAAAAGACGATTTCCTCGGGTCACTTCTGAAGATCAAAGGAAACATTTAATGTTTGAATATTAAAAACAACGTAAGTGACGTTTCCGAGAAAGCTGATAGAATTCTGTATTCGAACCATATTTAAATTTGATATTATATAATGCATAAAGAAATTAGAATTGATGTTTATTTAGAAAAATAATATATTTATACAGAAAATATGTTTGATTTTGTACTGAAAAATAAAATTTATTAACTAGAATGGGTTTCTTTATTTAAACGTTTAACAATTACGTTTTACTGATGACGAAAAAAGTCTTCAAAAATCTAAAGTAAGAAAAAATTTAGAGTAAAAATATTACAAACAGAGTGCCCGTTATTATAATATTATTATTATTATTAATCAAGTTTCATAAACATGGGTCCAGCGCATTAGTCGTGAAGGGTAACAGACGTACAAATAGATTTAAGCATTTTGATGAAATAAACAAATAAATAAATGACAAAAAAAGTTTGAATAAGGATGAATAGACGATAAAGCGTTAAAAAAAGTCTAAGAAATAACAAAACATGTATAAATATTAGTGATCGCAATAAAAACACTAGTATCCGCTACTAAAATAAGTTGTTGTGTTGTAGGTGTAATTGGGAATAAAAGAAAAGCGAGGTCCAGGCGCGGCGCTATCCATCATCCCCGCTGACCGCTGCCCCCACACACCCCACTTACTTTTCACTTTCTCTACATATTTTAAGAATAAAACTTTCCCTTCACTTTTCCCTTTTATTTTTTTCCTTTCGAGTCTTAGTGATGGGTCTACACGGGCGAGCTTTGATAAGGATGCTGTTTTGAACATATTTACATTTCCTGATGATATAAATTTTAAACTTTTGTGAGGTTTGATTTTAAGATTAATGTTATACCACGATTTTTTTTGTACTTACATGTTCAAATATTATCATCTTAATAAATCAAATATTTTCTATAATCGTGTTAGTCCTTTCTGATGTTAAACGGATGAATGTGATTTTGTGTTGTAAACAGCTGGAGTGAAGTTCTACTACTATAGTAGTAGATTAGTTTTATGACGTTAGTACAGGCGAGGTTGCGGGTAGCGGTTGGTTTATGGTAATGTTTTTTAACTTTGTTATATAATTGTTTAAAAAAAACTAAAAAGTAAAAAAGTAGGAATTTAACAAACTAGCTTTTACAAGGTAGAAAAAGATGATTGCCTTTTAAAGGATTTATAACACATTATCCGTTTTGTAAAAATATTTTCATTTTATATTCTTTATAGGATTTAATTTAAAAAGGATAAAAATTTTAAGGACTAATAAAATAGAATAATACTATAGGTAAGTTATAAACAAGTAAGAACTAAGTGCGATTAATATGTAATTGTTAATTTCTTTTTTTTAATTTCTTATAAGTATAAGTATAAAATTATTAATCAAAAAATAATAAATTGCATATAGTCCTACATATATTATAAATGTGAAAGTAATAAGTAATATTGTGAGTATGGATGTATGTTTGTTGCTCTTTCACGCTGCTGCACGCTTCTTTCATGCTAAACCAATATCGATGAAATTTTGCCACAGTTATTCCTTATACATCGGGGTAAATAAAGGCTATTTAAATCAAGTTAATTTTACTGGAATAGGATGACTTTGAAATGTGGCATCTATTGTCAACCGATGGAGATATTTTTGTTAGGTTGGAGAGTGACAGAAGCTACTAGTTTATTCGAAGTCAGTCCACGCAAACGACGTTGCTAGTAAAAGCTAAATAAATAAATAAATAAAACATAAATATATAGAGAAAAATATGTTTACATATTTATTTATTACTTTATTATATAACAGAGCTTTATTCTAAATCACTATATGTTAAACAAATACTATTGACTTTTGTCCCGTGTCTTAAGTAATTCGAGACACTTTGCAAATCTTACCTGTCTCGTTATCTATCGCAATGACGGCTTCTTCAGAAGATAAAACAATCTTTCTCAATAGGACCAACATAATACCACCGGGAGTTATATTATAGACAGTCCGTGTCAATTATAATATCGGCTACTTGAAAAGACTTTTCGTTTTGTCGTTCAAATATATTTAGGTGCAAATTAAGAACAATTGACGTTATTCCCTGGCCATTGTTATTTGGAAAGTAATTGTTACGTATTTTTATATATCGGTCCTCGTTGCTTCTATTGTTTTAGGTTTGATAGTTTGTTTTCGCAGTCGATGTTTATACATCAGGCTAACATAAAAGATAAAAATGTTATTTCTCTTTCTTGTTCTTCCTTCGAGAATAAGAAAAAATGAGTAGAATTTAAATTTTCGCAGTAGATTTTAAACTTTTGCGATTTATATAAATTATTTTTATACACGAACTGTTTGATGAACTTTACCGAAACGTCGAATCTTATATACCTAAAGGTAACTCGATTTTATTATGACGTGACCCATATGTTTATAATATAATAACAAAGTACCTGGGTATTTTTTTTAATAAAAAAATTAAATTAAAAATATAAAAAAAAGATTTTATCTAGGATCGATCCAAGTATTCAGAATCCGTGACCACCCAATTGAGCTATCATAATTTTGCAATTGCCAATCGCGAAATTATCCTTTAGTTTCCCATAAAATTATAGCAGTTTTTCAATGCCCAAAAAGAGGGATAAAACAACATTGATTTTCAATAAAACCTAGCTAAATCGATTTTTCTTCCCCAAAACCCTCTACATGCTGATTTTCATGAAAATCGTTTGAGCTGTTTCCAAAATTCAGAAAAATATATATGATTAAGGGCCTGTTTCACAAGTTACTGATAAAGAGTCGCATAGTTAACCGAGAAATAAACTAAGTAGCAGATAAATGTCTCTAAAAAGAGACTCTAAAAAATGAAAATTTTAAAAAAAAATATCGCGGCCATTTTGAATTTTTAGGTATTTGCTATCCAGCGGATAAACAAAATAACAGTCATATAATCTACCTGTTAACTAATTAGGAACTTTAATTGCAGAATAAGCCTATCAGTAACCTGAGAAAAACAAAATTTCGAGATATGTGTCAGATATGTTCCGAATAAGCTGACACTTTATTGGTAACTTGTGAAACAGGCCTTAACTAATTAAAATATTAAAGATATTAGTATAAAATTGAGGGTAACATGAAATAAAAGTCGATGCCAACGAAGTCACGGGTAACGTAAAATAAAAGTCACCAATGAAATCGCGCGTACCGCTAGTGTTGATATGTAGAACAAACGTTGATTTTTTATTATACCGTGTAACACGAGTGAGTTGTGCGGGTGTAGCGGGCTGAGCGGCAGCATCACAGTGTCTATAATAAATGAACGGGCGCGGGGACGCTGACCAATGGCAGCCCCACCCTCAATCAATATGATGGACTCGGCCGCGAGGGGACGATCGCTCACTGATTTTTTCCCTCGCTGACAGGACTCGGGAGGACGTTTTTGCGCCCTCGCCACGGGTCCAGTGCGATGAGGGGAGCGAGCAATTAATAAGTACGCGACCGCTGCCGACTTCGCGAGTATTTACCGGACCGGCCGCTGAACACTCCTTTTTCTTGTACAACTGATAAATTTTATTGCCATGTGAGGTAACCTTTATTTATTTCTTTTTATACATATATTTAGAAAAGAGAAAGAAAAAGTAAAAAAGCATATGTATAAAGGCGGACTTATTCCTAAAAGGGATACTTACTATAACTTAACGTAATTCATATACTTGCAGTTATTTATTTCATTATGATCTACAAAACATAAAGTTAGCCATACATTTTATTTTTTGAGATATTGACAAACAATAATGTAATAAATCTAAGTAATGTTCTACTTTCGCCAAATGCCGTGTGGTATCCGGCTTAGTAGAATAGACCACCCTCTTTTCTTACCGAGGTGTCGTAAAAGGCGACTGAGACGTTGACGTCAGGTAGCCGCCTACCGGTCGTAAAATACCTAGCCAAATCGCAAACATATTGCGAATGAAGACTTTTCATTACATTTCATTCATTCACAAAAAAACTAAATTATAGTTTTTTCAAGTTATTGATGTAAGAAAAGTAAAATTATGTACTTTTATTTTACCCAAGCTAGGTCACCGAAATGATTCTTTCGGTCCAAATGATCATACTATTGTTATATTTAAATGAACATTTGAATAATTCATGATCTATTGAAGCTGAAACTTTGTATAAAATTACAAAAGTTAGTAGCCGCTTTGAAAGAGCTATAGGCTATCACAAAATCCATTATACACCAAAGCAATTAAAAAGCAATTAGAGACGATTGCTTAATATTCATACTTTGTAGTTGACGCTTAGAAATCTCTCGAAAACATCTCGTAACTTCAAACATCGAAATCTTAATCTAAGTTTAAAATTTCTTCGAGAATCGGCAAATTTTGTACTAAGTCATTAAAGTATGAAACTTCGGCCATTTTGCTGGCGTTGCTTAAAAGCCTTTTTAGGCTGAGAAAAGTAATCTTTCATTAGGGTGGGGAGGAGCTAAAACGGAAGTTCTCTTTGAAAGGAAAATTACACGTCGGATGCCTGCGTGCCGTTCAAGGGAGATGGATTTTAATTACATCAAACAAAGTTGTCGGAGTTTGTTGGGAACTGGAAGCAAGCCGAGTCTGTGCCATTAATATCGACTCACGAGAACCAATCAGGCGGCACGCGTTCGTTACAACTTGTTAATGACTACACTTTGAAGTTTGTTCAAAGTTTTGCTTGGCTTATTCACACATATGTTTTACTTATTGATAATTGAGATAATTGTTATAGGTTTAATTTAAATATAATAAGAAGCGTAACCGTTTGTAACATAATTTGTTTTAGTCAAGATGTTAAAATTTTATACCAAGGCTAGTAGTAACCCGTGGTTTCGCCCGAGTATTTTTAAACCTTATTACATTTTTATAAAGGATCCCTTTTTTGTTGAAAATGTACAATAGCCTATTTTGCTCAGTAAATATGCAGCTTTCCAATGGTGAAAGAATTTTTGAAATCGGTCCAGTAATTTTGTGTGAAAAAATTACAAACATACATACAATTTTTTCCTCTTTTTAATATTAGTATAGATGTTATAAACGTAGAGCATAAACATTTTTTAACCTTACTACTAATCAGAAAGTTATTCTAAGATTGATTAGAATAATTAGAAGCGATGTTCAGTCGTAATAGGTCAATCGAATGAGCTAAAGGCAATAAATCGGGCGCGCCTTTATAGCGAACTGAAGCGATGTGACGCTATGGAAATGCGCGGCGTTAATCAGAGTCCAGTTGCCATTAATTTGATTAGGGTTAGTGGGCGCGGGACTATCAATCCGCCACATTACCATGTCGCCTTGTACTTAGGGTTGTCATTACATTTTCTCTTTCAATAGTTATGCAACTACAACTCTGAATACTGTCTTAAATCTTTAATATTTTAATGAGTTAATCTTGTAATATTTTCGGAATCTCGGAAACGGCTTCAAACGATTTTCCTGTAATTCAGCGTGTTGAGGGTTTTGGGGAAGAAAAATCGATCTAGCTAGGTTTTATTTAAAAATATCATTTTATCCCTGTTTTTGGGCATTAAAAAATACTAAAATTTATATTGATTTGAATTTTTGCCATTAACTGTCAAGTCAGCGTAGCTTATTCGGGGAAAAAAAATTACCGAGCAAGGCTAGCAAAGCACCCAGATATTACTAATTTTAACAGATAAATGTCTCATTTTTAACACTTGAGTAACTATTACAATAAATACATTAATATAAATTTAAAGGTTTTAATAACCTATAATTGACATATATAATTTTTTAATTTTGTTAAACCTTTTTTAACAATATTGTAAGTTAATATAATCTTTTTTTATTATATATTCAGACAGTCGGTTCAAACGTATCAGCGGGCAATGTATTGTCTCTGGGTAATTAAATCTGGAATAAATAGATTCGTAGAAGACTCGTTATTACCGATAAACCTTGTGTGAGATGATGGGGTGGGTCGTATAGTTCAAATCATCAGTGGACTTTAAATTTACATCAACCTTGACGTACACTATTGCAATATTAATTATTACTACTAATACTTATTGTTTTGTTTTATTGTACTCCATTTACGGCTGTCATGTAACTATAACGTTTTCATAATAAGTAATACATTTTATTGCAAGTGAAATATAGTCAAAGTATCGCCATCCCTTATGAGTTGTAAAGTGTAATTTCGACCGATTCGTGTTGAGCAGTTTTAGGTCAATTAGGCGGAGTCGCACCCGCAGGTCTCCGGCTAGTAATCAGGGGCACGGCGGAGTTTATGCCGTGTTAATTTGACTAATGCGCCTCCCAGGCCGGATTACTGATAGCTATCATAATATGTAGATATCAACGTCAGCTATGTCAGACACCACGGCCTACTACACTGTGTGTGTTATAAATCATTCACCATGAAGCTGTTATAAAGTTTCTTTAACTGTGAAGGTCGCTTCGTGATAATGTTTAAAGTGAAAAGCCCATCGTATGTGCAATTTGTATTTGAATATACGAATAGTTTTGGTTAACAAAGAACTAATTACTCTTATTGACTTTGATATCAACTCAAATAAACTATGGTAATTACTTTTTTAAATTCAATTTAGAAAAATAATTAAATAAAATGATATGTACTTAAATTTCTTTTACTTTGTCCAGTGCTTTCCCTTCTCTTTCAACGAAGATATTATAAATAAATTTAAATAAAGGATAATAGAAATAATTGCACAAGACAATAATTTTTCCGCCGAGTTTCTAACTAGCTCTTCTCGCAAGGAACAGCTTTCCAAATCATCAGTAGAGTTGACGATTCAAATTTTTTGATCAGAAATCATCGGTTCAAAAATTGATTAAAAAGCACTTATTTAGAAGTTTACTTGATTAAAGAATTTATTGAAGTAGAATTTGACTACAAACGTGTAATATCTATGTCAAGATATCACTTTAGTTTTTTAATGGGAAAAAAAATGTTATTCGATGTTAGTATCACTTTTTTCAGTACCTAATTAAATAAAATACATATAAATCACTGTCATTTTACTAGGTATATTTATACTTTTAGATGTCTGACATTTACACTTACTTTTCATCATACTCTTACGCTTATCCCACTCTAAGTGGGGTCGGAACAACATGCTATAAACATGCTGTCACATGATATGACTTCGTATTTTACGACCGGTCGCTTGCATGACGTCAACTTACCTTAATCGTACTTTACGACCCCTCGGTAAGAAAGACGGTGGTAAATTCTACTTAACTTGTCTTACGTGTCAACTTACCTTAGTCGCCTATTACGACACCTCGGTAAGAAATGAGCGTGTTCTATTCTACTTAGCCGGATACCACACGGCATATTGACACTTTGTATTTGTCTGTTTTTATTCATGATTGGTAGATATGTTATTGGCAAGTATTCACAAAAATTGGTATTACATCAACTTTGATTGTAATGAATATAAATGACGATAGCATTAATCGCGTGGCGGTTGTCGTGTCCAGCCACTATTAGTTCGCGCTACTTAACCAATTAGACACGAAACAATTGCCCTCATCGCGGTTCCGCACTGAATACGCCCCTATGTCAATGTTATAGAATGATGCTTTTTCCACACCACTTTGTCATTCTTTATGATATTTTAAAAGGCTCATTACTAGCCCGATTACGTATTTACAAAAAAAGAAAACTCGACCAAAAGTTACTTATTCCTATGATAGGGGACAATTTTACGATTCCCACAGCTGTATTGTATTGTTGTTTTGTGATAGTGACGCTCGTATAGAGTTATTTAACGTGTGAATGGTTATTACTAATTTCGACACGGAACAAATTAATGTCATTAGAAAAATTAATTTAAGGAACCTCTTTACTGTGCCTTTCATTGGTTCTAAATTAAGATTTTACATTATAGTATATAACTAGCCGACCAAACCCCGCATCGCAGGGGATAGTATAACACATGAAAATGAATTTGAAGAATGAATTATGAATTATGAGTTAAAATAAAACATTATTATTGAAAATTTCGGATTTAAAATAATGTGTGGCAGGGATAACTTTTATAAGCCTAAAACAAATCCGCATTTTTTTAAAATAGTCAAGTACAATGGCGGTGTTTAGAAAACTATTTAGACGGACAATAGTATTTTTAATATAATGGATATTATTGTCAAAATTTTAAATGACTTAGAAATATTAAGGACATTAGAAAGTGCGGTCTTCGAAGCCCAATCCTACTAATATTATAAATGACAAAGTTTGTGAGTATGAATGTATGTTTCTTACTCTTCTACGGCGAATCCGCTGAAACAATATCGATGAAATTTGGCACAATTATTCCTTACACACCCGGGTAAGATATAGGCTATACAAATTGCGCTAATTCTACAGGAATAAAATGACACTAAAAAGCGCCATCTAATATTAACGATAGGTTGATAATAGACGCGACAGTTCACACGAACGAATTTGTGTGTAAAAAGTATCTTTATAAATTCTTTAACGTATATTCGACGGTAACAGTTAAACCATTTTAAGTTTGATTGAAAGGTGTACTTTATCGATGTGTTTCTTACATTCAATTAATAAATGTGTACTTCTCTTATTAGTTATATTCAAATTGACGCTATTTGTTAAAAACGATCATTATTAGTCTATGCTGTATTATGTAGATGATCAACAAAGTGATAATTTGTAAATTTAGTCCATAAGTGGTAAATATGCTCGAGTACACAAGTCATTACGTACCTACTTATATTAAATTAAAAATAAATTTGGTATCTTTCATTTTTCTTTGCTTTTAACTTGATTTAAGTTTTCAATTGCAATTAACAAGAACATCAAATTTTAATTAAAATTAAGTATTTTGTACATACATTTTCGAATTTGCTTAATTATAGGTTTACTTAAAAAGGTATGCATCAAAAAATCATTTTACTTACTTTGATAATGTTAACTTAGGCTTGAAAGTAATTTTAATTAATTTATATCAACCGACAGTAGAGAAAATATAAGTAAAATTTGAGATCATCTGGAACATCTGGTAATATTACATTTTTTTTATTTATTACTTTTTCTTTTTTACCAAACGATGGATATCCATTGCTACATAGCTCTCTCTAGAGATTTTCACGTCACAAATTCCTCCTTGATTTAAATTTTAGATTAGATTTAGATTTTATAGGACTATATTCAATGAGACTTTTGAGGTTGTCTGTCCACATAGGTCTACCGATGCTGCGATAATACCAGTGTAGGGTCGATTTCTACCAGCTTAAATTTCGTGACTTTGTTTCTACAGACTATATGCATCATCGATTGCCTCCCATTGTTCCTGATTTGATCATGTTTATACATACTTAAGAGGCCCATATTTGCATAGTTTTGGTTCCCTAAGCCAGTATGGCAACATTGTTCGAAGACTTTAATACTATATAATAAATCCAATGTTTGTGTTATAGTGAATGATTTGATCACGACTGTACCAATAAAAGTATATGCCAGTTATCTCCAATTGCTAGGAGAGGGTGACCGCATTTAATTCATCTGTAGCCGAACTACATGCGGGAGTATTTTTTTGAAACTACATACATGGCGTCTGACGCGTTCGTTAGAAGCGATTTCCTGTTTCCATATATTCATGTATGAGCAGACAAACCTATTTATATGACTTAAGTAGTAGATCTAATACATTGTATTCAATATTTGTATTTTAGCAATATAGATAAATATAATATATTTTCTACCCTTATAGAACTTCTCTTAACAAATAAGACTTTTTTCACATATTTTTAATGCTATCAAAAATTTAAATGGTATTGTCGTATTCTTGCACGTATATTTATGCAGTGTTTAGGTCCATAATATTTTTAAGTCTTATCATTATGTAGCAGTTTCAAATAATTAGGCATTGAAATAAACTTTTAGAGAAAGCCTATTTATAATATCTGCTGCAAAAAATTAAGAAAAGAAATTCGTGAATTAAATTATTCCCTTCCTACGTAAATGTAAATTACTATAAGAATTATATTTTGAAAAGAGTAACTGTTGAATTTTTAGCTAGCTCTGCGCTAGATGAGCAATTTTGTGAACCATTAATAGAGTTGAAAGTTTTAAAAAACTTATAAAAGTCTGTTTGAATTAAATGAATATATATGAGATTATACTAATAGTATGAAGAGAAAATTGTAGGTATGTTTGTAATGTTAACATACAAAAATACTAAACGACTTCAAAAATTCTTTCACATTTTACCTTCTTTCTTTGGAAAGCTGCATCTTTACTGAGTAACGTCGGCTATATTACATTTTCAAAAAAAATAGGGATCCGTTATAAAAATGTAATAAGGTGTAAAAAAATAAAAATAACGTGGGTGAAACCGCGGGATATTACTAGTATAAGATAAAACTATTTGAGATGTAAGGAATCTAATTATGTTTGCGCTCCGCCTCACCACGGATTGGTTGGTTATCCCTTCTGATGTGAAAGGGTTATTATTGTACCCCTATCAGAATGCGCGAGCGCCGCCTCGCGCCGCGCCCGTTACGTCTTTTACCTT
This sequence comes from Morpho helenor, assembly GCA_029227775.1. Classification (NCBI taxonomy): domain Eukaryota; kingdom Metazoa; phylum Arthropoda; class Insecta; order Lepidoptera; family Nymphalidae; genus Morpho; species Morpho helenor. The sequence continues at coordinate 11,914,861 of JARGCU010000028.1, read as the reverse complement.
TTTTACGCGGCTCATTTTTTACTCAGCCGCGTCGAACTTTGATTGGCCAACGTGAAAGGGTTATGACGTAAATAAATCCAATGTTCAACGGAACATTCCACACATGTACACAGAACCCACGAGAGAAAGGGTTGTTGTGATTATAAACGGTATATAAGCACAAATCGGAGGGGAGTTATGAAGGGGTTATGGTATATGTATATTCTCTTATTTCTGTAGTCTTAAATGATACAGTATCATTTTGGCCTATTTAAAAAGATTTCCTTAATTGTCAAACGTGACTACTCTTATCTCTTTTTTATATACTCCACAGAAATAATCATAACGCTTTACGAGTACAGTTAATGCTAAAAAAAATATGCGGAGTCTATTATTCAGCATATATAGGGCTTTTATAAAGCAGTCATTTTGCAATGCAATATAAGCAATAATAAAACAATCTTGCAACTTTTTTGTTACTTAAACATTGTATGTTTTATTTTTGAAACCAGCAATAAGCTACTCTATCAATTGAGCACGCGATTTATAAAGAAATCATAGGTGCATGCCTCGGAGCTTGAAACCACTAACCTTCCATCGGGATCACGCGTACACATATCTTAACCAAAATATTCAGAATTAATGTTGTTTTGCCCAAGAAAATATTAGACAACTTATTTTTATGTACATTTTGAATTTAAACTATCGTGAGTGGAATTCATAATTAATGTATAGATACTCACGTGTTATTTTATCGGATGAGCCCGATACTGCGGGAGTTCCCGCCGCGTAAAGAGCTCATGAATAAGAGCCCCGTATGGGCGTTGAAACTAGTCGGGCTCTTGCGATAAAATAACACGTGAGTATAGCCGGTTTCTATACATTTTATGTACATATTTTATTCGTGACACTTGGCAAAAAAATTGTATTACTAAGCTTTTAAAAACTTTTGAGTGTCTGCTTAAAGTCCAACTATAAGAACTATTGTTAATTATCCGGCGACCGTAGGTAAGTCAGCACTATCAATAAAGCTTTCGCGCCTCTCTACCACGTGTAGAACATGTGCTATGAAATTGTGATTCAGTTACGGTATATTTTGCGCAAAGGATTAACATAACGTGTTAATCTGATGACATTTAAAATTTAGTTTTGCCGGTTTGAAGTGAGAGTTGGTCATAAACAGGGCGCGTGGCGGACGAGCTCCGTGCTGACGTGACTTTTACAAGTACACGAAGATTATGGGCACGGCACCTTGTTCGTTTCATTTAGTTTTAAAGCTTGTCAACGCTTATACTCTCTGATCCATACGTAAACGGATTATTGTAATAACGTTTGTGTCATTAACACTATATAAATAACTTTCAGGTATGAATTTTAATGTACAATATCGTTCAAAAGTAATGAGAATATTCCGCGCAATAAAATCGCTTGGTTAAATAAAACTTAGATAGCTTTAGCTAGATAAAATTAGAATAGATTAGCTAGATAATATTTATTGCGGATTATAGAAAAATAATATTCTCATTAGTTTTGTATTATGGACCTCCGCAAAGTAACGCCTAATTCTATAAATTATTTACAATATCGTTGCTATTTTTGTCGCATTCACAGTCTTTTAGAACGAAGTTATGTTTGTTACATAGTGATATGTACCATATTATGAACAAGCTCTTTATTTCTTATATGATAACAATATTTGAAATTATATGAGTGAAAATCCAATATCGGAAAAAGAAAACCAGTAAAGTCAGTAAACTTTAAGAAATTTCAAAGGTTTTACTCTTGGATTACAGACGTATCATGTTTTACATGATTTGTTTTTATATTTCATTTAAGAAATCGATTGAAAATTGTAGTATAAACCTTTTTTGATTGGAATTTATGAAAAAAATATAAATAGTATATTAAGAAGTAAAAAGTACTGGACCACCCTCATTTCTTACCGAGGTTTCGTAAAAGGCGACTAAGGTAAGTTGACCTGCCGTGTGGTATCCGAATGAGTAGAATAGACTACCCTCATTAAGAAATGAGGGAAAACTTCTGTAAGAACAGAAGTTTCATACGACACGACTAAAGTAAGTTGATGTCAGGCAGGCGGCCGGTCTTAAAATACGTAGCCAAATCATGTGACAACATGTTTATAACATGTTGTGCCGACCTCACTTAGAGTGGGATAACGACAGGAGAATGATGATGAGTATAATAAGAAGTAAACCTACCAAAATTAAATAACTGGATGCATTAAAATAATTTAACAGAAAGGAAATGGGTTATAGGTACCTAAGTATTTAGATATATAGGGCTTATTTCCATACCTTGATACTTGTACATATCTACTAGAACCTAGTATATAGAAAATTTGTAATTATGGTAAGAATAAAAAACATATCTCAGCTTTTAGTTTTCCACTTTTAGCTATGAATATTTTAAACATTTCTAAGATACCGGTAGTCTTTTTAAATAATTTAAATAGTTATTATAGTGAAATGTATTTGAAAGGATCTGTATAAAGTTACACATAATATCATAATAAAAATACTTTATTGCACATAAAACAAATTAGGTACATGAAACTTAAAATTAAACAAAAAGATGTGCAACGGCGGCCTTATCACTAATAGCAATCTCTTACAGGCTACCTAACTAAAGTTAAACTAAGCAATTGAAATACAAATTAATGTGCACAAGGTATTTATTAATATAAATTAATACAATAATATATTAATATCATAATATTCTAGTCGCTTCCATAAATAATCTATTAACTGAACATCACTTGACGTTTACATAAAGGGCGAATAATTTCAACTTTTGTGCAACCACAACGGTCCGAAGTATTGAACTAAGCAAAAAGAATGCGTAGGTAGAACCCTTCCTCACCTGCATTCCCACGCTATATGAAGAAAGTGCAACACACGACGGCTATTTAGAAAAAATAAGTTGTGCAAATAAAATTGCTGTCAAACATTCAGATTTCACCTTAGAGTTTGATTCGAGCGTAAAGCCCTTTTATGTTCGTGGGAAGAAATGTTACAGATATATGCAATGCTGATATCCATTAAAGGGATAGGTGACAATGTTTACTATTATTACCTAAGTAAAATTTTGTAAGAAATTAAACTGTTATAGAAAAAACATTAGTAGCTTTAGTATTCATTATCATCATCCTGCCCTTATCCCATTCTAAGTGGGGTCGGCACAACATGTTACAAATATGTTGTTACATGATTTTACCTACGTATTTTACGACTGGCCGCCTACCTGACGTCAACTTACCTTACTCGTATTTTACGACACCTCGTTAAGAAAGAGGGTGGTCTATTCTACTCAACCGGATACAAAACGGTGGGGCAACTTACCTCAGTCTCCTTTTACGACACCTGGGTAAGAAATGAGGTTGGTCTATTCTACTCAGCCGCATACCACACGGCGGGTCGACTTACCTTAGTCGCCTTTTACGACACCTCGGTAAGAAATGAGGGTGATCTATAATATATTAAAAAGGTAAAAAAGTCTGTGCGTGTCCCGTTATGACGCTTCAACATATTTATAAATTTATATGGAATTTTATATAAAATAATACGTACGTCGATATAAAATCTTGATTTGTTATTCCATAGTATACTTTAGAATAAAATTTAATATCATTTCGTCTATTATTCGGTATTACTAATAACCATCATAACTTTTACAACAAGAATAAAACTGCGGGTCTTTGTTAGTAATGTAAACTGTAAAATAACGATAATATTATTAACTATGTTTTGATACCTAAATATTTCCATATTCTATATGACGACTACAAATCTAAACTTTAATTTCTTATTTTTCGGAAAGGTTTACGTAATCCGATCCATTATCAAGACTCCAGAGGCTTACAAAATGCAAATAATACATTGAAGATTTGTGCCGAGATTCCCACGTGTTTCCACTTCGCTCCGCGGCTGCGAGTGCGCAATCAATGGCCCATCTGATATGTGCAAAAACATCGGGGTCAGCAGACGAGAAACTAGGCTAGTTCTCCAGTTGCACCGACCCTTTCACTCTCGATGTATACCTGCACTTTTTACTCTCTTCCCGGAATCGAAGAAGGCAACTGGATGTTGTTCCCAAACTGTAACGACGCCAAAATACTACGTCATCTGATTTTATATGAAGTTATTGAATATTTGATACTATTGAAATAACATTTGTTTTTAAACAAAATATCCTACCTTTTCAATTGTCTTTTCACCAATAAAATAAATGTACCTGGTTGACTTTGCCTTGCTCGGTAATTTTTTATAAAATAAAAAAGAAACTTAAAAAAAAATATTGGGTACGTGGGGCTCGATCCTAGGTATTTTCATTTCTCGAGACTTATATTAAATTTAAATGTTAATAATTTTTTTGAGCCTATAAACAGGGATAAAACGATTTTTTTTAATAAAACCTAGCTAGATCGATTTTTCTACCCCAGAACCCCAGAACATGCTGAATTTTAGGAAAATCGTTGGAACCGTTTCCGAGATTCCGAAAAAATATATATATATATACAAGAATAACTCATTTAAATATTAAAAAGAAAAAAAAAGGTATCGTGACTTTTAATTTTTTTACTATACGCCGTATTAATAAATACTGTAGCTTTTGTCGATGATTCAAAACCATACAATACGAGTATATAGTTCTAAATCCGCGATTAAAGAGAATTATTTTAAAATTTATCAGTTTCATGGCGACAATAGTATAAAATCAAACTATCTGGTACTTCATTGAAATAAAAGAATGGACTGAAAAAAAAATGTCTTGAAAAAACCTAATTGTTAACAAACTTAATCTTCTAAACTTCAAAGTAAATTTAATTATTAACAATTAAAGGAAAGTGACATTTGTTATGCATATAATAAAATCTATAATTATGTTGTTCACAAGATATGGACTTAATAATATAAAATTAATTTAGTTCACCCACTTTGAGAGCCTTTGAACCTGGGCCAATGGACTGCAATATTTCGCAAATTCTTTCATTTCGAAGGGGTCCTAAAATAAATCAAATGTATATGGGATAGTCACAAAAAACAGGTTAATTACTCTTTTTCGGGTTAGTTCTATGAAAGGATCACATATTTTGTTTAGAATAGTGAATTATAGATGGTTTGTTATATGAAAATGTTATAAGAGATACATAAATATATTAAGCAACTAATATTTACTAATCGATAAAAAAAAAAGTATTTAGATTAGGTAAGCTCGATCCATATTAGGCTACGTAATTCACTTTTCATTTAGGTTCATTTACCAATTAATAAAACTTATTGTTTTTTTTTTGTAGAAAAGAATAATGAGCACTTAAGTTTTTACGAGAAAAAAATTAATATTAAATTTGATAGAACTATTTGTACATAATAAAAATTTGTACAAAACGTAAATGTCGATAAAATGAATATATAAATATATTTATTATTTCACAAATTTAAATTTGAGAAAATAGTAAATTTAAATCATGCTTTTATATTCAGGTAAAGAAATTTTTTGCTATCAAAATATTATCAGTTCTTATACCTTTACACTCTATGTCAAACGCGTACGGTGCATTTTAGTTTGGACCTGTGTCATTCAAAACTTAGAACTCATTGACGTAAACTGAAATTGGAGATTCGATCATTTATTACTGGTATTGGACAACAAAGCGCAAGCTTGTAGAAAAAGTATTCGAATGCAACACAGGAAAAAGCGAACGAAGTATTATTGTAACACTTGCACTTTCAATATAGTCTGTTAGATTTGATCTCACAATGGCTTAAGCTTCACGTGTGCGTTTTGGAACTATAAGACTTTTAAGAAATCAATAAATTTAAAGTATATTCAGGTAAATGTGGATATGACGGCAAAAGAATGTTATTATGACATGCAGTAGCCACCTACAGCGGAGATTGTGGTATTTAGTATTAATACTGGTAGTTACTCGTAAGTAGTATGTTACTATCCTACATATCTGTGCTTAGTGCGAGTTTTAATTACTCCATCGCGTTAGCGTAACGCCAATTTGTTTGGTGCTGAAACAGTGGTCACTAGTTGTTCAGGCGCCATATAAGTTACCTAACGCTTACCCGATACCGAGTAGGTTAAAGAAACTTGCACACCGGGCGCAGACGTCTTACATATTTTGGAGACAACTACGCGAGGTTTGACCAACTACTTGGTTCCAAGTAAGCTGTACACATCTAAGCAATCTTTTAGAATATACAGGTATATGTTACGTGTCGTTTCTACTACGCATGATATACACTTTAACTTAGCTTATTACTTCTATATGATCAAGATATAATCTAAATATGCTACATAGCATAGTTCGGAGGTACTAAGCACCCTGAAGCCGGTCTAACATGTATGTTGCATTTGATGAATATTAGAAAATATTAAAAAAAGTGAACATCAAAGTCATCTGTCGACTCGTTATCGATTCAATTAACTTTCGCACCAATTAGTGTGCCACTGTTTGACATAGGTTCAAAGGAATTTAACACAATAGTGCTTAATGCTATTTGCATCTAGCGAACTTCTGCAACCTCTGTAAGGTTGTTTTCATCAATTAGGGGCTTACTAACACTGCATCCTTTGGTAAGGTAATTGTAATCGTAGAGGTCGCGACCCACCATATGGTAAAATGGTTGTTGTTAAAATGTACCGCAGTTACGGTTGGTTACTGGGTAAGATCAGACTAAGTTCCTTCATACTCAACTAGGTACAAAAAAGTCTTATTACAAGCACTGAAATAAGAAAAATATTCTCTAGTGGGCACGAAATTCAAATAAAATACATATATTCAAGTAACAATATTAGTTTTAAGATTGTTGTTTGTAGATATCGTTTGTCGGTCTGCAGATACAAAAGCTATATGAACGGGTGATTTCACACTCTAGTGGATTGAACTGGATGTGCAATGCCGCTCGGATGCACTTCGAGACCACAGAAAATCGTAAGGTATGTACAAACAGAACCATTACAATAAATTTTGCAAAGCCAATAATGTTTGTTGTTCGAGTACCTGAATACTAGCATACCGCAATTAATTTTAAAATTACATGCATTTAAGTGACAAAGAATCTTTTACGAACGTGTTATTACAGAGAAACATTATAAGGGGCGAATTAAATTTGCTTCTGCATAATTCTTTCAAAATTGTACGTTTCAATTGCAGTTGTTACTGAAGTAGTAGCCTGTTATTATCCCATTGCTATGCTAAGATTTCCTCTCTCATTCAAGGGAAAGATTAGCTAGGAATATACAGAATTAATCACAAAGGGGAAAGCACATGTTGTACTGTAACTATCAAATAAGGACAAGATTATTTATAAAAAAACTCATAGTGGCTTGTTCTTGTTGTTGTTGTTGTATAAAATTTATAAATCTCGATTAGGGTGACGCATACGGTGGTTCATTTGGGGAACGGGCGGTCTTAAGAGGTGAAAATACCTATACTGCGTCCATCATATTATCAGTCTTTTGACAGCTCACGCTCATTAAGTTTTGTATTGCTTACGTACAAATATCATACAAATAATATTTGTACTTTATGGATGGGTACCGCCCACTTAGTGATGTCACACATAATGGGTTACTACGATTATGCCACAGATTAAAAATAATCGGTAGAAATCGATGTTACGAGTATTAAAAGACATTTAATAACATTATATAAAGTTTTACTTTCTTCTTAGTTAATACATGAATACAAATAAAACAATCAGGATATTTTAATTTATTTTATTAGCACGAGTCGTCGGAATGATAATCAACACTAGACTCCTCCGATGAGGAGTCTTCAGTAGCAGTTATTATTAGCTCTTGTGTAGATAATATATTATCAAACGCAATATCACGTTCTCAATCAGAGAATATTACTCTTTTAGTTCTTTCCACCACACTTGCCCAGTTCTCGGCCGTTACGTGGGTGCAAGCATTTTTTAGCAATTGCAACATTTTATTCGCTGTGAATGGGGGGCTTGTATTGCATCTCGCAGCATGCCCTTTTACTTGTGCCCATATAAGTTCTATTGCGTTGTACTGGCAGTGGTATGGAGGAATCCGAAGAACAGTATGGCCATATTCTGCTGCCATTTCATTGATTACATAGCGTTTTGCTCTCTTTTTGGTTTTTAATATTTTTATTAATTCAACTTTTAACATTGAGTCGTCCACATTTTCTCCATTGTCCCGAAGCCAATTAATTATTTCATGCTTTTTATTAGCCTGTGTTGGCATTTTGTCAATTTGACGGGAGTGGTAGGGCGCATTATCAATAAAAATTATTGATGGTTCTTCCAATGAAATGAGCATTTTTTTGAACCACTCTTCATACACATTTGCATTCATCTCTTCGTGGTAGTAATTTGATTTCTTCGATTTAAATGCCAACAGTGCGTCTTGTACAAATCCTTTTGCTGTACCTGCATGGCAAATGATTAGGCGCTCACCTTTTCCCATTGGTACTGAGGAAGTGGAATCAGCAGTATCATCAGTCCAGAAACGAGATAGTGTGTGGTTAGCGTTGAGCCATGTTTCATCCGTGAAAACAATATTTGCCCAATCTTGTATTTTCTTTGCCTCTCTTAAAAAATCACAACGTGCTATAGCTATATCTGTGCGTTCCATTAATAATTTTCTTTTATTTAACTTTTTATATGAAAAGCCAATTGTGTTCAAAACTTTGACCAAAGAAGATTTTTCACCATGAAATAGACCACTTCTTTTCAAAGAAACAATAAGTTTTCTCAAAGTTGGAATTTCTTTTCTCAAGTAGTAATCTAGTTTACGTAGGTTATCATTAATCGAATTACTTAGGTACGTAATTCGATTAATGATAGTAGGTACTATAATCGGAATGGTATCGCATACGAGAATCTTTAGGACATCACTATCGTCAATCTGTCAAAAGATGGTTAATATAATGGACAGTGTATAGGTTCGAGTCCCACCTGCCCTGACGCATTCTCTAAGTTCGGCTATCACAGCTTATTGCAGTAGTGAACTGTACTTTAATTTTGGGACAGATCTTATGTTGGTAATGTCATTCACGTATTCTCCCCTTCTACGTACTGATAATATACCCGAGATATCAATGTAGAAGTTAATAAGCAATGTATAGGTAGAAGCATATCTATCTATACTTATAATAAATCTGTAGAGAGGTCAATTCTGTAACTGGAATATATTTGCAAAATAACTATCAGGGGGTGATAAGGGATCGATACTGATGCCAAAAATGCAATCAGTAAAATTTTTGTCTGTCTGTCTGTCTGTCTGTCTGTCTGTCTGTCTGTCTGTCTGTCTGTATAACCGTTATAGAAACAAAAACTACTCGACGGATTTTAACGAAACTCGGTACAATTGTTTTTCATACTCCTGGGCTGGTTATAGTATACTTTTCATCACGCTACAATCAATAGGAGCAGAGCAGTGAACGGAAATGTCGGGAAAACGGGAGAAGTTACTCCATTTTTTAAGCTTCCGTCGCGTGTGCAACCTTGATGGTTAAAGCTACACAGAAATTATGTATGACGGAAATGTTCTCCTTAAAATTATATAAAAAATATCCTACAACAGCATATGTCTATCTTTTATGGTTGACTCACAATAACACGTGTAACTCCCGATAGCTTAGCAGTTTGAAGCTTTCTGGTTATATTTGTCTACTCCTACGTTTATATCCTCCTCAGTCATCCCTAAATAAAAAAGTGAATAGTATTAAACATTGTATAAAAAAAGAATCATTGAAATCGGTATAGAAACACCAAAGTTATACATGAAATACGCTAATAATAAGCCATCGCGTGTGAATACTGAATCATGCTATAGGGATTATCACTACATAGTATAAAACAAAGTCACATTCTTTGTTTATCCCTATATCCCTATGACTGCTTAAATCTTTAAAACTACTCAACAGATTTTGATGCGGTTTTTTTAATAGATAGAGTGATTCAAGAGGAAGGTTTATATGTATAATAACATTCAATATGGAGTAGAGAAATACTGTAATTTTTGAGGTTTCTAATGTGATGTCGTAAATAATTACTTTTTTCTCCGCTTACATTGCGAACACAGGCTAAGCCCTACGAGATTTACCAAAATGATGTACTAAGTATTTGTACACATTGAAAAGGTCTACAGAAAAGTCCGCGATGGTATATGACTATCTCTTATGGATAACCCACAATAGCACTTTTTGTCATTAACTTCCTTTTACGAAAAATAATGCCTTATTTTCGAAGCAATTTTATACAATATAGCATTAATCCTTATCCAATTAAGTACCTTAAATACATTGTTGATTTAATATAGATCAATATGGCCGTTTACAGCATGTAATTTAAATGAACATTTTCGAAGATATCACAGATTTAAAATCCCGCGAGGAGGCCGCGCTTCGCCCTATAGTACTTCGAATTTAGCAGAGATCGGACGCGCAACTAAATGTCGCTTTTTTAAGAGTAACCTCTAAAAAAAACATGTTTGTATTGTCTAATGATAACAAAGCTATGAATGTTGTATATAAAGACATTCTGTAATTAATTTTAAACATAAAATATATAGGGAAAAATGTAGAATGTAAATATGTAGTATATGAATTTAGATATTAGATATAGCAGGAAATCTTCTTGGTATAGGGAGAGGGGAATTGTTTTTCTTCAAATTAAACGCGTGCGGGCCACGGGCAGTAATGAACACCTAAATTAAAACTACTGGATCAATTTTAATTATTTTTTTCACTGAGTGGCATAGGCTATATATTTTATACCCGTGCGAAGCAGGGTAGGCCGCTAGTTAGTAATAACAAACAATAGAAGCAGTCTGAAATTGACATACATCCTTTTCGGGGAAGTGGAAATGACACTCAGCAATAGTTCTGAAAAATAAATTTAGTAGGAACTATAAAATGAGTAAACAATTTTTTACAATTCATGATACTCTCATGTAAAATAATATGAATGTGCCGGTGCAAATATATCGCACGCGAAGACTTTCGCTTGCCTGCACTCGAGAGCGCGCACACGTGCAGATCATGCTTTTCAAAGGATTTTTTTACAATAAAACATATGCCGCTTTTTGCTTAACCCACTTTGGACTCGATTATAACCTTCTTACCTACATTTGGCTCGGTCTTTGTGCAAGTGAAGCCGCCGAAATAGTTACATTCCCGAGTATCTGATCTACAATCGATAAGAAAGTCAGACATACATATATGAGATTATTCTTATCCTAAAATTCTGCACCGAACCTGTAGGTATTTTTTTTAAAAGCCAGCACATAGGATATTAGGTTGTTGTTTAGTTCTAGTGCATCCTTGCGAAGACCACTACACAGACTTCATATAAGCTGTATAAGTTTCATATGAGTAAAGGTTTGGCCATAAACTTATAATAATCATTTACATTGCAAATTTCTACTGAGGGCTTATTATAATTATATTATGTAGTATGTAAGCATAGTACATATACTGTCAACTTTTTTAATAACCGCGTTTTAATAAACTACTCGCTATATTGTAAACAAAAGTATAACCGTAATCTTTTAAAAGTTTATACATTTAGTATTAACTTTTTTAGCCGTGTGGTATCCAGCTGAGTAGAATAGACCACCCTCATTTCTTACCTAGGTAAGCTGACGTCAGGCCAGGAGGATGATTTAGTATTAACGTTATAATAACTTAAAGTTTATGTTATAAACGCTCTATTCTATAAACAAAATTATTTTAACCTACCCTACCTACCTACCCTAAGCTTCAAAATTTAATTTATCAGTATGCTATCAGTATCAGTATAATTCGTATGCTTATTTCTGCACAGTAATATTAATGGACTAAATTAATAACTGCAATTCCTGTAATCTTGAATGAGTTTAAGTAACAACTCCGTAGACAGACTGGAATCGGGAAACAAAAAAACTGAAGTGTGGTGTAAGGTTTTCGTTTATGATAACACATCAAGGGACGAGATGACTCGCATATGGACGCGCAGGAAGACCTTGCGGAACACATAGCTCTCATCTTTGTGCAATAATGTTAGGGCTGTCGCTATATCTCTATGATTGTATTATTAAAGATAAATAAATAAATGTATTTTGTTAAAAAGTCTTTGAGTAAGACTGTCGAATTAATATAAATGTGAAAGTAATATTAAATCATTATGACCCGTCAGTCAGTCAATACAGAAAACATACAGTCACAACAGAAAAGAAAGAGTTGCACGAAGCTATACGTATTTTATTGTATGTGTATTCGACACATATTAAGTCGGTTTACTCTATACGGATGATAAAATTAAACCGATTACTAAATTATCATATAAGTATGTACATTTAGGCGTATTGTTTGATCTTGTTTTGATAAATTAACACCACGACGCAAGGGGTTTTAAATACTTATTTAAATGAATTGAAATTTAATAATGCTAGTGATTATTAAAATCACTTGATGATTCGTCTCAATTTCGTCTTTCTTCTTGTACTGATCGGAATATACAGTGTAAGAATTAGAAACTCTGCAGATTTCTAGTGAAATCTCTGGATATGTATTCTATTTAGTAATTTTTTATTTTATTATTTATCGTATTTGAGCAGCTAAGTATTTGTGCGTCTAAGTTCCAATTCTTTTCTTCAGAGGAGTGATGAGACCTATTAATTTCCTTTTTTCATGCATATAGTGAAAACGATTCCTATAGACATATCCTTTTTACATATTGTAAGCGAAAGCTAAAGAGGGTCTGTGATAGAGCCGTGTTTTGAATACATTGGAGCGATTATATTAAAATTAGAGTTAACGTCGTTATATTTCTTTCAAACTTAGTGTTATTTAGCTCTAGTTTTGTATTTTTATATGGTATTACATAAGGAATTGGAAACGCAACGTTGGTTGTCGGAGTGCCTCAAAAGGTTCGCGAGGAGCCGGATCCAAGTAAAATTTAATAATAAGATCGTGTGCTCTGAATATTTCTTGAAGAACTCATGTCTAGCAGTGGATGTCCAAAGATGTAGAATATTAGTAAGTTTGACAGCCCTGTAGATGTTTGCACCGGGTCCCACGGTCGATGTAACCGGAGCCAGGCGTCCGCGGCTTCCGTCCGGCTTTTAGCGCCGTCCCATCGGTCATTGCGGCACACCTCCACATACTCCTACCTAGCCACTATCATATCTCCAACCACGCATTCTAACAAAACCACTGTATCTAGTGGCTTTGATTTTACTAGTGATAAATATATATAACGTGATTTAGGCTTTAAAGGTGTTAAATTTATTTCCCACTATGCCTGCGTCTTATACCCTACAGCTTAATGCAGTAACAATTGATAAATTGAACACTTTAAGGTAAATAAGGCACTAAGTTCCTAAAAATTAAAATTCGAACTAAGTATGCTATTTGGTTCTCCTCAAGTCAAGTTAATAATATGTCAGATCAATTGCGTAAAGCATAATAATAAATGTTTGTACATATCGTTGCCCATGAGCTTTAAGTCATAACAACTTTAGTGGGAGAACAAGCAAGTAGTGCCTTGACTCGCGTGATTGATCCACGTTATTCGTTACAATGCATACACATAGTTACTAAAAATGCAATTTAAATTTATGATTCTCAAAAAAATTGTATACCAACCACTCTGGTATTTACTAAAATATCTTTCGGGTTCAACAGGTTATTAACTTAAAGTTATAGATATATATTTCTGAAGACAGAAAACATAATTTTAAAATTGGCGTTGAGGTGGCAGATTCGACGAGATCAGTGCGGTGGGCCGCGGCGGCGCCTCCCGGGGTCATTAATATTAATTAGGCTCGGTGCGGCCGCTACCGACCCGCTCGGCCTCAATGCACAGCCTCTTTGCTTTTGACTCGCTGCGAAAATTAATTACTCACAATCTTTATGTTCCAATTATAAAGGCCTTCGCAACAAATTAAATCTGTCCGACGCAGGCTTCTTTTGAGAGGTTTCGCTCTTTGTGAATTGATAAATGTTCCCGGCATGAATTCTTAGCATTCAGCAAAACGTAGATATTTCAATTAAAAGCACTAAATTATGAGCACTAACAATGATTAAAAAAGTGAACACGCTCATGGAGCTTTAACAATGAAACCGCAATTTTTGAAATGTTCGTTACTTGCTGAATGAAATAATTTTGTAATTGTATGTTATTTGCAGGCAGCCGTCGCGCGTAAAAGCGAAATCGATTCCCGATTTCAGCTTTTGCATAAGTATTCGACTTCCGCATTCGAGGAGCAAAAACGGAATATTGGCGAAAAAACTATGAAGTTTCCCTTTCATCGAGAGGCAAAATATTTAACGGCCGTAACCGGATATCTTGGTGCGCCCTTGGAAACAATGAAAGAAACTATGAACGTGTTATTACGCGAAACCAACATTTAATAAGCATGTTTTTTATTTTGGTTTGGTTTTTGGTTATCCATTAATTCGCTCGATGTGCAAAAAATCTTTGGGTTTACCCACGCCGTGCCATATTTGAATAGTTTGATGGCGTTGGCATTGTTATGGGAAGATACGGAAATGGGATATTTTCTTTCGAGAAATATAATATTGCGTTTAAAAAGATTCTATAGTGTAATAAATGTACGATTGTAAAACTAGAGTGCTTGTTTGTTACAATATAGACCCATTTGATTCTTATGTATATACTCAGTTTGTTTATTATATAAACATACGGGTCACATCGCGTTATAATCGATTACCTTTGTATAAGGTTCAACGTTTCGGCAGAGTTGCATCCACCGTGGTCACGAACTGACTTTAAAATCTACAGTTTGTTTATGTCTTGAATATAAAAGGAATAAGATTATAAGTAAGAAAGAGTATAAGAAGTTTAAAATTTTTAAAAGGAGGCACTCTCTCTCTAGTCACAAATTTCACTTCAATATTCCCTACTAGGTTAGTAGTAAAAATGGCTGTTGTTTATCATACAAAATTTATGTAACATTTGTATATAATAATATTGCATATAATGTAAACATTTGTAATTATAAAGTACACGGTTTGGTACGACATGGTGTGTCATTGGTACGAAATCTTTGCTATTTATTAAATTGACATAACAAAATCTTCCTTTTCACAATATATCACAATGTTTATATTTTGAGTGACATAGGTGAACCCACACAATGCCAAATCGGTTTTAAATGTCTTTTTTTTACTCTTAAGTTTTCTTAAATGTCGGGCTTATTATTTCATTGGACAGTAAGATATCACTGACATATTAATACAAATAATAAATATAAACGTAAATACTGATATTATAAATGCCAAAAAACTGTTTGTTACGCTTTCATGGCCTATCTACTAAACCATTATTGATGAGATTTGACACAATTATATCTTATACACCGGTTTAACATATAGAACAGAAAATCAAATATTTTCTTCGGGGATAGGATAAAAGCAATATTGTGGATAATTGGGGATATTTGACGTGTACGAAGTCGCTTTTAACACTATTTTAATTTTAATTTTTGTAGTGGTAACATGCAGGAAGTTAAAACAAGTTGTTTAATTTTATATTCGCCGTGTGGTATCTGGCTTAGTAGAATAGACCACCCTCATTTCTAACCGAGTTGTCGTAAAAGGTAAGTTAACCTCAGGCGGGCGACCGGTTGTAAAATCCACAGCCAAATCATTTAAAAACATGTTTATAACATGTTGTGCCGACCCCACTTAGAGTGGGATAAGGACAGGAGAATAAGAGAAGAGATTAAAGAGAAAATGTTATTAAGCTTTTTCTATATAAAACTACATAAAGGCAATTCCTTTGTGGGAATCATCAAAAAACCACAATCAATTTCCTGTCAGCAACTGACCATGCACAAGTGATCTCCGTTCTAGCAAAAGATTAATGAATTTTGAATTAGATACGTCCGAGTTGAATTAAAATTGGACTTTTGAAATCGGAAGTGCGGAGTGCGTGTTGAATGATGCAATTTGCGATAGATTTTTGCAAAAGTAAAAAAAATCGCCGTCCGCGCACTGGCCCGCAGCTGTCCTGCCTTTGGTAATCCGATAATTTTTTTTAACTTCACCGAGGTTTTTTTTGCGCATTACGTTTATAATTATAAAATGCTTTACTTTATATAGTTTTTTTATTTCAGTGACATTTTTGTGAGTGCATGTTGAGATATAGAGTACTAGTAATATCCCGCGGTTTCACGCGCGTAATTATTATTTTTTTACACCTTATTACATTTTTATAACGGATCCCTATTTTTTTTGATAATGTTATATGTTGATATGTTGATTATATGTTGATAATATTATATGTTGATAATGTTATTTGTTGATAATGTTAATGTTATTGAAATCGGAGTTTTTGTGTGAAAACATTACAAACATAAATACAAATTTTTCCACTTTATAATATTAGTATAGACTAACCAAACTCTGCCACGTATAGATGAGCTCAGTCTGGAATTTGCAGTTTTCTTGAGAAAAGTCCTCTTTTGTATGGAAATGGCGTTATTTAAAAGTTTCAAGGCAGCACATAGAAAACCTTTTTTGATCTAAACAAGTAAAGAAATAGCTGGTGTTGTGCTAACGTTGGGAGAAGGCCTCTTTTCTCCTTGAGGGACAAATATAAAACTCAATGACACAGGACACAAGTGTAATAAGTTAAAACAAATAAATATCCGGAATAAATACGAATTACTAGCTGCAAGCTAGATAGCTTAACTGGAGACTGGCCCGTTGGCGTAGTGGGTAGTGACCCTACCTTCAGCTCCACGGGTCGCGGATTCGATTCCCGCCGAGGTCCAACATTTTCTATAAATGAATTTGTTGGTCTTTGAGCCTGGGTGTATATTTGTATTTAAGTATGTATTTAAAAATATATAAGTATATATTCACCAGTTGTCTGTCTACCATAAAACAAGTATTAAGTTACTTACTTTGGGGACTGGACGACCGTGTGTGTAAGTGACCCATATATTTATTATTATTATTTATTATTATTAGGAAAAACATTAAGACTAAAGAATAAATGTTATATTTTTTATTATAGTTCCAATGTCTTTCAACGTAAATAGCCGTGTTCGAGCATTAGTGAATACAATCGAAACCTTTTATTTTCTTCTTACGTAATTCACCTTTGAGAGCATAGCATTTCAGTGATTTTCTTTTAGTTGTTGATGTAAGTGAGGTTGGTCGATGTTCGTACGTAAGCAGTTGTCAAAGGCAGGAGGCGAGGGTACAAAGGTCAATCGTACAACATATTAGAAAGGATTCGCTGTGTCCTAAATATAGGCGGCGGACATAATGTTCTAAAATACGACATTGAAATACTTTTTACTAACCAAGATATATCTTGGTTTCAAGTAAAAAGTATTTATAGAGTTATGTATCTCATAAGTTTATTTTATAAAATAAACTTATGAGATACATAACTCTCGTACTACAACATACTAAGTTGAGTGAATACTAAGTTGAGTGTGAATATGAATGTTCTTTGATTGAGTGATTTTTTTTGTAAATCAGCAGCCTAAGTATTACTTCCATCGACCATAATCAATGAAAATTTCATGTTGGTAGTTTTTGCGCAAAATTCAATTAAATATATTTTTTGCATAATTTTCTGATACAAGAAACAACAAAAATATTTACATTGTGTTTATTAAGTGTGTAAAGATATAGCGATGTCAATTTTCAAAAAATTTCAAAATTATTCTGTATTTTTTTTATATTAGAAAATTTTGCCCTGTTTTTCTAGAGCTATCACAAGCAGTTCCATCTTCTGTTGCCTGCTTAGCTTTGAATTTTATGTCACGTGTATATTGCGACGATTAATATTATATAAGTATACAGCTATAATTTTAGCCTTTACTCTGAACGAGACCTTAGCTCGGCAGGGTGTATATTACTTTAAGGCGGCTACAGAAAAAATGTAATATTTTTGTGTTAAGTATAAGGTATATCACGGTAAGAATGGTCTCTTTAACTAGTGTTTGTAACTAAAAAATAAGTTTTTTTAAGTATTTATCCGCAATGTTCACCCAGAGAATAGTGGATAAAAAATTACTCTTATTTAATATTCTAAGCTATTGACAATAAACATTGTATTTTCACAATTGTATTAACTTTTTTATAGTCCCACCTGGACTTCTTTTTTGTAATTCAATGTCCACGGGTCAGTAATATTCAATAAATAGGATCTATTGGATTCCCGTTACATATCAAAGTTTAGGTCACTTTTTACGTTACTTTTTTAAGTAAAAAACCGACATGTGCTCGACAAATTATGCATTTCGATGCATCACAATGGAGTCGCGCGACGCCCGCGGCGGCACGAGTGCTAGGTATTGTATTTTTAAAAAATTGCGAATTGATGTCAAGCTAAGAGGCTATTGTAGCGTGTGGCCTCTTTTTGCCAAATAAAATGTTTTTTTTCACCCTCTGCACTATTTTAGCCATAAACGATATGAGATCCGGTCGATAAGATTTGCGAAACTGACAATAGACATAATCTAGGTAAATTGATGTCCGATCTTATAAAATTTTCTTATATTTTGTTTAAAAAATCCATTATTAGACGTTGCCATTGATTGAATGATTATAATGAATCATCATTATTAAAATATCCTTTAGTATCAACATTCAATTTTACAATTTTTCATTACACATTATTCACCGCCATATAGTGAAGTTACACAACGAAAAGCAAATTTTTTCGTTTACAATTGGCGCTTCGTAATTTTAATATTTATTGCAAGCTAGAACATAAATATTTTATTGATACTTAATTATAGAAAATTAATTAATCAAAACATTGCCTCTTGTACTTTCTTTATCATTTACATAAAATCAACTATATATTAAATATAACTACACTAATATATATGGGACACTTGCTACAATTATCTGCTTTAGTTATTTGTGTTTGTTAAAATTAAACTTTTGCTCCGGAACCTTTTCACCACTAGTTCCGACATTATTGCATTCAAAAATCAAAATCTATGTATTATTCGATTGGGGGTTGTAAATTAATGCTGCTCTTTTTTGTACGGATTTTCGATTTTATATTCATAAAACCATATGATCGAAAGAAACAGATAAGCGACAGGACACGTCCCTTGTTTGCATCAAACAAAGAGTCCAAACGCTAAACTTATCAAACGTTTGCACAGGGACATCGAAAAAAGTGTAAGGCGATGTTATTTTTGAATTTGTGCAAGACGTTTGACAGCGGACTAGATGAAGCGTGTGTTACAAAAGGTGACAGCTCTGACGATGGGCAAAAGACACAAAGAGAAGACGTTTGAAAGACGTTATGAATGGGGTTGAATGGAAGGAGTGATCGAGCAACGTCCCCTTAATCGCCTTCTGCCGGACATAACTTACTTATTACATAACTATATACATGAATCTGTATTTCTATATGTGAATATTGTGAATATTCTATATGTGTAATAAATTTCTGAAATGTGGATAACAACGTAATATTAAAATGAATATAAAGATATATTCGCACTTATTCTTAACTGAGAATTTTTCCTAACTTGTTATCATCCTTCTGCCCTTGTACCACTCTAAATGTGGTTGGTCCAACATGTTGTAAACATATTGCCGTATGACTTGGTTACGTATTTTACAACCGGCCCCCTGCCTGACGACAATGTACCTGTGTAAGAAAGAGGGTGGTTTATTCTACTAACTTGGTCAAGTGGTCAACTTACCTTAGTCGCCTTCTACGACATCTCGATAAAAGATGAGGGTCGTCTATTCTACTCAGCCGGATGTCACACGGCGAGTCAACTTACCTTAGTAGCCTTTTACGACACCTCGGTAAGAAATGAGGGCGGCCTATTCTATTCAGGCGGATACCACAGCGTTCTTTATTCTAAATTGTATTTTATGTAAATAATTTTAAAAATATAATAAATATGAAACTTTTAAAATTATATAAAACTCAATCAGTTAACTATGAAACCCTGCTAATTATGATTAGAAAAGTTGTGAAAATAAAACATTCAGCGAGATCCAGAGGTAGCCTCATGTCAGGCCATAAAGTCCATAAAGTCTGTAAAGACCATCAAAAAGTCTTTGGATCTGTGGCAGAGATGAAGACAGAGTATGCGAAAAAATGTTTTTAATTTGAGGCACAACTACTTGTAAGTTAAAATCATTATCGCCTGTCGTTTGCTTATGACCAGCAATCTTAGTCGCAATATTAGGCACGAAAA
This sequence comes from Morpho helenor, assembly GCA_029227775.1. NCBI lineage: Eukaryota > Metazoa > Arthropoda > Insecta > Lepidoptera > Nymphalidae > Morpho > Morpho helenor. The sequence goes on along the minus strand of JARGCU010000028.1, from coordinate 11,894,674 downwards.
GTGCCTAATGATAATGAAATCGAACCTCTTAATCATTTACATAACTCTTATCATATTTATAGTCTCTCTCCCAAAAATCCATGATGCTGTTTGACATCAACATGTACTTTTTTATAATCAAACTTAATGACTCTTTTTTGCACAAGATTTAAAATTCAAAATAAGGGTATAAACGTATCTATGATTTAACTTGGTCTAGATTGCGATACAACTTAATAGATACACTAATTTTTGCACATAGAAATGGCCGTAACGTTTGCTTAGAAGCAACGTAAAATATAGGGTTGAAATAAAAAGAGGAGTTCAGTAAGTGGGATAGTGTAGGTCATAATTCACATTTATGCGAAGCGGCGGACGGCGCGTATCGAGTCGTACTAGTTCGCAAGGACAATTCTTTCCAACAGAAAAAGAGAATTATTCATCACACCCGGAAGGGGAGAGTCCATGACGCAAGCATAGGAATAGCCACCTGTCACTGTTCGAAATGTCCCATCTTTTCAGATTGTCGTACTTAAATATTGATCTTAGTAACGAGCAAATAAAGTTGGCTTTCTTTTGGACACTTCACATGTGTGGGGTATTTTGTCAACTCCGAGGGTCCAGTTAACTGTTGCCGTTGCAGAATCAAAAGTTTAAACGGGCGCAGAGAACAAAGGGCGCTCGGACAGAGCTACGGTCGGGGATAAATATTCAATGCGAATCCTTTGGAGGCGATATTTTATACTTTATCCTCGTTCGATTGTCGCCGGCTCTCACCTGCGTGATGTACCGGAACGATAGACGAACAAAAGAATAAAATTTTATAAGTTATGTAGCATTCTTGCAACTAGTTTATTTATTATGAAGATGTAACGGATTTCGAAAATGCTGACATTAAAAAAGATGTTATTCTATATATAAAAATGTTCCAATTTACAGCATGCAGAATTTTTAAAGAATATCTTTTACAAAAATCCAATCAATGCAATTAAGTACTATTCAATACCAGTACTCGATATACATCTGTATTAATTGGAATTTGTTAAAACTAACTATTCAAAAAAACCTAATTAAATGTCATTTTGTCAATTCCGTTAAAAACGTCAACCTTCCTCAATAAACAGCAAAACGAGTTTGTAATCAATCATAAGATTGTTATAAAACTTTAACTCGTGATTCAGTCACCCTTATTTTACCAGACGGTTCAGTTTACCTAAAATTTACATCAAAATCACCTCTAAACACAAAAAAACTGGCTAAAACTCGAGTCCATTGTATGCGATTGATTCGTAACGGCCGAATGCGCAATAATGTGAATGAAATATTCACAATTTCTATAATTTCCGCGGCGCTAGTGCACATCTGTCGTTCACACGGAAGGGAGCGAAATATTGTAGGTAATCATATTGTACGAAACAATTATTTTAACAAGAAAGCAAAGTTTACCCGAGATCCTTGGCGTAGACATGTATCGATGTTCCAATTTACGTATTGGGTCACTTGTTATTATTATTGAATTATGTAAGCAGTAATAAAAGAATAAAATAAAACACCTTTTTGTATTATTTGTGTAATAGCCAATAGGTTCTTTTGCAATTGTCTCAATAAACTTGCCGTCCGCCGGCACTATTGACGAGATTCGCAAGGATTTATCAAACAATGCCGTCCGTTGTAAAAGCGGGTTGCACCAATTTGGCAAACCTGTCGTAAATCCGTATTGTTTTTAACTCCAGTGCAATACGACAAATTACTTGCGCATGCCAGTACCTTTATTGTTCATTTTCACTTTTAATGGCAAAGTAGCTATTATACAAAATATTTGTACAAATTAGTGTTTTAACAATTCTGACTTATTATAACTTGTCTGTTCAAACTAATATTGTAAATGCTAAAGTGTGATTGTTTCTGTTTTGCAGGTCCGAACGTAGCAACGGATTGATATGATTTTTTTATATAAGGATATTTGAATGATTGCAATACCCTCCAGTCATTCTAGGAAGGCTACTTTCATGTTGGTTCTGAAGTTCACTCAGACGAAGTCGTGGTCAAAGGTAGTAAGTATATAGGACTATCCATAAAAAGTAAATTAACGGTCTATTACTAATCAAATTCTGAGCAAAGGCCTCCTCCCTCCTTTGTTTTTTGGAGAGAAGGGTTAACACTAAGACCACGTAAAGCCAATGCGGATTGGTTGGTTACACATTTTCCACGTATACTCCATTGATATGTAGGTTACCTCACAATTTTTTCCTTTACCGCGAAACGTGTGATAAATTGCAAGTATAGATTAGGACTACACAATAAATATAAATTTAAAAATAATTATACTAATTGAAATGGTGAAAAAAAAATTTGTATACGAATTTGAAAATATAACTGTTAAATACGTATTTATAGTTATACGTTAAATAAAACATTTTAAAAGGTTTTATGGCTTATCAAAGCAAAAAAAAAATATCTTTGTGGGAATAAAGAGAAAGTAAAAGTGTTAGATGAATTTTAAGAAGTCCTTTCATTTTGGAGCAGCGTGACGTGTCCTTGAATTGTTCCCGGCAAGGCTTAATTGTGGTTTCTTGGCTTCAAAGAGTTTGCCCCTTTGACAAGTGGCCTACGGGTCGTATTTTTGAAACAAAGGGTACTTTCACTTTCTGAAGGAAATAAATTCCTTTTCGCGAAATGGGACGGTTAAAACATATAACTATTATTATAACATTTGATTCTTGATGGTAGGTACATTTCACTACTAAGAAAATGAAGTCCAATAGCCGAACAGTAAGATTGTGGGACCATTGGACGCAGGTTCAAAACCCAAGTTAATTTTTTGGTACTTATATATAATTTAATAAAAATATTATATTATCTTCCTGCCCTTATCCCACTCTAAGTGGGTTCGGCACAGCATGTTATAAACATGTTGTCACATGATTTGGCTACGTATTTTAGGACCGGCCACCTGCCTGACATCAACTTAACATAGTCGTATTTTACGACACCTCAGAAGAAAGAGGGTGGTCTATTCTACTAAACCGCATACCACACGGTAGGGTCAACTTACCTTAGTCGCCTTTTACGACACCTCGGTAAGAAATTAGGGTGGTCTATTCTACTCAGCCGGACACCACACGGCGGGTCGACTTACCTTAGTCGCCTTTTACGACACCTCGGTAAGAAATGAGGGTGGTACTATTCTATTCCGCCGGATACCACACGACGAAATTTAATAAAAATATATAGTTGTATAAATTTAGCGAAAACAAAATATCGCAAATGCGTGGAGCATATTTTAGATTGATATTCAAAATTGACACAACTGAATGCTAAATTTCTATAAATTTTAACTATTAACTTTTTTAGTTACTTCGGAGCCATTTGTAACCCTTTTAAAGGCTGATTGTTTTCTTCTCAATATTATATTAATTTCTCCACGTCGTGTGGTATCCGGCTGAACAGAATAGAACCACCCTTATTTCTTACCGAAGTGTTGTAAAAGGCGACTAAGGTGAGTCGACCCGCCGTGTGGTATCCGGCTGAGTAGAATGGACCACCCTCATGTCTTACCGAGGTGTCGTAAAGGCGACTAAGGTAAGTTGACCCACCGTGTGGTATCCGGTTAAGTAGAATAGACCACCCTCTTTCTTGCCGAGGTGTCGTAAAATGTGACTAAGGTAAGTTGATGTCAGGCAGGCGGCCGGTCGTAAAATACGAAGTCAAATCATGTGACATGTTTATAACATGTTGTGCCGACCCCACTTAGAGTGGGATAAGGACAGGAAGATGATGATTATATTAATTTCTCGTTAATGTATCAGTGTAACTTTTCGGTCCTTTTGCCCTTAATTAATTTAAGAAGTATTCGTAAATTAATTAAGGACTATTTTAAATGGTCTCGACAATTACAATAAATCATTCAGTTACACTGCATAGATATAATCTGCCGAAAAGTTCTTTTGTGTGTTGCAATCATTAACGACAAACTTATTACTAATATTGATAGAAGATAACATCCAACACCTGCCTTGCCAAAGGTTCGTTATCTGCGAATGTTGGCAAGACAAAGATTCTGTTGTTACCAAATTTATAGATAGCCCGCAAAACAGAGGGCTCCCGAGCCGGGGCAAGGTGGCGCGGCGTGTGCCAGATAACCAACCTAAACATCCTGATGAACAAGGATAATACATTCCAAGAAAGCGAGAGGGAGAACAGTTTTTTAAAATAAAAAACAGCACACTTAAAAACTTAAAACACAATATAATCCCTATTGAAATAGACGTAAAGTTAAAAATTATCTGACAATTGGAGGCACGCGACAACAGCAGGTGAGAGCACTTTTTAAAAAATAAACAATCTTTTTACAGTATGTCATGAAGGAAGCTGTGTTGTTTTTAATTCAACGTTACTTATCATGATTTGCTTATATTGCTCATATAAGTTGAAATTTTAATTTTTAGATGATGTAAAGCAGTGATAATTAATGCAGTGTTAAGTAATGTTAGTTAAATAAATGATATTAGTATCTTTAAGTGCAGGTTTTTTTTATTAAAGATTTTCTACCCGGTCGGAATCAACCGCCGATCGTGTTTATGTAAAAATGGACAGTGTAGAAATCGGCTGACCCGACCGATATTTGGCAATAAAATCAACGCCCTCGGTCGCGAGCGCATCCATACCGTCTGGAAATCGGAATAAAACTTTATTCGTAATTGAGGGTACTTTAACGTCTAAGTTAATCCAATCAAAGTTGCAGCTACAGCTTGTATACATTCAACTTCGTTATTCAAAAGTATATAAATAAAGCATTCTTAAGCACACAGTTTTTTGAACATTACTTTAAGTTGGCGGCTCTAATAGCTTTGATAGTATTACCACGCAATAAAGGCAAGGATAAAAGCATCGCCAATGTGAAATACGCATCACCAGATGTGAAATACGAAAAGTAGAACACAAGGGCTCTATTTGGTGTCTATGAGACTAAACTTAGCTTTAAACTTAGCGAATTTTTAAGTAGCGGCGTAGTTATCACACCGTCGGGTGCAGATTTTGTTTGTGATTGCGATTATAACTTAATCGTCAGGTTATATAGACAGTCTATGTACCGCCTTTAGTGTTGTATTGCGTTTTGTTAACGGTGCTCCCTTTAAAGCCTGACCACGACTTAGGGCGAGGTGACTAGTCACCAGAAAAATCGATCTAGCTAGGTTTTATTTTTAAAAATATCGTGCCTGTTTATGGGCATGAAAAATACAGTTGAAATTGAATATATAAAACACTATTTTTGCCGTTAACTGTTAAGTCAGCGCAGCTTATTCGTGGAACGGGTGGTTGCAAGAAAGGAAAATACCTAGGATTGAGCCCCACCTACCCTAATATTTTTTCTTTTTTTTTTTAAAGTTCAACCAGGCACGTTATACTTTATTTGTTATAAACATTTATTCATTCAAGAACAATCTTCAAAAAAAGTAAAACTATATCCGAATTTCTTTCAAACATATCTAGGTTATAGTTCAAATTTATTTAGCCGATAGTCCACGATAATCTCAGAAATTCGACAGAGAACCAAACGAGGCAACAATTGTCTAAATTACAAACAGTTTAATTTTAAAAGTAAGTTTTAATTGTGTAAAAAGATTTGTAATTGTGATATTACTAAAATATTTATATTATTTTTACTTTTAATAGTATCTTACTTATTTTAATAGTATTTAATTTTAATACTATATTTATATTATATTTACTTTTAATAGTATCTTTAGTACTTCATATATTTTTAGCTTGCATGATATTAATTGGTGAATGTTATGTACACTTCTTAAAGATATGCATATCACTATGTTTTTAAAATATGTATGTATATAATGGTTAATTTCTTAATACGTATATTGTTAGTGTACTTATTAACTAAATAAATAAATTATTGGAATGTACCTTTATCTACCGTACGTCAAGTAAGATATCCTAATAATAGAGTTATTAGAGTAGCTGCCGTCGCAATGCTTCCTCTGGGATAAAAAGCTCCAGGCGTAGGGGCGCGTGCCCACACTAAAATCGATATAAATAGTATAACTGGTAAAAATAACCGCGGCCGTGTACCCGATAAAAACGTTTAATTTACGCGATACGCCACCGTTTCACGACACTTATGTTTTTTTATGTGTTTTCTTTGAGTCAATACAGTTGCTTCGGTTACTGAAGGACAATGGGAGACGGCTACACTATATATATTACATATACATGTATGTGTGTTTGATTTCAATTTATTTGTGGAGAGAATACGCATCTGTTGTATGTCGTTTCGATGTGATGTAATGTCATTTAGACAAGTAAATCAGTGCGCTAATAACTGTGCCTATCTTCACATCCCAAGTCATCGACTTAACAGCGTCAAACCCAATAACAAGTCAAAAGGCTTTTAAAAAGCGTTTAACAAAATTTAATGTCCCTACTGTTAACCTCCAGAATTCTCTAGAGATATGCAAGTTTCCTCACGATGTTTTCCTTAACCGAAAACCATGGGATAAATTGCAATTGTCAATTAGACACTTTTAATAGAAAAAATCATGGGTGCCTGCCCAAAGTTTGAACCCATAATAATCTTTAGAGAGTCGCATGGTCTCACTATGGTTGGACAATCACAGTTTAAGAAAACTTATATGCTCCGTTTAAAAGTTTAACTAGGAAGTCGAGCGAACTTATATTTGGATATAATTATTATAAACATAGACACCAAAACAAATTAAATATTTTATTAATGGCGTACCTAATTACTTGAATATGCAATTGCTTAATTTCAATCAAATTATCTCACAAATGAAATTATATAACGACATATTTTAATGTACTTCTCAATAAATTATTTAAATTCTTGCAGTAAAGTATACCGGGTTATTAATCACACTTATTATGCAAAGTTTATTATCGTATTGGTTTTTACGAAATGTTTAATTGATTAAGCGAAAACAGGTTTCGATGCACTTTATTGCATAAAAAAAATTATTAACTTCATCTTCATCATTTTTAATTCTCCAACTGGAACATATATTTTTGATCTGGAATAGAATACATTTCCAAGCGTCAACCTCATAATGACTTGCCCTCTATTTCTATTTCTCTTATTAACTACTCGTTCCTATTACCTCTTGCTATTTCTCGTTTTGAAAGAATAAACAGGATTTTTTAATTCTATATGTTAGCATTCAATATTATGCAATTGTACCTAATTTTCGGACAGAGGAGATTCATTTTTATATTAATCAAAATCAATTATTGGCGTTCCATCATATCATCCTACTTACAATTAATGATGAATAATATTGACTAACCGTGAAAAATATTTTTAAATTTAAAGTTTTATAGCCTACTTGTATGTCAACCCGCTTCGCAAAGCTTAATTCAAATATATATGAATTACAGTTATAAAAAATCGCTTGCTCCGGTCGCTACCAAACTTTACAGGAACATCCGTTGGGTCAATCTGAAGATTATCTGAAAATTTCATTAAAATCGGTCTAGCCGTTTCGGAGCCTATAGGAGACAAACATCCATGTTTACGTATAAAGATCTACGAAAATTTTAAATGTGTTTGAGCTATCTACTTAGTATTTAAATTAATTTCCTTCAAAATATTAAATATTTGAAACTACTTTAAACAAAATAATTGTGAATTGTTTCTTCTTTTATAAAATATGTAAAACGTAGCTTTAGAAATGTTGCAAGTAATGGTTGTTCTCAAATTAGTAAAAGAAAAGAAAAGGCACCGCCCGCCCCGTACAGAAGCCGGTCGTAAATATAAAAAAGTGCTTATGTGATGCTCGTTACAGGGGCTAAAAAACTGGTAGGAGAGAGCAACATAATGTAGTGGCGACCATAAAAAGTGAATGCAGTGCGTGCACGTGGAGTGCACCGGGGGGTGAGGAGGAGCGCGGAGCGGGGGCAGGAGGGGCGTGGGGGTGTGTTTATGCCGAGGGGCGGCCGGACAACGCCGCGCCATCGCCAGTGTTGTGGTAGGTTCCACCGAGCGCGGTTGTATCGCGCAACCTTAGTTAGCGAGCGATCCTACATCGCCGGGTGTATGCCATTTAAAAGTTATCGTAATTAGAATCAGTTCCAAATATACAGACTGTTACAGCCACCCTTCAGACTCTATTTCAAGTGGCAAAAATAAATGCATTCGTGAAGTTGGTGTGAGATGGCCTTATCGCTGCAGTCGAGCCAAAACTCCAGAGGTTTGTATTTATACTAATATTATATACATACACCATCGCAAATCTAAACAAACTTGTGTATAAAGTTTAGAAAAGTTTGCGGTTCGCGTCATGCGTGTAGCGGGCGCGGCGATTGGGCGAGCGCGGCACACATGGTTTATATTTGCATTCGAGAGCTTTGCAGATTCAGTGAACCGTAGAACGTAGCGAGTGTGCCTCGCTACGATCCGCTACGAAAAACTTGAACCATGCGTGTGTAGCAGCGAGCTACGGCAGTTTATACTTAAACTGTAAATCATACTTGTGATGGATAATTATGGTGATATGGTAGTACCAATTTAAAAGAATAATGAAGGAAATAAATTATTTAATCATTAATAACAGCTGATTATCATTGATGCCAGAATTAATATTGTAAGTAAATAATACAAATGATAAGTCAACATTAGGTGAAAATACCGTTCTAAAATGATTTTGTTATTTTATAATTTATGTTTAAGTAGGCAATTAACATAGGATATTTTAGATATAAGAAAACATTTCCCAAAACAGAAAGAATTTTATTCTTCGTTAGTGTTATATTGTTTAATTTTACAGTTGCCTTTACAGGTCTAATTTACTGTAAAGATGTGTATGATAAACTTTAATTTGGCACATATTGGCCTATATCTAAATTTTAATATTTAATAATTTGTTTCTAATACTTTCATGAATCCAATTTTTTTCACAAAACCTTTAAATGAACTCTGTATTCGCACACATTAATTGTTATATTTCGATATTTTTCCTCTGTTTGTTTTTTTCAATTGTCTAGCAGTCGAACCCGATTAGAAACTGAACCTCACATTTTTAAATCTCATATTTTCCTATAATTTCAATATTCTCTTTTCAGCTACTTATTTAGTATCTGTCCGTACTACTATTCTGCTACTCTACTCCTATAACTCTGCCATTACTCTGTCGAGCCACCCAACTTTTTCCCAAATCTAATTGTCTTTCTAATCCCAGATTCGAAGATTTTCACGCCACATGATGTAGTGCTTGGTTCTAGCGGTTTCCCTTTGAGGATTATCTCTCCATCTTAAATAAAAATTCTTGAAACGCTTCATTTTTCGATACGGAATTGCATCTTTACGACCTCAGTTTTTCATATTATTAGTCCCTTACATTTCAGCATTGTAAGACAATGAGCTTTATGACAATAAGCTATATAAAAATGAGCTAATAGTGGTTCTGCCACGGATCTTCTCATTTCTGATTTATATTAATAAAATTATAATAATGTAAGCTGTAATTAATGTAATGAATGGAGGAACTACAAGTCACAAAAATAAAGTTTTTTGGAACATTCTATTATCCATACTGATAACATAAATGCGAAAGTCTATCAGTTTGTTAGGCTTTCCAGCCGAAGAATTAAAAACCGGTAGAATAAATAATTATAATAAAAAATACTACTGGCCCGTTGGCGCAGTGGGTAGTGATCCTGCTTTCAGCTCCGCGGGTCGCGGGTTCGATTCTTGCCGAGGGCCAACATTTTCTATAAAATAAATTTGTTGGTTCTTCGAGTCTGGGTGTATATTTGTATTTAATAATTATATATGTATATATTCATCAGTTGTCTCTCACCCATAACACAAGTATTAAATTACTTTGGGGACGGACGACCGTGTGTGTAAATGTCCCATATATTTATTATTATTACTACTTTTTCTCCTTCGAGAACAGGAACAATAATGTAATGCGTTTAAGTTTAAAATATAACTTTAAAATGCTATGCTACCTTGACCTTCTTTATTTGTCCAATTCGCCGCAACTATGTAACTTACTTTTGAAGTGAAAACTTCTTTAGCGGCGTTGTGCAATAAATTTTTCTGGGTAAAAATTTTTAAACGCGTCAAAATACGTGACCTGATCAAAAATTCGTAAGATGGAGGGAGAGTAGACCGCGACGCGGCATAGTAGAGGAAGTCTCCCTCTCTGTTTCTACCTCTTTCTTCTAAGTCTCTCTTTCTACCGCGGGGCGAAAAAGTATGCCGGCGCGTGCATTTTTGTTTAATTATAGATGAAAGTTGATTTTTCCGAGAGATCAACTTTTTTATGTAAAATAATTGTTATAGTTCTGAAGTGTTAAATTTTTAATATAATATAAATTCTCATATTTGTGTACCACAGCGCAATAAATTAATATTGTATTTTACCATATAAATAATAGTAATGCTTTTATACTGTAGATAATATATATTAAAGCAATTCGTGCAAAATTATTCTCGAACCATTCTAAAATATAAAAAAATGTACAACGTTTATATTCAAGTTTTCAAGAGGGCTGGCTCCGTTTTCACACAAAGAATCAGCTTAGCGATTCAGCGCAGAAACGCTGCCAGCATTCTTGGGACCATACCACGTGGGCGTGATTTATATAGTTATTTAAGATAGATATAACTTGACAACTTATGCGCAATAATTATATATACCTATAATAGTATATATTATATAAGTGATATAACTTGTACATTTTTGTTGTAAATAAAAATAGTTAAAAAAAATTTTGACTTCTGTCAGCAGACTCAGAGCGCTCGTAGATTTTTTTAATATGCCCGTCATTAATTTCATTCGACTTTTTCGGGGAAGCCATAAAGTTTCGGATGGTCGGCACAAGTTTTTAGTCAACCCTAAAAGGCTGAAACCATACTAGCTCGTAATCTATTCGTTTCGGTATTCACTTACATAAGTGTTGTCTAAATCCTATTAAGCTACCTTTCCAAAATTGGGTTAATGGATTTGGTATTTACCCTAATCAAGACTTGTTTAATTTGTTGTTACGCTAAGTAAAGGTCAGTATGATTATTCTACAATTAAATTAAACATAACAAGATTAAAAAATTACATTTAAAACATCTTTATAAATTATAACTCGCATTTTTGGTAGGATGCCTACCTAGGCTTGCTATTTTATTATTAGCACGATTTAGTTTTATAAAAATTACCATTCAATATTACTTAAACTTCTTATGTTGTTCTTTAAAAAGATATTTTATTAAATATTTATTTAATCTTATTTTTTTGTCTGTTCTTTAAAAACTTTAAAATCATATATCAATATATATAATATTAAAGTTGAATAATATCTAAGATACAAACATATATAGCATAGTATCCAGCAAGTTATATCATAATTAGGTATGTATTAAATAAATTAATTTTTATACTGTATTTTAATAGCATTTTTAAACACTTTTTATATATGGTAATGGATATAAAGCCGAATGTAATCCTTGTTTTAATGTAAGAGGATTCATAAATTCAACAAAATTTGGTAAAACGGATTTTTTATCTAATGTGTTGTATCAAGCACCGTATCCTGTCTACATTAAACCAAGTTTATTGACTTACTAGATCGAACAAAAGGTAGTTTGCGTTAGCTTAAATGTTCAAAGTTTCAATTCGGTTGGTTAACGACATAAATATTTTAAAGTACAATATAACATACAAAAAAAACCGTTAATTAGAATAAAACAGGAAGTCCGGAAGTTAAGTTTAATTATAACCAAAATGATATAGCTCATAATTATATTATGTTATATTAGATGTACCAACTACTATGAGTATGTTTATACCAACTTAAGTACCCTCAATAATGCAATATTTGTTTCTTCCCTGTTCGATTTTTAAAAACAGTTTTTTATCGTATATGTTAAAGCGGTGTATATGGCAATTTTGCCAAAATTTCATCAATATGAGACCAGCGAATTAGTCGTAAAAGTGTAACAGACAGACACACTTTCGCATGTATAATATTAGTATGGATTAACTACGTCATATAGTATCCATAAACTAGTCAGGTATATACGCCGTGTGGTATCCGGCTGAATGGAATAGTACCACCCTCATTTCTTACCGAGATGTCGTAAAAGGCGACTAAGGTAAGTCGACTCGCCGTGTGGTATCCGGCTGAGTAGAATAGACCAACCTCATTTCTTACCGAGGTGTCGTAAAAGGCGACTAAGGTAAGTTGAACCACCGTGTGCTATCCGATTTAGTAGAATAGACCACCCTCTTTCTTATCGAGGTGTCGTAAAATACGACTGAGGTAAGTTGACGTCAGGCAGGCGGCCGGTCGTAAAAACGCAGCCAAATCATGTGACAGCATGTTTATAACATGTTGTGCCGACCCCACTTAGAGTGGGATAAGGACAGGGAGATGATGATGAACTAGTTAGGTATATCTAAAAAAAAATGTTCAGTTGTTTATTAGCGACCCTTTGCGCAATTATGAGTTATGGAGTGGTTGCCGCGGTTGAGTCCATAAAGCTATTGACTATGGGTTATTGACAAATATTTATGGCGTATAAAGAGGGGATAATTACAACTCTTTAGCACATAAAAAGCGCTGCGGAAGGGTGCGCCATAAGGTAATGTTCAAATTTATAGCCAATTTTTTCATCCGACGGAGACTGTCCCTAAATAATAAAAGCGATAGCGGCTTTTGCAATGTTGTGATGTGTTTACATCGGAAACTATTATTTGAGTTTTATCTTTAGTAATATAAAAAATATTATATCAATATAAAAACCAGAGAACATTACATTTATTTCAATATTAAACTGTGTACAAATTTATATACATTTGTTCGTCTCAGACATTATTATTTTAAAGGAATATATCATCCTCCTGCCATTATCCCACTCTAAGTGGGGTCGGCGCAACATGTTATAAACATTTTTCAATTTTTCTACTAACCGGTTAGCACACGGTGGTTCAACTTACTTTAGTCGCCTTTTACGACGCCTCGATAAGAAATGAGGGTGGTCTATCCTAATCAGCCGGATACCACACAGCATGGAGATTTCTGCATTAAAGTAATCGATGCTCGCTAACCATTACGCCGTTGAACTTTTGGTCTTCATGCACTAAGAACTTTGAACGAAAATATCTTACCATAATGTTGGATAAGATAGGCATGACTAGATGTTATCTTTCTCCAACTTGACTAAAATAATTACGCCAATTTTTTTTCAACGATCGTAGCAAAAACGTTTCTATAAAAACTCTGTTTCAAAAATGTCGAGTAAAACACATCTCATATCAATTAATATTTATACGGTATAAAATAGAATTTTACAGATGAAATAAAAAATAGGTATGCTGTTATAATAGAACCTTATTCAAATACTTCATTCTACTTATATTTATAATTCTGAGCACAAGTGGTGTTCGATGTTCATCCGCGAAACAACGAGAGGAATATTATTAAAAAGTTATAGGATAGGCTGGTGGCACGTACCTCATTCTTATCATAAACTTTAAGTCGACCTGCACCACAATATTACGTGAATATTCAGTTTACTAGCATATCCAAGCTGCATAGTACATGAAACTGTATTTTTCCAATGATTCCCTTTATTTTCACTCATTGTTTGCATTCCTTATTCCGCGTAAAGAATGTGAAGACATTATTCCTAGATTTTATTTATTTCCATTTTGTTTGCTGTATGTACCATTTTCCCCAAAAAGTTAATTAAAATGAAATTGAAAAAACAAATCAAACAATTAAAATCTTTATCAAACTTAAATCTTTGTTTTCTTTAATACTTTGGGTTAGCGGTGCGTGTAATGTCTCTTGTATTAATTGGTGGTTGTCTCAAAGCTAGTTTATGACTCTTTATGTCACTTGAAAGCCCTTCATTAGTTCTCCGATCTGCTGGAAATAAATACAACTGTTACCGGCTAAAGTCTTATAGAAACGGGGACAAAGGGACTTTGAATACATCCTGTCTGAACTAGTCACAATATTATATATAGTAACTATTTTTTATTATATTAAAAACAGAAAGGACGTTTAATTATGTAAATGTACGATGTACAAATTTTTTAAAGTACCTACTTTTGATGAATAAGTAGGAGGCGTATAATATGAAATATTTTAAATTCAATGTTATTTTTTTGTAATGAGAATAATGTTTATTTTATGCCAAATAAATTATTTGTACTGTAGTAAAAGATTATAAAAAAAACTCTTCATATTAGTTTTTAATTCAAAACAGTACAAAATTGTACGTCCATCACAACAAAATATTTTAACTTTCGTAAATTAAACGCGTCGAGTGAATTCAGAGTCGGTCCGAAATTAATTCCACGGCTAAGTAGATAATGTAAGGAAGGCGCTTCCCTCCTCGCCGACTCTTCACGCCTCGAGGAGAACTTTCAATTATGATTTTGTCTAATTTTAATTAAGTGCTCTCAAAAAGGCTTTCCTTCGTCGAAATTAATATTTGAATATAATTTAGGTGGAGCGCGCGGGCGGAGTTCGGCGCTTAAGAAATAATTAATTCTATTATATAGCTAACTGGTAGGTGCTGACTACCGCATTGAGGTTTCAAATATTCAGACTAAAAGATGACTTTATTGTCAAAAAATGTTCTTTATTATGTTTTATATAGAAAATAAATTAAATTAAAAATACATGATTCTATATAGTTTGTTTCTTAATAATTAATAATTCTAAAATATTTTCTTGGCTGACTTCTTTTATTTAATTATGATACAACTTAAAGTATTTTGTGGCATCTTATATAAGTTTTTCATTTTAAGCTTACTTAGAATTAATTAGCATAAAAGTAAAACCGAGCGCAATTCAAAAACTGTAATGTAAAATCACGAAAGGTAGCTGACAGCACAGGACTACCTAATGTGAGTTCCTACGGATACTCCTAATTATTGTTAAGTGTGTTTTTGGTATGGTAATACATGTGATTTCCCCTTTTTTAATATGAATATGTCTTAAAACCTAACACGATATAAGTTAGTCGTCACTCGTCAGAAGCAATTTGCGCAACAGGTCGCGTCGGAAGCGAGCTGCACCGACATGATTGCGACCGAGTATTTCCTCCGCCGCGGCTGACATACATTTTTTGCTATGTTTTTTGTCACTCTTGCTGATAAGTGTGCTATCGATAGGCTTGGGATGCCTGTTTGTTTAGGGCAAGTTTAAACCTGCGGCGGAAGTGAACGTGACAAATATATGTATAGAACTAATATACAACAAAATATGCTTATAATAATATTTTACATATCATTTTATCGTTTGTAATTTCTTTATATTTAGAAACTTTTGCTACTAGCAAAAATGATAGTTTTAATCGTGTAAGTAAATAACCATCAAACTAATAATGAATTAATACTATTAATACTAATTACTAAAACGAACTAAAATAACATAATCGATAGACAACAGTAGCTGTGTTTAAATACTGGTAACTATAATACATGGAAACAAAAATCACTACACCCTGGTTAAATATTGGAAATGGAAGAATGAAGAAAAAAAGGTTAAACATTAAATTAATTTTAAATAATATTGTTTCAGGTGTATCGGTAAGGTCGCTGTCAAGTATGCGGGAGGAATCCCTGCCGATGTTAGCAGAGCGTATCCTGGCGAGTCGTGCGGCGGCCTTGGTGGCAGGCCTGCCCGCCGAGCTGTATTCAGGAGCGCTGCTAGCGGCCTGGCCACCTTCTCCTCCCAATCCGCTCCTACCGCCACCTGCACCTGAACTCGAGCGTGTACGCAAACGCCGCCGCACTCCGAAGCTCGACGATACTTTACCACCTGCGCCACCATCTCCACCCTCATCTGGTTCGTCGCCGGGTGCCGCAGACCCGCCTCGAGATAAACTCTTTACATGTAAAGTTTGCTCGAGATCGTTCGGATACAAGCATGTTCTCCAAAATCATGAAAGAACACACACCGGGGAAAAGCCTTTCGAATGTGGCGAATGTCACAAGCGTTTCACGCGCGACCATCATTTAAAGACTCATCTACGTCTTCATACTGGTGAAAAACCTTACAGTTGCCCGCATTGTCCTCGTCACTTCGTTCAAGTCGCCAATCTTAGGCGACATCTTCGCGTCCACACCGGAGAGCGTCCGTACGCGTGCGCGCGTTGTCCGGCTCGCTTCTCGGATTCGAATCAGTTAAAAGCTCACGCTCTGGTTCATGAAGGTGATGCGCCGTTTGCATGTCGTTGCGGAGCTCGCTTCAGGCGGCAGCAGGCGGCGGCCCTCCATCGCTGCTCGGGCAGCTGCGAGCCCGACACGCCGAGCCCTCCAGCAGTTATCGCACCCGATTGGCGTTGGGACGAATGGCCCGAGCAGACCGAGCCAGAGGACCTATCTCTACCACGAAGGCCGGCCACGCCGGACTCTCCGACTGACCTGCGAATGCACTCGGCGTAGTGGACGCGTGCGTCGGGCCTAGCGCCTCGCGACGCTGAGCCGGTATACGAGTTCCTCCCAAGTAGAGCCGCGCCGAGTGGCATTATTCTGACGTTATCTCGTTCGCTCTTCGAAAATACTCCGTGTTGAATAATATACAAGTTTCATTGCGTCGTACCATTTGCACCTAATATTGTTTTTCAAAAAATTGTAACGGTCGCTTTTTTGTCAATGTTCTCGGTAAAACTACCGACGCAGTCTCTTTAGGTAGTCGAATTTTACAATATCTTTTTACGACTCTAAATTTGCAATGTTCACCATAAAAAAATCACCTTTCATCCATGTTACAATTTAGAAGTTTATTGTCGTACCATTTGCATAATTCGCAGGCTGAGTTAGTGCAAAAACGAGACCATTTTTTGTTCTTTTGTTTCGAAAAATAGAAAGAACATGTTTCACAAAAGATATTTGATTTATTATGTTTTTGTTCTAGAAAAACGCGTTTGACATTTATTGATCTCAAATCGATGTCCTCCCTCACGCTCGGCGAGCGCTAACCGGAATATGGTCGAGACGGAGAAGGCCGCGACATTGCCTCATTATTTCAGCTACAATAGCTAGTTAACAATCGCTGATTATTATTATGTATCGATTCGGTCGATAGCTCCGCGCTGCGAACAAAGACCTGGCTATTGTCGCGCCCTCATCCACAGCGCCTTACTTATACACAATCACTTTACAATTACCCTTATTTTATTTATACACATATTTCCTGTATTTATGAATAAAAGTATTTATCAATTTTTTAACACAAAGGTAACATGTAACCGATATTCTTTAACATCTCAATAATTGTCTATGAAACTCCGGGACTGTTGGCAAAAATCAAGGGTGTATTAAATGTATTTGATAATAGTAATTACTCACGATAGGAGTTAATTTTGAGCGAACGGGATGCGAAAAAATAACACAAGTCGACAAAGCGCGGCAAGCTTTTGTAAATAATGCTATCTATCTCTATAAAATTATTTATTATTTATCCGTTAGTTTATAGGAGTTTACATAAATATTTTAGCGATCGTAAAAGCGATTATTGTTAATGTCATATGTATATATTTACAGCGATATCGCATAGACGGTGAGCAGATCTATTTAAAACTGCCAGTTAAATGTCTATGCCCCATCAAATCAAGTTTAAGGAGTTAAGATATTATTATTATTAATTACGCATCATTTTTAAATGGGCCATGTGTATTGTGAATTACGGTTGTATGTTAGGAAAAAGTTTCTTAGATTTACTGTCAAATATTTAAAGTTAAGATGATATTGTACATATATGAATTTAAATTAAATTCACGGTATAGATGGCCCGCGTTATATGCGTTAAAGTAAGAGCCAATTCTGGCAAAGTCTATGAAATGTGTTGTGGTCCGCATTATGCATTATAGCAATTTGTTCTACGGGTATTAGTTTCCTACTAGGAGTAGCGTGATTATATTTTCGTTTTTACTTAATTTAACGTATTGATTGATAATGATTGTTTTGAATGTTTAGCGCACATGACTATACTTAATGTATAAACATATTTAAGCAGTACCTATTGATTGTTGATTATTATTATTTTATTTTTCATTAGTCTTAAGAATTCATGGAATTAAGGGTTTTCTCTAGTGTTGTATGTCAAAATATACATAAGAAGATATTTTTCCCAAAGAAATAATAGGTACAAAAATAAATGTGTACAAATATAAGAAATCGTTTAGAGTTCGTAATGTCATTGTTGCAATGTTGTAATTATACTATCGGTAGTTAGAAGTAATGTTAGAGCTGTGCCATTATCTACCTCATCGAGTGGAGACGCTGTGCCAGGGTAAAGAGCCAAAGTTCTTCAAATATTTTCTATTGTTCACCTCTTTTGAGACAAAGTACATTGGACGGGTTTGTCGAACCTTATCAGTAACTTAACATCGAAGATACCGTTAAAGACTGATTTATTCACTTGTATGAAAAAAAATTACCTTTTCGCCAAACTTATAATCTATAACAGTGTTAAGTGACATACATTTATTATTACCAAGATAAAGTATGTCGTATTTGTGATTGTTTTTTGGATTGCAATCGATTTGAGTTCCTATTTTATTAATAATTTTTTAAATTTATTGTTTTCTTGTATGATTGTTTACATAAGTAGTTAGTCAAATATCTTAATTTTTCATAACACTTGTTCAGCGAAGGTTTTTTGTTTAGTTGATAAAAAAAATTGTGATAAATGTAGAATTCTTTAATGAAAAAAGTATCTACTGCTATTCACTATATGGACTACCTCATAATCGGAATTCAGATGTTCCTTCCATAAAGTAATTTTGATTTTACTGTTTTACCTGTACAAATTATTATATTAGGGTATGGATGTGAGATAGTTATGATACTACAAATATAATATATGTATTTCTTTCATTAATGTCCAGTACATAACTATTCAATAAAGAAATGTTTGTTATTTAATTTATCTTTTATTGGTTCCCCCCCCTATCCTTTCGTGTTGCTTACTTCTTGATTGTCAATCATATAGTTAAAGAAATAGACAAACTCAACTTAATATATTAATATTTATCAAAACTCGGTACACCAAAAGGTTTTTGTGGATCTTATTTTTATTCAACTTGCAATGTATTTATGTGAAGATGGAATCTTGCACGTTAAATTTAACCCAGTTCCCGGTGTCATACATAAAACCATAGTACATAAAACCGTTGTGTATTATTAACAAAAACTTTTCTCAACAATTGTACTATCTTTCAGTATAAAGCGTACAACCCTGGGCCATTTTCACTAAGATCCAATATTATTCCATTGTTACAATGCAATTTAATAGTGGCCAGTTTATTTTATTCATAATGCTGAGGTATTCTAGTGCGTCTAACAATTTCATTATTACTTAGTAACTTAAAAGAAGAATATCACGTGTATGAAAAACTGTCGTAGTGTCGTCGCTTATTCAAATTCAAAATATTATTTGTAGTAGATTATTTTCAGTACTTATGAATCGTCAAATGTTTTTAAAGAAGCAACCACTTATTCAGACGTTCACTCTTACCGAGAAGAACTAGGAAGAAACTCGGATATTTTTATATGCTATTCAGAAATTTTCTATAAAAACTCATAGTCCGTAATGATATTTTCAATTCTTCAAGCGCTATGAGGTAAAGGAAAACATCGTGAAGAAATTCGCATACCCCTAGAGACTTTTGGGATATGTGTAATTTGCTGATCCCGTATTGTAGCAGGGTTGTCTTTCAATCCTTCTCTCAAAAAAAATTAGTATTTACGTAGCAGTACGACGGTAATTCTCAAGTAGAAATTTTTTCAAGTGATTTGTTTAGGTAGCACCTAAATTAAGAGTACTTTGTCTTGTGGAACCTTGGCGTAAAGTATATTTGCGTTCTTAAAAAATCTTTCATTATTAATCAACATTTGCATAATTTTTATTGTAAATTAAAATCAACGAATAATAAATTAGCTCAATAAATGAAAGTACTTATTTCGACCAAATAAATATTAGTGTTTAAGTTTCAACTAATCATATTTGTATATAACTAATATTTGTAACGGCGGTTCATAGCTATGTTAATCAAGGGTGCGTAGAATAAGGTATAGTTGTATTTAGCTATACCTCTTGATGATTTAAGTGCAGAAGCTTACTGAAGAGTTAAATACCTTTACTATAAATTTTTAATGATTGATTTTACAACGGCTACATTAAGTACCCACTGTGTCTACCCAAAAAATTTAATACACTCGTTTTATAATTACGCTACTAAAAGCTCAATATGTATTAATAATATCAGTAAATAATACGTGTACTGTAATATATCTAAAAATGTTCTTTCCGAATGCATAATCATCATCTTCCTGCCCTTATCCCCACTCTAAGTGGGGTCGGCACAACATGTTATAAACACGCTGTCACATAATTTGGCTGCGTTTTTACGACCGGCCGCCTGCCTGACGTCAACTTACCTCAGTCGTATTTTACTACACCTCGGTAAGAAAGAGGGTGGTCTATTCTACTAAACCGGATACCACACGGTGGGTCAACTTACCTTAGTCGCCTTTTACGACACCTCGGTAAGAAATGAGGTTGGTCTATTCTACTCAGCCGGATACCACACGGCGGGTCGACTTACCTTAGTCGCCTTTTATGACACATCGGTATGAAATGAGGGTGGTACTATTCTATTCAGCCGGATACCAAACGGCGTTATTATACCATTACTTTTGTACATGTGAATTCCACAAAGTAACACCTACTTTATAAATTATTTCCGAATGCATAATATTTCTTGCATCTTTCCGAATGCATAATATATCTGTTTATTAAATAAATCTAGATTACGTTAATTAATGAAAGTTCTAAAACAGTAGTCACAAAGGAATATCGGCAGGCCTAGAGTGAAAGCGGGCGCTGCGAATTATAATTTATTTGGAGAAGTGGCAACGAGCCCCGCGCCCCGCTCCGCCGCCCGCCCTACCCTTTGCTTTCGCCCTTCGTTACGCGCTCACTACCCAAACGTTGCAACTCGAATTACTGAGAAGATTTTTTTATTTTTTGTATCCACGTTTTGAAGTGAAAAAAAATTAAATTAAATAATTATTAATTTTTTAATGGTCACAAGAATGCTGGCAGCGTTTCCGCGCCGAATCGCTAAGCTGATTCTTTGTGCGAAAAAGGAGCCAGCCCTCTTGTTAAATTAATTTGTAAATCAGAAAAGATTTTTAAAAATTGGATATTTGTCAGAGCTCTGACGATATTAACAGAAATATATTGTATTGTTAAGTATGGAAGATTTATCTAATTGTCACATTACAGACACAAAAACAAGAAACAAAAACACAACGGTTTTATGTTGAAATCAAAATTTAAAATTCATGAAAGTCAAATAAACATGATTTTTGTATTTGTTTTGTGGTGCTTTAGACTTAATTTATTTCCTTTTAGATCATTTCTAATTGTATAAAAACTTATTGTTCCCACAACTTCGTCCGCGTCAACTTTATTATTGAAATACCTTTAAGTTGGTTGCTTGTTGGTTTGCAGCAGTGGGTTAGTAACAGGCTGTTACTTTTAATCAATAAAAATATGAATTTATTGGACTAATAAATATAAGAGGTGGTTTATATATATTAAAAAAATAAATCATTGTCGTTTTATCTTTGCATATTGAAATATTTACAAGTGCTGAACTGTCTTTTTATTATACCTATATAATACTATTTAAAAAATAGATAACATTTTATTATTTATAGTTTGAAAAATTTGAAAATTGATTTAGCTTAGACTAGAGCACCTAAGTGTGGAATTCTTATGGTATAATTTTAATAAGTCATCATTTTCCTGCCCTTATCCCGCTCTAAGTGGGGTCGGCACAACATATTATCACATGATTTGGCTTCGTATTTTAAGACTGGCCGCCTGCCTGACGTCAACTTACCTTAGTGGTATTTTACGACACCTCGGTAAAAAAGAGGGTGGTCTATTCTACTCAACCGGATAACACACGATGGTTCAACTTTACCTTAGTCACCTTTTACGACACCACGGTAAGGAATGAAGATGGTCTATTCTACTCATCTGGATACCACACGGCGGATCAACTTACCTTAGTCGCCTCTTACGACACCTCGGTAAGAAAAGAGGGTGATCTATTCCACTCAGCCGGATACAACACGGCTTTTTAATAAATACTACCTATTAAAAGAATAGATATTTTCAATCACACATTTTATATCATTATAAATTTAGATTTTAAACTATAAATTTTCTGTTGTTGAAAACGATTTCAATTATTATTTATTAAAGTTATAAGGTTTTAGGATATAAGTGTAAAAAAAAAATATTTCTATAAAATGTAGAGTTATGTAAACATACCGAACAATTAAAAATTAACATCATAATTAAATCATGAAGCGCCTTATGTTTGATAACAAAAAAAAAAATTGGTGCATAAGACAATATAGATGATAAAATATTAATTAAGTTACAACTGTATGGAGCGCAACTTCATACTTTCTGCTTTTTTTTCTAGGTAGGTTGCGTTCAAAGGAGCTTGCGGGGCGCGGGTCCTGCGGGGGTACGGAATTAAGAGGGAGTCAGAGGGGGAGGCCGCCCTGGATACCGAGAGGAGTTTTAACCAATTAATTTTGTTCCTCAACGCAAACTCCGCTATATAATAAGGTATAAGTAGGCATTAACTGAGGCGCGCCGATAGCCCGACCGGGGGCGACTTTGCCTTCTCCTTACTCTTATAACGATGTTTTATTTCTTGTTAAGCTCTCCGTTTCTCCACTTTTAATATTTAATAGCATTTTCATGGCTCGTGTTTTATAGCGCTCTTACGAATTCCTAACATTATTGATGTTGTTTTAACGGTGTCATTGTTTTTCAACGACTCTATCCTCAAAGTTACGATCCGGCGCTCATTAATGAATAGCGATCTCGAAATAAAATGCTTACATTTGGATAATGCTATTATAATTTTCTTTAATGGTATGTATGTCAAAGACAATAAACTATTAAATAATAATATCTTATTAAACTATATATATAACTAGTTCTACGGGTTGAAAGAAGTTCTGTTATAAATCAAAGACTATAGAAGAAAAAACAATATCCCGTATGCTATGATCACCTGGTGTATAAACACTTTTGGTTATATGGGGTTGTTAAAGCGATTGCTAATTAAAGCTAAATCTACACAAGAGAACCAATCCTTATTCTTCAATTTGATCCGTGACTAAGTATAAAAAAAGGGTTCCCGTTCGCCCGAAGCAAGGTTATAAATAAGATTTTTTAAGTAAACGGAGCGCTCGCGCCTACCGCTCGACAGTCTCGCGTGCGTCAATATGACGCACTTAAAAAACAACGGTATTGTATTGTTAAAAAACAGAAACTCTGACGAAAAAACAAACCACAAAATACGGTTAAAAACAAAATGCAGCACGCGAGACACCCTTTCCCTTTTGGGCGTCGCGCGCTACGTTTTTTGTCTAAGTGGGGTTGAGTTTTTTTATTACGATGCTACGTATAAATTAATAAATGAATGTGCTCATAATCTGCGGCTTGGAACACTTTCGTCTTTTAGATATTTTTTCTAAGTTAGCATTCATTTGTTTTTATGCATAGTGGCGGAAACGAAATGTGGCTATTGATTAAGGTACGTCCGCTCCGCTTGACGCTTTGGAGGGGCAGGTGTTGGACGATATTTCTGCATTAATAACAAATTTTTAGTAACTTCTTAATATTTATTTAGTTAAATATTGAAATTGAGCAATAATAAGTGACAACTAACTTAGAAGAAATTCCCTTGATGTGTTATATCAAAACTAAAGCTTATAAATTAGCATTGCTATAACCAACGAAGTACTTTTATACTGTATAAAGTAATTTATACAAGTAGGCGTTACTTTGCGGAGATCCATTTTACAAAAGTGTTGCGGTGGAAGTTTGTGCGTGTGTTTTCACGAAATCTGCATGTATCAGGATTGCTGTGGATGTCCACTCATTTAGCATTATATATATTTTCTATTTTACTTCAAAGTGGATTATAGCAAAATAATTTTATTATAACTGAATCAAGTCTTATCAAAAAGTTATCACAAACAAATATATCGATTTTTTTAATGAAATTTGTGAAATAATGTAAGTTACCAACTTTTTCAATGTCTATAATTCACGAATTCAACGCTTCCATAAATTTAAAATTTTGTTAATTTATAGGAATATCAATTTATATTTTAGGACTTATAGATCTACATTATAACTACATATTTATATCAAACATGTAAATGCGGTATTTTTTGCATTGTGCAACATTTCTTATGTTACCCCTACATTTCTCTAACTGTATAAGTTACAAAGGCTTTGAGCATAATATCGTATACCGGAAGATGCACCGGGAAGAAAGTTTTTGTTCGTAACTAATAACGCGAAGACGTATTTTTTGTCCACATTCTGGTGCAAAGATGAGAGAACATTTGCAGCGGTTGCGGAGACCGTGTAACATCAATGTGCACACACATTCGTTTCTATTATAACCTTCTTTGTTCTTAATATATTATTTCAATTTACTCAATTCATAGGACGACATATTTATTCTTAATATATTACAATTTACTAAATTAGTAGGACGATATATTTATGTATAACCAGCATGAAATAATCAAATCATACGTATTTCATATACTTTACAGACAAATATAAATTTTCTGTAACTGTACATATTTGTTAAAAGATTTAAAGCCCATTTAACAGTTTTATCATTTTTAACAATTTTTATTAACATTCCCTGATGATGCTTCGGTTGCGAGAATATACGATTGTTGAGATTGTAGTAGTGAACGTGTGTAGTGCTTGCGTATTGCGGTGCTAGCGGTGGACGTTTGTGCATATGTTTTTACGAATTCTACATGTATCGGGTATGAAAACGGATAGTCTACTCTGCGACTCTGCATTTAGCAATATGTATATTTTCAATTAACTTCATCGCGGATTATAGCAAAATAATTTTATTATTACTTTTGTATTATGGATCTCCGCAAAGGAACACCTAACTCTATAAATTATTTTTAGCGTTATCAAGACGTTTTTTTGAAAATACCAAAAAAACAGTTTATTTACCAGGGCGTTCTAAGGTATAAAACTGCAGAGAACTGCCAAAATCGTCGATAAATAGCACAAACTACAACTTTCTACAATATTGAATTCTGGTCCATAAGCAAATATATAAAACTGCATTGTATGAGCCTTTATAGATACATAGAACTATATTGTATAAGACCACGTGTGTTGCCCGTAAAGTCGGGTTTCAAAGGTACAAGCGTTGAATCGCAGTAGCGCGTTGTGTTCCGTTGGCAAAAATATAAAGCTAAATTCATACTATTGTTATAAATAGCAGTCTTTCTGTCTATGTTTTACGCTTTAAAGGCGAATTCATGAAGAATGATTAATAAAATTTTATACAATTGAACTTATTATACACCAGGCTAATAGAATAAAGAATTTCGTTCTTATTTCGAAAATATGATTAAAAAATTTAATATAAATAATTATTAAATAATAATGTCAAACAGTTTAATTGTTAAATATTTTCAATAATAAAGAAATTAAATAAGCACTTGAATCTTGTGCAGAAATCGATTAATTGTTTGTTTCATCACTACTGTGTTTACACTTATCTATGGTGCTTTGTCTATGCTAAAAAGTATGGCATCCATATCTTACTTACATAAAAATTAACTGTTTAACATATAAGAAGTTGTTAACCTCATTTTCACTATATCTTTTAAAATCTCTATTATTAGAACGATTAAATTTTGAGAAATAGTTAACTTATAAAAATCTATTAATTGGCGCCATTTTTATCTTCATCACTACATATTATAAAACAAAGTCCATATTTCCGTATGTACGCATAAAACTTTAAAACTACGCAACCGATTTTGATGCGGTTTTTTTTAATAGATAGAGTGATTCCAGAGGAAGGTTTGTACGTATAATAACATTCAATACGAAGTAGAGAAATACTGTAATTTTTGAGGTTTCTGTAAATAATTACATTTTTTTCCGCTTACATTGCAAACGCAGGCTAAACCCTACGAGATTTATCAAAATGATGTACTAAGTATTTGTACACCTTAAAAAGGTCGACAGAAAAGTCCGCGATGGTATATATCTATCTCTTATGGATAACCCACAATAGCAGTTTTTTTCATTTACTTTTTACGAAAAATGATGCCTTATGTTCAAAGCAATTTTTATACAATACAGCATTAATCCTTATCCAATTGAGTACCTTAAATAAATTGTTGATTTAATATAGATCAATATTGCCGTTTACAGCATGTAATTTAAGTGAACATTTTCGGAGATATTACAGATTTAAAATCCCGCGAGGAGGCCGCGCTTCGACCTATAAGCACTTCGAATTTAGCAGCGACCGGAGGCGCAACTAATGTCCTTCTTTCAAGTTTATATTGTCTAATGATAAGAAAGCTATGAATGTTGTATGTAAAGACATGGTCTAATCAATTGTAAAAATAAATAATATCACTACATAGTAAAAAACAAAGTCGCATTCTCTGTCTGTCCCTATGTCCGTATATCCCTTATATATGTATGCTTCAATCTTTAAAACTATGCAACAGATTTTGATGCGGTTTTTTTTTAATAGATAGAGTGATTTTAGAGGAAGGTTTACATGTCTAATAACATTCAATATGGAGTAGAGAAATACTGTAATTTTTTAGGTTTCTAATGTGATGTCGTAAATAATTACATTTTTTTCCGCTTACATTGCAAACGCAGGCTAAACCCTACGAGATTTATCAAAATGATGTACTAAGTATTTGTACACCATGAAAAGGTCTACAGAAAAGTCCGCGATGGTATATATCTATCTCTTATGGATAACCCACAATAGCAGTTTTTGTCATTTACTTTTTACGAAAAATGATGCCTTATGTTCAAAGCAATTTTTATACAATACAGCATTAATCCTTATCCAATTAAGAACCTTAAATATATTGTTTATTTAATATTGATCAATATGACCCTTTACAGCATGTAATTTAAATAAACAGTTTCGAAGATATTACAGATTTAAAATGCAGGGGCCGCGCCGCGTGCCTATAAATAGCGCGTCGGAGGTCGCGGTTCGATTCTTTTCTTCTCGGCGATGCTTCTGCGCTCACCCGTCTTATTGGTGACGCTGTCAAAGCCATTAGGGCTAACAGCATTAGTCATATTCGAAAAAAAAAAATCGCGGTTCGCCCTTTAACCATTTGAATTTAGCAGCGATCGGACGCATTTATGATCGGAGCTCTCTAGCGAGGAAAATAACAATACTTTATAAAAACGTGCTTTTCAGCGCGACAACGTATCCGTACTTATAAGTACGTTACGATAAATAATTGTATGATAGTAGTTTAAAAATTAGTGAATTCCTTTTTAAGACAAAACGTGCTTTTCAGCGTGTCATTTTTCTGGTCGTAGTTTAATTTATCATCACTACATATTATAAAACAAAGTCCATATTTCCGTATGTACGCATAAAACTTTCAAACTACGCAACCGATTTTGATGCGGTTTTTTTTAATAGATAGAGTGATTCCAGAGGAAGGTTTGTACGTATCATAACATTTAATACGGAGTAGAGAAATACTGTAATTTTTGAGGTTTCTGTAAATAATTACATTTTTTCCGCTTACATTGCAAACGCAGGCTAAACCCTACGAGATTTATCAAAATGACGTACTAAGTATTTGTACACCTTAAAAAGGTCTACAGAAAAGTCCGCGATGGTATATATCTATCTCTTATGGATAACCCACTATAGCATTTTTTGTCATTTACTTTTTACGAAAAATAATGCCTTATTTTTGAAGCAATTTTTATACAATACAGCATTAATGCTTATCCAATTGAGTACCTTAAATAAATAGTTGATTTAATATAGATCAATATGGCCGTTTACAGCATGTAATTTAAGTGAACATTTTCGGAGATATTACAGATTTAAAATGCCGCGAGGACGCCGCGCTTCGCCCTATAACACTTCGACTTTAGCAGCGATGTCGCTCTTTCAAGAGTTTGTTTAAAGACATTCTGTAATTAATTGTAAAAATAAAATATATAGGGAAAAATGTTAAAATAAATACGCAAATATGTACTATATGAATTTAGATATTCAAAGATAGCAGGAAATCGTCTTGGAATAGGGAGAGGGAAATTGTTTTTCTCCGAATTTAACTCTTGCGGGCCACGGGCAGTAATGAATAAATCAAAACTACTGGATCGATTTTAATATTTTTTTTTCACTGAGTGACATGGGCTATATATTTTATACCCGTGCGAAGCAGGGGCAGGCCGCTAGTATATCTATAAGACATAAGACCAACGCATATACGCAACGATGCACAGAGGACCTAACGCATTTAGCAGATGTAATAACAATTGATAATGGCGTAAGAAAAATATATAAAGTGTATTCTATAAAAAAATGGCATAATCCTTTTTTATGCATTTTCAGAGTACCTAGCAAGTTGTTGTTATAGATGGCCATAAAGTATAATGGCGCGAATTCGTCCCACCACTCCAGTTTGAACTAACGTAATAAAAAATCCACCCGCGCCGTGTCACGCAGCACTCTTTATTTTGATAGTGAATTCGGTTAACCGTAGCCCATTGTCGCCGTGTCGTTTGATTATTGATTTTTACGCCAAATATTCCCTTTTTCAAAAACCTCCATTCATCCAAATTATGTTTCCTTTAGCAAAGTATATTTAATTGTGCGCACAATAGGATGATGCACAATGTCATTAATAACGCGAACTTGTTGCGATTCAATGTATTCTTATGGAATACCACTTGGGAGAGATATGGATGCTGCATCATCTTTGTATTGTGCAGTCTGTTACTAGGAAAACTCATAGGTTAATAGTATGTTTTTATTTTTATTTATTTACAAACAAATTTAGATTTTCCATTTGTAATGGTCTCAAATAAGTGAGTTTTAAGATCTTACCGCGTTGCGTTGCAATTATTGGTAATTTTTATGAACTTATTTTCGCAAGATTGTTCACGAAATATAAACATTGTTAAAATATTGCTGCCATTGTTGCCCGCGTTTAGTATTATGACGTTTTGATACGAGAGTAAAACTTTGGAATTCTTTGTATTTATACTTACAGAAAAGACTTTCGAATATTGGTTACAAGTCTCTAGCCTCAATTTAGTACTATGTTTTATTATTTGCCAAGGAAAAATGGGATATTTTTATCAAAGCTTATTATAAAAATTTTAATTGTACCAAATTTAATTAATACGGTTCCAGCGGGTTCATCCTGAAATCATAGTAAACTGATAGAGTGACTTTTGCATTTAAAATATTAGTATTTCTAATAATCAACAAATAAAACTATTCCCGTGACTTCGGTTCAAGTCAATTAGTTTTAAAACACCCTCGATTCAGTACTTTGTTTCTTTTGTTTGCAAAGGAAAAATGGTAATTTTTTATTCTATACGTATTTTATATAAGCTTCAACTGTTCCATATTTAATTATTATTGCTCCAACGGATTTTTTAAAATATTTTTTATAATATTAGTATTTCCATGAATCGAAAATACAACAATAAATACAAATATATCTACAGCAACCTAATGAAAGATAAAAAGAGTTTCGCATTAGTTGTTTGGCAAAAACATAATCCTTTAATCCTCCGAGTATCACTCCCGCACAGTAGCGTGCCGTGAGGCTCGGACAATGTCTGATTGTCACTAAAGATGTAAATTCCTCTGTATGTGGCCGACGATGCCGAAATACCACAAAGGAGATGTTTGCGTTCGCTTTGCATTAGTTGTTTAATGTAACAACACAGTAGCCGTTGGGTATGTTTGCATTTAATCCGTTTGTAATACGTTTGTTCGATGTTTTTATAACATGACCAAAATGATCGCTAAAGTTTAAATAAGCTGTTAGTTGTCGCTTTGTTGCTTTCCATGTTTTCATGTTGTAAGGATTCGTTCTTTTGTTATAGATACATAGATATATAAGAATGATTATATGCTGGAGAAGCTAATGGGTATACAAAGTTTATACTTTAAAAACATGGATTGAATTCTTAATGATGCCTTTGTTCTTTCTTTATTAAGCCATGATGGCCTAAGTTGAATTAGCGTAAATAAATCTTACAAGGATGACGTGGGTTTAATACCACGCATCTGTTTGTGATCTATACTGAACTAAAGCACTTAAATTATACATATTTATCAATTAGTTATACCCAGGACTTCGTTCGCGTCAACTTAAATATCAATATACTCTCAATTAAGTGTTATGTATTTTTTCATACAAATTTTATGTATTCATCGGCATTTTTATCATACATGAAAGCTCGGTATAAAGACTTCAGTCTTACCAAATTACATAAATATTGATTCAGCAGATTAGACAGACAAATTTTCGCATGTACAATATTATTATCATTGAAAGCCAAATTTTGCTCATTACATCCATTTTAATTTCAAAGGAACATACATGCAAGGTGTGGATGATATGATGGATATGTTGTACGACTTTACCTAGAAACGTATTTTAAAAAACGGGCGCAGCAAAAGGGGCAATTTTTTTGAAACACCAAAAAAGAGTTCAACAAAGGTTTGAAAGAATAAGTGCGCACTAACGGGCATGCAACTTGATAACTTTAACACCTTGATCAATGTGGGTTACTAGAATGCTGCAAACTGTTCAGTTTTTTAGTGCGATTGCCAAAAATGAACGGGTGTTGCGTCGACGTAAGATGACACCATCCGGTGATATATATAGCTATAACTAGTGTGAGGTTAGGCATTGATTTTCAGACCTACATCAAAATTAAAATTTTCTGGTGATACATATATATTACTGATGCACTCTAAACACATTTTAAAACTCTATTTCTACAACACAGTTCATAAAATGAAAGATTTTAGATTCGAACGACTCTACCAGCAAAGCCGCATGATAAGTAATTTAGAGTTCTGTCGTATTGGCTCATAATAATGTTACAAGGTAAGTGTACATTTTACAGGTAAATATACATTTTTGAAAATTTGTTTTATAGCTTACCATAAAACTGATTTATTAGGACGAAGCTTCTTTAATAAAAAAACATACCTACTGAAATACGTAGGTATTCAACTCCTCCAAAACTGGTTATGTATGATCGCTCGGATCTGAAATAAATTGTATGTTCCGTAACAAATATTATTAGATCTTAGTTATAATGACTGGGATCAAAAGGATAACATGATCTTCAAGTTACTGATGTAAATGAAATTAAATTTTGGTATGGTATAGACCAAAAATCGGATACAGAATTGCCACTAGTGAGTCACTATTTACTGATATTTGCACTTAGGCATTCTTAGGTTTAACTATATAATTGGTAAATGTCAGTTTTATATAATATTAATTTTCTTTGATGATATCATGATGGCTTCGACATTAATTTTCATCGATGATATGGCTTCATTAATCAATTTCAAATTGAAAAATAATCTCATCTAATTGCTATTTATATTTCCTTTCAAAAAAGGTCCTTAAACGTTTTTAAGGTTTCACGGGCATGGCAAGTAAATTAAAATATTAGGTAATCTTTATTAAACATTTTTCTTGAAACGAAAAGTAATATTTCTACAGGAGGTATTGGTAATTTAGCGGTGATTGGTAGCAAAAAGAAAATACTGACAAAATTTTTACTTATCCGATAACTGAATTGATATATCTTATACGCTCTCTTTATATAAACTAGAAAAACATCATAAATGCACTTTGTAGCTGTGAAAAGTTTGGATACAAAAGAGCGACCTTGAACGACAGTAAAAATCAATAGAGTAAGGAGACAAGTGCATTATTATGGCATCAGCTGATGTGTCAGTAAAGGGTTCAATGCACTTTGTATTGTTCTCCTCGTCGTTGCATACATAAAAAACGTGGGTACGCATAAAAAGCGTGACGGTTCATAGAAAAAAAACTCAACCCTTCCGCATGCTCGGCAGGTACCCCATACACAACCCTTTAGAAAAAGGCGCACAAAAAACGCTCAGGGAAGCGAAAGGGTAAAAAAGGGTTGATATTACGCATGCGCCACGTGGTAACGGTGCCGTCGTTTCACATTTTAAAATTTATTCGGATTTTTTACTTTCATTAAAGTATGACTGTGCAATAACTCGATACATCTTTCGATGTTATATTTAAATTCTATAGTTAAATACGTTTCCATAATTTATAGAAGAGTTACTTTGCGGAATTCCATTTAAGAAGTTATGATAGAATTATTATGTTATAATCTGCTTTTGTTAAGAATGTCTATGTAGTGCTAAGTGTAGGATGCAGACAACGTTCATATACATTCAGACCCAGTTACCGTACATATCACAAAACTCCAGCACCAACAGCACAGCACACAAGCACTACACACATTCATTACGAAATTCTCTACGATCGTTACGTTCTGTAACCGACGCATCATTACCATAGGCTTTACGACAAAATAGCGTTTTAAAATTTAGACGAGCCCTAAGGATTGTATTTGGTCAAGTATGACCGACCTATAGATCATAAACCGATTATGGGTGTTTCAAAATAGCAAAACGATACATCAAATTGAAAATTAAGAAATACATTTAATTGTTTTAGATATGTTGTATACTAATATGACGATTGATTCATTTTTCCCCGCGCCGGCTGTTCGCTCCAGTTATTATCACTAATATTTGTCGATAATTATAAATTCTTAAGTAGAATCTATATCCTAGTTCAGACTCTTCTCTAAAGAGTAACGGAGTTAATAAAGAATTTAGTGTCCCAAAATAGGTAAAAGCTTGTAAAAATTAAATACCGTAAGCTCCTGTTACTATCATATAGGTAGTACTTCTGTCTAAAAGCATCCTCTGTTCTTTTACAATGAAATGTATGTATGTGTAAGGGATAAAAAAAAGACACGCTTAAATGCCGGAAATACGGTAGTGGTAACATAAGTTTTAAATTGATATTTTAATTAATTAATACACTAATATTATAAAGTGTTATTTATTATAATTTGAATTTAGAATTATTTGTTTAAAAAAGTTAGACAGCATTTGGGGAAACTATTTAATCGGATGATAGTATGGTTGAAAATAAACTTGGAACTACATACATATAATTAAATTAATTACGGTTAGACAAATTGTCAGGAACTTTGAACTTGTAAACATATATCAAAGATTTATACTTGATATCTATTTAATCTAGTGAAAACATCATTAGGGTTTTATACGACATTTGCGAGTATGTCAACGTCGCATTGGTCCATTGTGTTCCCTACTATTATTTACAGCTCATTGATAACGTATGAGAGTATATCTTTACTTATTCTACGACTAGCAGGTTCTCACACTTTGTCTACATTCTGGGAAGCTTTATACGATAATAGAGTTGCCCTAGATTACCGAACGAATATATATATCTTGGATATTTATTAATCTTTGAGTTATTTATACTACTCATCAGTTCCTTCAGAATAACGCACTAAATTGCGCATATTTACCTAATGGCCATTAATAATTAATAATAACTAGTAACATTACTATAAAGCTAACTAACTGAAACCCAGTGAGTGAGTGAGTGTAAATTATTTTTGTGCCGTTTTCAGTTGAGACCCTAGGGCCATGGATTCAAATTGTAATAAATATATATTGTATTATTTATTAATTGCCTCTTCAGGTGACAAGAGGGTTGGTTCCTTTTTCGCACAAAGAATCAGCTTAGCGATTCAACGCGGAAACGCTGCCAGCATTCTTGACTATTAAAACATGGGCACGATGTGTGTAGTACTAACGTGTAAAGAATATAAAATAGACATAACTTGTACGTTTTTTTTGTAAAAAAAACTAAATCAAGAGTGATCCTATGTTAAAAAGATATCACAGTATTAAGCCACTGGTCGTTTGCCTTACTAGAGATTTAATGGTTGGTCTGTTTTCCCAAAGCTCATCTAATAAACATAATTTACTAATATCACATTTAGCAAAGTGTTCTATTAATGTTTGAACGGATCAGGTAACAGTAATTTTAACAAATTTATTGATTATTAATTTATTGAGTAAAGAGAATACAATTAATAAAGATATTTAAACTTTTAATTAACTTCATATAATAAGTATAGACCATCTATTAAAGTGAATTTATTAATCATTATCATTATTCTTAGTTCAATGTACAGACTTAACCTTTTTAATATTTTAGTATATATGTCTATAGATGCTAATAAAATACTAGTCGAAGATATAGGTGTGGAAAGTTTTATTGCGTCCATACATTTTCTGATTATCATACTCTGGATTTTATATGAAAAAGTTTAGTTATTAGAAATATTTGTATAAGTTGAAGCAAATATGTATGTATAATAGTTGTAATCGGTTATAATTGTATTCGGTTATAAGACAAGTTTATTTTGAGCTATCTTTTTAACCATTACAAATGGAAAAAACGTTGCAATCTAGTTTAAGACAATCTGTTAACTAAAGGAGAAAATAAAACAAAAGAAAGAAAAATAAATCGAAATATTAAAACTTAATACCTATCTAGGCCCTATTCTGTTTATGGAATCAAGGAAAGAAATAGGAAAAAGCGAAATTGTATAAATTTAATTTAAAAAAAACATCTTAGCGACAAACGCATATAATTCGATAATAATATAAGCAGTTGTATTGAAAACACGAACAAAGCTACCAAATAACGGAGTGAGACTATAATTAAGAAAGATAAATATCGTTTATTACTGTTAGGAAAGTCGATTAGAAAAAAAACTACCCCTTTCACCCCACAATTTGTAACCCGTACAGTGGGCGCCGTGCCGAGCCTTGTCGAGCCGCCGACACGCATCTAACTAACTCAGCTACCGAGATATGGAGTTAGCTTGTTAAATAAATTAATTTATTTAAGAAATAGAATATAACTAATTAAATTTCAGAATATACTGTTAAATGAACTATGCGTTGTGTTTCTCTATGTGATCAAATTATAAAAGATGAGATCCATACAAGTAAAAATATAAAATAAAACTATATTATAGTTCATCGTTTCCTAAAACTGAGCGAGTAATAATTTTAGAATTAGAATAACTGATGGTCGACGGGGTTATAAGAAACAAATTATCCCACGCGCACAAGGTATGAATAAAACTACATTTGATTTCAAGGTATGAATAAGACTCAAGCTTCCTAAAACTCGATTCTCCATTCATGCAACTCTAAGTCTAAATCGTAATTCCATTTCATCGCCAGAAATTTTGCCCTCTATTTGTATCACATCCTTCACAATTATTTCCAGTGTTTCTTTTATTTTTCGAAACCCTGTCTACTTATAACATATTATTTCTTTTTTATATTTAATTTAACACATATATATGTTAATGCTTGATGTAAATGTGGATTAAAACTACTGTCTAACCTTTTTTAGCGGTAACAGCACTATGCAACGAGTGATCTTAATTTATCAACTAATTTACCTAAACCTTTGTTGTCCCCTCTGTCCGCTAAATAATGTCCTTTATATTTATAACAGGGTTATAATTTTAGTATACCAAGGCTTCATATTTCGAGATTCAAGATTTGCTTCATATTTCATTTTGCCAACTCTATTTATTAGTAGAGGATAAAAGCCAACTCCATATAAAGTCTCCGAATAAAAAATGTTACAGTTACATAACGCTTTTCCATAATAATAGAATCATTATCGAAAACAGAAGAGTGGGCAGCTGATTTATTAGACGATAATGGTAGCTGTCATAAATAGCTTTTTTTTTATCAAAAATAAAAAATTTGACTCATGGCGTGCAGTCGCACCGGGCTCGAACAATTTTTTTTATGCAAACCTTATTCTTAGTATATTGTCTAATTTGAAATAAAACTTTTGTAGACAATATTACCGTATAAATAGATTTTAATTTCATTTAGATTTTGTGCTCTGGTACTGTAAATGTTATAAAACTATTGTACTTTATATTTACTAACGATGTACTAACGATACGTAATACCTATAAACAACATTAAATTACTAATTTCTACTAGTCATTTGTACAATCCCTTATTGATATATTTAGCCGAGTGATCTATATAAACTAACTAACGTTGCAATAATCTTAAATGTCATTAAATTATTGTAAATCAAGTTAAGCGACCTATAATCCAAGCGAACTACGTCAATATGTCATTCACATGTGTTAGGCGACCTTGACAAATGCACAGGATTTCAATGGGAAATAGGCGTACTGTGATTTATAGTTCTTGGGCCGTTCAAATATTAGCCAGACTCGTTGACGACGTTGGACGTGGTTGACACCGCATCCGTGCACCACTTTTTTTATTTTAGAACGACTTAAAATTCGCTGATTCCCTCTTCAAAAAAAGAGTTAATATTGATCGTAGATTTCTCGTCGTGGGGTGCAGCGGCCGGCTGAGTCACCCCACGGTTTTTTAACTCACCCTAAGTTATACTTTTTGTAAAGCCCCCCTCGCCCTCCCAGCCCGCTTTAAAGGATGAGTAGTCTCTATGGAAACGGCTCGATCTAATTTATAGCCGGGAGAAAGTACGAATTGCTTAATTAAGAATTTAAAATATGTCTACTAAGCAATTAATTAAAATTTTCGACTCTGGAAATTCGAAGTCTGAGATATTTTTCGCCGCCCCGTAATAATTCTCAATTGTAACTGTTGAAACTGGAACTTAATTAAAAACGGAAAAGCACTTTTTATGGACAAACAAATTCACGGGGAGAAATTTGATTCTCTGATCTCGAAACTAATTATGCTGAGTATACAATGTATTTCTTGAGTGAGGCATTTGTTTTAGCGTACAAGGCGAGGAGGTATTAACCGGGCGAGGTGGACGGCTTATGAATACGCAAGGGTTATTATATTATACGTGGGTGAGGGCGCGCGGGTAAAAACTGTGGGTCACGGGCACGCACCGTAGGGCTGGCAGACGAAGCGCGGGCGCGGCCGGCGGTTGGCGTGTTTTGTTTGCAACGAGCGGAAGGATTCCGACGCCAGACCACATCTAGGTATGCCTAAACATCATTATTCATCGTACCTACAAATAGGAGAAGAAAGTTTAGTTTTTGTTTGATACATGTCGTACTTACATATTTGGCTATAATCCGCGATAAAAGGAATGTATAGTGTACTATTCGTTCTCATACCTGATACATGCAGAATTTGTAAGAACTCATGCACTACCCGACACCGATAACACAACAATACACAAGCACTGCACACATTCACTACCACAATCTCAACAATTGTTCCGCCCCGTAACCGAAGCATCGTCATGAGATAGACTCCACGACAAAATCGCAAAGCCTTGTCGTGGAGCATGTATAAGGTATGAGAACGAATAGTACACTCTACATTTAGCATTACTTATACTTTGTTTTATTGCGGATTATAGCAGAATAATATTCTCATTGGTTTTGTATTATGGACCTATTCTATAAAAAATTTCATATTAATAATTACATATATCTGAAGAAGTCCTAGGATGTGTTAAACTCACCAATTACTCAGCAGCATGCAGGGCCCAAGCTCTAAGCCTTCATTTGAATAGCAAAAAAAAGTCTTTGTCCAGCAGTACCTTCTAAGTGTTGCAAATATTACGTTTTACTTCAAGTTTGTCACATTAGTATTATTAAGTATGTACATGGATATAATTTGTAGGTTCTTTTCATCATTTGCAACACGAGTCTTTGTACATAACGAATACATGTTTTGAGACTAATTAGCTACCAATGTCAACTATCAAAACGATCCTAACTAAATTATACGTTACAATCGGAATAAGAATTTTGTTCATAGTTTCAATGTATCAGACAGCAGTTGTCATATTGAGGTCAAAAGACCTCCTAATAATGGATACATATAATATGTCGGAATAGAAAATAGTCAAATGTCATTTGTTATTTCTTATTGAAATTGCGCAAATTGGCTTCAAAGATATTTCTTTTAAACAGCGGATATTACCATATAAAAGTCAGTATCATTTTGAACGCAGACTCTATTCGAATATTAGATGCCCAACATCTAGTTTGATTTGATAATCCCAACATCTAGTTTAATCTGATTTGATTTAGTGTATTGTCTTGTCGATTTGTAAAAGAAATCTTTTACAAATTGACGTCCGATTTTATGCCTTAATTTCTTCAAATCATTAAGTCAGATAACGTTTATTTCATAGTTAATTAATTCACGCAGTAAAGAAGTGTTTATATAAAAAAAAGGTTATATTATAAGTAATTATGTACATCTTAGAAGTTTTGCGAGTCATATTTGCCGGACTTGCTGATACCAATAATTAGATAGTATGGATACGCCAAAAAAACAATGGCGACGATGATGCCTAATGAGCCATAAAGAAGAAAACGATACGTAGAGCAATGCGTAGACAAAAAGGGCGCGGCAAGGGTGAGGAAAGTACGCGGGGCAGCGGGGCGAGGAAATGGCGGGAGAGCTAAATTAATTTGCGCGCTCCCGCCAAACAAAGGCACGCTAATGGAACGCGGCGAATGGAAAAAATGCCACCGTCCGCTCTCTGGCGACTTATTTTTTTTTTCTTGCAAACACAACCTTTGACTTTCCCAAATGAATAACATTACACCCGTCGAAGTTTGTCAATGATGCTTTGTTTGGATTTGATGGGGAAAACCAAACGATATGAAATTGAGACAGTGCTATTTGAATGTTTTAATTACTTTCTTATTCTATCAATAAATATTTTATAAACCAATAGTTTTTGTGAATCTTGAAAATAGCTATTGTATATTAAGGCAATTTACCGACCAGTCATAGTGTACAATCTTGACCTGACACATACTTTTATAATTATAGCAAATAGAATATACACGTGAACAAAATTTTAAATTTTTTTATCCTTTATCACATTTATCAGTTGTCCTTTTAATCTACGCTCTCTGACGATGATTATACGCTTTCCCATTCTACCCGGTGACGATGAGAAGCCATTAGGTTAGTTAACAATTTATTGACAATTTAAATGAATCTATGTATTAACTAATACTTAATCAAAAATAGAAAACATGGAACATCACTTTAATGCTAATATTTTGTTTTATATCGTTTGCTTATTAAAAGCTGTCGTTTACGGGGATCACATCATGCTGTTTCAATATGGGGTTGCGGTTGACAAAAGGCTGGGCAAGTTTTAGCAGAACAAGGTGAGCTTTCGTATTGATTTAAGCTATCACTAAAGTATAAAGTTATTAAACCATCATAAACGAATTGCACTATCATTTCAAGTATTTTCAAAGGGCCTAAGGAGAGGAGAGATGTAACGATTCCCTTATTCTAAAATCAGAAGGGATAGCAAGTTATACAATGGTCTTTTACAATTGATAACGGGAGGTGAACCAATTTATAGTCAAATAAATTAAAAAGCAATCTTAGAGACACATTCTCGGTAATC
Source organism: Morpho helenor (assembly GCA_029227775.1). Lineage (NCBI taxonomy): Eukaryota > Metazoa > Arthropoda > Insecta > Lepidoptera > Nymphalidae > Morpho > Morpho helenor. Next base: position 11,855,225 of record JARGCU010000028.1, on the reverse strand, counting down.
AAATGCATCACCTGTAGTAAAAAAGCCTTTCACTTTTAACCCTTCACGGCTCTTTTATATGAATTACTCAAAATATTTATTATTTTTCAAATATCGAAACAATAGATTCTGGATCAATTAATACACTACCTTATCGATGTTAGTACCGAAGACAACGAGGGATGCTCATTTAAATATACTAGCTCAATATCTTGTTACAAATTTATATTAATGCCTTTCATTAGGCATGCTCATGTGATTTATGATTGCCCAATTAAAAGTTTAAGATGCTTACGACTTCAAATTAGTGGAATTTGCTAACATTTATCAAGACATCAGCGTTGCCGCGCGCAACGCGAAACTTCCCAAATTTAAATTAGAGACGATTTTTACAGCTACCTCCCGGAGAAGGTGGGGGGGTGCTACCCTTTCCTTATAACGAGGAAGGCCTCATGCATTTTTATGTGCTTCTTTTTTCGCCGGCGTTTTAAACAAGGGGGTGAGCACGGGGAGGTAGGGGGTGAACTTTTTATTCGCGTCTTGATAAGTTAGGGTTGAAATTAGACGTTCGAGTTTCGCTCGCGGAATTCATAATGACTAAAATTAATAAGTTTTCCTTCGAGGGCTCTTGGAACTGCGATACGATCGAACATGATTTTCTACTTGCGTAATGCCTTATTCAGACGGGGGTTTGATTAGAAAAACAATGTTTTCCATATTATTTTTATATAAGGTAGAATTGGATCGGATACATCAACATCACCAGCAAGTACGTCACTAATCTTAGATTTGCTGAAAATATAGTCGTTTTAGCAGTGTCCTTAATTTTTAAAACAATATACGGCAAGCTCAGTAGACTTGTGAAACTTTAGTCTGAATAAAGCCTGAAATTTATTATGAGCAAGACGAAAATTATGTCTAATTCACGTGTTCCGTTCCACTGGCCATCGTTAAGTTGGCATTCGAAATTGTATATTAATAATACTGGGATATACATCCAACTAGGCAACGCCGTGTGGTATTCGGCTGAATAGAATAGTACCAACCTCATTTCTTACCGAGGTGTCGTAAAAGGCGACTAAGGTAAGTCGACCCACCGTGTGGTATCCGGTTGAGTAAAATAGACCACCCTCTTTCTTACCGAGGGGTCGTAAAATACGACTAAGATAAGTTGACGTCAGGCAGGCGGCCGGTCGTAAAATACGTAGCCAAATTATATGACAACATGTTCGTAACATGTTGTGCCGACCCCACTTAGAGTGGGACAAGGGCAGGAGGACGATGACAACCAACTAGGCAGTTCCGAAAGTTCGATCGACTCGCCTGACCAAACTAGTATCAGGTGAATCAGTCACAAAGGTAAAATGGCGATAGACGAAGCACGAACTTGGAAGAACTGTTGGATGTTGGAGTCTCAAAGTGATAGAATGCCTACCTACATCGGAAAACATTGATTATGTCGACTAAACTTGGTTTACAGACGACCACCAAAAGGTTGTTGGTGGCCGCTGGATTGTGGCAGTGCAAGAGATCCTGCGGCCCAGATATTCTTTGAAAAGAACTATGTACAACAACTGATAAGGCAGAGAGTAGTGAATATATTAATTACAATAAAGCGTAGTCCGTGAAAAGACTTTTCTTATTCTTTTTTTATTATTTTCGTATGTTCATGAAATACGAATGATCTTAAATAATTAAGATGCTAGATAATGGTCATTGGGACCTATATAAGGTGAAGTTTAAAGTCAACAAAATTTATCGAAATTGTTAAAAGTTCTACCTCTAGCTTGTTTAATTTTATTTTTACTTTCATTCTAATATTATCGAAATGCTAATGGTACAAAAATTATTTCTCTGTTTGTCGTTTACGTTTTATAATTGAGACAAAGTAAATAGTAACTAGTAATGATAATGTTTACAAAAGTGTAAACGGCATATTAACTTAGCCTTAAATTAATAAGTGGTTACATTGGTCAGGAAGAAAAATACATATTGAATTATAATCTTAAAATAATCATTTTAATCGTAAAATAATATTTACCAGTATCGGGTAAAAAGAAAACTCACTAACATAAATGTGAAAGTGAGTTTGTAACACTTGGTCTAGCAACTAATCCAAGCTCTTTGAAATTTGGCGTAAATTTAGCCCAAGATGGAGAGATGAGCATAAATTTTCATATCGCTATCCCAGAAAGTAATCCACGGTAAAAAAACATAAATTTTTGCACACAGTACTAAAAAATTCTACCAGACGGTGCTTAAAGCTTTTGTATATGTTTTAAAGCTAGAGAACTGAATTGATCTCTTTTAAATTTTTAAATAAAACAGAAAATAATATAAAATATTATGAAATTCAGCAAATTTAACAAGACTTTTAATTGTAACGAATTAAAACACGTAGGATATACTTTAAATTTAATATATTGTGTATAATATTTATTTAACGAGCAAGTATGATATTTCTATATAAAAAATAATTTTAAAGGCCACATCACAGTTACAGCGTCGCTAGAAAATATAGTAACATACGATGAAAAATGTGGTGGCTTATAAAATGAAAAATTATCAACAAATAGTATATATATAATACCTACTTCATTTCGGTTAATTAAAGATTAGTATAATTTATATTGACAACTGTGTTGTCAATAAAAAATTAAAAATATTACATCTCCTAACCTGTTGAAGCAAACCGAAATATTATGACTCATAACTCATGAGTCCTACTATAAAATTATAACTATTTTTTTTAAGGTTACTAGCAATTTACTATTAAATTTATTAACCGATCCAAATAAGCTAAAATGCTTGTGTTAGGAATGGGTTCACATCGGTAGTATAATGGTCGGTATTCGAATCCACGACCTCTCGATCGCAAGGCCGTCACCCTAACCATTCCGCTACCGCCACTTGTAGTATCAACTATAGTTGAACACCACACTATACTGTTCCATTGAGTTCAACACATACTTTACAGTATACCTTGTAATAGATCTTTTAAAACTAAATTTGGTTTTATCAGTCATAGTTGCGCAGATACGTCAAGGGGGACATCATCATCAACATAGTTGAAATAGCTCAATTTTCTTTCAATTATATATTGCACAGAATACAGAAGTTTCCATTTATTTGAACGAATTTATTCATTTTAAGAAACTGTTCATTTATTTTAGGCACAGGTACGCAAACATGTCTTTTCTAATACAAATATTTTGACTGGCCCGTTGGCGCAGTGGGTAGTGATCCTGCCTTCAGCTCCGCGGGTCGTGGGTTCGATTCCCGCCGAGGATCAACCTTTTTGTATAAATGAATTTGTTGGTCTTTAAGCCTGGGTGTATATTTGTATTTAAGTATGTATTTAAAAAATATGCAAGTATATTCACCAGTTGTCTGTCACCCATAACACAAGTATTAATTTATTTACTTCCGTGTGTGTAAGTGTCCCATATATTTATTTATTTATATATACATATATAAAATATACAAGTATTTTGTATTTTCCTTATAGTAAGTAGATATTTTATTACATAATACGAAAAATAGGATTAACTTATTGATTTATAACTAAAGTCTCAAATTGAGACCTTTAGAATAGGTAACTATAGTTCTAAACAAGCAATCTTCAAAAAAAATATAAGAAATATTTGTAAGAAGAGTTGTTATATCCGGATGTACTAGTAGAGGTGGTGTAACCGTATAATGTGTTTGGACGTACGGTAAGCAGGCGGGTAAGTGGAGGCGAAGGTGAAGCACATGGGGACACTTGTTGAGCCGCGTGGACATGCGCACACACGTTCACATGTTCACACGTGTTGTGCAAGTCCTGCTCTACGCGTTTGGTGAATTATGCACTAATACTGTTAATGTTTATCTTCTTCAAGCTCTATACTCTCTTATATTGTAGTAACAATTTATTTGAGTTAAATGACTATGTGCTGTGTTTTTTTGTTTTTTAATGCTCTTTACACGACAATTACGAAAAATGGCTAAACATAATTTTATGTTTCAGATAAAAATGCATTTAACAAGCAAATATACTTATAATTGAACCTCATTTCATGTTTAGGACAAAATGGTTTGCCTTTAATTTTAATTATACAAAATAAACGCTCATGAAATATATCCATCAACATTATAAATTGGATCGAATCAAGGAAGATTCGCGAGTCAGATTTGTGCAATTATACGAGTAGCGGAGAGTCATTAGGGCAATCAATCCGGAGCGAGGCTGCCCGGAAGGGAGCGCCTTATTATAATTCGCCTCTAATAACGTCGTTAACAACGCACATTAAAACAAAACAAACAGCGGAGAGGCGCGGGCGGGCGCCATCCTTCCTCGAATCCGTGTCATTAATTTACGTAATGCGTAGGTACGCGCTATCCCCAAATATTTAAGAAGCCTCCTCCGGGAGCGCCCGCTCCTCCACTATTCCTCCCGCGACCCCGCGCCCCCTCCCACGGCTCGCTTGCCGAGAATTATGGCGGCCGCCTTGTAATTATATTTTTTAATTTATCTTCCTTAGCGAATACAATGGAGGCGCCACCCCGCCACCAGAGCGCTTCCTTCTCATGCTGAATATTGTATCAGGCCGCTGAAAAAAGGAAAGAAAGCTTTAATTACAAGCGAGAGCGCGGCCGGCATTACGCGTTAAATATTTGATGTTGTCTCTTTCTGGTCCTCTCGTCGCACACTACTCGCCACTCGTCGCTCGCCCGCTGACCGTCGTCAATAATTAAAACACCTATCAAGCTATTCGTTTTTCACGGGCCATCATTATCTGCTACTAAAAATGGAAAAAGTTTAATAACTTATAATATATAGGTGAGTTTTGCCTAATTAGACTGGTATTAATTATAGCGTTGTTAACTGGATCCGTTTTTGTTATTTTATTGTCGTCTGAATTATTTACCTATTTGTATAATATACCTAGGTACTTGAATTACTTATTTCCATGAGTAAAGCCTCCATTCTGAATTAATTTTAAGCTGAAGTACCAAAAAGAGGTTATGTATATCAAAGGACATTTTAATTATCTAAATATTGAACGAAATTATAGAACCAGTGTTTTCTAGTACCAACCAACCCATAGGTAACTTTGTGAATGATAAAAACCTATGGGTATTTTATTCCATCGGAGTACTGTTAGACATAAGTTTCATAAGGATATCACTTACTTCTTTTTTATTAAATAAAGCAACTGATGAAGAATGTGCATGTGAATTTACTGTAATGCCAACATCTCTACCAAACTTATTAGTTTCGAATGTAGTCGGTCAGCTTACCAATATTTACAATAGCCGTACATATAATTTACTGGCTCTCCCAGAAAGAATTTAAATAAATAAATAAAATTAATTTATTGTTTCTCTTCACGAAATTATCAATGGTGCCATTCTTAAAGGTACAAATAGAAGTAGTGTGAGAGACCGATTCTGCACTAGGTGACCTGTGTTACAGACATGAACCAGGCTCCCACCCTCGAACATCACACGAGAAATACGCCAACAATGTAAAAGTGCACAAATGTATAAAATAAGGAACAAACTAAATATACTATATGAGTTATATGTGTCTTCATTTGTGTGTGTTGGTCCGAGCGTTGTGTGAGTGCCAGCAAGGATGGATGTGTGTACGTGTGTGTGAATAGGACTTTAATTTCTATTTAAAACTTATATTACTATGATAGGCATTGAAATCGTAAAATCATAGCCTTTACTATTTTTAGTACAATTTTTTAATAATTCTCTGTAATAATTTTGTTAAAGATATTCAACATTAATAGGAAATTCTCAAGAAACTTTGTTTTTAGTTTTTTTTTATATATACATATTTTGACCATTTTCGTAAAATATAAATATGTTGTCCTATTTGTTGCTTCGGTTTATAGTAATTTAAAAATTTAAGAAATACGCGTAATGATTTTAAATATCAATTACGTAGACAAGTTTATAGTGTTGCCTTCCCGGTTAGAACTCGCCACCCTTCGGTAAGAATCACACAGTTTTACGACTCAGCCAGTTAGCTTCATCTACTACCATACCGTTCATAGATTGACTGTAAATAATATAATCCTTCTTTATTTATTTTCAAAATGAAAAAAAAATCCTTGTCTGATGAGCTTGTAATTATTTGGACATTTTTATATCATTGCCATAACATGCTTTGTGAGTTCAGTTTAAACAAATGAAAGAATTTCTGAAATTACTTTTCGATGCTTTCAGTATGCGCTTCAAACAACATATACTTACAATATATAGATAGCTCCTACGTTGGTCTACTTATAGCTAACATACCCATTATTTGTTTTAATAAATTTACTTATTCAAAAATATGTTTAATAATATTTTATACATATATGCAACACCTACCGTATATTTTATTTTTGCGCTACTTTATGTAGTTTCGTTAAATTATTTCCCAGTGTCCTATTGAGCTGAAATTTTTCATACTGGTCCAATCCCGATTAAAATGAGTGTTTATGATAAGCATGACCTGCTGCTACTGCCAGCATTGGCTCCAGACGAGGGAACTGCTCAACGATTAACAATAGGGACATTATATTTTGTTTAAAAAAATTCATAGCGTTTTGATTTGACTTGTTTAATATTTTGATCAGTTATTTTTTTTTTAATACTTGATTATAAAGACTTCTTATAGAATGTAAGATTGTTCCTAAATCGTTGTATTATTTTGTTAACAGCAATAATATAATTCGGTCAATGCATGAAAATCAAATAAGAAAACAATATTCGAGCTCGTATAGCATCGTAAATAAATGAATGCCACTACTTTAAGATAGCCAGCAGCAGAGCTTACAAACTGATTTATTACTGAACAACACTTGCAAATTAAGGCGGATTCCGTGGCGCGGACACCCGCGCTGCCAGTACTTAGCGAGGAGACAAAGTATAAAGTATCCCCCATCCACCCACTGAAAAACGTCTCTAATATTCTTTTAGAAACGGTGGCATTTACGGGCTATATTTTATCCTGAATTTGCATACGCTCCTTTTTTTCTTTACCCGTCCTCTATTTTATGGGTGAGCATTTTTTTCATCCGAGGGTTAAGATACAAAAGGGTAAAGCGCAGAGCTTCGATAATTAAATTGCACCGCGGTGTGTGCGAATGGCACGGCCGTTATACAGCTATAGGATGTGCGAATAAGTTACAAGCTGTGAGAGCCGTATGGCTTTTTTAATATTATCATATATCCATAAGAAATGTTTAAATTTTACAGTATCAAAATAATAATGTAATGATTTAAAAATTATGTATTCCAGCAGACATTAGTATACATGACCGTTTTTATGTAAAAATAACTCGTATAAATAGTTAATTTTTTTACAAGTTAGATAACTTGTAAAAAAATTAACTATTTAAATATTTATGATAACAGTTAGTAGCCTAGATAGGCTACTGTTATCATTATTTAACATCACCTTATGTGACAAAATGGAAGTCCGTAAACTAGGAAGGAAGACTTCTTGTCGGTGTCTGTGCAGCATTGTATATTACTAGATCAATATATTTTTTTATGGGTTCACTGGCGATTACAACATAAAATATAAACACAATTAAAATTAAATTAATACATACATATATGCACAATCGTTTAAAAGCAAACTTATAATGCGTTAAGATGTCATTACAATCAACACAGTTTTATTAAATGATGCAGTTAAAAATTTAAAAAAAAATGACATTATAGGCCGGTACGTTGAATAAGTTAGAAGTCTAAGGAAATAATTTAGAAAAAAAATACAAATAAGCAGTAAATCTTTCTCCGAACTTTACCGCCCTGTGGTGTAGCCTGTAGGATGGCACAGATCTGTAGGCCTAACTAAAGATGAAATTTAGAAAATTAAATTGCAGTTATAGTTAAAATTGGGCCATCCAATAATTAATAGCTCCCTGCACCATGGAGATTATCGTCGTATAACGTATACATCACAAGACTAATGAAAATAAAATTCCTCCTCCTCCTTTAGTCGCGTGCTCACTGCTGAGCATCGTGATGGTCCCGATTCCTTTTCTTATGCATAAGCTGGCGCCACTTTTCCCGGTCAGCAGCACTATGTATAGCCACGCTTAGTCTGATGTCTAGGTGTTCAGACACCTGATCCGTCCATCTTTTTGGGCTCCGCCCCCTGGATCTTTTGCCGTCTACTTTCCCAGTGACCATAAGTTTCTCAAGATTATCGCTGGGTTTTCTAGCAATATGTCCAAAGTATTGGAGAATTCTTTGGAGACATAAGCTTGAGAGTCTCTGTTTCACCTTAAGCTCACTGAGAATGGAGACATTTGTTCTGAAGGCTGTCAAGGGGATGCGCAACATACGCCGCCAGCAAGACATTTCGAAAGCGTCAATTCGTTTTCTATCTGCAGCTTTAAGGGTCCAGGACTCAGCCCCATATAGAAAGATCGGGAAGACTAGGGTTCTTACAATGTAAATCTTGGTCTTCTTAAGTACATTACGATCTTTCCATATCTTGTGTAGCAGACTCATGGCGGATTTGGCCATGCCAATCCTGCGTCTGATTTCTGTTTCAGAACCTCCCTTGCTGGTAATGGTAGAGCCAAGATACACAAAACTGTTAACAGTTTCATACTGGCTCAGAGAGGTTCCTGCTTGCAGGATGCCGGATCTGTCTATTACCATGATCTTTGTTTTGGCCTGGTTGATCTTGAGCCCCAGTTCCAGACTGACCGTCTCCAAACGCTGTAAAATATCCGCCATTTCTTCATAAGAAGCACTTATTAATGTCGTGTCATCAGCATATCGCAAGTTCGAAATCCGCGTGCCAGCCACTGCTACACCACCATCCCATCCTTCTAGAGCTTTGTGCATTATGTATTCGCCGTAGATGTTAAAAAGGATAGTTGAAATGATGCAGCCCTGTCGCACGCCCTTTTCAAAACTAAAACCTGATGACCGTGCCGTACCAACTTCTACCGACCCACGACTAGATAGGTACAGGACCGTACGAGTTGTATCAGATGTGCAGGGACCCCCATCTCTTTAAGCACAGTCCATAGGTGTTCCCAACTCACACAGTCGAAAGCTTTCTGGTAGTCTATGAAACACAAAACAGCTGGGATGTTGAATTCGTAGCACTTCTCCACTAGTGACCGAACATCGAGAATTTGTTCTCTCGTGCCTTTCCCTTTAACAAATCCAGCCTGTTCCTGTGGGATTTGCCAGTCTAGATAGTATCGTAGTCTACTGTTGATGATATGAAGTAGAACCTTACTAGTGTGTGAAATTAAGGCAATGGTTCTGTAGTTTTCACACTTCTTAGTTGCACCTTTTTTGTAAACAGGCAGAATCACTGAGTGTGTCCAGTCCTCAGGCCATTGACAATTTGTCCAGATTGAGTTGCATAGATCCAGTAGCTTTGATATTCCGATCTCTCCTAGAGCTTTGAGCGTTTCAGCTGTGATCTTGTGTACACCGGCTGCTTTGTGTCGCTTGAGTCTTTGTATGGCTGCTACAACTTCACTGTTCAGGATTTTTGGCTCGAGTTCTTCTGTGTTAAACGCCAAATTCAAGTCTACGTCACGACTATCAATGGATCGATCTCGGCTATAAAGTTCACTGCAGTATTCTTTCCACCGTTCAGCTACTTTTGTGACCTCATTGATAGTCTTTCCGTCTCTGTCCTCTATAGCCCACAGGTGAGTTTTAAATTGCCGTGTTATTAGCCTCACTTTTTTAAAGAGATCTGCCGTTTGATATTTTTCGGCGTGTTGTTCTATTTCTGCACAGATGTTCGACAGATAGCGGTTTTTATCACGCCTGCAAAGTCTTTGTATGTGTCTGCTTAGCTCGCCGTATTCTTCCTTGCTTGTGGCCGAATCACGAGAGCTTTTCTAGCCTCAATGACATTCCAAGTCTCTTCACTAATCCAGCTTTTCTTGCAGCTTGTCGGCGCACGCTTCCGAGTTATGTCCTCCAAAGCTAACATTACGTGGGTCTTAAAACATGACCATTGTTGCTCTACGTTGTCTTTTACGGACTCGCTGCAGCTCTCGAAAGCAGTCTCAGTCATTTCTTTAAAGACTTCCGTTTCAGCCTTTACAAGTCTTACTGTCTTCCGCACGTTTGTTCTCGGCCCTCGCAGACGAAGGCGTACTTCCGCAACAAGTAATTGATGGTCACTGCCACAGTCAGCGCCCGGAAGTGTTTTAGCATTAATTATGCTCGATCGCCATCGATGGTCTATCGTGATGTAATCAATTTGATTACGGTACCTATCTCCGGGAGATTTCCAGGTGTATAGGCGACGCTTGTGGTGCTGAAAAAAGGAGTTGGTAATAGCGAGATTGTTAAAAATTAATTAATATAAATAAAATTAATTGTCAGTAAATATGTAATTCGGTTCTCTTTTTTATGTTTGACCTAGATATAACGATTTTTAGTTAACACTTTTAACTTACTATACTACTTGTTTTAAAAAAGCCATACCGTAACTTGGAATAAAAATCGATTAATAAGGACTTTACTTTAAAATGATTTAACATGAGATAAATTAAAATTACGGCGCCGACCTATGCATACTATTGTTTATAATTTATGCCTTATATAGCAATATCATTTTATAACCAACTTAGACACAGTAATGAATTGGGAAAGCCTGTTTAAAGTTTCTTGTTTAAAAATTAAGAATGAATTGCAATTAGAACTCAGCGGAAAATTATGTATTCTGTCAGTCGCGATAATAATTTAACTAACAAATTAGGAGAAATCTTACCCTGCTCTAAGTCTAATTACCATAATTGCTAATCAAATGTTGTAGGAGCCGCGTTGCCTTGCTCTAATTACGAATTCTAATTTCCTCCCTTGTTTCACAGGCCTTTTGAATTTGTAAATTATTGCTGTTGCTCCCGGCTATTAAATGAATTTCAATCTTAAGCGAGAAATTTTCTATGTAGCCTATTTTTAACAAAAATATTAAAATGATTTATAGGTAAATTATTTTTTTGGTTTGTTTCATATGAAATCTTTATCTGATATTTGTCTTAAAGTAACCCTTATCTACTCATTCACCCACATCACAAAGAGACCTTTTCTTAATTAAACCACTCCTTTCTATCCACGGCTTAAATACATAAAATTGATAGTATCGAATTAAATTACTGTCGTACGAAGTACAAAAGTAATAATAAAATTATTTTTCTATAATCCGCGGTGATGGTCATTCTATCATTATAGCAAAATAATTACTTTTGTATTATGGATCTCCGCAAAGTAACGCCTAATTCTATAAAGTCGTACGAAGTTTTAACTTTAGTACCTACGGATAATATTGGTCTAGATTAGCCCATTGACGTACTGGGTAGTGACCCTGCCTTTAGCTCCGCGGGCCGCGTGTTAGATTCTTGTCGAGCAATCTGTTGGTTTTTCGAGCCTGGGAGTATATTTGTATTCAAATATAGATAGGTCGCCCTTTACGACACCTCGGTAAGAAATGAGGGTGGTCTCTTCTACTCAGCCGGACACCACACGGCATATTATTAATAAAGAATATTTTGTGAAAATAAACTAGTCAGTATAATATAGTGTCTTGACATTCTGTATGTAATGGGAACCGAACTGACCTATAAGTGTACAGCTTTCCTGCAGCTTACTAACTACATAAGGCAAAAGAGCCACCTATCGTTTTAAAATCATTTTGTACCTGAATTATGTTATGATAAGAATATAAAATATAAGATAAGAATGTAAAAGCTATTTTGTTTGAACTTTCGCACAACGTACTGCAAAGGTCTTTGACAAACTTAATAACATTAAAAAGATTCAAAGGCAGTGTCGCGTGAGTTTTTAATACCCTCACAAGTCTACTTATATAGCACCGACTCCAATTAAAAGCCCGAGGTATAAAAGAGGAATAAAGGAAAATATGAGAAAACGGGGAAGCATACCAGTGTTTACGGAAACCTCGGGCAAATATTATCGCGAGACGAGCACGATCAAATATTCAGAGGACGCGCGGAGGCGGCGGGACGCAACCCTCTCTAACTTTCAAGCCCTTCCCTTTGCACGCCCTATACTAATTACGTTTAGAGTTCTTAAGCGAAATTACTTAGGCCCCTTGCCACCCGCGCCGCCTCGCGATCCCCTTCCGGAAATGAGGCGCGCTGGAAAAACAAGAGGAAAGCGTACTTACGTTCACTGTCTCTGTGCGTCCCAAATCCGGACAATCTCAAAAGATGTTGATGTAATGATTTTTTTTTTCATTTTCGCGAGCGTTCTGTTCATGAGCGGTTGCTAAGTGAAAAGCAATTAAAGCACGGGCGAGTGATCTCCGCCCGCCACCCTGCGCCCCCACGACGCCCCGTTCCATCTTGAGACTCACTCAATCAACAAAAAAGCAAAATTATGATAAATATAATTTTTCTCGGCTTGTATTTAAATCGTCACTATAAAACTTGTCACTTTCCACCTCTGCATCTATTAAAAAGGCGTGTTTACCCTTTTACAAATATTTATCGAATATGTGTAGTTATACTCCAGACATATGAATATTTCAATTGTCAGGCCCGCTTGTACGTCGTAATTGTAATTACTTTTTCTAATATAATAAATATATTTGAGTACACAGTTCACGAGTTCACACTCGAGGATTAAAATAAGTCCACTATATTATAATCATAGTCTTCATATTTACTTTGTACACCAAAGTAGCATACCTAATGATATATTGTGATACATATAAACGGTTTATTGTTATCATATTTTTGATGATTGGAAAAATACATTATATTAGTATTAGAAACATCAGACGATCGCCTTATTTAATATTTTGATCACCTTCTCTAAACACTTTAAAAAAATCTTTCTGTTTTACATGAGAAGAATGGAGGGCGAATGCAGCTATGCCAGACTCTTACCAGATAAAGCGTCATTAAACTAAAACAATTAATACCTAGCAATACTACCATCACATATATATTTTTTTAAAGGATAAAAGAGGAAAAACGGTCAGTAGCTCTGTACCCGCTAGCAACGGTGAGATCCGTCCAAATTTGTGTTTATAACTATAATACATACAAGTCCAAGTATAAAACAAGACATCAGTTTTGACTAAACTAAACCTAGGTTAAACACAAAGATATTATACTATAGGTATATGCAAACAGTAAAACATAGCAAGAGCTTCAAAAAGCGAAGACCAAACGCTTCCACTTCTTTCATGTGGTAAAGCTCACAATTTAATTTCCTAATTTGAAAATTGGTCTCAAAACAAGTAGAAAAAGCCTCACGAATTTCATTATCCAATCGGAAGAGACCGCCAACGTGAACATTTGAGTATTCGTCATAGATTCAACGACGTCGTATAATTTCCTGTGTAACTTTAATGACTTTGATGGTACTAGGGATTTTTTCCATTAAACATAAGCCATAATTTATGTATAGCTTTAGACGCATTTTTTTAAAAGAGCACAACATACCTGACTGTTATTTACCATTTCTTGTACAGTATTGTACGTAATGAATAGTTCATCTTTGTTTTCCATATCCAACAGTTTCCGTTCATCATTTGATATTACCTGAAAACGTTTAGCTATCATCGTGGAGACGAATTAGGTCTTACCTACCTACCTAATTAAGACGTAATTCGACTTATTCGTCTAGTCAACTCTAATTGTTATAAAAACTCCCCTGAAACCCTGCCGGGTTTACACCGTTTGGAAAACTGACTAGATCTCTTAAGCCAAATTTCTGCCTCTGGTTGATAAAATCTTGTAAAGGTGCGCGTTGCTGGTGACGAACTGCAATTATCAGATATTGTGCTTTCATGGAATTCGTAAGAATTCTCAGAACACGTAGCAACAAATGGAAAGCGCTGTACCTAATTAGAATGGCACTGCAGAATCAAATTAGGAATTATGATGACTAAAGCGTTTCCAGATTTCAATGACTAACGTCGGGGCAACCTCGTACCGGATAAGTAGTTTAGAACCCCGTTAAGGTAAATTGGTAACCTCACAAATATCTCAAGGAATCGGGTTTTACGCAACACAAGACTGTATGCCATGCTTTTGTAGGCTAATTGTCACTGATTATTGTCATATGACTAAAAGTAGATGCGGTAAATCCAATGGCATTGGTACTTTGTATGTTCCCTGCTTTGGCTATTCAATTTTTATTACAGTTCACAAATATATTGACAGTTATTTTTCTTTTCATTTTCAATTTGTAAAAAGCAACCGTTACATTAGTTTTCACTTGATCGCATATGAATTAATTTAACTTGAAATGTTCCGATAACTTGATATTTCGTAAATTCAGTTCAATGCTCCCTTATAACACAAAATTGTATTATCGCAAAAATCTCAACTAAACCTGGAAAAGGAACAATTTAGATATTCAAATGATTGACATCTCGCCGGGCGGTCAACCGCTATTCGGCGCGCCGTTTTGCAAATTTTTCCGTTTCGCCCCTCTTCACGCAAGCTTCCGCAAACCATTGTTAGCCAAATCTGACCGCGATCAAATTGATTGTGATAAAAAAATATTTAAATTATTTAACGTTTTTATAATTATTTCTAACGGTCTCTTTGGGAATTTCCGTTGAGAACAACAATCTTATATAGTTTATATCAATCACATCTTCGGACTTATTTTGGTTGAGTGATTTCATTGTACCAAATAGATATTTTAATTCCATACAGTAAATTTAGGGACAAATAAGAGACTACGTATAAAAATAAATATTAGGTAGATATTTGAAAGGTCACACTGATACATAACATATAGGTATAGATGGCACAAATGCAAGTTTAGAAACATCTATTTTTAACATTCGAAAACTACAGGGGTGTTCAAATTATCATAAATAAATACGTATTTCGAGTTGAATATAAAATTGATATCTTCAAAAAAGATTTACCTGTACTGTATACGTCTAATTAGTTTTCTTATTACCGCGTTGTTTATTTTGTCAGAAGTATAATAATAGCAAAATATTAAAATATTGATATTGATGTCAGCTTCTATAGATATATACAGACAAATAATAACACCACATATAATTCAGATATACTTTGAAGGGATTAGGAAGCGTTTATAATTAAAGCTCCCAGGCGGCTTGACTTTTTCGAGACTTTCATATTTCCATCAAGTTTTACAAACATTTATCAAATTATACACTTAAAACTTCCTCATGAATTATCTCTATTTAAAGATAAAAACTGCATAAAATTCCGTTCAGTAGTTTGTGAAATTATCGCGGACAAAATATCTATAATACTATATATGCTGGACAAATACAAACACAGTCCTTCCGTCGTTAAGGTACGTAAGCAATTTAATATTTGTATTATGGATGACAGACAAAGAACCTACAAGTTGTTTATAGAAAATGTTAAATTGAATCCGCGACGCACAGAGCTAAAGGCAGAGTCACTGCCATCTGCGCCTACGGGTCAGTCAGAATGACAGTAAACAGACGCGGCATGGGAGTTTGGTTTAATATGTTTTTATTATAGAGTTATTATACTACAGTAGGAAAGCCAGCCTAAAGTAAATTACAGTATATCTATCTGTCTCTCCTTTTTATGTGTGAATAGAAAAAGATAAGTATATGAGTTTCATCTTCCCTCTTATCATTTATTGGGACACTTTCACTTATAAGTCTATGTCTCCGCTACTTTAGAATAATAAGTCTATGGTTTTTATACATATTCAAAACACTGTTCAAAAGAGGCTAACACACAAACTACTATACTGTTGAGGATTACGTAGACGATAAGCTACTCTTGATCTAATGAATAAAACTCTTCGATCTGTACAAGACAGTAATTACTAAATTTAACTAGGAATAATAATTATATTTTGAAAAGGTCAACCAGTTTCTTGCCGGCTCTTCTCGGTAGGAACAGCTTTCCAAACCAACAGTAGAATTGACGATTCAAAGCACTTGTTTAGGTACTCGAATCAATAATATTTTGAAATTGAATTTGAAATATTTTTTAATTTTAACAATAATCTTTGTTTGTTTCTTCATTGCATTAATTAATGTAAAAATGATAAAAAAAACAACATAATGTGCAATTCTGGAATCGGAATCCTTTTACATCTTTCTTCTTTCACTCTTTTGCTAAACATTCTAAATTTAATTTATAAACTAATGTACAGTGAAATATGGATTTCAATACACAATAATTTCCCAACAAAGTAGTAGCATGCGCTAATCGCAAAGGTGGCTAAAGATGTCAAGCTCGCGTGCGGTACTTGTGCCACCCCACCGAAACATCATTGTCGCTCCCCACTTACCAAAAAAACTCAGATTGTTTACCTCACTTTTACCTTTTTTAAACTTCTGTTTAGCTTTTTTATACGTATTTTGGTCGCGGCGCATGCAGCCACCGCTTTTATACTGATGTCATTTAAGCGTTATGCTTCCTTTTGTATACGAAGTTTCACATTTTTAATGTTTAACTTTGTGCTAATCGGCAGATTTATCGAGCCCACAATCTAAATTTGTATCTTATTATTTATTATTTGTTGCCAATTATATTGCCGTTAATCTTTTTTGTGGATGTATGAATTTACCTTACTTCGCCAAGTTTTACTTTATTCTTAAGGTTTTGTTGTAAGTGAAATGAAATTTCTTGTCGCAGGTAAAATTAAAACAAAATCTTTTGTTTAGTTTCTTTATTCTTAAAAAAGTTGATATTTCGTTTACAAAAAGTTTAGTATACTAAATAAATGCAATTAATTTAAAGATCCATTGTTATTAAACCGAATTTTTTGGGTAAAAAATGTATATTTTTTACTTATTAATTAAACAGTAACCGGAATGAAAATATATTATTTTTCTTAACTCTAAATTTTTTTAAAATTTATATTTACATTTATTTACTTTCTTCTCTTAAATAACAAATGAAATAAATGTATGAATAATAGTATGAAACTGTCAAATAAATGGTAATTTTACTTCCAAATAAATGAACTGAAATACATATTGTAACAAAATTGGTAAATAATAATGTTTATGTTACGAAATATTCTTAATGCACCACATATATGAAAGCAGTAAGGGCGGCGAGTTTCCTCATAAATTACTATTGATAGATAGTAAGTATTCATTGTACTTTTTCTCTTGCGCTTGTTGTAGCTTTTGCAGTTTTTTAACCATACCCTTGCTTAGTTCTTTGCCTTCGTGGTCGTGTGTTGGTAGGCCCTAGGATAAAAAATGAATTCATAAATAAAATAGAGTAAAAAAATAATTAAAAAGTAAAAAATTAAGTTAAATATTAGTATTATTATGGTGATCGATACATAAAAAAAGATGGCACAAAACACCACACTTTTTTTTACAATAATATTAATATTTTTCTTAATTTTTCAGTAGACCTTTATCAATAAATTAATAAGGCTGCTATTACTGTATTGCGTTTGCAATGACAAAATTCAAAGAAGAAAAACTGTTAGTAGTAACTCTTACTTAGTAATATTTGGTAAGAAATAGAACCTAAAAAAGTAATAATACAATTATGGAATTAAATAATGGAATTTTGCTATAATCCGCGATGAAGTAAAATAGAAAATATATATAATGCTAAATGTAGAGTGGAAAATCCATTTTCATACCAGATACATGCAGTATTCGTAAAAACACATGCACAAACCTCCACCACCGCCACAACAATACACAAACACTGCATACGTTCACTATCGCAAGTTGCCGGGCGAAACGATTGTTGAGTTTGTGATAATATGAGTGAAAATAATAATTTTATTATTATTATGTATTTTTTTGTATTATGGACCTCCGCAAAGTAACGCATAATTCGATAAATAAAACTTACTTTATCATCAAATTTCGAGTATTTTTCGCTTTCGCGCTTGAACATCTCCATTGGTGGAATTTTCTTTTGCTCTTCTTTAGCCCGCTGAGCTTCTAACAGCTCTTGTTTCTTTCTCTGTTTTTCAGCTTCTTGTCTTTTCTTCTCTTCTCTTTCTTTCATTAACTCTTCTTTGCTCACGAGCTTCACTACAGTCCGATCTAAGAATACATTAAAGTTTATTATTATTGGCTCGAATTAATCGATTTTACGATTTTTCTATTCTTTTTGGAGGCGCAATATGCCAGTGAGAGGTTAACTAACATATTTAAAGTTTCTAAGTTAATACTAGTTATTTATTTTTTATAACTTAAATTGACTGGCCTGTTGGCGCAGTGGGTAGTGACCCTACCTTCAGCTCCGCGGGTCGCGGGTACGATGCCCGCCGAGGGCTAACATTTTCTATAAATTAATTTGTTGGTCTTTGAGTCTGGGTGTAATTAAAAAGTATGTATTTAAAAATATATAAGTATATATTCACCAGTTGTCTGTCTACGATAACACAAGTAGTAAGTTTACTTTGGGGACAGACGACCGTGCGTGTAAGTGTCCCATATATATAAAAAAAACTAATAAATAAAATTAATATGCATCGCAAAACGCAGTGTAGCCAGAAACTCCATTAGGTGGACAGGCAACCGCAAAAACGTTGCGCCGAAACGCCGGATTCGGCACAAGATAGAATCAAATCAAATTAAAATAAGCTCTTACAAGCACTTTTTAATCGTCAAGAATCAATATGATTAATGAAGCTACAACTGGTTCGGAATGTTGCTTTTACCGAGAAGAACCAGAAAGAAACTCGGAAAATTTTACATAATCAAACCGCAGTCCTGTATGAAGCTGAAAAGATTTTCAAATCCAGGCTTTTTTATCATTCAAATAATCTTCAATTTTGTAATATGCTTTACACATAATCTCTTATACTTAACTTAAACCTTTCTGTAGACTAAGTCTAGTATGGATTGTGGAATTTTATTTTAGAAGCGAATACCGAGACCATCTAATGAGTTGCTAACTCTGCTAAGTCGCGACACAGGTATCATAAGCTTTTCGTGACCTCTCGTATGTCTATGATATTCATCGAATTTGACTACATATGGATATTTTTGCGTACGAATAGAATATTACTATATATATATTGTGATGCTACAGTAAGTATATTCTTTGAACTTTTCGCGAAGGGACTCACGTTGCTTCATATTATAGATGGCGCAGAAGTCATTTGAAGTGACCTGTTTCCAACTTTGGATGTTTATCTAATGGGAAAGAAAGATAAAATACGTTGAGGTTACCGGCTTTGTCCTCAAGTCGCACGCCGAGGTCAGGCAGTACTTGGTCCCGAAGCACGTCACACAGCGTTAACACATCTTTAGCAGCCGTGGTCCGCGCCGCTTCGCGAACTTGCTCTCTGAACGTACTGAGCGCTTCTAAATACGGCATCACTGCTTCTTCTGTCTGTGACGGAATATATATAACAAATTATTTATCTATTAAAACTAAAAAATAGTAAGCCAACAGAGTACAGAGTATCACTACATATTATAAAACAAAGTCCCTATATCCCTATGTACACATAAAACTTTAAAACTACGCAACAGATTTTGATGCGGTTTTTTTTAATAGATAGAGTGATTCCAGAGGAAGGTTTGTACGTATAATAACATTCAATACGGAGTAGAGAAATACTGTAATTTTTGAGGTTTCTGTAAATAATTACATTTTTTACCGCTTACATTGCAAACGCAGGCTAAACTCTACGAGATTTATCAAAATAATGTACTAAGTATTTGTACATCTTGAAAAGGTCTACAGAAAAGTCGGCGATGGTATATGTCTATCTCTTATGGATAACCCACTATAGCATTTTTTGTCATTTACTTTTTACGAAAAATAATGCCATATTTTTGAAGCAATTTTTATACAATACAGCATTAATCCTTATCCAATTAAGTACCTTAAATAAATAGTTGATTTAATATAGATCAATATGGCCGTTTACAGCATGTAATTTAAGTGAACATTTTCGGAGATATTACAGATTTAAAATGCCGTGAGGACGCCGCGCTTCGCCCTATAACACTTCGACTTTAGCAGCTATGTCCCTCTTTCAAGAGTTTGTTTAAAGACATTCTGTAATTAATTGTAAAAATAAAATACATAGGGAAAATGTAAAAGTAAATAAGTAATAATGTACTATATGAATTTAGATATTCCAAAGATAGCAAGAAATCTTCTTGGTATAGGGAAAGGAAATTGTTTTTCTCCAAATTTAACGCGTGCGGGCCACGGGCAGTAATGAATAAATCAAAACTACTCGATCGATTTTAATCATTTTTTTTACACTGACTGACATGGGATATATATTTTATACCCGTGCGAAGCAGGGGCAGGCCGCTAGTACAATATAACATTGAAATTTTAAACATTTCTTCAATCTTAGTATTACTACCCATCTCACTTATAGGCTAACTCATCATGAAATGAAATTAAAAACAGTGCTTAAAAAAAAGTAGCCAGCCAGGCGCTAGCCTTATTTCATAACAAAAAAAAATCTCACTCACGCCGACACTGGCAGCGTCGCCAACGGGGAAGCCGATAAGTCCTCGTGGGCCCTCCACCGCGCCGAGCACGTGCAGCACGTCGGTCACGTACCGCGCCGCCGACACCAGCAGCGGCGCGCTGCGGACTGCCGCGTGCCTCAGGTACACGTGGCAGGCGCCCGCGAGCTCGCGCAGCGCATCTAGCACGCTGCGAGTGTCTATGTTATCTGGAACAGGGTTACGGTTTAAGAAAATTTTATTCCCATAAGAATTTACATTCACTTAAATGAGAACTTAAAACTAAAACTTAACTAAGTAAAATTTTTTGTAGGAGCGTGCTAAACAAAAAAAAATAACATAACATAATACAAAATATCACAAATAAACATTACTAAGAAAAAAAAAAGATAATAAATTTGTGGGTGAGAACAAAACAAAACGTATGATATGCTTTGCTAGCGATTTAAAGTCCCTAGATGTGGCTTTATCGTACTAATATAACTTCAGCTCTTCGCTGTTTGGGGGTTTTCCTATGTTATCTGAAACAGGGTTTGCCTATGTTATCTGGAACAGGGTTTGCCTATGTTATCTAAAACAGGGTTTGCCTATGTTATCTGGAACAGGGTTCGCCTATGTTATCTGGAACAGGGTTTGCCTATGTTATCTGGAACAGGGTTTGCCTATGTTATCTGGAACAGGGTTTGCCTATGTTATCTGGAACAGGGTTTGCCTATGTTATCTGGAACAGGGTTTGCCTATGTTATCTGGAACAGAGTTTCCCAAATTATGGCTCTTTACTCACTGGTGTATCGCGAAAATTGTGTGGGCCCTGTATGTAGAACTACACACAACCCGACCGACCCAACGGCCGAGTGTAAGCAGTTAACGAAATTGTTGTCGGTCAGTAACTATCCATGAATGTTTGATGAAGCTATGAAAGTCCTCCTTCCTTTTACTGACAATATTTTTTACCTGATTTTCTAATATTTATTTATTTCGTATTACTTACAAAAATTTGTGTAACGAACTTTTTACAAGATGGTACTAAAAAGAAAGTTATAATTTGGCTGTTGAAGTGGGAGAACATCTGACTAAGAAACTTGTGTTTAGATTATCATTAATTCTGCAGACTTGTTTGTTTTGTTAGGCAATATAGATGTTCTGGATTACCACAATATGAAAGAAAAATATTGCTTGCAAAAAATAACATTGAGCTTACTTGAGTAAGATATCAATTAGTAATTTTATAATGTCTTTTATGTATTTTTAATAACAATAAGTCAAGTAGATATATTAAGAAATAAAGAATAACCAGAAAAAAATACAATAAATGTTAAGAATTGATTTATAAAATTACAATAATTATTGTATATTATTTATATTTGATTTATTGTTATATATAGTATGTATGTATGTATATATATATATATATATATATATATATATATATATATATACATACATATATATATATATATATATACTAGCGGCCTGCCCCTGCTTCGCACGGGTATAAAATATATATCCCATGTCAGTCAGTGTAAAAAAAATGATTAAAATCGATCCAGTTGTTTTGATTTATTTATTACTGCCCGTGGCCGTAGCGTTAAATTTGGTGGAAAACAATTTCCTTTCCCTATACCAAGAAGATTTCCTGCTATCTTTGGAATATCTAAATTCATATAGTACATTATTACTTATTTACTTTTATATTTTACCTTTGTATTTTATTTTTACAATTAATTACAGAATGTCTTTAAACAAACTCTTGAAAGAGCGACATCGCTGCTAAAGTCGAAGTGTTATAGGGCGAAGCGCGGCCTCCTCACGGCATTTTAAATCTGTAATATCTCCGAAAATGTTCACTTAAATTACATGCTGTAAACGGCTATATTGATCTATATTAAATCAACAATTTATTTAAGGTACTCAATTGGATAAGGATTAATGCTGTATTGTATAAGAATCGCTTCAAAAATAAGGCATCATTTTTCGTAAAAAGTAAATGACAAAAACTGCTATTGTGGGTTATCCATAAGAGATATACATATACTATCGCGGACTTTTCTGTAGACCTTTTCATGGTGTACAAATACTTAGTACATCATTTTGATAAATCTCGTAGGGTTTAGACGGGTTGGCCGACGGGTTGGCCGACGGGTTGGTCGACGGGTTGGCCGACGGGTTGGCCGACGGGTTGGCCGACGGGTTTGCCGACGGGTTGGCCGACGGGTTGGTCGACGGGTTGGCCGACGGGTTGGCCGACGGGTTGGTCGACGGGTTGGCCGACGGGTTGGTCGACGGGTTGGCCGCCGGGTTGGTCGACGGGTTGGTCGACGGGTTGGTCGACGGGTTGGTCGACGGGTTGGTCGATGGGTTCGTCAACCGGTTGGTCGACGGGTTCGTCGACCGGTTGGTCGACCGGTTGGTCGACGGGTTGGTCGACGGGTTGGTCGACGGGTTGGTCGACGGGTTGGTCGACGGGTTGGTCGATGGCTTGGTCGACCGGTTGGTCGATGGGTTCGTCGACCGGTTGGTCGACCGGTTGGTCGACGGGTTGGTCGACGGGTTGGTCGACCGGTTGGTCGACGGGCTGGTCGACGGGCTGGTCGACCGGCTGGTCGACGGGCTGGTCGACCGGCTGGTCGACGGGCTGGTCGACGGGCTGGTCGACGGGTTGGTCGACGGGCTGGTCGACGGGTTGGTCGACGGGTTGGTCGACGGCTTGGTCGACGGGTTGGTCGACGGCTTGGTCGACGGGTTGGTCGACGGGTTGGTCGACGGGTTGGTCGACGGGTTGGTCGACGGGTTGGTCGACCGGTTGGTCGACGGGCTGGTCGACGGGCTGGTCGACGGGCTGGTCGACGGGTGGTCGACGGGCTGGTCGACGGGTTGGTCGACGGGCTGGTCGACGGGCTGGTCGACGGGCTGGTCGACGGGCTGGTCGACGGGCTGGTCGACGGGCTGGTCGACGGGCTGGTCGACGGGCTGGTCGACGGGCTGGTCGACGGGCTGGTCGACGGGCTGGTCGACGGGTTGGTCGACGGGTTGGTCGACGGGTTGGTCGACGGGTTGGTCGATTGATTGGTCGATTGGTTGGTCGATTGGTTGATCGATTGATTGATCGTACTTCGTATTGAATGTTATTATACGTACAAACCTTCCTCTGGAATCACTCTATCTATGAAAAAAAACCGCATCAAAATCGGTTGCGTAGTTTTAAAGTTTTATGCGTACATACGGAAATATGGACTTTGTTTTATAATATGTAGTGATATTTAGACAATGCCTTTTTTTTTTCAAGTCACTGATTCAAGTCGATAGGTTCTAAAGATTTTACTTCTAAGAACTAACTCATCATCCTTCTGCCCTGTTCCCACTCTAAGTGGGGATAACGGCGACGGCAACGGCAACGGTATGTTTTAAACATGCCACGTGATTTGGCTAGGTATTTACGACCGGCCGCCTCCCTGACGTCAACTTACCTTAGTCATATTTTACGGCACTTGGGTAAGAAATGAGGGTGGTCTATTCTACTCAGCCGAATAACGATGTATTTCAGTTCTTGTTATGTTACTAACTAACGAAGTACGAACGACGGGTTGGTCGACGGGTTGGTCGACGTGTTGGTCGACCAACCCGTCGATCGGTTGGTCGACGGGTTGGTCGACGGGTTGGTCGACGGGTTGGTCGACTGGTTGGCCGACGGGTTGGCCGACGGGTTGGCCGACGGGTTGGCCGACGGGTTGGCCGACGGGTTGGTCGACGGGTTGGTCGATGGCTTGGTCGACGGGATGGTCGACGGGTTGGTCGACGGGTTGGTCGACGGGTAGGTCGATGGGTTGGTCGATGGGTTGGTCGATGGGTTGGTCGATGGGTTGGTCGACGGGTTGGTCGACTTTGTTTTATAATATGTAGTGATATATGTTTACACATTCATTAGAACAATAACAAGAATTTTTCTTATTATCATTTTTGATACTAATTAATATAATGTTTATTTACCACACAAGGCAGCATGAACTTGTTCCTTAACAGCGCTGAGTTTAGATGACAGCTGTTGCTCCTCAAGCCCCCAGCTACCGCCGCAGCCTTCATCGTAGCCGCTGCGTATCGCGTCTTTTACCGTTAAAAAGAACTCCTATAAAATAAGAAACTTCAATGTTTATTTCATCATGTATTAAAAACTTAGAAATAAAACGATAGGTGATGTATATAATAGACAAAATAGGAACCGAAATAACCTTGCGGCTCCGGCTTTGCGTTTGCAAAAGTACGTAAGTCGTTTGTGGGTCTGGGCATAAGATTCTATAATAAAATTCCGCAATCAATTTTATCTTAGCCATTACAGCAGTTTAAAAACACTGTTGAAAAGAGGCTGTTACAGAAGGCCTACTATATTGTTGAGGATTAATCAGAAGATAAGAATATGTGGATATAGCTACACTTCGACCCTGTACATTATAGTAACGACTACATGTAACTAGTAATAAAAGAGTAACTGCCGAGTTTCTTGCTGGCTCTTCTTAGTAGAAACAGCTTTCGGAACCAGCAATAGAGTTGACTATTCAAAAGCACTTGTATACATTCATTTGAATAAAGAATATTTAGATATAGTTGTAATTTTTATAATTAGCAAAAATAATATTTTAGTTTGGCTATTATAACTGATACTTTATTTAGGAAACCGCTGGTTTTCGCTCGAAATTTAATGTAGTGAATCGGCTGTTTGTTACTTTTGAAGTTTCAATCATAGATAACAGAACTAGCCGAGAACTCAGCGTAAATTTAATAAGAAATTTGTGAGAAAAATCAATAAAATTGCAAATAAATCAGAATTAATAGTTTATGTATTTAGTATCAATTTAAAAAATTCGACAGACACAACCAGTGGAATCAAGAGAGAAATAGGCTTTTTCATTTGAGCTACCTTAAAAAAACAATACACAATACAATATAAATTATCATACAAGATTTTATAGGCTACGATTGAATGGAGGTTCAAATTTGGTTGAAATTTTAAAATTCGAATCTTAATTTAAAAAAAAAATTTAAATACTCAACATTAAACATTTTTTCAGTCTGTATTGCCATATCCATAGTGTTATCAGAATAATCTAGAGTATCTTTCCAGCTGTGCAGAAGGAAGGCGATACGCAGTTGTCTCGCAGTATGTCGCTTCAACGCATCCGCTATTGTGACGAAGTTCTTTAGAGATTTTGACATTTTGCACCCAGAGATAGTAAGGTGGCCTGTATGAAGAAAGTAGTTCACCCAGCCTGCTTTGTCAAAATGTGCCTGTTTAAACATAATAACGAATTATACTTAAAACACCGATTATCTTATTGTCTACATTGTTGATGATTCATAATTTATTACATTAAAATTACTATGAAAGGAGAATGACGCCTGAACTAGGTATCCCTGTATTTCAGGTCGCCGGAGACTTCCCCCCTTACAAAATATAATAGACCAAGTTATACTATACTATAATACACTATAATACCAATAATATAGTTAGCAGTAAGTAGTAAATTACAGTAAATAACAGGAATCTTGCCAATTTATAAGTGACATGCTTGATATGCTTATAGACAGTGCTTAATATTAGTGTCTCACCTCACTTTGAGCTAATTCATTGTCATGATGTGGAAATTTGAGATCAACACCGCCAGTATGTATGTCTAGATTTGATCCGCAGACGTCAGAGGCCATCGCTGAGCATTCTATGTGCCAGCCGGGCCTACCTGCGCCCCAAGGTGACTCCCATGAAGGCTCACCAGCTTTACTGCGTTTCCATAGAGCAAAGTCATTTGGTGATCGTTTTTCACCTATATCATCACTGAGATCACCTATAAAAATATTCCATTGAATTAAAAAAAAAAATTAAACAACATTGTACAATATGTAAAAGCATTACATTGCCTATTTGTTATTTACATCTTTAAAGCAAATTGTAGTCATCATCCTCCTGCCCTTATCCCACTCTAAGTGGGGTCGGCACAACATGTTATAAACATGCTGTCACATGATTTGGCTGCGATTGTACGACCGGCCGCCTGCCTGACGTCAACTTACCTTAGTCGTATTTTACGACACCTCGGTAAGAAATGAGGTTGGTCGATTCTACTCAGCCGGATACCACACGGCGGGTCGACTTACCTTAGTCGCCTATTACGACACCTCAGTAAGAAATGAGGGTGGTACTATTTCCTCTCACAGTATTAACACTTTTTCTATATTGACTGGTCCAATGGCACAGTGAGTGACCCCTGTCTTTAGCCCCGCGAGTCGCCAGTTCGATCCCGTCAGGGGCCAATATTTTCTATAAATGAATTTGTTTGTCTTCGAGTCTGGGTTTATATTTGTATTTAAGTATGTATTTAAAAATTATATAAGTACATATACACCAGGTTTCTGTCACCCATAACACAAGTATTTAGTAACTTACTTTGGGGGTGGATGGCCTTGTGTGTAAGTGTCCCATATATTGATTAATTTTATTTATTAATATATTGTATCTAAAATATAAATAGTTCTACTAAACCTATCAATATAACTGCTACTTCTACTACAACTACTACTATAATGAACTGACCTTCTCCTTCTTGTAATGACTTTGTGTCTCCATATGCTTCAGGCACCAATCTTGCATAATGATGTTTATCCTTCATGTCAAAGTCACTAACACTGAAGTATACTGAATTATTTGATTCATATGCCAAACCATTGTCTATTATCTTCTGTATGAAGGATATTATTCTTGGAATATATTCACTTACTCTTGTGAGGACATTCGGGGGTAAAACCTAAAACAGTACTTAAGGAATTGGCAATGTCGCTTTTTTCTTGTATACATGTTATATTTATTAATTTCTTTTTTGATACAAATTTACATATAAATGTTACCCATGACTACTATTACTACTAATATAAATTTTATTTACAATTAAAGAACTTATCAACAATATAATTTTAAATATACAATACAGTACTACAAAAATATGAAACATTTTATAACTCTAAACTCAAAATTTCTCTGCCAAAATAAGTGTCATAAGTTTAATAATCATGTTTAATAAATTTATAAAAATACAAAAAATGTAACAAAAGCATTTTTTTCTGAACCTGCACATTTACCCCACAACATTATTCTTTGAGACACAATTAAACAGTATGATATTATCAAATTTTTTATAAAACTTATGTGCCTGATCTATATTTATAATTGATTTTTAATGCACAAATAAGGATATAGGTTTTCATTCAAAATATAAAGACTTACATTTAGTGCCTTCATATCATTATGAAACTCATTTTCCCAATATCTAGGTAGTGTAGTAAAGATTGCATTATCTGTAATTGTTGCTCCATATTTTTTGTCTAACCATTCTGATATTGGATCTTTTGCTGACTTTAACATTTCAGACTTTGCCTTTTGGATTTTTTCACTATCATTGTTTTTTACAGCTGATTTAAGCACTTTTACTGCTGATGCAACACTAAAAAATTGTAGCAATGAATGTTAAGTTATAATTAATATAATAATTTTACCTGTTTAATCTTTTTATGAAAGAAATGACAAACCAGTTTTTAATCTCAAATGGACATAAATATAGAAATTAATATATTTAATTACAATAATTACACATTTACCTGTCTAACATTTTTTGCATGCTATTTTTTTTATCTACATCTGTAGTACTTTTAACTACACTTTCATAGAAATCCACAACAGTTGTTGCATCATCAATTATTCCAGCAAGATCTTTAGGTTCGTTTATATATTTTTCATATAAATAATTTTGTCTTGCTCTTTTTATAATCTTGTCGTCTATGTCAGTTATATTCATAACATATAATATATCATAACCAAAATAGTTTGACATAACCCTTCTTAAAATATCGAATGAAATGTATGACCTAAAAGAAAATATAACATAAGATATTAACATATAGCAATAAGTTAAGTGCCATACTTCATTAATTATATGATTTAATATTTGTGCAAAGAATGAGTGCAATAGTTCTTCAAAGTAATGTAAGTGATAAAATCTGCAAGCACAAGTCTTTTCAAACATATTAGGTATATTCTAATGCCCAAGAATGGCTTATCAATAAATACAGAACAATTTCTAAATAGAAATTATGTGTCTCTACCACATTACGGGTCAGTTGAAGATATGTGAGTCATCGCGGTATCAAAGCCTGCAAATCTAGTATAAAATCTTCCTTGCAATCATGTCATAGAGCTGTGATGGCCTAGCGGTGCGACCGTGTGAATCTCTAGAGACGATCATGGGTTCAAACCCGGGCAGACACCAATGAGTTTTTCTATTAAAACTTATGTGTCTAATTGATAATTGCAATTTATCACACGCTTTTCGGTGAAGGAAAACATCGTGAGGAAACCTGCATATCTCTAGAGAATTCTGGAGATATGTGTAACCTACCAATCCGCATTGGAGCAGCGTGGTAGGTCTTAGCTCCAATCCTTCTCTCTTATAACGGAGAGAAGAGGGCTATTCCCAGCAGTGGGATAATAACAGGCCGCTACTTTACTTTTTTTTTAATCATGTCATACTATACACTTTTAGTTTTTCACACCCGTTTTAGCTACAAGAATAATCTTAGCATTTCTAATAGATAGACGAATTATTGAGACTATGTTATAATTCATATGTGGTTCTTATATCCATGTGCCACATCATCTTATGATATTTGTGGTAATAAATAATTGAACTGTAATTTTCTATGAATAGCAACACATGACTTGTTAAATTAATGATTTATATCTTCTGTTACAAGAGAAAAAATATATCTTTATAAAAAGTAATCACCTCGCGTGACCCATGTGGGAAGCATCATAAACAGTGGGACCGCAACTGTACCAATTGACACGATTGCCATTGGAACATATAAACTCTTCTTTTTGACGCGTGAGACTGTTGTATAGTTTAAGAACAGGCCGCTGGTATCCCGATGAAGGCGGTGACCAACTTGGTTGAGATCTTTTATTGGACATCCTGTGTATTTCTTAAAGATAACCTTAACTTCTGATGATCATAGGAATCCTAAATAGAATGTACGAAATTATTTTTTATTATAAAACTATATTCTATTTATAAGGTTAACTTTAGTCAGAAATTTCTTGTACATTAAAATATTACTAAATCATGATAGCTAAAATAAACGATAACCACATATTCAAAACTTGAAAACCATAAGCATAGATTATTATCTATAAAATAGATGGTTGAGATTCATACATTGGCGCGAGCCTATTTTCGGTGGTATGGGGGGGTGCAGAGTAGCACTATAGCTACTTACATTCTCATTCATAAAAAACTATCTGCCTCTCACCCATTTCATTCATAAAAACGGATTTAGTCTCAGCTCTGACTCTTTCTCACATATGGAGTAGTAATATATATAACGTATGACGTAAAATCGTAGTAAAATTAGTGATGTACTTGGTGCGCTAAAACCGTAACTAGTGATGTCAAAGTTTTATCGATTCGCATTTTACTCTTACCGATTATTTGGATAACCGGTTTTCCTGTAACATATTAATAATGATTTTTAGATTTTAATAAAACAAAATATTTAAGGAAATTCTTTAATAGACTTTTACTGTAATAAAAAAATTTATATTCAACAGCCGTTTTACATTTCTATGTGCATGCTTCTTAAAAAAAAAAGTTTTTTCCTAAATACGCTAAAAGTGCAACTTCAAAAATGATTACTATTTTTAAATAGGAAACAGAATCGGCGATCATGTATCTTGAAAATATAGGAATTGTAATTTAAATTATTATATATTATTATTAAATATAATTAATTATAAGTATTCACTCGAAAACAAATTTACAAGATTAGTATTTGAAACAATAGATGCTTTCGTTTTTACCGTTTTAGTATTTAGGAAAAAACATTATACTTAAAAGGAGTATACTTGATGGTAAATTATAAATATTAGTCTTTTTTAGATATATTGGTAGTAGTTTTATAGAATATTAGTGGTTTTTATCTCTAAGTATAATATTTTCCATCAAACCAGTTAACACTTCGGATTTATACATATAAAGTAAGAATTAAATTGTGAAATTTTGCCATAATTAATGTGCCAATTGATACCAAGCTTTTCGATGAAAGAAAACATCATGAGGAACTATACTCCATGGGTTAAGTATTTAACTAAATGTAAACATGTCAAAACAGGTAGTTTATAGTAGGCATTATCTGCCTACTATAAAGTACCTTTTTTATTACAACACATTATACTAACATTTAATATAATTTTTAATTCTTTTAAAGAATTTAAAATTATTGATAGTATTCGCACCACTTTATTATGGCGTGATTGCTATCAATAATTTTTACAAACTTTGAAACAATAAATAAGAATTATAAAATTTTTAAAGAAAACGATGGATAATATTAAATACACTAAATTACTACACATTTAAGTATCACAGAGTGAAGCTCGTAGAATATTGATATTATGTTGCGTTGGTTAATCTAATTACCATTTTAGGTAGTTTACTTGGCTAATTTGTATCTGCTGAATTTTATTAAATTATATATTGCTGTTTTGCTATACTAAAGGTATAAATATTTAATTTTAGAAAATACCAATCAATTTATGAAAATTACATTTATAAATATTAGAGATATTCTTTTGACAACTGCAGTTGAATCCCAATTTTTTCATTTGTTAATAATATTATTGTTATGACATATTTGTCACTCCTGAATCACATGGTTTTGTTTGTTTACATCTTGTTATGTTTCTATACTTATGGAGTATATATAGTAAAATAATAAAAATTTTGAATCAATTTTTAAATGTTAATAATAGTAATATTAGTTTGTTACTTTTGCCTCATGTATCATAGTTCTATAACTTTACTTGCGATAAAATTTTCCATTTCCATTATCGTTTTCCAAGTATCTGCAGTACTGTGAATTCTCCTTAATTGATACACCGTTGTCTAACTCGCATTATGATTACGATTATGCAAAAAACTTTTAACAAATCATATTTATGATTAATGCAAGTTAACCAGGAATTATAGTTTTTTAAGTTATATACATTTTTGACTAATTAACACTTTACATGCCATATAATGCCATTCCAAAGATATAAGTTTTTGTGATGGATAATATAATTTTAACTAGATCAAATCTTTCAGTTTTATTAGACAATAGCGTAATTATAAAAATTTCACAATTTAAATAATCCTGTTTTGAAAATATATTACTCCCAGGATTGCTCAGGTTTTTAGTTTTGCTACACAAGTAAAAACACGTGTTTTGAATAGGAATAATAGGTGTTAATGTTAAAATACACAATTTTTAGCAGCAATACAGGCAGAACTCATATTTCATTATAAGCCCGTCGTTTAAGCAAACTAACAATTAAACTAGCAACTAAGCAATTGTTATTCATTTTCCTCAGTAATGAAAATTTTAAACCCATTCATCTCAAAATATAAGTTTTTGAGTTGTACCGCTATTGCTGCACATGACCGATATATCAATATACTGAACCGGTAATATGATATGGCTTGGGTCTGGAAAATATTTCTGATGGAATACAAGGTACTATAACTATCAAACAATAATATTAACCAATCATGTTTTAAACAATGAAACCAAATTATGATCCGTTCTAGTGTGCTAGAGCCCCCTTATCCACGGATTTGAGAAAAAATTCATTGGGTCCTAGTTAAGAAGTTTCAAACTTCATAATGTTTGTCAATTATACTAATATGAATACTATTTTGAAGACACAACCTTCTCTTGAGTCTCTAGCATTGAAGCGGACTTTTACAGCCTTATTCCAAAATTCCGAATGGTTCAGGCGGCAAAATAAATTGTTAGTGAATAAAAGCATTCGCGCTGTGAAAATGTTATTACTAATGTCAATAAATGAGGCTAAATAATTATGATTCGACTGAAGCTCTTCATATATGTTCATCTGCATCATCGGGCTCGTGGACACTTCCCGGCGGAAGAGTTTGCAGCATATTTACCCTGTAATAAATAAGTTATTCTTTAATAATGTATAGATAGAACATTAGTTTGCAAAGGTAGTCTTACAGACAATCTTGGCATTGATATCCTCTGAGTAGAATAGACCACCCTCATTTCTTACCGAGGTGTCGCGAAAACCGATTAAGGTAAGTTGACGTCGGGCAGGCGACCGGTCGTAAGATACCAAATCATGTGATAACATGTTTAAAACATGTTGTGCCTACCCCATATAGAGTGGGATAAGGGTAGGAGAATGATGCATTGTCAAATAACAGAGATTTTAAATTTTAAAAATATATTTTTAGCTTCTACTGGTCTTAAATAGTGTCTGGAAAATATTTTTTTCGTGTCTATAACTTTGTCTACAGTTATATTTTAAGTATAGAATAGAGACTATAATTATAAATTTTGTTTTTTTAATAATAAAATATAAGGGGTATCTGTGACAATCTTTGTGTTATGTTAAATATCTTTGATTTTGTACTGTTAGCAGTACCAGGCTAAAAATATTATGCTTTCCAAATACTGTATTGTATGTGACAAAGTTCCAATGATCATCACTAATATGTCTTTTAAGCTATTCTTATATCACACACTTTTTTGCATCACTATAATAGAGGAAAAATTGTACCAAACATTTTTTGTTATATCTCAAACGGATTAGGCAGTTAGCCCATTAGACATATAAGCTTCAGTTTTAATAGAAAGTGAAATGGACAGACTGACATACTTTACATCAAATATTTACTTGCCTTCATCTAGTCAAATCAATTGACCTAATCATGTGCTTCATCCCATAAAGCATCAACAGCATATAGCCCTTAGACGTCATCCCAATGAGTACTCTCTTTGGCTATGACCAGGTTCATCTGAAAATTATTGCAAATACATTTTAATAAATATGGAACAAGCTATGGATAGCTCAGCGGTGAGGCCGTTCGACTCTGTAAAGACGATCATGGGTTTATACCCCGCGCAGGCACATGTCTAATTGACAATTGCAATTTATGACACGCTTTTCGGTGAAGGAAAATATGGTAAGGAAATCCGCATACTTCTAGCGAATTCTAGGGATATGCGTAACCTACCAATCCGCATTGGAGCAACGCGATGGTAGGTCTTTGCTACAATACTTCTCTCCAAAAAACGGATAGAAGAAGCTTATGGTTCCCACTGCTGGGGTGGATAACAGGCCGTTACTTTAAACATACACATGCCAATTTTTGTGTTTACAAACAAAAATGATTTATATTTGAAACATTTTAACTCACTTGAAGAATATCAGCCATTGTATCAGATATTAATGAATTCATTGCAACAACAGTAGCAGTGCCTTGACCAGACACAGTTACTCAGACAAAAAATCTAGTTGAAATGTGCATAACTAAATGGGATAGTATGTTAAAGTATCTTGAACAAATAACTTTCTGTTAAATAATTAAAGTATGTCTGTAATCCATATTGTCTGTCGCAGAAAGAATAAAAACTATTCAGAAATAACCACCTAAAACATAGAATATAACTGATATTGCGTATGACATATGATATACAACACTTCAATAAAGCATACACAATAAATATTACTATTAAAGGAAAAGTTTTATTTTTATTATTTTAGTTTTATTTTTACTTATATTTTAAAATTAAAAAATAAAACTTCCCAATATTATTACAGTTCAATAAAAACACTAAGGATATACTATAATGCTATATGCTTCGAGGTCCCTGCTTTAATAAATGTATATATAAATTGAAAAACGCTAGCTTAAATTGTACTATATATTATAGAAAAAGAATATAGCACGAAAAATACTATATTTTTATCGCTAATTGCAATTGTCGTGCTTTTTTTAATTAACTGTGAATGGAACGCACCCGCAGCCCTGCATAGGGAATGTAGGAACGAAACTCATTCATGTATTTACGGGGCTTAGTTAGTTAGTAGCTCTAACTCCGTGTCATTATCCAGCGAAAAGTAATAAAAAATAATCATGGAAAAATAAATAATGATTGAAAATAGATGTGTCCTATTTTTTTTCCTGAATTTCCTAAAAGTACTATATTTTTTTGATTTAAAAAGAAAAATAGTATTTTTCTTCAAAAAAAAGGTGGCAACCCTAATCGCGCCCTTTTTGATTAAATAGGGGCAACACTGTGCCGTTATTGTTTTCGGTGGGGACTGGAGTGGGGAGTCTTCCATTTGATAAAACGTTTCAGTGACATTCAGTCCTTGTTCGTCATTCAAGAGAAGTGCATCTCGGAACGGGAATTGTGGTATTCCTATTATATCGTGTTATTGTATATAGTGTGCGTTAACAAGAAATTTATGGAATTGTCTAATTTTAATTAAAAACCATTTGTTGGTTTATATATTTTTGCGTAAGTAAAAAGTGATTACAGTTATATATTACGTATAACGAACGTTTCAGGTGAGTCAGTACGTTTCAATTTTCTTCGTATTAAATAGTGCAAAAGTATAGTTTATTTGTTATTAAGTTTTGGATAACTACTCACATTTTATCCGAGAATATTTGTTGAAATTCAAACATTTGAGTTGTTGAGTTTGTGATAGTGAATGTATATAGTGCTTGTGTATGGTGGTGGCGGTGGTGGAGGTTTGTGCATGTGTTTTTTACGAATCCTGCATGTATCAGGTATGATAACCAATTGTCCACTCTACATTTAGCATTATATACATTTTCTATTTTACTTCATCGCCGATTATAGCAAAATAATTTTATTATTACTTTTGCATAATTACTCTGTTTTAATCATAGCTTAGGTAAATATAGATTATAGTATAGTAAATATACATTAGCTTCAAAAGCGCGCTACTTTGTAAGACGTTTTATTAACGGGCTAGCCATTATAAAGGTGTCGTACTGATTTCTGAAATTGCGCAGTTTTGGTAATTCGTACGTCATTAATTTTTACAATTTTTTTTGTAATGGTTATGTGTTGCGGTTGGCAAAGAGCCGGTATTTGGCACCTGCAATACATGTAAAACCTTGATTCTTTTCCCAGTCGCTTTTGGCTACTGATGTTTGAGTGCACGCTTACATCTGTGGCTAAAATTACGGGAATCTAACTTAGCTTCATAAATTCAGACTTCACTTGAGTATTAGTTACCTCAAATGCATTTTCTCAAATTACAGAGGTCCTGGTGGTTGATGCTACTGTTCGGCCTGGCGCTGTTCGAGCGCTCGAGGCGACGGCGGAGCGACAGCAGCTGCGGCATAGCCGGACGGGCCGGCCTGGGGTGAGGGGTGGCGGCACGTCTCCCTTGGCAGCAGCGAGGCCAGACCAGCGTAGCTCGTGGAGTCACGAGGCCAGCTGTCGGACTGCCCTCCTGTAAAATTAATCCATTAATTTCATTCAATCCATTAATTTTTACATTTTTTTTTGTAATGGTAATGTGTTGCGGTTGGCAAAGAGCCGGTATTTGGCACCTGCAATACATGTAAAACCTTAATTCTTTTCCCAGTCGCTTTTGGCTACTGATGTTTGAGTGCACGCTTACATCTGTGGCTGAAATTACGGGAATCTAACTTAGCTTCATAAATTCAGACTTCACTTGAGTATTAGTTACCTCAAATGCATTTTCTCAAATTACAGAGGTCCTGGTGGTTGACGCTACTGTTCGGCCTGGCGCTGTTCGAGCGCTCGAGGCGACGGCGGAGCGACAGCAGCTGCGGCATAGCCGGACGGGCCGGCCTGGGGTGAGGGGCGGCGCCACGTCTCCATTGGCAGCAGCGAGGCCAGACCAGCGTAGCTCGTGGAGTCACGAGGCCAGCTGTCGGACTGCCCTCCTGTAAAATTAATCCATTAATTTCATTCAATCCATTAATTTTTACATTTTTTTTTTGTAATGGTAATGTGTTGCGGTTGGCAAAGAGCCGGTATTTGGCACCTGCAATACATGTAAAACCTTAATTCTTTTCCCAGTCGCTTTTGGCTACTGATGTTTGAGTGCACGCTTACATCTGTGGCTGAAATTACGGGAATCTAACTTAGCTTCATAAATTCAGACTTCACTTGAGTATTAGTTACCTCAAATGCATTTTCTCAAATTACAGAGGTCCTGGTGGTTGACGCTACTGTTCGGCCTGGCGCTGTTCGAGCGCTCGAGGCGACGGCGGAGCGACAGCAGCTGCGGCATAGCCGGACGGGCCGGCCTGGGGTGAGGGGCGGTGGCACGTCTCCATTGGCAGCAGCGAGGCCAGACCAGCGTAGCTCGTGGAGTCACGAGGCCAGCTGTCGGACTGCCCTCCTGTAAAATTAATCCATTAATTTCATTCAATCCATTAATTTTTACATTTTTTTTTGTAATGGTAATGTGTTGCGGTTGGCAAAGAGCCGGTATTTGGCACCTGCAATACATGTAAAACCTTAATTCTTTTCCCAGTCGCTTTTGGCTACTGATGTTTGAGTGCACGCTTACATCTGTGGCTGAAATTACGGGAATCTAACTTAGCTTCATAAATTCAGACTTCACTTGAGTATTAGTTACCTCAAATGCATTTTCTCAAATTACAGAGGTCCTGGTGGTTGACGCTACTGTTCGGCCTGGCGCTGTTCGAGCGCTCGAGGCGACGGCGGAGCGACAGCAGCTGCGGCATAGCCGGACGGGCCGGCCTGGGGTGAGGGGCGGCGGCACGTCTCCATTGGCAGCAGCGAGGCCAGACCAGCGTAGCTCGTGGAGTCACGAGGCCAGCTGTCGGACTGCCCTCCTGTAAAATTAATCCATTAATTTCATTCAATCCATTAATTTTTACATTTTTTTTTTGTAATGGTAATGTGTTGCGGTTGGCAAAGAGCCGGTATTTGGCACCTGCAATACATGTAAAACCCTCATTCTTTTCCCAGTCGCTTTTGGCTACTGATGTTTGAGTGCACGCTTACATCTGTGGCTGAAATCACGGGAATCTAACTTAGCTTCATAAATTCAGACTTCACTTGAGTATTAGTTACCTCAAATGCATTTTCTCAAATTACAGAGGTCCTGGTGGTTGACGCTACTGTTCGGCCTGGCGCTGTTCGAGCGCTCGAGGCGACGGCGGAGCGACAGCAGCTGCGGCATAGCCGGACGGGCCGGCCTGGGGTGAGGGGCGGCGGCACGTCTCCATTGGCAGCAGCGAGGCCAGACCAGCGTAGCTCGTGGAGTCACGAGGCCAGCTGTCGGACTGCCCTCCTGTAAAATTAATCCATTAATTTCATTCAATCCATTAATTTTTACATTTTTTTTTTGTAATGGTAATGTGTTGCGGTTGGCAAAGAGCCGGTATTTGGCACCTGCAATACATGTAAAACCTTAATTCTTTTCCCAGTCGCTTTTGGCTACTGATGTTTGAGTGCACGCTTACATCTGTGGCTGAAATCACGGGAATCTAACTTAGCTTCATAAATTCAGACTTCACTTGAGTATTAGTTACCTCAAATGCATTTTCTCAAATTACAGAGGTCCTGGTGGTTGACGCTACTGTTCGGCCTGGCGCTGTTCGAGCGCTCGAGGCGACGGCGGAGCGACAGCAGCTGCGGCATAGCCGGACGGGCCGGCCTGGGGTGAGGGGCGGCGGCACGTCTCCATTGGCAGCAGCGAGGCCAGACCAGCGTAGCTCGTGGAGTCACGAGGCCAGCTGTCGGACTGCCCTCCTGTAAAATTAATCCATTAATTTCATTCAATCCATTAATTTTTACATTTTTTTTTTGTAATGGTAATGTGTTGCGGTTGGCAAAGAGCCGGTATTTGGCACCTGCAATACATGTAAAACCTTAATTCTTTTCCCAGTCGCTTTTGGCTACTGATGTTTGAGTGCACGCTTACATCTGTGGCTGAAATTACGGGAATCTAACTTAGCTTCATAAATTCAGACTTCATTTGAGTATTAGTTACCTCAAATGCATTTTCTCAAATTACAGAGGTCCTGGTGGTTGACGCTACTGTTCGGCCTGGCGCTGTTCGAGCGCTCGAGGCGACGGCGGAGCGACAGCAGCTGCGGCATAGCCGGACGGGCCGGCCTGGGGTGAGGGGCGGTGGCACGTCTCCATTGGCAGCAGCGAGGCCAGACCAGCGTAGCTCGTGGAGTCACGAGGCCAGCTGTCGGACTGCCCTCCTGAAAAATTAATCCATTAATTTCTTTCAATCCATTAATTTTTACATTTTTTTTTTGTAATGGTAATGTGTTGCGGTTGGCAAAGAGCCGGTATTTGGCACCTGCAATACATGTAAAACCTTAATTCTTTTCCCAGTCGCTTTTGGCTACTGATGTTTGAGTGCACGCTTACATCTGTGGCTGAAATTACGGGAATCTAACTTAGCTTCATAAATTCAGACTTCACTTGAGTATTAGTTACCTCAAATGCATTTTCTCAAATTACAGAGGTCCTGGTGGTTGACGCTACTGTTCGGCCTGGCGCTGTTCGAGCGCTCGAGGCGACGGCGGAGCGACAGCAGCTGCGGCATAGCCGGACGGGCTGGCCTGGGGTGAGGGGCGGCGGCACGTCTCCATTGGCAGCAGCGAGGCCAGACCAGCGTAGCTCGTGGAGTCACGAGGCCAGCTGTCGGACTGCCCTCCTGTAAAATTAATCCATTAATTTCATTCAATCCATTAATTTTTACATTTTTTTTTTGTAATGGTAATGTGTTGCGGTTGGCAAAGAGCCGGTATTTGGCACCTGCAATACATGTAAAACCCTCATTCTTTTCCCAGTCGCTTTTGGCTACTGATGTTTGAGTGCACGCTTACATCTGTGGCTGAAATCACGGGAATCTAACTTAGCTTCATAAATTCAGACTTCACTTGAGTATTAGTTACCTCAAATGCATTTTCTCAAATTACAGAGGTCCTGGTGGTTGACGCTACTGTTCGGCCTGGCGCTGTTCGAGCGCTCGAGGCGACGGCGGAGCGACAGCAGCTGCGGCATAGCCGGACGGGCCGGCCTGGGGTGAGGGGCGGCGGCACGTCTCCATTGGCAGCAGCGAGGCCAGACCAGCGTAGCTCGTGGAGTCACGAGGCCAGCTGTCGGACTGCCCTCCTGTAAAATTAATCCATTAATTTCATTCAATCCATTAATTTTTACATTTTTTTTTTGTAATGGTAATGTGTTGCGGTTGGCAAAGAGCCGGTATTTGGCACCTGCAATACATGTAAAACCTTAATTCTTTTCCCAGTCGCTTTTGGCTACTGATGTTTGAGTGCACGCTTACATCTGTGGCTGAAATTACGGGAATCTAACTTAGCTTCATAAATTCAGACTTCACTTGAGTATTAGTTACCTTCCTTTAGTTGCACTTAGTCTAATGCTATTCCATCTCTGAAAATAATTTTAAAAAATTTAAAAAATTAAAAATTGTTACTATTCAAATAGAACCTCTTATGAACAAGGTTGTATTTGAATCTATATGAATAGTTGTTCTATAATATAAAAAAAATGTTGTGTTTCATTATGCATTGATTTGTTAAGAAAGAGTAAATGGGTTCACTTTTAGAAAAATTGCTTTTTATTATTGCATAAATATGAAGGAGAAATATTGTTTGTTATTTAATTTCTGTTAGATATAAACAGTTGCACATTATAAGTGATTTATAAATTACATAAATATTTACTTTCAGTTTTATAGTAACAGTCTTTTAATATTGCTGTTATTCTTTCATTCATTACACATACTATTATATCTTTTATTAGCACTGCAAATGTCAAGATATCTCAAATCATAACTATAAATAACATCATGTGACAATCATATTAAAATAAAAAATTACTCTTAATCTTGGATCTGAGGATTCTTGAATCTGCAATTAATCAATCAATCGTTTAATCAATCGTAAATTTAAATTTTGCTTTTGCTTTTTAATTAAAAATCAACAATAGTGTTATATAAAGCAATATACCCTATATTGCTTTATACAGAATAAACTTGCTCTCTTTTGCTATTTACTCCCTTTTCATCGGAGTCTCATTATAAAAGACTTGACAATCATTTTTAAAGTTCTAATATAATACAATGAAGTATACAACTTCAATTAAAAAATACTTCTATTATTCATAACTAAGATGATCAATTAGAACAACTTCTAAAAAACTTTCACTTTAATGTTCCATTATTAATCATTTATTGCACTACAAGACACTAGAAGCTATATAAAATCGCAAGACATAATATAATAATGAATATACCTATTCATCAATCGAAATTAATGTACATATCATAATTTTTATATAACGATAACTAAGTCAAATATGAAATAAAAATTATACTGCATGTTAAAGGTTTTAGGCTATCCATGCAAGGT
This sequence comes from Morpho helenor, assembly GCA_029227775.1. Taxonomy (NCBI): domain Eukaryota; kingdom Metazoa; phylum Arthropoda; class Insecta; order Lepidoptera; family Nymphalidae; genus Morpho; species Morpho helenor. Next base: position 11,814,515 of record JARGCU010000028.1, on the reverse strand, counting down.
TAGGTTATTATATTTAGATGTGAGAATGTAAATTTTAAGAAAGCTCTTACTATTATTGAGATGCACAAAATTCATTAAAACTCAACACTTACATTTATATAATGATTAAGTAAATCCTCTTCTTATTGTTTTATAACTGCACGTTTCTTCGTTGTTATATTTCTCATTTTAAGAAATATCTCAACAGCTACTGGTGAAATAAGACTTGATACATTTAATTTGCTTCTAGTGATATTTGTTTCAAGAATTTTGCTAACTAAATTAAAACAAAATTATACATTTTAGTAAAAATTAAAGTACTAGAACTTTACAACGGGAAATTTAAAAATTTAATACACCGCCCATTCATTAATAAAATCAACTTGTTGTCTTGTTATATGATAGACAGTCAAAATGAGAATGAGTGCGTAAAAATATGTATGGAGGAGTGGAGCGAGATGCAGCTGAGACTATTTTCATACGATTCATTCATAAATACGTATATGTGCAAGAGGGATGCGAGATAACATGTGTTGGCGCCTGTAGTAAAACCGCCCTGAACCATAAGATTTAACCACAGACAAAAAACAAACAAAAACAAATAGTTTTGACAAATAGCTTATAGAAGTACCAAAGACTACAGTCTAGCTCTACATATAGAAAAGCAGCACTGAACATAGACTGTAAACTAAATATGCTATTTATTAATGCCCGTAAATCGAAGCATTTGAGAACATTAAGATTTTCAACTTCGGTAGATCTGTAAAAGGTTTTGCTTAAACTATATAGATCTATAAAAACTAGGCACCGTATCGGAACTAATATCTACTTAATAAAGTAACTACTGTGAAGATAAAGATCAAATTGATTTTGTATAGTACACATTGGTACACATGCTCTACACATAATAAAGTTAAATCATATTGTCTTATGGTCAAACTCAATGGTTGCTTAGCGTATCAAATATATGCTAAACAAGTCGTTGCTTGGGAATCGTTTATTACGTCATATTTTTTGTTACTGCATATCAATGATCTTGAAATCAATAAATCTTTAGATATGGAGATCAAAGAACAGTGACGGAGAGATATTTACATACCAATATGATCTACAAGTCTATGACTGACATTGACTGACCCGTAGGCGCAGTGGGTAGTGACCCTGCCTTCAGCTCCCCGGGTCGGATGTTCAAGTCCCTCCGAGGGCCAACATATTCTATAAACAATTTGTTGGTTCCTCGAACCTGAGTACATATTTGTATTTAAGTATGTATTTAAAATTAAATTTATGTATATATTTACCAGTTTTCTTTAACCCATAACACAAGTAATAAGTTATTTACTTTACGACCGGATGACCGTGTATGTGTGTCCAATATATTTATTATTACTTATGTTCACCTTACTTGAGTTTTCTTAAATATAACAATGCCCTTTATACAGCACAGATTTCAAATATCCCTTTGTTTCAACTAAATATTCATACAGATATTTAAAAATATTACCTAACAAACATATTTCAGAATCATCAAATTTATATTTAAATATTCAAAATTTTAATTAAATAATAATTCTGAAATACCAATTTAAAGGACTGATAAAGTGCCTCATATATTTTATTTTAAGCCGACAATAGTACAATATGACCTTTTCAAACGCTTTAAATTGATCTCGACCTTCTAAAACCAACCGTCATAGGCTTTATTTTGTAAGCGTTAAACATTTTTTATTAGATGATAATTTTTTTATTGTATCATTTGTATGTATGCGTATACAGAACTCAATAAACTATCTACACAGTACACAGTGCTTGTAATTGTATAATGTATATTATGCTATATGCACAATTATCTAGTATGTATAGTATAACTTTAAAATAGATATCTTGCATCACGCTCAGTATTACTTTATTTTCCGTTTAAGTAAAAGAGATAGAAAATGTAAGATCGACCACTAAAATACACATTTTCCTCGAAATACCAATATTGTATTCTAGTTCTTATTAAAATAATATTAGAAACTATATTAAATTATACCATAGTATTATAGTCATATTTGTGGCTGCCGAATACACAGGTGGTGTTTGCTATATTTTAATATTATGTATATACATTATATAGGTATGTTTGTAACATAAATAAACGCGTTTGTACACTGAACTACTTTGTATAGTTTTACTACGTTCTCATCTATTATCTTATTTTTTGACTACTTTACCAATTTTAAACAAGTGAAATGGCTATCTGTGCTTGCAAATGCTTAAATGTAACATTAGAAAGTGAAAAATTACAAGAAATTTTCGACTTCGGAAAACTGGAAATATCTTTGACGGAACAAAGAGATACTTTTTTCAGTGAGGTACGGTCGGTTAACGTGATTTAACCTTGAATTATGATGTGCTTTAGTTTTTAATGTAGAATTTATATACAAATTAAGTACATACACAAACATATTCAGAGGTTCATCATCCAATCATACAGTAAAGTAGGTAACATTCAATAAGCATCTTAGACAGCTTAAAGTTTTATAACTAATATGAAGTATGTTTCGGTGTACACAGTTAATAATCATTTTTGCCATTATAGTATAAAAACTTCAAGAGTTCGTAACTATATACGCGAAGTGGTTAAACCGATACCTACTATTCTGTATACAAAATTCTGTTAGTGAAGTTGCTAATAATCAATTAACTGGTACTGTTAAGCTATTTTACCTCATTAAATCTTATCTTGTAAACATAATACATGTGTTTTGTCAAGAAAAATAGTATATTCAGACCAAAATGATCTAATGACCAAGATACTCACTGATATATATCCAAGATTTTGGAGCTATTCTATTATATTGGATAGTAATATAGTAGTAGCATTTTATAAACAGAAATCAATGGTTAACACATTCAATGTACAGTTAATATTTGTCTAACAATACTTACACACTCCTATTTTTCTATGTTTAATTAGGTAATGAAAATTGCTACTTCACTTTTAATTTGCTGTATAAAGAATAGAAGAATAAATTGACCTTTATACATGTAATGTTCTTTATATATGAAGAGAATTGTGTTCTCATTTTTTTCATTTATTAACAGTTAAAATTATAAATTCTTCACAATTTCTAAATATGTTCTTAATATACTATTCTATAAATATCTTAGTAACAATCAACCTCTTTAAATTTGAGTAATCTGAATTAATCACTACTAAAAATTGATCCATCATCATTAGCATAAATAATTCGTTTTGTCCAATGATAATTGAATTACTTAAGAATTCCTTTTACATTAAGTAAAAAGTAGCTTTAGCTATATTATGAGCAATGAAATTGTACAAAAGTAATAATTTTGCTATAATCTGCGATGAAGTAAAATAGAAAATATATATAATGCTAAATGTAGAGTTGACAATCCATTTTCATACCTGATACATGGAGGGTTCGTAAAAACACATGCACAAACCTCCACCTACGCCAACACAATACAAGCACTACACACATTCACTATCACAAACTCAACAATTGTTTCCCCCGGCAACCAAAGTATCATTGGGAGATAGACTCCATGACAAAATTGCAAAAGCACTATTGTCCACTCTACATTTAGCATTATATATATTTTCTATTTTACTTAGTAAACAAAAGTAATTTTATTATTACTTTTGTGTTATGGATATCCGCAAAGTAACACCTAATTCTATATATTCTATAAATTATTGGATTTAATTTGATTAAAAACTAGCTGTGATAGTGGCTTTGCCCGCAAGTATCATCGGGAGATAGACTCATCTCCTTTTGTATTATGGATCATTAAATTAAATTGATTAAATTGTATTTGAACAGGATTATTAGTATATATTCATAATTAGTATTATTTAATATTTAGGGTTATAAATTATTTTATTATTATTATTAATAATGTATTTATTCATAATATTTTAGAAACTATTATCATGCTCTGCTAACACATTGAAAGTTAACATAGTGCAACCAGCGCTCATAGGACATCGTGTTATGGACCACTTCAGATTGGAATCATGTCTGGCCTGTGGCCTTACTACCCATGCTATATCAAACGAAAGAAGTATTGTACTGATTCCAAAGTCAATTCAAGTAAGTTAATATACCACTGTAGCGATATCTGAAATGAATTTAGCTCAAAACATTAAAAAAACTTGTAATAAAGATACCATCTTTATCAAAGCTAATTGATAAAAAATATAAGTAATCATTATGTATGTATATTGATTAAAATAAACTTATTGCAAATACTATTCAGTAATTAAATATTATAAAACATGTTATAAAAATATAATATGTCCATATATTGTTTTACAAATTATGGTAAACAATTATTTATTATAGAATGTAAAAGACAATATAAAATTGACAAAACAAGATGATTTTTCTTAATGGCATTGTTCATTACACTTTAATTACTGTTTTTTTTTTAAACTTTAAATTATCATATAAGTTATTAATTTTAAATGCGTTAAGGAATATGCCATCCTTCATAGTACAAGTTACCAAATATAAGGATAGGTATATTTTCATTCTAGAGATTTACCATTTGATAGCTACTGCATGGAATATATTTTAGCTATTTAATGGCTGCAGCAATAAAAATATAATAAATAGTTTCACTAATATATTTATGTAATTTAACAGACTAAAATGGAACACATAAGTAATCTGAAAAAATCTGAAAGTTTCTCACCTGTATTCAACTTGTTAGTACCAGAAATAATAAACGATGTAGAGATGAAAGAAAATGTAGATACAACTAATCAATTAGTCATCGATAAAAATGGCTGTTCACCATCATATCAAATGATTGGATTACTGAAAGAACAGCTGAAACAAACGTTACAGTCACATTTAGCGGCCATAGAAGTAGCAGTCAGTCAGTTTAGAGATCAAAAATATGCTGAGTATGAAGCTTATAGAGCAAGAGCACAGAGGGATCACAAAATTTTATCTAGGTAAATATCTAATTAAATACTCATCTCGACTCATCGACTGGCCCGTTGGCGCAGTGGGTAGTGACCCTGCCTTCAGCTTCGTGGGTCGCGGGTTCGATTCCCGCCGAGGGCCAACATATTCTATAAATGAATTTTTTGGTTTTTGAAGCTGTGAAGTGAAGCTATTTGGATAAAGTAAAGGTCTGTACCATCCCACTGCTGGGCATAGGCCTCCTCTCTGTGTTTGGAGAGAAGGATTAAGCCAGAGGAAAAAGCGACAGTCGTAACAAGCTGTGATAGTCCAGCAGAGACACTATGGGACTCTTTTAGGCTATTTGTATATTATAATTTCCACCAAATCTTAGTTTTTTACATCATTTTTACAGCCATATCACTTCACATTTTCAAATCTGTTATTATATCCGCAATTAATCCTACAGCATCTTTGCCGGCGAAGACGAGGTCCTAGGTTTCTGACGTCGGTCGGCCGTGGCTTCTCGCCATACTCCCGACGCTATAATATCTAATCGTCAATCGTCATACTATTAGCCCTCCACTACACCTCGCCCTAAGCCGTGGTCCGGCCTTACAGGAGGCACCCTTAGGTAGACGTTCCCCGACGCTAGTAGTAGTTTCTGCTCTCTCCTCTCCGCATTTTGCAACTTCGGCGATGCTTCTGCGCACGCCCTTTCCGCCCGGTGACGCTGTAAAAGCCGTTAGGACTAACAGCATATCGTCAATTCGAAAAAAAAGCAATTAATCCTTTATTAAACAAATGTCTAACAACAGCTGTAATTATCAGATTAATATTAGAATAAAAATATGAATATTTATATTGCCTGATAGCTTGTACATTATTCATAATAGCCTGTTTAATGATTATTTAACGATTTTGTTATTTTGTCATAAAATATGAGCTAACAAACAGAAAATTGAAATATGATTTATCATAATCAAAGATTTTATTACAATGCTATTATTGTTAATAAAAAGTCAAGTTTTATTTTATACTAGCAATCGCCAGCGGCTCCGCTCGCGTGGTAATATTAAAACCGTAATAGTATTTTGATAACCATAAAAATGGTTAACGTGAGTTAATCTTAAAAGCTAGACATATGCTGTCGCAGACTTTTATACATGATTTTTGAATAATTTTCACCGTTTACTATTTTTCAGCGCACGCAATAAAAGCTTAAAATTTTGCTTTTTAGTAATATTTTTTATTGCTGCTCCTCTCCTATTCATCTTAGTGTGATGTTTTATAGCCTATAGCCTTTCTCGACTGGACTGTGTCACACTCAAAGAATTTATATAATATAGATATGTTCTATGTGTATGTAAAAAATTGATCTTTCCAGTATTATAAGCAAGGCACAAAGTAGTATCGAAAAAGAGAGTTGGGCAAATAATTTGAGCCTTGCCAACGGACCACCCTCACCACTCGTTCCACCTGTACAGAGAAGAAGACTATCATCTCTTAAAGATGCCAAAAAATACATACCAAACGTGAAGGTATTTTTATAAATAATTTAAATTAGAGTTACCTTTGATAACCGTATGGTATCCGGCTGTGTTAAATAGACATAAAGAAATAGAAGTTAATAGAAATAAAGAATAATTTATAAAGTAGGCGTTACTTTGTGGAATTCTATAGGACAAAAGTAATGGTATAATAACGCCGTGTGGTATCCGGCTGAATAGAATAGTGCCACCCTCATTTCTTACCGAGGTGTCGTAAAAGGCTACTAAGGTAAGTCGACCCGCTGTGTAGTATCCGGCTAAGTAGAATAGACCACCCTCTTTTTTCAGAGGCATCGTAAAATAAGACTATGGTAAGTTGACGTCAGACAGGCGGCTAGTCGTAAAATACGTAGCCAAATCACGTAACAACATGTTTATAAATGTTGTGCCGAGACCCACTTACAGTGGGATAAGGGCATGAGGATGATGACTATAGTTACCCTTGACTTCATCTGCATCAAGTTGGCGTTAAAATCAGAGTAATACTATAGTATGGCAGCCTAAAATGTGTTACAGATATCTTCCGAATTATCTAGAGATATAAAGGTCTCTGCGATGTTTTCTGCTATCAGTAATAAAATTACAAAGATATTTTCGATTGACACTATTAATTACTTTCAGCCAACTGCACAAATCCCGCCTGAAGAAGATTCCTTGGATGCAGAGGATATTTTCGATCTAGAAGGAACCGACTCAAATAACTTTATAGGCTCAGATCACGATACGAGATACGATTCTGATCGTAAGTACTTGTCTTTTTTTTAAACTCTCAGCTATTAAAAAGATTAATTAAATTATCTCTTTTTTTGATAATTTTACATAAATTTATAAAAAACTTTATATTTTTGACGAGTTATAAACTTATCAAAAACGTTCTATTTTTGACGAGTTTTATTAATTGGCCCAATAAATCTATAGTAATATGAAACTGTCGACAAAAGTAATAATAAAATTATTTTGTGGACAATCTTTCAAAATGGATTGTCCACTCTACATTTAGCATTATATATATTTTCTATTTTACTTCATCGCGAATTATAGCTAAATAATTTTATTATTACTTTTGTATCATAGATCTCCGCAAAGTAACGCCTACTTCTATAAATTATGAAACTGTTGTTTTTCTTTCGATTAAAATACTTGATATTTTTTGATTTTTAAATTGATTATACTTAACTCCAAAAGTTATTGAAAGAGTATTATTTTACTTTAATCCGCATTATCTTTAATAATGTCGATTATAGCTTATCATTACTCTTATTATACCATTACTTTTGTTCTTCTTGCCCTTATCCCACTCTAAGTGAGGTCGGCACAACATGTTATAAACATGTTGTCACATGATTTGACTACGCATTTTACGACCGGCCGCCTTCCTGACATCAACTTACCTTAATCGTATTTTAAGACACCTCGGTAAGAAAGAGGGTGGTATTTTATACTTAACCGGATACTACACGGTGGGTCAACTTACCTTAATCGCCTTTTACGATATCTGGGTAAGAAATGAGGGTGGTCTATTCTACTCAGCCGGATACCACACGGCAGGTCGACTTACCTTAGTCGCCTTTTACGACACCTCGTTAAGAAATGAGGGTGGGACTATTCTATTCAGCCGGATACCACACGGCGTTATTATACCATAACTTTTGTACTATAGAATTCCACAAAGTAGCTCCTACTTTATAAAATATTTTTTCCCCGCCAGAAGAAAGCAACGATGAAGGTATACATGTGGGAAGATCACGCGGGGTACAGGCGGTTGATTTGGCGCGATCTCTACCTATCAACGTGCCCAAGTTTCCTATGGAACGTCCAGCTGTCAAGGAATTTGATGACTACGTAAGTTTAATTCACACTCTATTAATTTATGTTCTCAAGTAGAACAAAAATATTAATACGAAACTATACTGCGTCCATCATATTATCAGTCTTTTGACAGCTCACGCTCATTAAGTTTTGTATTGCTTACGTACAAATATCATACAAATAATATTTGTACTTTATGGATGGGTACCGCCCACTTAGTGATGTCACACATAATGGTTACTACGATTATGCCACAGATTAAAAATAATCGGTAGAAATCGATGTTACGAGTATTAAAAGACATTTAATAACATTATATAAAGTTTTACTTTCTTCTTAGTTAATACATGAATACAAATAAAACAATCAGGATATTTTAATTTATTTTATTAGCACGAGTCGTCGGAATGATAATCAACACTAGACTCCTCCGATGAGGAGTCTTCAGTAGCAGTTATTATTAGCTCTTGTGTAGATAATATATTATCAAACGCAATATCACGTTCCCAATCAGAGAATATTACTCTTTTAGTTCTTTCCACCACACTTGCCCAGTTCTCGGCCGTTACGTGGGTGCAAGCATTTTTTAGCAATTGCAACATTTTATTCGCTGTGAATGGGGGGCTTGTATTGCATCTCGCAGCATGCCCTTTTACTTGTGCCCATATAAGTTCTATTGCGTTGTACTGGCAGTGGTATGGAGGAATCCGAAGAACAGTATAGCCATATTCTGCTGCCATTTCATTGATTACATAGCGTTTTGCTCTCTTTTTGGTTTTTAATATTTTTATTAATTCAACTTTTAACATTGAGTCGTCCACATTTTCTCCATTGTCCCGAAGCCAATTAATTATTTCATGCTTTTTATTAGCCTGTGTTGGCATTTTGTCAATTTGACGGGAGTGGTAGGGCGCATTATCAATAAAAATTATTGATGGTTCTTCCAATGAAATGAGCATTTTTTTGAACCACTCTTCATACACATTTGCATTCATCTCTTCGTGGTAGTCATTTGATTTCTTCGATTTAAATGCCAACAGTGCGTCTTGTACAAATCCTTTTGCTGTACCTGCATGGCAAATGATTAGGCGCTCACCTTTTCCCATTGGTACTGAGGAAGTGGAATCAGCAGTATCATCAGTCCAGAAACGAGATAGTGTGTGGTTAGCGTTGAGCCATGTTTCATCCGTGAAAACAATATTTGCCCAATCTTGTATTTTCTTTGCCTCTCTTAAAAAATCACAACGTGCTATAGCTATATCTGTGCGTTCCATTAATAATTTTCTTTTATTTAACTTTTTATATGAAAAGCCAATTGTGTTCAAAACTTTGACCAAAGAAGATTTTTCACCATGAAATAGACCACTTCTTTTCAAAGAAACAATAAGTTTTCTCAAAGTTGGAATTTCTTTTCTCAAGTAGTAATCATATACATGACGACGAATAGCGTCAGCGTCAAAGTCATCAACAGCTGTCACCTTATGAGCCCGGCGCTTTCTTTTTGGTGTAGACGGTTTGTTTTGCTCCAAGCCGCTCCTGCCGTAGGCATCAGTAGTGAATTTAGTCACAGTTGATAGACTGATCCCCAACGCGGCTGCAACACGGTTTCGGACTTGCGTGATAGGTATAAGAGGTCCGCCATTTTGATTTTCTTGCTCAAAATACTCATGAAGTTTTAACACTAACTGTCTCGATTGTGCTTTCAACACACGTCCTTTCGGCATTTTCACGATCAATTAATATAAGTTTTACAAAAGTTTTTCCGAGGAATAAAGCTACTTAACTCAAGGTGTAACAGATGCGAGAGAACACTCAGCGAACGTAAATGCGTGTGACTATCACGGGCGTTTCGTTGAGAGTGACAGATCACGTCAAAATGGCGGCCGAGCGGAAGGTCTGTTGATGTTGCCAGTTGATGTATAATATATTTTTTATGATTATAATAAATACACACGGATTAACATTTATTTTCAAAAAACTAAGGCAATATTAAATCAAAATGTTGATTTCTATATCTGTTATTAGTTTACGTAGGTTATCATTAATCGAATTACTTAGGTACGTAATTCGATTAATGATAGTAGGTACTATAATCGGAATGGTATCGCATACGAGAATCTTTAGGACATCACTAAATATGTAAATCGTCAATCTGTCAAAAGATGGTTAATATAATGGACAGTGTATAAAATATTGCATTCAATATAAACCTTTCGATATAGCCTAAACCCTATTTATTGTTTATGCCATAGTTTGTTCTTTTTTCACTAAGCAATGGATCAATGTATCATTTAAGTGCCTTTAAACCGCTACCATTTATCTCGGTGCTGTAGACCAGGGCTTCTTAAACTTTTTTATAAAGCGACCCCCTTCAAGCTTAGGAAATTTTAAACGACCCCCTCCTCCATATAAATATTTTTCAAAAAATAGGTATAATAAAACTACAATAGTATTTTGTATGATTTTTATTTGTATTTATATTTGTACGTAGTGTAACGTAAGTTCTTTAAAGGACAGCTGCAGCCATGTAGTTGTATCAATAATGATTGAAAAGTATCAGATCTTTGCGACGCCCCTTTCAGTCTCGACCCACAGTTTAAGAAGCCCTGCTGTAGACTACGCCGAACAAACCTAGTTATTTCATAATTTATGGCTATATTTTGTAGATGGTACGGACTGTCCCTTAGAAAATGATAAGTGTGGTCTCTTTTGGTTCCTATGGGAAATAATAAGAAATCTATTTATATAAATACATGAAAGTAAAAAAGTGCCCTTTTTAACCACTTTTATCGCACGGAGAAGTGTGAGGTTTGGCGTTATTAAAGTTTATATAAAAGATTGCAGAAATTGTTCTCATATGTTCTGTCAATGGCAAAAACAAAATAGTTTATTATTATTTCGCACCTACAGTGATTATGCCATAACGGATCTGACAAAGGAGATGGTATATGATTCCCATAGATCAAATTTAAATCTTATTAATAGTACAATAATGAGTGGAATCTGATTTTTTCCATGTGATTAGATGTTTTTATTATTTTGGAATCAAAAATCTCTTGGTGAAAAGAGAGCGTTGTGTGAGTTGAGAGCGGACATTGTGATCACCGGGTGATCTCTGGTAATATTTATGTATTTATTTAATAGGAGGAAACGCAAGATATAGCAGCCAGTATTAAGGCGCTGGCTCGCTCTGTGCATGGGGATGTTTTTGAGTTGCCCCGACCTCGCTTCTCTACTCAAATCTAGCCGACGTTGTCGAGTCAATATACTGTGTTGTGCGTGTACTTCACGGTCCATAGCGCTTGAGTTGAGGTTTATACTGCCCATTGGTGCTTTTAATATGTGATCAGTGACCCTAATACTGGTTTATACTAATTCTGCAACACACTGTGTTTATCCTGTCATTGTATGGAGTTATATTTTCAGTAGTCTGACAAAACGTGAATCGTGTGCCATCTGCATCGTTAAATAAATGTTTTAGATTTATTTCTTTCTTGATGCGTTGTTCTGTTCGTACAACAAAATCATATTAAAACTGATAAAATTTTAAATATGGTTGTAAAGTTGTAAGTTACTCTAGCAGTGTTTCCCAACCTTTTTGGCATGTCCCACCTTAAAAATTCTTATGCCCCCCTATGTAACATACATAGCTAATTAAAAAAAAATGATTGTTTACTTAAGAAGCTTAAATGCTATGTTTTAGGAAAAAGAGTATATTTTTTTTTGTTAAATTTGGCACCTAAATCTGACATTGCATTTAAATAACACGAAGTGAAAGGGTTAAACTCGTTTCGAGTCCATTTTCATATTGCCTTCAAATTGCCCACCTGTGGGGCGAGGGCCTCACGTTGGGAAACACTGCTCTATAGCATGTTATCATAAAATTTAAAGAACTAAACTGTAGTAAGTAAGTAAGAGGCTATGAACGTTAATGGACATAAATAATTTAAACCAAAAATGTTGTTACATATTTGGATGCTAATCCTTACAATAATGAACTGATTTGTTTAAGTGTCGATGTTTGAAATGTTATATTTAAGAAATTATTATTTTTTAATGTTGATATAATAATTATGCATAAAATCATTTTTTTCCGTCATAATTATGTTTTTGTAATTTTCGGATAATGTTTTCAATTGTGTCAATTATGATAATAATTACTACAAATTATGAATATTGAATTTAATATCTAGCTAAGAGCAATGTCTGACAAGTAAAGTGTAGCAAGTGCAATCGAACAAAGTATATAATAAAATTCATGTAAGAAAATATCATGTTTAATATCATTAGATACATTTGCAATAATCTAGGTTGTTGAACTTGTTAATAATGAGCGAACGTATGAATGTGTCATGTCTTTGACTTTGTTGAATTAGTGTATTGAAATTAACATCTAAGTCATATCTCTGTTATACAATTCAGAGTTTTCTATTAATTTTTACGTCATGTTATCTTAATGGTAAGCGGAAAGTGTACAAAATATGAATACTTGCATTTCTCACTAGTCTGGTTAGGGTCACGAAGTAAATCATAAATCAAATTGTTTACAATATACAAATAGTCTCTCGCATTATTGCTGTCTTTCATGAGAATTAAATAAAGATTGTAATACGTTTATTTTTTTATAAAATATTTTGAATGTGTAATATGTGAAGTGAAACGGAGGCGGCAGTAGAGTTTAGGTATTTTGTATTCTTTTGTTTTATGTTATACATACTTTATAGATTAGGTTTTGATGAGCCGGTGTAACAGTACATGATTTTATCAGTGTCTTCCAATAGCACTGTTATTTTTAAATGATTTTTGCTCGTATTTGTAATTGTGATGTCGATGTTTCAGTCAGTTGTTTTAGTGTAGCTATTTTTTAGTGTTTGTTTATTTGGTGTGACGATACTGAGACGGAGGACCTTGATTGTAAAGAATAGTAGCGATGCTGTAATAAAAATTATAAATAATGTAAAGTCTTGTTATTTGGGAGAATATCACATCAAAAACATTATCCTCCTAACCTTATCCCACTCTTAAGAGGGAGCGGCACAACGTGTTACAAACATGTTGTCACATGATTTGGCTACATTTTGACGACCAGCCGAAAGCCAGCTAAATAAAGAGAAAAATTAATGATTAGACAAAGATTAAGTTTCATCTACCCTCTAATTATTTTATAAACAACGATATTTTTCCTTTATACTTATGCAATAATAAAAAAAAATCCTCAAAAGTCAACCTATTTAATCTTCTTCAACAACTCAACATATAATGACGGCGATAATGTTTTTTATATTATCGACCCAACTATTTGAAGTAGGTTGTATTTTAAACATGTTGTGACACTCGCACTTACTTACTTTACTCGCCCGCCTATGGCTCCCCTACTCTAGTATAATAACTATGATATAATAAAAGTATACGCCGTGTGGTGTCCGGCTGAATAGATTAGTACCACCCTCATTTATTACCGAGGTGTTGTAAAAGACGACTAAAGTAAGTCGACCCACTGTGTGGTATCCAGCTGAGTAGAATAGACCACCCTCATTTCTTACTGAGGTGTTGTAAAAGGCGACTAAGGTGAGTTGAACCTCGTGTGGTATCCGGTTAAGTAGAGTAGACCACCCTCTTTTTTTACGGAGGTGTTGTAAAATACGACTAAGGTATGTTGACGTCAGGTAGGCGGCCGGTCGTAAAATACTTAGCCAAATCATGTGACATGATTATAACATGTTGTGCCGAAAAAAAGTATCGTTTGTCACCTTTCCACATAATTACATAGTAACCTATGCTCAATATTATTTCCATGGTAACGGCGTCACAACAAAGTGAAGTTGGAAAATTTTACACGTGCTGCTAAAGTTTAAAATTTGTTTATGTTAACGACATTTCACTGATATATTTGGTGGTACATTATTTATTGATATGATAACTACAAGATACAGTATGTCTAGACATGGCGATAAGCCGCCACGGACGGCCACAGTGATAGATGATGACGATGAACTATATTCTGGCTTCAATGATGTGTCTCCGGCGCTGGATACTAGGAATCTTCGAGGGGATCAAGCTTTTCAGCAAACATTACGTACTTCCGGCCTGGACAGGCAAATGCCTAGCCGAATGGGCACAGGGGTAAGTAACTTTCTTCAGTTTATTACTAGAGGTCCGGCTACGGATTGCTATGGCTCAGTCTGGTTTAGATTTCCCCGCATATCAAAACTCTCATTGACAGTTATAAAATCCTCCAATAACCACCAAAGTTTACAGGATTATCCATTGGGTCAATCTAAAGATTGTCTGAAAATTTCATTAATATCGGCCCGGCCACTTCAGAGTTTATAAGGAACATACATACATACTTTCCCTTTTATATATATAGTAGTGTTAACTAGGGCAACGAAAGAAAAATGTTTTTTATTTTAAATGTTACCCCGGTGTATATGCTATAAATATACCAAATTTCATTAATAATGGTCCAGCGGATTAGCCGTGAAAGCGCAACAAACAATCTTACTTCTAATATTAGTATAGATCAAATAAGTACTTACTTTATTAGTATTGAATTAACTGTGTCAAATATGGTGTACTGTTTGATAACTAACCAGTTCATATTACTTATTTAAAAACAACGTTGAAATGTGAGGAGATACAAAGGATTATGTTGCACAATACATTTGCAACGCCTGTATTCCTGGAGGTAGTAGATAAAATCATAAATGCTGATTATTCTATTATAAATACCACGTATATAAGGTATTATGCGCTTTCATTCTATGTTGGCAATGCATATATCAAATTACTAACTGTGCTCGCGCTATCGTTTGCGTCAAAGAAGTTTTAATAATGGAATGTCTTTTTTCCTGTTTCTGAAAGAAAAACGGGAGGATTTTTATTCTATGTGGCCTTCCTTATAAGCTTATTAAAATTGTGCGAATTTTCATTAGAATTGACCCTGCAGATTATCTTGGAAATTTTGACAGAGATTCTCATTTATTTTTTCTCGAGAATCTGAAATTTATATTAATTATAGATACGCCTGGGCACTGTAAGTATGCGAGCTGGGCAGTCAAGAGCTGGCACAGCGGCTGCTCGTCCTGTTACCGCTGTTCGCGCTGCCGGCTATACCTCGACCCAAAACATCCCTAGTAGAGAAGATAAGAAAGAAGATAGGTGTGTTTGTTACTATTCTACTACTAACAACAAGAACAAGTTTAGGGCACCGCTGTACTAATGCAAATTTTCTAGAGATTCAAGTTTTCTCACCATGTTTATTCTCATCGAAAAGCGTTCAATTTCAATAACAGCATAAGTTTTTACTACTAAAATATGTATGTGGATTAGGTTTTATATATCTTTATTACAATCTTGTACATATGATAGAAAATTAACTGCAATGAGTAAAGCTATAGATAAACAATATGGTTAATGATATTTCAGTATAGAGGACAAAATTAAACAAATGGAATTTAAAATAATGGCGTTGGTAGAAGAATCTTGTATGCTGAGTGCTCGGTCTAATTCAGAAGAAGAAAATGACACTAAGCGAGAACAAAACCTAAGTCAGGTAAGAGAATTTCTCAAATTCGATCTAAATAATATATTTCTTTGTTAATTTATATTGAAAATCAGATATTATTCTCAGGCATTGGGAAAAGCTCAGGAAGCATCGACTTTGGAAAGACAATTAATTAGGATGCAGGAGCAGGCAAATTTAGGAGATTCGCATAACCTAGATCTTACATTTGCAGTGAGTTCCAAAAGATTTTTACTGTTATATTTAAGTAACTTCTGCTCGCTACCTAGGCCTCGTGAATTTCATTACTGGGAGCAGGAGTGTTTTAAATATGTGTTTTTAATATATTAAGAAATGATAAATTTGAATACATTTGGTAAAATTAGAGCGTAATTAGAACGGTGTGATAGGTCATTCTTCAGTCCTGCTTTGTACGAGGAGAGAGAGGACGTCTTTGCCCAGTGGGTCTTTGCCAAGACCAAGGCTTGACCTTTGCCAAGTCGTTTCTTTAATTTGAGACCGCTCAAGAGACAACGACAAAAAGCGCGAAGATGAGCGACTTTAGAGTTTAGCGCGCACAAATGCAAATACATACATTGGGACAGTACCAATTTTTTTAAAACCGTTCCTTCTTAGGCTTAGAAGCGTACCTTAGATGGAATTACTTTATTTATAAAAAAAGTGTAGATTTAGCATATCTATGGTATTATTATATTATGATTAAAAAAAATATATTCCTTATTATTTTATCGTATTATTTTAGGTACTCTGTAATTTGGCTGACCAGTATGCACTTAATGAAATGTACACTGAAGCGCTCAACACGTATCAACTGCTCACCAGAAATAAGCTATTTCCTCATGCTAACAGACTTAAGGTAAAAATTTTAACTAACTGAATTGACTGATTTATTTCATTAAATCGATAATGATCAAATCAAAAATATTTATTGTTGTGTTAATAGGTTAACATGGGCAATATTTATTTCAAAATGGGCGAACATCCTAAAGCGTTGAAACTTTATAGAATGGCCTTAGACCAAACACCAACAGCAGAAAAAGATTTAAGGTACGTTAATAATTATTAAGTATATAAATAGCTACATAGTATAAATACTTTACGTAAACTGTACTATTTCTAATACAAAAAATTTCGAGTTTATATTCGCATACTTTATTTATTAAATATATACCGGTTATCATCAAGGTCGTTGGTAATGAACCTTACTACTAATTCAGAAAATTTCTTCAGCTTAGAGCTTTTGCCTTAATTTGTGCAAATCACGACAGTATTATCAAAACCTGTGCTTAAGATTCAATCACTTGAACTGATCTTAAAAGTACACAGTCAATTGTATTAAGTTATTTAAAGATGACATGAATTTCAAATGTGCTCACTCTGAAATCTTATTATACCGAGTACTTTTGGCATCATTCTACAGATGTCGTATCCATCCCATTTTTTTTTAATACTGGCGTCAATAAAATCTTCGTCTTTTACTAATATTTACTTCTTAAATAATTTTAGAATGAAAGTGATGCATAATATTGGACTTTTACTGGTGCGTATGGGGAAGTTTCGTGATGCAGTTACGAACTTTCAACACATTATGCACGAGCAAGGAGACTTTCAGACAGGTATAACGAACACAATAAATATTTAGATTTTCGAATATTGATCACGTTGACTTAACTCTCAGTTCAGGTTTTATATTATATTTCTTTTTTATAGGCTTGCATCTGGTATTATGTTCGGTTGCCCTCGACGACGCTGAAGGCGGCAAGGCTGCTTTCCACGCCATGCTTGACGTAGAACCACCAACGTACCACCACGATATTGCAATTGACGACGTAATTAGAACTTTGTGTCATTTAAGATTACAAGCAGTAAGCTTCTTAAAATTGCTAACTAGAGTGTTGAATATGAATAAGACTAGAGGGACGCCTAGAAAGAGATGCTTGGATTGTGTGAAGTATGAAATGCATGAGCATATAAAAGGAGTAGCGCCGTAATTGACGAATGATGATGGAGAATGGAAGAGAAAACCATGTTGTGCCGATCCCTGTGGTTCCTCGGTCCGAGGGTAGCCAGTTGTGCCAAGCTGAGCTAATTTAGCATCAATCAGATGAGACTCGCAAGAGTTTACCATTTCATTCATCATAGTCCCTGTACTCGCGTAAGCGCAGTTATCCACTTAGATTATCCTTCTGACTTGTCAGTAGTGAAATTACCCACTTAAAGTGTGATAAGGGCAGCAAAATGATAAATGATGATTAATTTTTAAAAATGATTACATTTCAACAGGAAAACGATGCTTATGAGTGTGTAGTGCGGGATGTAGTTCGCGGAGACAAGTTGTCGCGATGGTCGCGAGCGGCGGCCGCTCTCGCCGAGCGATGCCTCGCACTAGCGGCCGCGGCTCTGATGCGGCCGCACGCGCGAACACACCGCGATGATGACACGGGGAACGTATTATATGGTTTCACAATCCTAACTAATATTATAAATGCGAAAGTCTCTCTCTGTGTGCTTGTTAGTCCAGTGGTGTGGCAATAATGAAAAAATGCACCCCTCCTGTCTGTATTCCCACTCCGTCTTCCGACCTACTGGTATTTTTCTGTATTACTTTATTTCAAATGGAAACAATGGTATTTGTCGTATAAATTGGTGAATAGGGACGTACGTAACATATTACGTGAGTAACGTAAATTTAAGATTCTGTTGCGATCAAATTTTTTTAAGAACATGTTTACAAATGTTTTTAAATTATTATCTAATAATGTAGAATTTGATTCTTAAATAATACAATATAATAATATTCATATTTTTTATTTATGGCGTTCTTTTCATGTGCAGGGGTGCGTCTTGGTGTGTAGAAGCGCTTCGTGGGTACTCTGGCGGTAGCGCTGGCGCTCGGCTGGAGCTTGGCAGTGCTTTAGCTGCGCTGCGAAGCGCTGCTGGTGCTGGGTCGGGTTCAGGAGCAGGACCAATGGCAGCTGGGGTTCGAGCGCTGCAGCGCCTAAAAGCTGTTGCAAGAGCACATCCCAATGATCGCGTATTACGCGCGGAAGCTAACGCTGATGCGGCTTTTGTGGCTTATGCGGTAATTATATATATTTTTAAATAGAATATTTCTTTATAATTGACTTGCCGGTTTCCAATCATAGTGTTTAATTAAATGTGTATGACGCTAGCATTGTCGATCAAACATACTCATATATACATATGCTATGTAGGCTATTAGAAGAGGAAAGAAAGAATATCTGTGCTTGCACTTCTCTCTCAACTTTCTTTCACTTCGATCGATCACACTTTTCGTATCGCTCTCGCCACGCAGTTACCAACTTACTACCCATGTCAAGCATGCGGACAGAAGTTTTATTTCATAAAAAGGAGAGTGGACCATCAGTGAGATAGTAACAGGCCGGTACTTTTACAGATAATTATTGTGAATAATAACATGGTTCTGGTAATCAGTTAGGTAAGTACTCAGAAGCGCGATTTCTAAGCGAGGCTGCGTCTCGCGACGATCCTTACGGCTGTGCGGCGCGTGTCTGTGGCGCCCTAGCCGAACTAGCAGCTTCCAAGAACCCATCTCCTGCCTCGGCTGCCGCCCCGACACATCACACTGCAGCGCCCGTGGCTCTCAACGTGGCCAGTCACCTCACCGCCGCCATGCACCTTGATCCTACTGATCTTGTTGTGATGCATGATTCAGGTACAAATTGGGCAACAAGTTTTGTATTGCACTTAAATGACCCGGAGCAAAAGAGTAAAATTGGTAAACTCGGGCCCCGCGTTGTGAAACTAAAATATCGTGAGTGGTATTCATAGTTAATGTGTAGAAACCGGGTACAGTCACATTTTATTCTATCAGGTCAGCTTCGACAAGCTTCGGGCCCATCCGGAGCCTGTTTTCTACTTCCGCTCTATGACGTTATGTTACATTATATGGTGTAAAAGATTGTCATTTGTATAAAAAAAAACAAAACTACCGTCAACAATCTCAGTAATATTATCTTTGCATTGTACGCATATATTTTGTGATCCTTGAAGGAACTGTCCCAACTGTAAAACTGCGTTTGTCTACTATAGGAAGCAATGTAAATCTGAAATAGACATAAAATAAAAGTGTCTAATAAAAGAATATTATTATTTCAGCTCTCGCACTAGAAATGACAGGCGAAGAGAGTAGCGCAGAAGCTCGATGGCAACGCATCCGTAACGCGGCGGGCGCGGGCGCTACTTTACGAGCGTTGGCGGCAGCAGGACTCGCGCGCATCGCTCGTTCCCACATAGATGACAGTACCGTCAATACCGCTGAACATTGGTGAGTATTTTACTTAGAATACAAATAAAACCTTCCTTTATTTCTGATGCACTACATCACTCTTACACTAGCCAAACACATAATATTGCATATCTAGTTATGGTAAGGTAACGCCATATATAGTGACCGTTTAACGCGCCCATATCGTGATATTCAATATTCGTGATATTCTAATGCGAGTGAGAGTAAATACATCAGTAAAAACTACTTACGATTTATATTACACAATTTCATGAACTCGCTATGACCACAAATAAATATTCTTGCTTTGCTTTAGAAGATTGTTCTAGCATGTAGAGCCTTTTTTTAAATTTCCTTGCTCATTAAATTTTTTTTCAATGCCTATAATCAATAAGTTCTATGAGGGACTATAACAATAGGTAAAAATTATATCTTCAGACAACATTTGTATATTTATTCGCTACCTAGAACGTGAGGTAGGGAAAATCATATTTAAGGTGTTCATCAAATAAAATCATTGCTAATCAATCTATTAACTTCCATTAACATAGCAAAAGTGCATTGGAATAACTGAATATAGTACCGAAATAAATGAAAATAATGTATCCGGTACATATACTGCGTCCATCATATTATCAGTCTTTTGACAGCTCACGCTCATTAAGTTTTGTATTGCTTACGTACAAATATCATACAAATAATATTTGTACTTTATGGATGGGTACCGCCCACTTAGTGATGTCACACATAATGGGTTACTACGATTATGCCACAGATTAAAAATAATCGGTAGAAATCGATGTTACGAGTATTAAAAGACATTTAATAACATTATATAAAGTTTTACTTTCTTCTTAGTTAATACATGAATACAAATAAAACAATCAGGATATTTTAATTTATTTTATTAGCACGAGTCGTCGGAATGATAATCAACACTAGACTCCTCCGATGAGGAGTCTTCAGTAGCAGTTATTATTAGCTCTTGTGTAGATAATATATTATCAAACGCAATATCACGTTCTCAATCAGAGATTATTACTCTTTTAGTTCTTTCCACCACACTTGCCCAGTTCTCGGCCGTTACGTGGGTGCAAGCATTTTTTAGCAATTGCAACATTTTATTCGCTGTGAATGGGGGGCTTGTATTGCATCTCGCAGCATGCCCTTTTACTTGTGCCCATATAAGTTCTATTGCGTTGTACTGGCAGTGGTATGGAGGAATCCGAAGAACAGTATGGCCATATTCTGCTGCCATTTCATTGATTACATAGCGTTTTGCTCTCTTTTTGGTTTTTAATATTTTTATTAATTCAACTTTTAACATTGAGTCGTCCACATTTTCTCCATTGTCCCGAAGCCAATTAATTATTTCATGCTTTTTATTAGCCTGTGTTGGCATTTTGTCAATTTGACGGGAGTGGTAGGGCGCATTATCAATAAAAATTATTGATGGTTCTTCCAATGAAATGAGCATTTTTTTGAACCACTCTTCATACACATTTGCATTCATCTCTTCGTGGTAGTCATTTGATTTCTTCGATTTAAATGCCAACAGTGCGTCTTGTACAAATCCTTTTGCTGTACCTGCATGGCAAATGATTAGGCGCTCACCTTTTCCCATTGGTACTGAGGAAGTGGAATCAGCAGTATCATCAGTCCAGAAACGAGATAGTGTGTGGTTAGCGTTGAGCCATGTTTCATCCGTGAAAACAATATTTGCCCAATCTTGTATTTTCTTTGCCTCTCTTAAAAAATCACAACGTGCTATAGCTATATCTGTGCGTTCCATTAATAATTTTCTTTTATTTAACTTTTTATATGAAAAGCCAATTGTGTTCAAAACTTTGACCAAAGAAGATTTTTCACCATGAAATAGACCACTTCTTTTTAAAGAAACAATAAGTTTTCTCAAAGTTGGAATTTCTTTTCTCAAGTAGTAATCTAGTTTACGTAGGTTATCATTAATCGAATTACTTAGGTACGTAATTCGATTAATGATAGTAGGTACTATAATCGGAATGGTATCGCATACGAGAATCTTTAGGACATCACTATCGTCAATCTGTCAAAAGATGGTTAATATAATGGACAGTGTATAATATATCCGACTGTAAATTTATTTTTGATAAAAAAGTTTGATATTTTTAAATAGCAAACTCAAGAATGAGCACATAATATTGTGCTGCATAGAAGAATATTATTATTTAGCCGGATTCATTATAAATCATTTATTTATTTATTTATAGGTACAGCATGATTGGCAGTTGGGATGCTGGCGTGACATGCGCACTAGCGCAACTGCACGGCGAGATTGGCGATACGCAAAGTGCGAAACATCACTACCAGGATGTATGTTGTAATAATAATAATGAACTTTCTCACTTTGGATCCCTAACCAATGTTTTTTTAATTATTTTGTTTTTTATAATTAGAAATATAAAAAAAATTAAGAGGTAAGATTAAGAAAAATAAATGAATAATAACGAATCCCTATTTCCCTTGGTCGTACTAACGATTTTGCTAATCCTTTTTTGCTGTTTCAATAATTCTCAGGAGAAAGTTCTTATGACAAAAATAAATGTAAGTTAAGCCGAACAAAAGAAAAATAACTTGATATCTATTTGCCTCGGGTATTACCGCTCGACGCAACTAGTGATTTAATAAAAATACATAGAATTGGAGAGCCCTGTGAGTCAGAGTATTTAACAAATAATAAGAAAAAGAAGATGAGAGATACTTATCTTTGTGTCATCACGCATATAAAAGTGAGACAGATATGTCGCCTTATTGGCTTTTTCTTCTTTTTCGATAGACACATTTCAGGCTCACTCTCCTACTAAAGTACAAAACTCTCTGAGGATAAAGCACACAAATAGGAGTTGATATATTGAGTAAATCCTTTTTAGTTATCTTTGGACAAGCTGAAAAAGTACCTTGCATGATTTTCAAATAATAATCATAAATACTCAGGTGGAAGCTGTGTGGCCTTGTGACATAGCTGCTTTACAATGGCTGGCAAGTGAAGCTTCACCTGACCAAGCGCTTCAGTACTACCGCCGAGCAGCGCGGTTACAACCTAACAATGTGAGTGTGTTAGTTTTTATTATATGCAATAGAACAATTTACACAATAGAACAATTTGTATGAAAGTAAAGTAATAGCCTGTTATCCTACTGCGGGGCATGTGCCTTCTTTCCTTGGTAGGTTACACATATCCCAGGACTACTCCAAAGATATACATATTTCCTCATGATGTTTTCGTTCGAAATGCGTGAACTTTGCAAATATCTAATAGGCACGTAAGTTTTAAAAAGAAAAGTCATTGTCTACCCGGGGCTTAAACCGGTGACCCTTTGGAAAAGTCACATAGTCTCACCCTCTGGCTATCATAGCTTAAACAATTTGTTTACCTTTTCGTAAATATTTTGTTCAACAATTATTACACGTGTAAGGTTTGATATAAAAAGAAGAATATACAATATATCAAGCATTGTATTGATTTTTGAGACAAGAAGGAAAAAAATTAGAATAAGGGACAATATCGACAAAAAAGGGGAACAATTGGAATTTGGAACGAGGAAGGGATTTAATTTTTTTGGAAAATAAAATTGTGTGCGTAAAAGGCGTATGAGCAGAGTCTACTTCGGACAGATTCTATATAAGGAAAAGATATAAATAACAATATAATACTTATTAATGTAATATTAATATTAATGCAGATAATGTATACTCGGTTTTCTTCTGTTTAAGATTTTGTTATCTTTTTAGCCGGAATGGGGTCTCCTTATGGGGGGCTGTTTGCGCGCCAGTGGGCGATACCAAGAAGCCTTAACCATATATAAAAAACTCAATTCAAGATTTCCTGACAACGTTCAATGTAAGCAAACTACTCAAGTTTTTATATAGTGATTAACTAATCTCTTAGAAATTACAGACATAACAATAAGATTAAATAAAACCGTGATTATAAATAAACCTGACCAAACTAGAACAAATGTTATGTTGTAAACTACCATTTGACTATTGTAAAACGGATGGAGAAAGATTGAAAAGATTAGTACAATTTAAAGGTAAAACGCGCTTCCCTTCAAGATGCTTTTTCATTTTTACTTCTTTGATTAATTCATCAATGAGCATTAACATAATGAAGATTATGATAATGAAGTGATGAATTCAATGATTCAGTTAGGAATTTTAGGTTTACAGTTGTTTAGGTAAAATAAGGTTTTATTACTATAACTAGACATTGTTAAACCGTGATGGTTTAACTAATCTAAGTAAAATACTGCTGAATATTGATCATGACTGGATGTTGATAACTTAATGGCGACAAATTGTGGATACTTCACTTAGTGAACGGTGGTAAGATTCCTGTCACATCGGATAACATATATTTGATATTACATGTTGGCATTAATTTATTTCCTGCAGGTTTGAAACTGATCGTGAAACTATGCGGTGACCAAGGTTTGTCTGAGACAAACGCGTGGAGTCGCGAACTGCAGCGTGCACAGGCGCGACTCAAGCAACAAGAGAGAGGTAAATACTTACCTAATGTTGGAATTTACGCGTTTCTATTTCAAAATCGGGAGATCAATTAGGCAAATAAGTTTTAATAGAATTCATATATAATATAATAGAACCTGTCAGCACCTGGGAAGAGACTTGGTTTTCACTGTTCGGCAATTACACCTCACATATTGTAACTCATAGATATGAAAACTTTTCAATATGTCATAAAAATCAAGTAGTTTCAGATATCATAAATTGATTTTTATATGTTTTACCTACAGTGAGTGTGACGTCAGCAGGCAGTGGCTCATCAGGCGCCAGTCAATCTCCCGTACAACAAATTCAAGGTAATTTTCATTACCAAATGTCAAAAATTATTTACAAATGATCAATTTCAAATGCTACGATGAGTTCTATTGCTGCTATAATTTATAAACGACGTTACTTTTCTAAATTCTATGGTATTACTGTGTTATTAAACCGCAATAAAACGGTACTCAATGTTAATCATATAATAGACCACACTCTACGTATGTTATATTTTGAATACAGCCTGTATTCAGCTGTACTCTTATTATTGTGATTTGAAATGTCAAATCCATGGATTATGCATAGTTTTTAAGTTGCAGATATATGTATTGACGTAAATATGCATCAGTGTCGAACTTTGTATATTTCGGTTCGTGTATTAAAATAAACTTAAACTTAGAACGAAGAATGTTATTGATTATTAATCTTCTGTATTTACTTGTAAATATACTTTTATTATTTTTCATTAATATATTAATAGTTGAATGCGAAAAAGTAATAGATTATCCAACATCGTACATGTTCAAGCCGTGACAATAAATATAACCAGAAATTAAATGAAATGTAGCACACAGACCTATGATAAACTTAGCCCGTTATTTCTGGTATACTGTGGATCTTTATATATTATGTATATGATAATAAAATGCTATGGAAGCAAGTTCTGAGTTATTATAATCCAATTACCGATTAATAAAGGCAATTAAGAATACAACAATCTTCATTTTAATCGTTTTCTCTACGTATAGATACGTATTTTGGGATAATACGAATCCTCAAACAAATCCGGGTCTTCAGTTTTATTTAACAAATAATAAGAAAAAGACTAAATAAATAGGTACGTTACACGCATAATTTTATTTGTAATTTTAGTAATTATAAAATTCGAACAATAGACTACGTCACTTATCTCCATATTATTATTGCCAGCTGAAGTATATAATATTATCGCCATGATAAAAAAATATTATTTTTTCTTATCATCCTATTTTGTTAATTGTATTAAGATTTCGTTTAACCTAATTTTGTGTTTGAACACTTGAATAGTCATCTTACAATTGCTATTCGGCTCATAATGTGGTCCTCGATTACGCCAATGCGGGTAATGTGCTACATAGACCTTAGATAAAGGAAACTCGATCAAACCAGTATTCTCATTAATATATGTTGTTGTATTGCAAGAGAAAAACAGTAACCGATAACGAGGGTCACGATATAGTTCGATCATACTTGTATATGTTTTAATTATGGCAATAACAAAATTCATTGCCTTCAAATAGGTTTCCTATTGCCCTTTGAACTATTTTTTAATTAGGTTCAATGAGCTAATATAGATCTGTACAAACATGTCAAAAAAACTTATATCCTAGTAAGTTTCTCAGAACGCAAAATTCAAATTCAAATATAATACCTATCATATGCTTAATCTAATCAAGGATCCAGACTTAACAAATATTTTAGAAACTGTTTAAAATAGGCTCATGTTTATCCATTATTCTATAGACCAAAATAAAAGGACTACTCGATTTCATAACTTTCGGGTATCATATCTGATTAATATGCTTCTAGTGTTGCAGAGAATGACGTCATCAGAAATTTAACTTGACTAATCTAGTTTACTAAAGATACAAAAGTAAATAACGAATTAAGATGGTAACATTAATCTTAGGTAAACATTTGCAATTACAATCAGACTTTTTTTTTTTTTTTTTTTTTTTTTTATGTCAGGAAAACCCATTATGGGTCATCACCGCCCGACGGGGACGGGCGGCGGGTATGTCGGACTCGCACCGACTAAAAACCTGACAGTGCTCCACGCTGCTGGTGGCGGGGACAGGGTACCTATGTAAACATTGCCCCCCATCCCCGGCAGCAGCAACTCTAAACCCCAGAGTGCGCCACCTCTGGGTCGGGGCCTCTCTAATAGTGGCCCCTTCCTCCGCTAATCGATGCATCGGGAGCACCAGATGCATCGACCGCCTCGGGGACCTAACTCCAGCGAGCGTCCGATAAAAACCCCGTTCGGATCGCTCGGAGGTCCCCGTTAGGGCGGCATGCGACGGACTTCGGCGAGTCGCCTGCGCCCCGCTCGCCTGCGGCGGATTGGATCCAAGGACTCGACTTCCCTGATCCGCCCCGCCGCCTCCTTCCGCGAGATAACGTCCTCGCAGAAGGAGGCCATCGCTGCCCACGATCGCTCCCTGTCCACCATGGCACGAACCACAGTGGGCAGGGAGAGATCGTGCCCCACCTGTGCCACGAGTTCCGCCCGCTGAACCGCCCAAGCTGGACAGTCCGCGAGCGTGTGCAGCGCCGTGTCGAATTCGGCGCCGCACTCGTGGCACTCACCGGTCGGTTCGCACCGGGCCACGCGCCACAGATACCTCCCGAAGCAACCATGTCCGGAAAGCACCTGTGTCAGGCGGAAGGTGAGGACCCCATGCCTCCTGGCGACCCAGCCCTGGAGAATGGGCTGGATAGCTGAAATCGTCCAGAATCCAGCACTGGGCGATTCCAGCCGCCGCCCCCATTGGCGGAGGAGCTCCTGCTGAGCTTCACGCCGCCAATCCACTACAACCGCCGCAGAGTTTTCCCCCGATGAACGGGCTTCAACTTTGCGGCGGTAGGCCTGAGCAAGCACCTTGGCCTCTAGATCCCATGGAGGGGACCCGGCCAAGGCGCAGGCCGCCTCGCCGGAGATAGTCCGGTAGCCCCGCACAAGTCTGACTGCCAAAATCTTCTGCGCCCCGCGCAAAAGGGGCAGGGATTTGGCAGTCAGCCGCTCCGCCCATACGGGAGCGCCGTACAGGGCCATTGACCGGACCACTCCAGCGTAAAGGCGCCGGCAGCCTGCAAATTACAATCAGACTTAAGCTAAGTTTATTTTAAAATATTTTTGTTCTCTGTCATAAGCATATTATGCCTAATAGATTAAAAATAATCGTAATAATACAACTATTCTTTACAGGGATATCTCGTGGTGATAGCGAAACCTCAGCATCAACAGCTGCAATACGAGCGCGAAAGTGAGTGTACAATCACTTCTATCTATCTATGTAATTTCGGGGACGCCTGTCGGTGCAGTGCGGGTGGTCAGCTCCTATTCCGGACTATTCAACCCATTTCTCCATGTTGGGACAAGGGTTTCACTGCTGTCCCGACAGTGTCACCTGCTCTTATCTACCCGTAGCTTTTACGAACCTGATAATATCCCTGAAGGAGATATTTGTCAGATCCTCAACTTCAATTTCATCCTTACCTAGTATCTCCCATCTTACCAGCGAGTACATAGGGCAGTCATTTCTTCCTCTCCACACTCTGGGCACGCAGCATCTTCTGTTATTCTCATTATTGTACAATCACTTAATCTTGCCAATGTTTGAAAGGTGAAATGTGTGTCTTGTGTGTGTTTGTGTGTGTCTGTAAAAGTAAAGTGTGTATATGTATAAAACTTTAAACGGCTTGCAAATTAAAATGCTTCACAATTTAATTTGCAAGCATGTTATAAACATGTAGTCCCATGATTTGACTACGGATTTTACGACCGGCCGCATGCCTGTGTCTTACCTTTGTCGTATTTTACGACACCTCAGTAAGAAACCAGGGTGGTTTATTCTACTCAGCCAGATACCACACGGCGGTAAAACTTTTCCAGCAACGTACATATATCTAAATACAAACATTTTACGTTATAATTATTCAGTAGCGGCCGCCATCAGTAAACTTAGCCTTGATTATGATGTCATGTCTATGCAAGGCGTGTCACGCGATATCAGTGCTAGTCAAGTAAATAACCTGCAACGCAAGTCACTTTTATGTAAACAACGGACCTGTTTCTGTTGTTATCTTAAGAAT
Organism: Morpho helenor; assembly: GCA_029227775.1. NCBI lineage: Eukaryota > Metazoa > Arthropoda > Insecta > Lepidoptera > Nymphalidae > Morpho > Morpho helenor. The sequence continues at coordinate 11,785,778 of JARGCU010000028.1, read as the reverse complement.
AATATGATAATGAACATTAAAACTTTATTAGAGGGCAAATTTTAAGTGAAAATACAGTTACGTATTTAGACGGAACTTGTTGAATTAATTATTTCGCATTCTTCTTTTGAATACTGCGAATTTTGGTCGTTTCTATCACAAATAATATCGCAACAATAAACAAAATTAAATCAAATAGCAAGTGAAAATATATCTGTATTTCTTTGCAATACAATATTTTTACCGTTAATTAAGATTTTACGACCTGCCTACCTAGGAGTCTACTACCGCCGTTTAGTATCCGGCTGAATAGAATAGACCACCCTCGTTTCTAACCGAGACGTCTTAAAAGGCGACTAAGGTAAGTTGACGGCGGTGTGGTATCCGAGTCGTCGTAAAAAGGGTCTACTACTAGCGCTGTTTGGTATATGGCTAAATAGAATAGATCATCCTCATTTCTAACCGAGACGTCGTAAAAGGCGACTAAGGTAACTTGACAGCCGTGTGGTGTCCGGCTAAGTAGAATAGACCACCCTAATTTATTACCGAGGTGTTGTAAAAAGCTAAGGTAAGTTGACGGCAGGCGAGCGGTCGGTGGTAAAATAAAGAGCCAAATCATGTTATAATAATAATAATAAATAATATTATTTTTATAACATTTTGTGCCGACCCCACTTAGAGTAGGATAAGGGCAGGAGAATGATGAAGATAAGTATAAGCGAGTACATTGCCATGCAAGATAACACTTGGGCTGTCTCTAAAGAAGTACACAATATGTTTTATTACATGTCAGTTAAACGATCGATACTTTGTCTTTCTATGCCATATCGCACATTTGATTTATTTTCTCAAATATTAAATAAATATATGGGACACTTACACACATGGTCGGCCGTAACGGCCCAAAGTAACTTAATACTTGTGTTATGGTAGACAGACAACTGGTGAATATATACTTATATAATTTTTAAATACATACTTAAATACAAATATACACCCAGACTCGAAGACCAACAAATTAATTTATACAAAATGTTGGTCCTTTGCATAATCGAACCCGCGATCTGCGGAGCTGAAGTTTGGGTCACTACCCACTGCGCCAACGGGCCAGTCAATGTTAACGTTTCTACTGTATTAATTATTTGGTGAAATTACTTCACGCATGTTGATCACCAGTTATACGTTTTTCTTAATAGTTTTTCTATTACACATACTATCATTCTTCTGCCCTTATCCCACTCTAAGCGGGCTCGGCACAACATGTTTTAAACATGATTTTACTTGGTATTTTACGAACGGCCGCCTATTAACGCAAAACTTACCTTAGTCTCCTTTAATTACTACTCGGCTCGAAATTACCAGTGGTTAAACGGTTTATTAAATAACCGAAATAAACTATTTACAATAGTAGTTTAACAAATAATGTTTTAGCTATCCATATTCTATTAGTTAAGCTAAAATGCGAACAGTAAATTCACAGTTGGAATTAACCTCACAACCTAAGTATCGTAATGATTTAACATATTTTTTCGTAAACCTATTTCCGCTACAGCTAAATGTAAACATGACTAACAATAAAAGTCACATATTATTAAATATTTAACAGTTTTCGTTAATGTATTACTTAAGTTTTGTTTATATAAATAATTATTTGCTGAGTTAAATATTATCGTGCGAAGTTATAGACAGAACCAATCACATTTATTTTTATTCTTTTATATTTTATATTTATATTAATAGATGTGCATCCTTTGACTATTAAAATTTATTTTATGTCGATTTTTGGTTATAAATAACACTTGCCCTAAATTGACCTATAAGTACTCGTAAAAATTAAAATTCCTGACTTATCATTGTAATTTTAAAGAATTGGTTTCTACAGCTGAACTTCTTTTTCATTTATGAATATAGCAAATACCTTCAATTTTATTGGCTTTATGTAAGACAAAATTATAAAATAAAGGCAACACGAATGCTTTTGTCTAACGAAACTTGACAAAAGGCGTTTATTTCATATTCTTATAATACTACTACTACAGTCCTAAAATTCAATTTTTGAAAATTATAATGAATGAAAAATATTAAAAAGACAGTGTTAACCGTGTGGTATAAGGCTGACTAGAATAGATCAAGCTCATTTCTTACCGAGGTTACCGTAAAAGGCGACTAAGGTAAGTTGATGTCAGGCAGACGGTCGGTCATAAAATACCTAGCCAAATCATGTGACAACATGTTTATAAAATGTTGTGCTGACCCCACTTAGACTGGGATAAGGGCATGAGAATAATAATTAAGTGACAATGTATTATTTAATTACCTAGTATTTCTTTTTTCTCAAAACAAAATGCAATAATCTCAATAAATCTGAATGTCATTAAAAACAGCTTGATCTTAGATATAATATTGTTATCTGTTTCAGGATGACACACGATAGTTTCGCCAATGAATCTATGCAACCGATGATGCGATCCATAGCACGCCCTGGAAGCAAGAAGAAGCATGTAGAAGAATTCGATGACGATTTGCCGTTGCCACCGGAATAGTTTCAACATAATAATACAAAAAAGTGTCAACACAGATAAATTAAGTACTTAATTGACTTTTTTATAACTTTGCTACTGAATAAATAAAATATATAACTAATACTTTTAATTATTGTTCCGTCCTATTCTTTAATACCTATTTCGTAGTAACGTTAATTGATTATTTTGGTTCCTTAAATTTTAAAAATTATCCCTCCCTCAAATAATAAAATATCCGATGTCAATATTATTATCAATAAACATTGAAACTGCTATCTAAAGACTTGGGCACTACGAAATCATATTTTCTTTAATATAAAGCTATTTTTAAAAAAACACCATAGAATTAAAAATATTTTATTCGAAATAATTTAGTTTATTAGTATTCTAAGAAATATACAAAGTAACTTATCTCTTAACTATCACATTATTTATATAATGTTATTAGAAATATATGTACATACTTTCAAAATGTGCACTAATTTAATTAGTGTATAATAATTATAGATATTATAGTACAATTAATGTTATAAGTAGGTAATGGTATCAACCGTTATATAATTAGTTTTATCTACTTCTGATACTATAATACAAAGATTATAAAACTGAAACCAAAATTCTTATGACAAACATTAGTACGTACAGGTCATGAATAAAAATTAAAAAGTTTTATTACGATACAGGTCTTGTATGGACACCTGTATCATAATATAACTTTGTAATCATAACGATACACCTATACAACCTCCACCTGGACAAAGGAGGTTGAACCTCTGCCTTAAAAAAAGGATTAAATCAACGAGTCTGCGGCGACGTAACACGCATGCACAATCGATGTTTGCGCCTTGGCGCTAACATTTTACATTTAAGAAATCTTTTCAATATTTAAACTAAAGTTTGGTTTTTATTGATATTGTTTTACGTATTATAGTATGAGAGTAGATAATAGTGTATATAATAAGTAGTGTATGACACTGTACATAACTTGATCTTAAACACTCGTGTGATACTATAAAAAAACTCGTGTTATAAGAACCCTTATTATGCAACAGTATCATAATCTACTACTATTTTGTCAGTATCTGTATCATTTCCGGAACAATACATAAATGCCCTCCTAGATTTTTTAATTTACATAAATATATATGTATATTAGTAATTGCTTAGTACGTAAAAGATACTGACGAAAGCACAAGTTTACGTGAGAATCGATTTAACGACAATTTTAAACAAATAATAATACTTAAAGTGCTACTCATAAACAAACAAATATTTCATAAATCGATTTTTAGCTAATTACTCGGTAAATCTTACCGTCCTAACTTCGGTCAACGTATAGTGATCCTCCATTATTATTAACCTCGCATATTTTACTCTGCAATTATTTGATTTTATTATATATTTAGATACCGTTCAAAACTCGTCGAATTTATAATTAAAAATTAAAAGTATCAATTCAAAGAAATAAATAAAACAATAAATGCTGTAACAAATAACATACGTACATTTAAAAGTCATTCTTTTTTTAAATAATGCTAACGAATTTTTTATTTAAGAGTAGGCGAGTAAAGGCAGGCCTGTGAAAAAATGTCGCCAAAAAATATAAGAAAGAATATGCAACTTATATTTTTTCAAATCACACATAAAAATAAGAGACTGATAACTTTAATGTCGATGACACATTTACGCTGGCTCTCCTACTCTAGTATAATAACTCTTTGATTTCTAATCACAATATCATAGCTAATAATCGGATTTAAGAATGATGCCGACTGCAATTTTTTTTTAGTTTATTTGAATACAGGTTAAATTTCATGACATAAATGTAAACTATTTTTTACATCATGATAATTCTGACAAGTTTTAGTTAGCAAAAATAAATTACGGATCTTAAATTTTTCACCATAGGCAAATAGAAATATACATAACGAACAGATCCTAAACACATATTTAAGACATTACATGATCTACGATAAATTAAATACAACACAAAATGCATAGTCATTTACCTTACCTTATAACTTATTATTATTTTATTTTATACCTCTGTTGTAATACAAAGTCAAGTGCTGCTAGTACTGCGCTCGTTTTTTCGTTTTCGTTTTTCGTTGAGCCCACATTTATATCAGCATTAGCAGTTTTCTGTTTTACTGTCATATAAATGTGTGTGTGAACTTAAAATTGTCCTGTACTTCCATAGTAAGTACTATACTATATATTGTATATATTGTAAATCTCCCAACACAGGTGGGGTGGCGGTGGACGTATCCAATTACGGAAACCGTCACCCCCAACTGAATCGAGTTTGGCCACATGTTTGGCGTTTCTCGACAGTGTTCAAATACTACAAATACAGTATTGAGAAATACTTAAAATTTGGAAAAAAGAACTATTTTAGGCACTGGATTTTTAAATACTAAGCATTGGTAAATCACACAGGAATAGTATACACGCGTCAATTACGAGTTGTGTGAACTACAAAATTATCTTTGAGAAGGGATGATCTACATGTCCATATTGGATAGCGAGAAGCGTGTCCTTGATACGCTGGTAGACTGGTTGCGGTTGTTTCATTGTGGGGATACGTATGTTCTGGTCGACGTAACCAACGTTACTGATGGGCGTCACCAGGACCGCTGTGCCTGCACCGAACATCTCCAGTAACTGCAATTTTGCAACCGAAGAAGATTACCGAATTATCTGTATATACCATTATATAGGCCGTCCGTGTGATATCCGGCTGAGAAGAATAGACTACCCTCATTTCTAACCCGAGGTGTCGTAAAAGGCGACTAAGGTAAGTTGACCCACCGTGTGGTAGCCGGTTGAGTAAAATAGACCACCCTCTTTCTTACCGAGGGGGCGTAAAATATGACTAAGGTAAGTTGACGTCAGGCAGGCGGCCGGTCGTAAAATACGAAGCCAAACCATGTGACAACCGGTCCGGTCATGTGACAACAACCGGCAGGAGAATGATGATGACCATTATATAGGCTGTCGAATATATTCATTATTAAGGATTTTATCAAGTACCTTTCAAATTCTTGAATAGAACTTAACTAGAAAATTTCACCAGATGAAAATATAAGATAGAAAAGCTTTTGAAAGATCAAATCAGTTAAATTAGGACCGTCAATCATAGATATCGCATATTGTGGGATATATTTATTATTTTTAAAAATATACAATATTTAAACAAGCTGAGCACGCAATTTTGTTTGCGTCAACTGTTAAAAAATATTTAATTATGTAGGAAAAAGTGTGTTTGTCCCATATATTTTTCACTTCATTTAACTTCAGTTGAATTTAAATAACTTAACATAACTCTAGCCGATTAGTCATGTCAGACAGACTTTCACATCTATAAGTATATTTATATATTTACTCAGACTTTATTATTATTGCATTAATACGCTACTGATATAAGTATCGTATGACACTTGTTTTTGTCAGTCGGATAACAGGAAAAATAAATATGGCTTGGAAAGATAGATCAATTTCACTGATGGAGGAGATGAAATGGAAAAAATACATATAAAACAACTTTGCTTTGTACACTAAATCTAATTCTAGTACAGACTAAACTAGCTGTGATAGCCCAGGGGTAACACCGTACGACTCTTTCAAGAGGATCGCAGGTTGAAAGCCGGGCAGGCACCAATGAGTTAGTAGTCTGTTAAAACTTATGTAAACGATGATTACCTACAATTTTTCACAGACTTTTCGGTGACGTTAAACATCGCGAGGAAACCTGAATATCCCTGGAGAATTCTGGGGATATGTGTAACCTGCCATTTGCTAACGTAGCATTGGCCCTTGGCGTAGCAATGGTGGGGTCACGACCCCCATTATTGGGGAAACGAAGCAAGGAGGAAGAAGGAGGAATCTTGTATGTATATATGTTTTCTGAATTTCGGTAACGGCTCCAACGAAATTTTCCTTTAATTCAGCATTTAGAGGCTTTTGGATTGGGATTAAAATCGATCTAGCTAGGTTTTATTTAAAAAAATCGTTCTCCTCTGTTTTTGGGTATTAAAAAATACTAAAATTTACCGAATATATAAAACTATTATTGCCGTTAAATGTCAATTTAGCGTAGCTTATTCGGGAAACGGGTGATCGCGAGAAATGAAAATACCTAGCATTGAGCCCGACCTACTTTATTATTTTTAACGATTTTTTTTAAGTTTCTTTTATTTTGTAAAAAATTACCAGGTAACCAGGTACATTAAGGAGTACAGGTTATATTAACGAGTTAATAAAATTACAATACTTACGCGTCCTTCGTTGTTGAGTTCGATTAAGCGATCCATTGTCAACATCTCTTCTTTAACAGTCAAGTCCTCCCACTGACTTGCTAACTCAAGAATGGACCGGCGTGTAACTCCAGGCAAAATGAGTCCATTTAACGGAGGAGTGCTTAATTGTTTGTCTGAAAAATACATATAGCTGTATAATAATAATCTTAGGTAAATTAATACCAACTTAAGCTGTGGTAGCCTAGTAGTAACACCGTGCGACTCTTTCGAGGAGGTTCAAAACCAGGCAGACACCAATGTGATTTTCTGTTAAAACTTATGTGGCTAATTGATGATTGCAATTTATCAAACGCTTTTCGGTGAAGGAAAACACCGTGAGGAAACCTGCATATCTCTAGACAATTCTATAGATATGTGTAACCTACCAATCCGCATTGGAGCAGCATGGTAGGTTTTAGCTCCAATCCTTCACTCAAAGAACGGAGAGAAGAGGCCTATTCTTGGCAGTGCTATAGTAACAGACCGCTACTTACTCACTTAATACCAAATTAACTTTTGTTAGTCTGTGCCGGATTTCACTTGGGTAGACGGCTATCCAACCCACGTGACATCCGTCAGAGATCATAAGGCGAGAAACATCAGTTTGAGGAGTTTGGCGCCATCTTTTGAATAGGGCAACGGGCAAGATAACATATTGTGTAACCGGCGTGTTGTGGTTAAGAATATACTGAACTGTTATCCTTTCACTAATTAGCTGTGATATCCTGTGGAGATGATGCAACTCTTTCTAGAGAGTCACGGGTTCAAACTAAGAGCAGGCACCAATGAGTTTTGCTGTTAATACTTATAAGTCTGTGATATATTTGTAATTTATCATACGCTTTTTGGTGAAGGAAAACATTAGAATGCCTGCATATCTTAAGAAATTTCTGGGGATATATGCAGCAATCCTCATTAGAGTTGCATGGTGGGTTTTAGCTCCAACATTACTTTGCAAAAGCGGAGAGAGTAGGCTTATGCCCAACAGTGGTATACAAGCCGTCACTTTACTACTTTACTGTATAAAAATGAAATTTTGATGATGCGAGCGACGACGAATATTGCCTCATATATGAGACGAGAATTTACCGGTCATGGGTCAGAGAGTTATCGTAATGATAAGTACACAACGCACGAACATCAACTCGTACTTGGATATAATTGCTTGTCGGGCCGTTATAGGAAATATTTTAAATGTTCTACATAACAGTACATGTAATATCTGGGTGACGGAGCCTTGCTCGGTAATTTTTTTCAAAAAAAAAAAAGAAAAAAATAATAATTTAGTTGGAATCGATCCTAGATATTTACGTTTCTGGAGGCAGCCCGTTCCCCGAATAAGCTACGCCGACTTGACAGTTAATGGCGAAAATTCAATTCAATATAAATGTTACCTAGTGTTTTAATGCCCAAAAACAGGGATAAATAATCTTTTTTTTACATAAAACCTAAGTTTTTTACAGTGAATGAAATTCAAAATTAACTTAAAACAACCAATAGTTATTAGTTACAATAAATTTAAAAATTCTCATTATTACCTCCATGTTCGTTGATGTACACTATGAAAATATTCATTGCCCCTACTTCAGTAAGTTCTTTGTCTGGTCCAAATAACCATAATACTTGTTGATGTCCTAACTTAGCGGCTCGAGACGTGACCTCTGTAATAAAAGATAATATACTAATAATAACTTACTTAATAAGATGTAGTTCTTACACACAATTTAAAACGGCAACTTACGATAATGAAGTTTTTACACTATGTAATAATTAAAAAGAACTGAAACATGTGACATTATTCCATACATAATCTAAAGCACGGAAGTAAAAAATGTAACTAATTAACTAGTCAATGAGGTAGTCGCAGTTATGTTATCTCAAATATTTGTTGGCAACAAAATACTTTATGTGGTGTAATTTCCATATTATATAACGAGATCCTTATAAAACTAGATCCGCCATATCGATCGCATAATTTCTCTATATTTTTCTAGCTATAATTGGATATTTATTATAAGTTAAAAGTGAAAATATTTGTCTCGAGTTATCACACAACTGATTATGCATATTGTTTGTGCGTTGTAATCTGAGGGACGATTACATAACGCATTCGGAATATAAATTAAATTAACAACGCTTTCCAATATCGAAAGCGTCGCATTTATATACAATTACAATACAATCCATAAGATACTCTTAACGCCTTGAATAGAATAGTACCACCCTCATTTCTTACCGAGGTGTCGTAAAAGGCGACTAAGGTAAGTTGACCCACCGTATGATATCCAGTTTAGTAGAATAGACCACCCTCTTTCTTACCGAGGTGTCGTAAAATACGACTGAGGTAAGTTAACGTCAGGCAGGCGGCCGGTCGTAAAAACGCAGGCAAATCATGTGACATGTGTTTATAACATGTTGTGCCGACCCCACTTAGAGTGGGATGAGGGCAGGAAGAAAATGATGGAGATACTCTTAATTGCTATTTATAACAGAATGGGACTTCCTAAAAGCCAGAGTTTTTTTCAATTTGTTCAAACAGCTTTACAATAATTCCCAACAGTTACATGCTAATGTTCTACTACAGAATAATAATGTGAATAGAAAGCGGCTATATTCATGACTTATTCTGTCGGGTCAGCCAGACCAGTTTCGGGGACCTTATGCTTTGTACCCCAGAGTTTAAACGATAGAATAACTCGTGAATATAGTCGGTTTCTAAACTATGAATACTACTAACGATTCACGATAGATTTCATTCAGAATAATACTCACCTATAGTTGGGCCGTAGTTGGAGCCAACTTTTCTGTTTCCAACGCCACCGGGAAAGGCACGTACTACGCTGGGGTCTGCATAGATCGACACCGCACCATCGTCACCCGTCTTATAATATGCGCTTACTGGGCTCATGATAACGAACAGCAAGGCTGAATCCGGTTCCATTACGCCAAAAGTTGCCTTCGAATACACAATTCAAATCTAATAAAACGTTGTAATTTTAAATTGATAACACGATACAAAAAAAAGGAAATTATCTCGCTATAATTTATAATGAAATAATCAAAGTAATGCTTAGCGTAGAGGGCAGGTACATGCAATACCCATATCATAAATAATTACCTGGGTAACCGAGCCGAAAGATATAAAAAAATATTTAAAAAAAATAAGAAAGAAAGAAGGCGCCGATGACATGCGAGATTTCTAACCCGGGTTTAGAACATTTTCGATCCGCCCGTTATCCATCGGCTATCGCAAAATTAAGTTTGACAACCAAAAAATCCTTTGCTTTCAATTCTACATTTTTAGCATTTTTTTAATACCCAAAAACAGGGATAAAATTATTTTTTTAAAATAAAACCTAGCTAGATCGATTTTCCTCCCCCAAAACCGAATACCGAATTTCAGGAAAACCGTTGGAGCCGTTTCCGAGATTCAGAAAATATATTTATACATACTAGATTAACTCATTTAAATATTACAGATAAGAATTATAAAAGAAAATATTAAAGATGTTTTTTGGATAAACCAAATAAAAACCAGCCATAATAATAATTATATATCTTCTATGTATACTTGGACACGTACCTATGATGTCATTTCATTACGATTGAAGTGGATATTTCAGAAGCAGACAAGTAAAATACGTTTCTTAAATTTGTATTCCCGCAATGGGCGTTGTCGCCTTATCTTAATTGCAAAACAAATTATAAACTAAATAACGTCTTGATAAAGTTGATAACGAAATTTATAATTGTTTACTTAAAGTTTTTTTTTAATATGCCTAAACAAACTCTACGAAGGACATTTGTTAAATAACCATTTTGTGTTAATAATCTCACTGACTCAATTCTTTATTATAATAATCTTTATAAATAATAATCTAGTAACATATGTATGTTACTAGATTATTAGATAAAAGAAAATAGTTTTGTCACAATAAATTAGGTATTAATTATGTAAAGAAACCTTTAACAATCGAATTATGTGTATGTGCTGAAGTGAAATAGGTTAATTATTAAGGCAACTCCAAAACAACAAATCACTAGTCTAGATTGGCAAATGGACAAAACAGTATCACTTAAATTAATCGAAACTAATATTTCATTTTATTTATTTTTTATTCTTATTTTGATTTATTTTCTTGTAGTTAATACTTTCATTTACTGCGTGCGTTTATTATTGGGATTTTGACGTTATTATGACAGAACCTCGCCTTGCATAAAACTTTGTAATTTAAAAATACAAACATAAAATATACGTCAAATAAAAAATATGTGAAATATGAAAAGCAAAGTAGCGGCAGTTTCTTAATTATAAAAATAATCTTAAAGAAACAATAAAGATGTTTAAAAGATTTGTCATTAATTATCTGTAATTCAAATATGCTTACAGAAGTGATAACAATTTACTGATGAAATAAAGGAATTTTGAGGCGTCACTTTTTATCAGAGTTTAAGACTAACGGCGTAATATTTTTATTACGCCGTAATAAAGAACTAACATCGATCAATCACTTGATGTAAGATAATATAAAGAAAATTTATTAAAAAATTGTACGTAACTGAAATTTTAATGGAAAACGCTTTTAATCCCTGTTTGATATATGATATAACAGAACAATATATCGCAGGATAATCCTTATTTATCTAAGGTCTACAGACAAATAAAGTATTTCCCATAATTATATCCAAATTGTGACGTATATAATGCGGAAATCAGATTTTTTTAAACGGATACAGTATTATAAACTTATTGATATAGTATATCATGCTTAATGATCGTTGACACTGATATCTTACAATTTAAATAACTATCTAACATTTATCGCAATATAAAATTGACGCGTGCGAAAACAAATTTAAGTTCACACCGATTAAGATACTTGCTTGATGCTTATGCTAGCGCCGCGGCTAATGCTGGCGCAGTGCAATTGACTCTACCGGGACAAATCGCTCTTTACTAGTTATTAAATAAATAAAAACGATGATAACGATGTAATTTACTTAAGTAAACGTAGCAAGATATGTTATTTCAATTTTCTCATTATAGCCGTATATGGGCGACTGTTGTACAAGGAAAATATGTAGATATGTCGTAGATTGCTTTTAGAAACTGAAAACTAAGGAAACGGATAGCCGAATTCCGTGCTTTTTCAAACATATTTCCGCTTAATATCTAATTGTTTTTTAAGAATTAGTTAAGTTACATATACCTACTGCCAAGTAGTACTAAATTCACATTATATCCCTGATTTTTAACAAATCTCGTAAGACTACTAATTGCAAAGACTATTATAAATTTGAAAATCTTTGTTAAGTACTTATTTATAGTATTTGTTGAATTTCATAAAAAAGTATTTTAATAAATAATTTAATAAAAGTACTATACTATTTTTTACGGAATTAAATTAGATGTGAAATTAAAGTATTTAATACAGGGTATAGTAGATGTTTAAAGAATGAAGAAAAAAAGTTAAAGAAATAACATATGTAGGTAAAGCTTAATTGAATCCATTAATTTATTTAAGTTATTATCAAGTTTCAATATCCCTTATATATATGAAACTCGTTTGAACATGGTAAAAGTATTTATTTAATACCAGCTACTTACCTCAGTTCCTATTAAGGTAGGTCGTACATAAAGGGTCGAGTTTTGAGAGTGCGGTACCCACTCCTGGTCTATCTGTATAAGTCGCGCTACACAATTGATTAATTCTTCTCCATCAAACATTGGTAGACCGGACCTCTGTGCAGCTAAATTCATTCTTTCCATGTTCAAATCTGGCCTAAATAATCGTAACTTGTCATCGACTCCTCTATATGCTTTTAAACCTTCGAACAGCTGCAAATATAACAAATATGAACTTATATTAGAAAGTGACATCAGAAGAAAGTAAATTCGTTTAAAAATACATTTTCGTTTTAGTGTATTCTATCAAAATTCGAATGGTCTAAATTTAGTTTATCTATAATATTATAAATGCGAAAGTTTGTGTTAGGCTTTCACGGCTAATCCACTGGAACAATATTGATGATATTTACCATTATAAAAGTTTATACACCGGGGTAAAATATAGGGTTAAGCAAATTGCCGATTTTCTTTTGCAAACATATTGCATTATTGAGGGTACTTAAACGCTTATGTATGCGCGAAAGAAGTCACGGGTACCGCTAGCTGAGCTTCTTGAAAAAGTGTACGTCTCTTTAATCATAAATTTTCTATGTGATCATGTGTGTTCGTAGTTTTTTTCAAAACGATTCTCTTAGCATTACAGTACATAGTGATTATTAAAAATTGCTTACTGTTACTTCGATATGCTGTAAAAATATAAAACTATTAAGTATTGATTCGTCGTGTAACAACAATATAAGTATATTAAATGTCTTATTTTTATACGGCGCAACAACAACAACGAACATAAGTTCACAGGTTCTCATAAAATATATTACAATAATTTAAAGTTTCCAGAAACTGACTTTGTGACTGCAAAAAAAAGGACCTACTAATTCAGCATTACTTTTGTTAAGGTAAACAGTAGTAGCGATATACCTGTATGGCGTAATGTAGAGCTTTGGCCGCTGGGTGTATAGTGAGGTATTCAAAAGGCACTATTTCTGGTTTCTGCCAGCCACCTAGTTCTTTATGATATTGAATTTTAAGCATGTGGTCGGTAAAATATTTTCCGAAACCTAAAGCGCTTGCATCTGGTTTTGGTTGTAGTTGATACGGTGCTGCTAATCTAACTTGGAGGTCCTTATACTGCAAAGAAAATTATTTTACGTAAACAGTGACTTATAAATACCCGTTTATTTGAACATGAGCGCCGTATTTTATGCTGGAATCGCGTCTTTTAGTAACAGCTATAAAAAAAGGGAAAACCGCCAATGGATTGTTTAATACAAAATATATATATTTTATTTCTTGAACTTTTTTAATACGATATTTTATTTATTCAAGTTAACCTACTACTGAAAAGATTAATGCATTCCATAATTTCCATTAACTTCAAAGAATACTTTTGAATCAACTGACGAGACGTTAAGTATTGTACATATTTAGTTAAGATATGCCAAGATGTTTACCAAGAGGCCTTGGCCTCAGTTTCAAATCTCAGAGCAATAAATAGTTTTCTATTAAACGAACACATGCTTAGTTGATATAAGCACATAACAAAGACTTTTCAGAAACGAAAAACGTCGTGACAAAATCTACATAACCATAGAGAATTCATGATATATTTGTTACTTGAGAATTCGCACATCAATGGTGGTTGTAAGCTCCAAGCAAAAGTGCCAAAAGTATGCAAAAGCTTTTGTCTATCAGTCAACACTTACAGGCTGCTTTTACATTAGGATAATATGACGCAAAATATGAAATTCAAATAAAAGCATGAAACCAGGAGTTTCAAATAAAATGGTGAAATTTTAAACATTTTAATATTTTTCTTTTGACAATAGTAAAATATAAGTCAAAAAGTAAATTATTACTATCCCACTGCTGGGCATAGGCCTCTCTCCCTGAAAGAAGGGTTGTAGATAAAATGCTGCAATGCGTATTGGTAAGTTACACATATCTATGGTATTCTCTTGAGATAATATGTAGGATTCCTCACGATGTTTTCCGTCACCGAAAAGCATGTGATGTATTGCAATTATCAATTAGACACAAGTTTTAACAGAAAAACTCATTGGTGCCCGGGGTTTATACTCATAACCCCTCGAAACACAATCCTAACAAATCCACAACACTTAAAAGAACCCCTCTCGCTGCAGCACCCCACAACACAAAGAGCATCGTTTGTGCCCAATCTATTTGCCCCCCTTCCCTCAATATCCTCAATAATATTAAGATGCCTGCCTAATATAGTATATAGGTAAGTAATTAATTTAAGCGTTTGATTTTGCATGCCTAAACGCCGCGTGGTATCCGGCTTAATAGAATAGTACCACCCTCATTTCTTACCAAGGTGTCGTAAAAGGCGACTAAGGTAAGTCGACCCGCTGTGTGGTATCCGTCTGAGTAGAAAAGACCAACCTCATTTCTTACCGAGGTGTCGTAAAAGGCGACTAAGGTAAGTTGACCCACCGTGTGGTGTCCGATTTAGTAGAATAGACCACCCTCTTTCTTACCGAGGTGAGGTGAGAGGTAAGTTGACGTCAGGCAGGCGGCCGGTCTTAGAAACGCAGCCAAGTCATGTGACAGCATGTTTATAACATGTTGTGCCGACCCCACTTAGAGTGGGATAAGGGCAGGAAGATGATGATTTTGCATGCCTAATTGTTTTTTTTATGTTATACGTTCTATTTTCACTATAAAAATTAATGTTTACGTCACCCGTTTGTTTTGAATGTTTAGTTATGAGACTCACTTGTGTTTGTTCTTTTGAGCCTTAATTATGTTATTTTAAAATCTAAGTCATGAAGACGTTCACTGAATACGCAAGGTGGCGGTGAATGTATCCAATCGCGAAAGCCACCACCCTTGACATGAATGAGTTTGGCCAAATGGGGCGTTTCTCAACAGTGCGTTTAATAAAAATTCAGTAGCGATCCACTCAAAATCGGAAAAAACACCTCGGAGTAGTCGCAAGGTCGCACCGCGGGGCCATCACAGCTTTTGATATACTTACTAGTAAAATAGTTTATACCTTAAAAGAAAATTTAGGCGCTATTTGTGGTTGAGGCTTAGTCTGGGGGACTGTTATTGTCTCTGGTTCCACCTGTGTGCTTTCTTCTAACTCTTTGTACCTCAATAGTGAACTGCAGCACCGTATTGTCTGCATCTTGTGTTGGTTTTCGTAAATCCATTTTACTAATATCTGAAACATATTTATTTATTTATTTATTTATTTATTTTATTTTTAGGGGAAACAAACAATTATGAAAATACTTAAATATCTAACTTATGTTTTAAACAGAAATCAACTAAGTTTCCACTGATACAAAAAAATATACATGTATATTCAATGAGAAAATAAAAATAAAAAAGTTATGATTAAAAATAAAGTACAAAATTATATCTTAAATTAAATTACAACTAAAAATAAATAAATATCAGCTACTGATCACTAAAATTAAAATTAACTAATTGTAATTTTTCCTTAAATGTAAACATTGTATCATGCATAATGTCTAAATTTTCGCAGTTATTATTGTACGTTCTGCATGCACGATAAATAAATGTATTATCAGCATATTTTGATCTGCATGTTGGTACAAAAAACGTGGATTGTTTTCTAACAATGTTATGTCTGGGGCATTTAAATCTAACATTACTTAAAAGAACTTTAGAATCAACTAAATTGTTTAAAATTTTATATAAATATATTAGGTCGCTTACTTGTCTACGAGCTATCAGTGACTGAAAATCATTATTGATGGAACTACCCGACTTAAATTGCAAATGCTTTAAAAATTTGTTTTGAATTTTTTCAATATTATTTATGTATATTTTATATTGCGGATTCCAAACTGTAGAACAGTACTCTAAAATTGAACGAACATAGGAATTAAAAAGAATAGTCAAGGTGGTGCCTTTTTTAAATTCTCTACCTATTCTCAAAATAAATCCCAGCATACTGTAAGCCTTAGCTACCATATAATCAACATGGGATGCAAATGTCAGCTTCTGGTCTAAATAAACACCCAAATCTTTAACTTGAGACACTCTTGTTAATGAAGTGTTTTTCACTACGTAATTAAATAAGATACGTTTTGTTTTCCTTGTAAAGCTAACGATATTACATTTTTTTTATATTTAATTGTAAATAATTTTTCATACAGTATTGGTATAAATTATTAAGATCTTCTTGGAGCAATTCACAGTCATGAAGAGTTAACACTTCTAAATATTTTCATGTCATCGGCATAAATCAATATCTTACAGTTTTGAAAATAGTTAACTACGTCATTAATGTAAATATTAAAAAACAATGGCCCTAGATGAGAGCCCTGGGGCACACCTGAACTAACTGGTATAAATGACGAGCAAAAACCTTTAACAGCCACCGCCTGGCTTCTATCGCGAAGATACGATTCAACCCAGCGAAGTAGGTCACCATGTATTCCTATCGAAGCAAGTTTTTTAATAAGCAATGAGTGAGAAATTCTGTCAAATGCTTTAGAGTAGTCAGTATAAATAACATCCATCTGACCTCCATCATCCATTGCAAGTGACACATTATGAACAAACTCACAAAGATTGGATTCTGTCGATCTACCAGTAAAAAATCCATGTTGTTGATTGCAGATCACTGACTTAAGAACGGGACATAATTGATCATAAACAAACTTCTCGAACAATTTAGCAATTGTATTAAGCTTAGAAATTGGCCTATAGTTACCAATATTGTGTCTATCTCCTGATTTATAAATCGGAATTACAAAAGATTGTTTCCAAATTTTAGGTATTTGACCAGTACGAATAGAAAGCTGAAATAAAATAAATAATGGGAGTGATACACTTACAGAGCAGGATTTTAAAAATAAAGGTGGAATACCATCTGGCCCGCAACCTTTATTTACGTCTAAATTCCTCAGGTAGTTAGCAACCATTTCAACAGATATATCAACAGAACTCATAGAAACGGACAATCCATTTGGGTATAAACTTTCACGTGAAACATTTGAAGAATAATCCTGTGGATGTGCATCAAATGCTGACTGAAAATGATTATTAAAAAGATTGCACATCTCGAAGCCATCCGAAGTTTTTACATTATTGAAAAACATATAATCTGGTATATCCGCAGACTTACTTCTTAACTTTACAAAAGACCAAAAGCGTTTACTATTACGTTTTATATCATTTTCAACATTTTGAATATAGTAGTCATAACACTTCAGTTGCAAACGTTTTTGGCGATTACGCAAGTAATTAAAAATATCATAGTCACTATTTCTTTTATATGTTTTCCATTTCCTATGATATTTCAGCTTTTCATTAATAACTTTTATTAGAGCCCTAGAAAACCAAGGAGGATATTTGGTACCAGAAAATTTCTTCATAGGAACGTATTTTCTTACAACTTTATTGATTATTTCATAAAAGTTATTTATTGCTATGTCTATGTCATTGCTATGAAGTATGCTCAGCCAATCGGTCTGAGCCAATTCTTTATTTATTATATCGTAGTCAGCGATTTTAAAAACTGGTACAACACGCGATGATGACCTCAAACACTCTGTACGTCCTACAAATGCTTGGACCGATAAGGCTGGATGATGTACATCTTCCTTTACTAAAGGTGTTTTGCAATGATCAACAATACAATTCATTCCACCAATAATAAGATCTAATTGCCTATCATTTAAATTTGGCACAGTGTTGAATTGATGAAAACTAGTAAATCTTAGAAAACAATAAATTAATTGAATTAAGGCATCACTATCATTACAGTTAGCTAAATTATTAATACTGGAATTAGGATTGTTCCAACGTGCGGCACTGATGTTGAAATCACCCATAATTAAATAGCACTCATTAGGATTACTTATGCACTTGTCAGAAATAGTCTCAAAAAAGTAATTAAGAGAATCGCTTTGATGCTGAGAATGGGGAAAATAGCAACATAATAAATGAAGTAATCCAGACGAAAGTTGCTTTTTGAGGGAAAGAGTTACTTCTATAACATCAGCCGCCGCATACTGAAATGTAATGGGCCTCGATGCAATGACGCAAAGTTCACGGCGTACAGCAATAAGCACCCCACCACCCATTTGATCACCTCTCAATGCATAATCCCTGTCACTTCTATAAACATTATACCGATGATCGAATAACTCCGAATCAAAGATACCAGGAATAAGCCAAGTTTCCGACAAACAAATAACATCGTAATCAAATAACATTACATTTCTGAAAAACATATTAGTTTTTGTTCGAAGACCTCGAACATTTTGGTAGTAAATATGCAAGTTAGAAGATGCCATTGATAAGTTCATTATGTAAACAATAACTAATTATACATTTAATGATGGAAAGATGATTCTCACAACATAAACAGCAAGTAATGTATGAAAATATAAAATTTAAAGAGGACCGAATAAATAGACATAACCGATTTAAAACATTCGATAACTTATAACAGTAAAATAAACAATAAGATATGTACTTTAACATGCAGATACCAAGACAGAAAAACAAAGTAAATGTAAAATATAAAACATTAATTATAATAAAACCACGGAGCATAGTGACAATTTTACACGATACCCAAATTCTTACTTTATTTTGTTTAAATCCGTCAGGCTATTTATACGAATAATGGGACTAGTATCTGACCGACGAACCATGATGACACAGTTCCTGACCCAAGTGTACTTATAGTTGTTTTCTTTTGCTTTTATTTTAGTACGCTGCAACAGAGTCTTGTTAGTGCTAGTTAAATGTTCATTAAAAAAGATTTTCGCATTGTTGCCACTAAAACCAATATCATTGGCGCTTATTCTTGATTTTCTAGCTTTACTGAGAAAATCGTCCTTTCTATAACGAGCCAAGAAACATACAACTATGGGTTTTGGCTTTTTTAAATTATTATCTCTAGGAGCTACACGCGTAATGAAATAATATATATATGTATATAAGTAATAATATGTATATAAGTTTAACTTGTTTCCGAACTTAATATAATATTCTTACTGTTGTAAATCCTTTTCGTTTTTACTATCATAGAATCATAGAGTTATAGAGACTAGAGGAGAGGAGCCATAAGTAGGTCTGTAAGTGAAAGTGTCGCAACAAATTATAAGAGAGGGAAGATTAAACTCATATACTTATCCTTGTCTAACCACACTTAAAAACTAAAGACACATAAGTTTCATTTAAATTTAAAATATTCTTTATTCAAATAAATTTGTAAACAAGTGCTTTTGAATCGTCAACTCTACTGCTGGTTCGGACAGATGTTCCTACTGAGAAGAGTCAGCAAGAAACTAGGCGCTTCCTCTTTTAAAAATATAATTCTTATTACTAATTACATTTTTATATACACGCATTCTTATCATCTAAGTAATCCTCAATAGTAGGGTTTCATTTGCTCCCCCACTCTAGTATAATAATTCTATGCATAGAATAGTTTTCAAGGATTTCCTACTAATATTATTACACCTTGTACAGGAATTAAGGCATAAACATTAATAAAATTATATAAGAGTTGCTGTTGTTCATCATCTTCCTGCCCTTATCCCACTCTAAGTGGGGTCTGCACAACATGTTATAAACATACTGTCACATGATTTGGCTGCGTTTTTACGACCGGCCGCCAGCCTGATGTCATCTTACCTCAGTTGTATTTTACGACACCTCGGTAAGAAAGAGGGTGGTCTATTCTACTAAACCGGATACCACACGGTGAGTCAACTTACCTTAGTCGCCTTTTGCGACACTTCGGTAAGAATTGAAGTTGGTACTATTCTATTCAGCAGGATACCACACGGCTAATAAGAGTTGCTGTTGTTCAAAAACAATAATTATTTTAAGTTTTCTAACCATTTGAACATACTACCTTGAGGGAAATAAATTTCCTTCTGGAGCCTTAATTATTTTGATAAAAGTAATGACTTTTCTGTACGACTACAAAGTGAAAGAATCCATTAAACATTTAATTGTCATTAATCATTTAAAAAGTGTTATACATCATAAGTGCAATAACCGGTTTAAAACATTTTCATAACTATTTAAATAACTTGCATTTAAATGAGAATTTATGTGTACTTATTGGAATATTTTATTATGTCAACGCACAAAATTGAATTAATTTCTCTCTACTTTACTTACATATTATATTACTTACATATTATATTACTGAGTACTTCTAGAATAGTTTCAGAGATGGTAAGTCTCACTTGGATAAATCACTTTTACTTTTTATGTTCTAATAAATTTTCTGCCTCCTACCCTTATCCCACTCTAAGTGAGGTCGGCACAACATGCTATAAACATGTTGTCACATGATTTGGCTACGTATTTTATGACCGGTCAAGTGCCTGACGTCAACTTACCTTAGTCGTTTTTACACCTCGGTAAGAAAGAGGATGATCTATTCTACTCAACCGGATACTACACGGTGGGTCAACTTACCTTAGTTGCCTTTTACGATACCTCGGTAAGAAATGAGGTTGGTCTATTCTACTCAGTGGGATACCACACAGCGGGTCGACTTACCTTAGTCGCTCTTTAACGACACCTCGGTAAGAAATGAGGATGGTCTATTCTATTTAGTCGGATACCACACGGCTACTTCTACTCAGCTGGATACCATTTTACTGTTCTAATTATATTCCGTTATAAATAAGTCACGTGACTGATCTATACTAATATTTTAAGTGCGAACGTCTGCCTACCTGACAGTTTGTTAAGCCTTCACGGCTAAACCGCTAAAACAATATTCATGAAAGCTTAAATTAAAGCTTAAACAATTAAATTAAAACAATTAAAGCTTATACTCCGGTGTAACATAATAAGACATAGGATAAATACCGCTCTTCTTTCGGGAACAGGTAAAAAACCAAATTGCATTATTAAGAGTACTTAAACGCTTATGTTGGCCCTAACGAAGTCACGTGTACCACTAATATTTAATAAAAAATAAAAGATCATGAGTACTTTTTGATTAACAATTGACAGTTATTCACAATTGTAAATCAAAAAATACTCATGATGAGCTCAACCAGACATTGCTAAGTTTATTAAAAGTCGATAAAGTACAACATATTCGTTTACTTGTTATCACTTGTTTTTTACAAAGGAATAAGCGATAAAAATGCTTTTAATTTTGAACTAAAACCAAGTCTCTTTTTTTTTTTTAATTTTGAACTAAAACAAAGTTCTCTCTCGTGAAGAGCAAGAATTATCTACAACCTTTTTTTTTCGTCACGAGAACCCATTATGGGTCATCACTATGGGTCATCATCCGACATACCCACGGCTTGTCCCCATTGGGCACAAGCCGTGGGTATGTCGGAGTCGCCTATGATAAACCTGACAATGCTCCACCACACTGTTAATGGCGAGGCCCCATCCCCGCAAGCTAATTATCTACAGCCTAGCTTGGAACTATGCCTTAAATCTATACTCATATTTCAGCATTATTTATATTCAGTTTGCTACACGTGTTCAAATACAAAGTCAACTAAATGGTGGGGGGTTTACCTTGTTACTATATAACTCTGCTTGCTTGGGTAATGCTTCGCTTTGCGATTTTGTCGTGAAGTCTATCTCCTGACGATGCTTCGGTTACGGGGCGAAACAATTGTTGAGATTGTGGTGGTGAA
This sequence comes from Morpho helenor, assembly GCA_029227775.1. Taxonomy (NCBI): domain Eukaryota; kingdom Metazoa; phylum Arthropoda; class Insecta; order Lepidoptera; family Nymphalidae; genus Morpho; species Morpho helenor. Next base: position 11,763,709 of record JARGCU010000028.1, on the reverse strand, counting down.
TGTGTGCAGTGCTTGTGTATTGCTGTTGTCGGGTAGTGCATTAGTTCTTACAAATTTTACATGTATCAGGTATGATAACGAATAGTACACTCTACATTTAACAGTACATATATTTTCTTTTATCACGGATTATAGCAAAGTAATATTCTCATTACTTTTCTATACTCATATATAAAGCTGAAGAGGTTGTTTGTTTGTTTGATTGTTAGACCGCGCTAATCTCAGGAACTACTAGACCGATTTGAAAAATTCTTTCAGTCTAAGATTGTCCATTTATTGAGGAAGACTATAAGTTATATAACATCACGCTTAGATGAATACGAGAGGAACAGCAATAAAAAAATAGTACGAAAACGGCAAAATTTAAAGCTTTCCTTGCGTGCGCTGAGTAAACGGTAATAGTTATTAAAAAATCATGTAGTACAAAATTGTTCCGTTCTAAAAGTTCTAAATAAAAGTCCGCGACAGCATATGTCTAACTTTTAAGGTTGACCCACTTTAACCATTTTTATGGTTATCAAAAGACAATATTCCGGTATTCATCTTTCCACGCGGGCGGAGCCGCAGACGATTGCTAGTGTTATATAATATTTCTTGCTTAATTATTCAAATTCAAAATATTCTTTATTCAAATAAACTTGTAAACAAGTGCTTTTGAATCGTCAACTCTACTGCTGGTTCGGAAAGCTGTTCCTACCGAGAAGAGCCAGCAAGAAACTCGGCGGTTGCTCTTTTTAAAAAATACAATACTTAATGCTAGTTACATTTAATCGTTTCTATCATCTATCGCATTCTTATCGTCTAAATAATCCTCAACAGTATAGAAGGTTTTCTGTATCAGCCTCTCCTTAATAGTGTTTTTAAACTGCTGTAATGTACTGCTGTAATGTGTGTATTAAAAGTAATATTGAACTGTAATGTTATTTACTTTGAGGGTTTTGAACATTTGTATAACTAAATACCTATCTAATATTTTAAACAACTAGTTTAAGTAGAATAATGTTGAATGTTAACTAAACAAACTGTGACTTTACCCTCATTTCATAGTCAAATATTGAAAATTTGAATTTTAAATCATGTGTAAAATTTTAAATCATGACATATTCGTAATATTGAGCAACATTCATTCACCGCCGTGTAGTATCCAGTAGTGTGGAATAGACAACCCACATTTCTTACCGAGGTGTCATAAAAGGCGACTAAGGGACTAAGGTAAGTTGACATGCCGTGTGGTATCCGGCTTAGTAAAATAGACCACACTCATTTCTTACCGAGGTGTCGTAAAAGGCGACTAAGGTAAGATGACATGCCGTGTGGTATCCGGCTTAGTAAAATAGACCACACTTATTTCTTACCGAGGTGTCGTAAAAGGTAAATTGACGTCAGGCAGGTCGTAAAATAACTAGCCAAAACATGTAACGACATGTTTTAAGCACTTTATTCCTACTCCACTTAGAGTTGGATAAGGGCAGGAGAATGGTGATTAATTCTTAAATATTTATATACTAGGTAGTATTACCTGTGACTTCGGATGCCCCATTTTAAGCGTTAATTTTCAAAAAATGCAACTACATATGTGTTTAGTTTCCTGTGTCTAGTTCCCTGTTTTAGAAAGAAAAACGGGATTTTTATCCTATATTACTTAGCTTATACCCATGTATAAGCTTTATTTGTCTAAATTTCATCAATATTAGTCCATCTGATTAGACGTAAAAGCGTAACAGACAGACAGGGCGTTACCGGGTTTAACAATTTTATTCTGTGTCAATTTATTAAAGTACATTTTTAATATACTTCTTGATAATATAAGGTTTTTTAATCGTCATTTTACATTTATGCAATATAAATAGCCGCACTAAAGATTCTTTAAGTAGTTTATATTTGATGGTTTTTTAAAATTTGAGGTTTTAGTAAAAAAAAGTTTAACCGGAATTTATTTTTTGAAATAGATTTTAATTCTTCATATGAAATCCTAGCTACTTAATTATTTTTACTAACTTCGAATTTATTCCAATTCGTTAAATTGAAAAAATGTAAGCTCCTTCCCAATTAAGCTATAAATGTTACCTAATTTTTAGATAGTTCTTTTATAATTAATTTTAAAAAAATATTTAATATCTTTCAACCAGTCTTCTTTGCAGTAATTTTTTTTTGTGAATATATAAGATTCTACTTAGTATATAAAAAATTCGAAAAAATATTTGTTTTTAATTAGTTCATACCTTGCTACGACGAATAGGCATTTTTGGAAAATCACTTTATCAAACTCACTAAACTATCACAACAGATTGTTATTGAAACACCAGTAGACTTTTAAATTTTTATGCACGCAACTTTTTTACACTATTAAAATATCTATTTTCATCCGTTGTTCCCAGTTAACTGACTTGACTGATCCGCGGCGCTAATATTTAAAGAGCAAAAGATAAGATTGTGTTTTGACCTCTGACGCCATTCACAACACAAACTATAAGACGAATTGATAACACAGTAAAACTCATCAAAATAATGATTACGCACAAGTTATTTATTCAAGGGGACAATGTGCGCACAAATGTTCAGTAAACCGCGGGTAAACTCGACTGCGTAGGTCCTGAAAGTAAAACTGAGGGGTCAAGCGAAATGACTTTATTAGGTCATCCACTACCCATGTTCGTATACAATACAATGAATATATGTTAATATTACCGATGAAATGACGTGTGGCAAATAGATCGGTATAGCACTTTTAGCTTCAACATCTTCAACATCAATATAAGACTAAATCTCATTGAAAAAAATAATCATTGCAAGTTTCTATCAACTCGCTACAACTGTTTGCGTTAATTTTTAATGTTCTTTCCTAAATTATTTTTTTTGTATGATTTATAGAAGCAGGCGTTACTTTTCGGAGTTTCATAGTATAGTAGTTACAATGAAATTATTTTGCTGTAATCCGCGTTTATTAAGAGAATATATGTAATTCCAAGTGTATGAAGCAGACAACATTCACATACCTTATACACGCTGGACAAGTCACACGTATCACAAAACGCCAAAAAAAAATAGAGGTATAGTTATCATTTCAGCTTTATGTTACCTTACACATATTTGAGGTCATACACATTTTAAAAGGAGCAAGTGAATACATTTGGTTGATTGTTTTTTTTGTACACTCTTTCACAGACTATTATTTAATAATAGTTTACAAAATGGTATGAAAAATACAAACATTAGGTTTGAAATAAATATATTAAATTGTTGAGTTTAACAGCAATTTTAAGATAAGCAATTCCTAAAATTCTAATAATACTAATCTGGATTAACTGTGATATTTAAAACAGGGGTGGCTGTGAGAGAACAATTCTTTCTTCATTTTTAGCGTGGTTCTTCAATAAATTCATAATTTCATTGTCATACTCTTTTGGTGTTGGCTTTTTTTCTACTATCCAATAATATATATCCCAGTCATTACTTGGAGAATTGATTAAACGGTCATACATCATTGTTTGCTCTTCTGTAAAGCCATTTAAATATTTCTTGGCAAAGGTGCTCAGAAGTAAATCATTCTCTAACATTCCTCTTTTACGCGATTGATAGTGTAACCTGCAAAATAAAATATAACTATATGGGACACTTACACACACTGTCGTCTCCAAAGTAAGTAACTTAATACTTGTGTTATGGTAGACAGACAACTGGTGATATATACTTATATATTTTTAAATACATACTTAAATACAAATGTACACCCAGGCTCAAAGACCAACAAATTCATTTATAAAAAATGTTGGCCCTAAGCGGGAATCGAACCCACGACACGCGGAGATGAAGGCAGGGTCACTACCCGCAACAATGGGCCAGTCAAATTTAAAGACTGCAAATGTGATCACTATGAAATATAATGTATGTAAGCAAATGTGCACATAAAATAGACTGTATTTTAAAGTAAATAAAAGCCAAATTTAAAATTATATTTCCACAAACTTGCACGTCATGCAAGTCATCAATCAAAGTATTGCAATCTATATCCTCAAGTGGCAACTGTACCTGCTCATTACTATTGTTATCATTTCAGTAAATCCTTCAGATTAACTGAAGATGCTGGATGTATGATCATTGTTTTCTAGCTGTCTCAAAATTTTGCATGCAAATTTAGATAGTCCTTAATGAAAATTTGATCCCAATTAAAATCTAAGGCCATAGTCTATACTCCAAAGCATGCCTGTAATTTCTGATACTGGCAATTATTATGGTAACATCAGGCCAAAAGGTGTCAAGAATTACCAGTAGAATTTTTACTGCCAACCTCAAAGATAGATATGGAAACACTTTCTGCACACTGTTTGTCTAACAACCACTCTTCGAACAATATATACAATTTATAGTTGTTATACATAGAGTGGGCAAGCCATATGCAGGTCTGTGTGTGAGCATCCAAAAAGGGAAGATGAGAGACATATAGTTGTCTCTGTCTAATTACACAACAAAAGACAGATGTAGCCTCATTTGCTTACTCTTTTATGTTGATGGACCATTTTAGGCTGACTCCCCTACTGTTATAACAACAATATAAGATGATGATAGAGTCATAGGAAATGATGAACTCCTATATATAATATGTAAATGTGAACACTTCATCCTAATTTCGATGGATAGACATACACAACTTACGCTGTGTGGTATCCAGCTGAATAGAATAGTACCACCCTCTTTTCTTACCGAGGTGTCGTAAAAGGCGATTAAGGTAAGTCGACCCGCCGTGTGGTATCCGGCTGAGTAGAATTGACCAACCTCATTTCTTACCGAGGTGTCGTAAAAGGCGACTAAGGAAAGTTGACCCACCGTGTGGTATCCGGTTTAGTAAAATAGACCACCCTCTTTCTTACCGAGGTGTCGTAAAATACGACAAAGGTAAGTTGACGTCAGGCAGGCGGCCGGTCGTAAAAACGCTGCCAAATCATGTGACAGCATGTTTATAACATGTTGTGCCGACCCCACTTAGAGTGGGATAAGGGCAGGAGGATGATGAGACATACACAACTTGGGACAAGTATACCAGTGGAGTTTCATACACCAAGATAAGTGGATAAAGAAACCACTTAAGAAAAGCTTTTATAGATAATCTGGCATCAAAATCATATTAACAATCTATATAATTATTTAATGGTTTTCCATCAATGCAATATAGCAATAGAATTTACCTGGCCTTTCTGTCCTCTAACGTTTGCGGCTTATCCACATTATATACAGGAATTTCCATATGAGTGGTATCTGCATATTTTATGATACTCTTAGAAAATCCAGCGGCTTGGATATTACTTGCAGCGTTAACAGTCCGAATCTGAATTTATAAATATATAAGTTTGAAATTAGGTGTAAAAATGTATTGTATATTTTTATTCATGTACTCACCAGCTGTCGGCGTAACATTTCGATTAAAAATTATAAGACTTTTCAAAATCAATAATTAGTAATCTATAAGATTGTCCTTCAGTATAACTTAAAAAAATATGGCGCATTGCATCAATAGAAAAGTCTGGAAAAGTCAATGCCAGTAGAGAACGATTTGGAGAAAATCATGAGAAAATCTTAGAAAGCGATCAAAAACAAACTTTCAGAGATTTTCTTTCGATTAGGGGTGTCAAATTATAACCGATTTTTATATGAATCGATTATTTTATCTCAATAATCAATTTTTAATAATCGATTATTTAAAAAAAATTAAATCAGTTTTAAATAATCGATACCTTTTTTTTTACTTTTTTGTCTTTAAAGATAAGATATGCGTTGTTGGATGAAACCAATGTAGCCAAACAATACGTATTAATTGAATTTCGCAAACAACGTATCTGTTATTTTTTATTTGTAAATGTCCACTTCAATTAGTGGTCTTAATTCGAATAAATTAATGAAATCAGAAAAACATTTGTAAAGAGTTCTTCGTTTCCCGTTAATAGTTAATTTATAAATGGATTTATATTGAAGGGAGAAAAATCGTTTAATTATTTTTTATTAATCGGGTTTTTCCACTCCGACTTACATCCTTACTTCAGATACAGACCTAGTTATTATTTGTCTGTTTACTTTTTCGTTTTAATTATTTATCTGTGATTTTCGTTGCTATGACAACAGTTTCGTTTCAAACAATAATAACAAACCTGTTCCGTGAAAATAATTTAATGATTTTCATGTACACTAATCTTGTGAAATGGCCGCAATTCGAGAATTTATTTTAAGTACAACAGGTACACTTTTCTATTACTTTCTTAATTTTCGTTTCAAAATATACACAATATTTTATCGTTATTGAAGTATTAGAACATAAGAAAAGTAGTAATCCAATTTGTGTTAACTAATCATTTCAGAAAAATTTTACTGTCTGTCCATGATAAAAGTAGAGGGAAACAATGAAGATACTTTAGTGGATTTTATACATAACGCACACAGCCTTACCCTTCAAACTTTTATTGATGATAATCAAAAAATAACTTTTATAAGTACTGTAAGTATATGTGATTAAGCTATATAATTTAGTTCGTTATTTCTTACGTTTTATAAAATAGAATACGTCGGCATTCAGACAAAAAAATAATTAATTGAACTATAAGCGGAAATTTAATTGATGAGGCATTTTATTTTGTCGGTACTATTTATTTGCTTTAATTCTTAATGTTTTTAATATGTTATGTGTCTGGTTCCAGATTCAAGAAGATACAAAGAAATCTATTATCTTCTATAAGGTTTCAGCTGTAGCTCTATTAGAGGAAGATGGTTTAAATAATCTTAATATTATAACATTTAACACAGGCACTGCAGAATCTTTATATCAAATATTAAAACAAATTTTCAGTCCTTTATTTACATTGGTAAAACATATTATTTTTCATTTGCTATTATAATTTTTTTTTAAACTTCATAATTTTTATTGAAATAACTTTAATTGAGTGTTTATTATATAAGTTCAACAGACAAAAATTTTCTTCATAATTTCTAACATTTTGTTGCAAAACTTTATAAACTGTTTACAAAAATTTCAGGGTGATGATTTATATTCTAGTAAACTTCAGAAAAATCTATTAGACATACAAATGAATTTAAGAGTTCTTGCTCATGGAAAAGGTGGTGATATTAAAGGTAAATATCATTATAGCCTATGAAATAGGTACTTGTTTAGTAAATTGACAAAATATAATTTATTACAGTTATACTGTCTATTGAGGATGAAATGGAATATTGGAAAATATTGGGTGAGAAAAGAGATATCAATAAAAGAGAAAGGGAAGCTGCATCTGCATATTGTGTTTTATTCGAAGAGATTTGTGAAGAAATTAGGTTAGTTATTCAATTAATATCAGGGACTCCAACTTTGGTAGTGCAGAGATTTGATGGCCGTTGGGGTCTCAAGGTTTTGGAATGGCAACCCGCACCGGAAAATGCAGTATCGGTAGACATCTTATGAGATGGACTGACAGCTTCAAAAAAGGTTGCGGGGAGCTGCTGGGTCCAAGCGGCACAAGATCGTGTGGTGTGGAGATCCCATGAAGATACCTATGTCCAGCAGTGGATGTCCGTCGGTTGACAAAGAAGAACAATAAGAACTTTGGAAGAATTATTCAAGAAATTTACATATACATCCTTTATTTTCTATAATAGAATATTGAATTGTTTCTAGATCACTGCAATCCAGTCCTCTACAGGAAATAAGAGATTCGGTTGAGAATATAGCTGGGATTTTAGATGATATTTGGAGATACACAGCATTTCTATATTCACAAGAAAGGATGATACATGTTTTTGATATCATTGGTAAGTAGTTTATATTCTGTTCATATAGATAATGTCAGAATTTTTAAAATATCAAAGGTTTATTAATTAGTAATCAAGCTAATGTTGGTGACAATAATATTGATAATAATATTTTGTTATTATTTATTTACTTTACTAGTTAGTTTAGTTTTCCTATGATTTTTCATACCTTATATATGCATGATTTTCGTCTGGAGTCCATCTCCTGAGGCTGCTTTGATACAGGAGTGAAACAATTGTTCGGATTGTGATTGTAAATGTGAGTATGTATTGTCATGTAATGAGGAGGGATGAAAATCATGTGACCAAAAGAGTTTTAAATATGAATGTGGATGGATGTATGGCTAGGGGGAGACCGAAAAAAAAGATGGATGGATTGTGTGAAAGATGATATGCATGTTCGAGGAGTGGCACCAGAGTTGACAATTGATAGAGGAGATTGGAAAAAGAAGACATGTTGTGCTGACCCCACTTAAAGTGAGACTTATCCCACTTTAAGTGGGGTCCCACTTCTACCCTTAAATAGGAGAATGATGATGTTCATAATTGTAGTTCACAATGTGTTCTTATTGAGCACAACCAACAAGTTACTCAGAAAAAACTATTACTAATTAAAAGTCTCATTTTATTTTCAGGACATTTAATATGCATGGTAATTCAAAAAATAGCTTTAAAAATGGATATTTGGAAGGTACATGGAGGTGTTAAGGACAATGAAATTGTAGTTCTTTTGTTTGAAAGCCTTAATATAATTCAGACATGGGATAGTGCCTGTAAATCTCTCACTGCTACTTATTGGCCAAATTATGCTCTTCATCCTTGGAAAGGCAAACCATATGTTTCATCATTTTATGACCAGTTTCACGGAAGACTTAAAGAGGTATACATACATTTTATAATATTCTCTGTATTTTTATATTTTTTTTGAAAATTATATAATAAATATAAATAAATAAATAAATAAACAAATAAACACTTACACACATGGTCGTCCTACCCCAAAGTAAGTAACTTAATACTTTAGTTATGGGTGACAGACAACTGGTAAATATATACTTATATAATTTCAAATACAAATATACGCCCAGGCTAAGAAACAACAAATCTCTTTTCCTAAAGTTTGACAAATACGTATTTTTTGTGTAAATACTTTTTTTTTTAATTTATAGATACACACTCTTAGATCTACCCATAATCAGTTGAGTAAACTACTCACAAAGAGTGAGAGAGATGAATTGAATACAGATCAACTGTTTGAACCATTTGAAAGTAAGTAAGAATAAATTCAAATGTTTAAACTTTAATTTTTAAAGTAAACATTTTTATAGCCAGTGAAGTAGATAATTTGGGGACTTACTGAGAAATGTTTTCATACTGAGGTGTCAGATTGATTAATATTCAAAATAACATTGTAAAAGAAAAATAGATTGCTCCCTGTTTCCTATCCCACTTCTGGATAATAATTTTTTTTTGAAGAAAAATAAAAGAATTAAAAGGTTTCGAGTATTCAGTTCGGCCACAGGAATATATTTTTTAAAGAAAAAGTTTAAGTAAAAGATTTTTTTAGAAGAAGTTTTATACACTTATCTCTAATATTTAAGATTGAATTATTTTGTTTCTGTACTTTATTATCCAAGCTACTAGCTTTAAAATATAGTGGCGATAGATGGTCTCCTTGCCAGCCCAGTTTAAGAGCTTCCATAGTTGCAGTTAATTATTGGCCAGTAGAACGCGGTTACAGTACCGTTTCGTACCATCCGTCCTTTCTAATTTTAAATATTTTTTTTTTAAATAAATGATAAGGACCGTAGTTTGTTCCTAATGTTATATAATATATATTTATATTTTCACAATATTCAAAAAGTTATAAATTCTACGTACGAGTTTTTAAAGTAATATACATTTATCAGAGATCAATGTTTGGATTTGCAATGGGACAAGTGAAGCCTGGAAGAACGCTGTCGCTAGATTTTCTGCAAATTTAAGACCCGCTGAGACAAAAATAGCTGAAAAATTAAAGCCACGAATTTATAACACATCCACCAAACAGGTACAAATATATAACAATCTTGTATATTCCTTATTCCAGACAAAAGTTATTTGATGTTGTGCAAAACTTTCACACGCTATTGTTATATTGAATATACTCAACTCATTATTAATAAGATACACAATTTTCAGATGCTATATGAGTTCATGAGGTATAAAGCTTTAATAAGTCGACCTGTTGTGAAATGCGCCCTTAGCAACGAATTAGAGATATTTGTGAGCTCACTCCTCGCTATGCTTAAAGCCATACCGGCCAAGTTGGATACAGATGAAATTGACGTCCAAATGTTTCAACCGGCAGAAATGTCTCCTCTCGTACAAAAAGTGCAGTGGGCCAAACATATGGAAGCTAAAGTTCGTTAAATTATCGTATTTTTTAGCCGTATATAAGAGCCATAAAAATTTTAGAGACCATTAGCTATTTATTATGACTATTTTTAACATTAGTAACACATAGTCTAGACATTTTAAAATAGTTTATTTCTATTTGGAACCTTAATTGTTTGTGTCTGACTTAGAATTTTATTTGAACAATTTATCTGTAAACAGTTTTTGTTTATAAAGAACTAAAGAAAATAGTAACATTTTAATAGCAGTCTTTCGCAACATTTGATTTTAATATTTTACTTAGGCAATTAATGCAAAAAATTATAAATTTTCAGGTAAAGGAAATACAGGCATGTACTGAAAACTATCTTACTGATTTCGGGAATAGCGCAGAAGTGTTGCAGCTATCTGCGCAAGTACTAAAAGATCTTAAAACTATGTACACACAATTACATGAAGAGTGGTCTACTGATTTACTGGTAATACTTTTATCCATTCTTAGTGAAGCAACGAAGCTTTACCTTTTTTTAGTATTTTCAAAAACAACAGATAATAAAGAAACATGTTAATGTATTTCATGTTAACATGTTTGTTTAGGTTCAAAAAAATTATTTCGATGATACCCGATTTTAGAAAGGGTAAATCGGTCCCTTTAACACGTTTAAAAGTCATCTAAAGAATAACTCAACCCTGTTTTATTTATTGGAACCAATAGTAACAGTATCTAATCTATTTTTTTTTTCTAAAATTGTTTTGGTTGATACAGATTCAGATTGCGTTCTGTGTTTTTTTAAGTTTATAATATATGAAAGTTTTTTTATTCTAACGCCCAATAGTGAGAAATTGACAGACAAAAAATAAATTGCAATAAATGAGGTCTAAAATTCAATCTAAGTCACATACAGTGTTAATACAATTGAGACCACAGTCGTTTCTATTATAATAAATTTCCCAATCGTATTTATAGGCGCAAGTGAAACGATCATCGGAAATATCCGACACCAAACCTGTGGTGGAGTTCTCTAACAGCGATCAGCTAATGGTGGTAAACTATGACCCTCGTCTAGTGCGAGCGGAGTCTGAGTCACGTGTACTGATGGCTTTAGGATTACCATCTCCCAACCCCACCACCGCTGCCGCTTTACAAGCTCTCACAGCACCATTGAAACATGCTCGGGCCTTACACCAGGTAAGGACGTGAGGAAAATTCATAACAAGAATATATTTGCTATAAAAAAATGGGCGCCACCGGGATTACTTTCAGGGCATCGATCTACATATACACATACTATTAACCAATATAAAATATAGACTTATATTTTTATTACATACGAGTACATACGCCGTGTGGTATCCGGCTGAAAAGAATAGACCATCTTTCTTTTATTCTAAGAATAGATCATCTTTCATAACGTGATTAGAACGTGATTTGCCGACCCCACTTAGACTGGGATAAGGGCAGGAGGAAACATTCACACACTCGAAAAGCGTACACTAACAGTTCTGTCGAGCAAAAATCTGTAACTTTGGCGCAATATATGGCGCAATTCCACCCTCTTGCACCCCTCTGTTGATGCACATGTAGTTTATACATTATATACGTTGTCAAAATAAAGGATTTTTTGAATATTGAATTCGTGATGATTATGACAAATTTTATAGTCTGTTTTCATAATGGACGCATAAAACTATCCAAAGGTTGCCTCTTTCCACAACACGTTGGGCGAGCGTATGGTCCCTTCAACCCGGCCTTTGATGCTGCAGACAGCACTTGAGCTATCAGCTCTTGTTCGCAACCACCAGCCACTCTACTGGCGACATGAGGAACAACTTGCTACCTACACTGAGCAATTGAAACAAATGGTGCTGAAACTTGAGGGGCAGGTAGGATTATATGGATAATATTTATAACCTTCGTCTTCTTCACAAAATTGGACCGAATTTTTATTACCATTTCTTAATATATATTTATTGAAACTTAAGCTTAACACTTCTTAATGTTTTCTTAACATTTTAATATCGAAATTTATCAACGAAATTATAAATTCTTTAGATGAAGGCGCTACTTTATTTCCTTACTAAGTGGAAGTGAAGGAAATAAATCAATCAATCGGAATGTACTATTAATTTATGGTACGCTTAATAAAATGTGCAATAACATCTTACAAATTATTTACTTTACAGAATACGTATTTAACTAGTCAACATCTAGGTATACGCAGTATAGTAGAGAAACTCATGGATACAGAGCTTCTGGCTAAGCAATCGGAATGGAAGAGAGGAATAAAAGAAATAAGAGATATTATAGAAAAGGTAGGTTAATATTTATTTCTCTAAACCTGAAAATAATTTTATTTTATTCCTTATATCATATCATTATGGTAGTAAAATAATTGACGAAAGTTAAACCGGAGTTAAAGTACCTTTTCCCGTGCTTCCTTCGATCGCTTTACTGGATGATTCATGAAATTTAAATAACTCATATAAAATGTAACCACTATAACACTGTCTGTTGATTTTAAAGTTTATGTGAGTGTAATATTAGAAATGTTAAAGTCTGTCTGTCATGTTTGTTACGGGTTAATCTGCTGAACGACTATTGATGAAATTTGGCACATATAAAGCTTACACACCAGGGTAACATATAGGATGAAAATTCTGTTAATCTTTCGGGAACAGGAAACAAAAATTATTGCATTATTCAGAGTACTTTAACGCTTTACTTTGTGCGAATTAAGTTGCGAGTTTTAAATAATTCGTTATACTATAACCTAAGCGGGCTCTACCAATATTTTGTACATTACAGGTTGAAGCAAATGGTTACAAAAATACGGAGATGTGGCGATCACATTGGGATTTGCAGCTTTACAAGGCACTAGAGTGCCAGTACATCAAAACATTGCTGTCATTGCACACTCACTTTCCGAACGTCCGAGTGGATTTGATTTTACGGTTAGTTTGATTTCATTTAAAAAGTGCTGCACAGAAATAATTTTTGTATAAATTTTCGATAAATTAGCATTTTATGGCATAACTTGCCCAGCCACGCGTTGTTGCGATCTGGTTTCGAATTCCCCTCGAATGTGAGCGACTACGAATGGCTTTACGACAAATTTTGTTTTAAATGTCCGCAGTAAAGTTGGCCTGAATAGTTACACGTAAATATGTACTAAGGTTCAGGAAGAGTCTTTGTAAGATGTTTTGCGATGAGACTTTTGTAGACGTTTTTTTTCAAAAATGCCATTGACATATTTGCGCCAGCTTTTCAAATCTTGCATTTTTTGTACTTGAAACGTATATATTTATATATATAGAGGTCGTGCTGTCCGCCCATCACCACCGTTGGAGGAGATCCGAGTTCAGCACTACACGCAGCTAAGACGGCTCGTGGCGATGCCTGCACACTTCGTTGGGCTAAACGTCGACATAGCTAATGATTCCTCCATCTTTGCTTCTATAGTAGATAAGTAAGTATTATTGAACGAATACAGCATTGGAAAATGTTTATTACATGTACTATTAAAAACTATAAGAATTAGATTCTCCCCCTGAGAAAAAGTAGGTCTCTTTGAGAGTAAAACAGAAGAATACCAAACGTGTATCTACTATTTACTAGGTATTGATTTTCATATTCATATGACGGTAAAATAGTAATATTCTTCAATGCGTAGAAGTCGTAAATAAATGTGTTATGATTTTAAGAAATACATTGGGATACTAGCATACCTCTGGATTATTTCTAGGATATTTAAAAGCCCAAATGACCATCTGGCCTATGACGTATGACGTAGTTCAACCGCCTTTGCATTAAAATATTAAGGTTCTTATGTACTGCAAATCTGTCTAAAACGTGCAATAGTGTAATTCCGTTTAATTATTTATGAATAAAGAACGTTTCTTTGTGACTAACTCCAAGGTTGACTCTAAGATAGGTTGACTTACGCTATGCTGTTGATTGTAGAAGACTTAAGACTACAATCTTCTAAGATTTATAGGAAACAAATTGTATATAGGCATAGTTGGGTAGGCAACAAAGCGGTTGCACGGTTGGAAGCGGCTCTGTCAAACTTGGAACGTACGTGTATGAAATGGACGCAGCGTGCAGCACTAGGCTGCGTGCCCGACCTGGACGCACTCTGCACTGAACACTTGAAGGACCCAGCCGATTGGGAACTCAATTTCAAAGCGTGCAAAGCTTACGGCCAGGCAGTCGCAAAAATGACGTTGTAAGTTGAATTTAAAAAATTAACCTTTAATCGTTTAATCGTAACTGTAAATTAACAATTTATTGAATTAGGCGTTACTTTGCGGAGGTTCATAATACGAAACTAATGAAAATATTATTTTGCTATTTATCGCGGATTATAGCAAAATAATATTTTCATGAATTTTGTGTTAATTAACACTTTAGAATATGTAATAGGATTATTTAAATTATCACAAACCGTTTTGTATATGTATGAAAATGAAACTATGATCACTAATAAAGTTTGGTATATCGCACGAGTTTGATACACTATAATGCTTATAATATAACATCACGTCACGAACTATTACAAAAACTGGGGCTTCCATGTTATAGGTCTCTTTAGCACTCACGAGTTTTGTAAGCAATGTGCCACAATACAACTTTTTTTAATTAGGTCACTTTAATACTAAGCGTACGATATATTTAGAAACGACAAGTCTAATGATAAAATAAAATAATTATAATAATGATATAATAAAATAAATAAAATTGAGCTGTCTATATATTAGTAACGCTGCTAATAGTATAGTAGTAATTTTACAAATTCTTACACCTCTACTAAAAGATTTCAATAATATAGTAATAGTGATAATACAAATTCAACTATTATATTTATAATAGTAATAATCTTATTATTTATTCAATTACTACGTGTTACTTTAAGCGAGGATGAAAAAATTGAATGGATAACAGTAGGGACTATATCACTACGTCGGGAATTTGAAGCTCAGGCCCGGAACCTTTGGGCTAGCCTCATGGCATCCTTACAAACCAATTGCCGTGACAATGCGGCCATCTTAGATTCATTCATGGCAAACGCTACTCTCATGTTGGAAAATAAATCTATACCGAAAAACGCTAAGGAGCTGGCAGAAATCAGCGCTAAGCAACAAGCGCTACAAATAAAAATGCCTGAGGTAGTACAAAATATTTGTCTATTTACTTATATTTATACTTATACATTAATTTATTGTTCAATTGTATTTATTTATTGTTGATTTAATATACTTAATGGATCCTACCTACCTACTTACTATCTACATATTCAATTAGGATAACTACTTACCTAACAATGTTGACAATATTTTCACTAATTGCAGCTAACTGCAATATCTTGAAATAGAGCGGTTATTAGTCGTTATGAAAAAAAAATATTATTTAAATTGAGGTAGTGTCAATCATATTATATTTGTTTTGAATGGTAGTAAAACTGAAGGCAGAATTAGATTTTTTTCATAAATATTATATAACTATTTTTTTTAATTATTCTTGAAAATTATATTTGTACTTGCAAATTAAATTGTAGATGGAGAAAATGGTTGAAGCTCTAAAACGTAAAGGACATTTACTGCGAACATGGGGCGGAGATTCGACACTCGATAACACCTTCCGCGAGTGGCATAAACTGCATGAAGAATTGCTCAGCCAACAGCAAATGTTCGAACATCAGGTAATTAGACATCTGATTTAATTTATACTAATTTAAATTAATAATCATATTAGGAAAGTGACTGGACTGAAGAGGAATTTTGAATTGTAATTGGAAATAGAGGTTAAATTGTTAAGATTTTTTGAAATTAGGAGATAAATGATGATGAGGGATTTTTTTTATTTTATTTTATTTATTCGGAACAACCAGTGGCAGTTACATTAAAACATTAGAATAAACTTAATACGCCACAAAAGGCACTGCCTTTAGGTGCCACAGCATGCCCATCATTATATGTAAGGACAACACTTAACTAAAATAAACTAAATGTAACACTAAGGCTCCAATGTCTGGAGCTTAAAAATATATACATAACATATCGAAGGAGGGATGATTATAAAAGTATATCAAAAAGTATAAAAGACCAATACTGACTATTTATAATTTATGACCACGTTATTACATTCCAGTGATGTTTAAACAATTTATTTATTTTAACTGTTGTTCATATATTATATTTCCAACAGAATTACAGCAATTTACTAAATATTTTCTGTGATTTGTATTATATCTGTGATAGCTGTGTGCCTCTCTCTAGAGAGGTTAAAACTTATGTGCCTAATTGATGTTTGCAATTTATTGCACGCTTTTCGGTGAACGAAGATAACATGAGGAAACCTGCATATCTCTGTGAAATTCCTGCGATATGTGTAACTTACTAATCTGCATTGGAATACCGTGGTGGGTCTAAGCTCCATCCTTTCTCCAAAAGTAATTTTGCACCAGCATCAATACCATGCATTAAGTAATTCTATAGGACTATTTGAATAAAAAAATTCCATCCACTGATGTCGGAAAGACGTAAACGTATACTGTTACGCATTTATAATTCTCTTATATGAATGGATTTGTCCAACAGGCCGAAATAGTAAAATCGAGTATTACTGGCGAATTAAAGAATCTTCATAGCAGCATAGAGGCTTGGGTGTCTCGTTGGAGTCAAGCTAAAACGCGTCTCGAAGATACACGCGATGCCACTTACGTCGAGATGGTTGATAGATGTCACTCTGTGCTAGACGCTGTGCAACATTGTGACAAACTTATTTCCGAGAAAGAGGAATTGATGTGAGTTAAACTGCGAACACTGTGTTAAACAATTTATCTCATGCTCTAAAATAATCAATATATTATGTGTCTTAACCTTTTAACAATATAAAAACATTTTAAAAATATAATATTCTGAGCTAACATATAGAAAATAAAAATTTCATTTAGGAACGGGAAAATACCGTACATATTTTTACATTATACGCGGATGTATGTAGTATATTATGATATATATCATGAAGATAAGAAATATATTTTTAGATTTGTAAATGCTTCATAACTGAAAAGCACTACGATATTATAATTTATAATACCTTCACTATCTTCAGTTTAGTATTACTGATAATGAAGTCCTTAAGTTGTTATATACTAATACTATATATTAGAATATATAATATGTATTCCATCTTCAATCTCCTTCCCTTATCCCACTCTAAGTGAGGTAGGCATAATATATTTTAAACATGTTGTTACATGTTTTGGCTAGTTATCTTGGATCTTTTAATTTCAATATTGAAATGCATTGAGTGGTGCTATTATGCTGGAGATAGAGCTCACATAACCACTAAGTGATTATAGCAAAGACCTATTTAGTTTTGTATAATATGTAAAAATTTGTACATATATTTTTCTAGGTTAGAATGTAAAAAGTTTAATATACAACCGGAAACGTCTGATGTGTGGGAGGAAGCGGAATCCTTGAAATCTGAATTTATGATTCTATGGACTACGTTTAAAAATTACGATGATGGTAAGAAAACCGAACGAAAGTAATAAAAAGTTCTACTAATATTATAAATGCGAAAGTTTGTGAGTTACTCTTTTACGGCGAATCTACTGACGCAATATCGATTACATTTAGCAATATTATTCCTTATACACCGCAATATATAGGCTATAGAAATCCTGTTAGTTCTACAGGAATAGGATGACTCTAAAAAGCGTCATCTATTATCAACCTATTACGCGATAACAGTTCTCGCGAACGAAGCCGCGGGTGAAAGCTAGTCGTAGATAAATTATATTATCTCGTTGTTCAATAATGTTTTACAGAATACAATAGCATTGGAGACCAGGAATGGATTGTTTTTCAAAAAAAAATGCATCTACTTGACGATTTTGTAGCGAAGTGGCACGGACAGGTTGAGCCGTACACGTCTATCACTCTGTATATTAAACAGGAATTGGACAAATATGTTGTAAGGTTTTTTAATTTGCTAATATCAATAGAGTCTGCTCATAGAAATTCAACTATCTCTATATTGAAAAGAATCTCTGTATTGTTCCATTCAGAAAAATAAAAATGACAAACAAACAGATTTTCTTATAAATTATAATACTAGTTTGGATGAATCCTATACAATTATCAGTTTATAGATATATAAGTGCCTTTGCGAAAATCTAGTTTTATTAAAATTACAGGTTTATATTTATACTTACAATATCATTCGATAGATGGCAGTACGTGCCTTTAATAATTTAAAGTGTAATCTTTGAATCTAATGTACGGAGGAAGTAAAGCTTAAATAGTAATTTGAATTAGGCTATTTTTGAATTTAAGCTATCGTAAGTGGTATTTACTGTTAATATATAGAAACCCTACGGCGTAAACGCGAAATGAAAAGTTTATGAACATGGGCACTAGATGGGTCTTAAAAGTCGTCGAGTTCACCGTTCTAATAAGACGTGAAATATAGCCGTATTTTGTAATTAGCTTGAATCAGCCTAGTTTTAAAATGAGAAAATTCGATTGTGAGATTGGTACCACCAACAATAATTGATTCCAGTCAATATTTTTTATTCAAATCTTAGTGTTCAAACTTTCTTAAACTAGAAAGAAACAGCTTGTCCCAAGCGAGGAATATGAAAAAGGGATTATTCGTTTTAATAATTATTGTTGAATAAAAAGTTCAAAAGTTGAGAATATCTCTAAATCAGGACCTAACAACGTCTTTGAAGTACCTACGTGGGTCAGATTTTATGGAGAAACACTGGCGGGACGTGTTTGACATCGTGCAGCTGGAGTATGTTAAGCCTGAAGCACTACAGCTCAAACATTTTTTAAGCGTTTCGCTTAATATTAAGAAGAGTATCAAAGCGCTACAGGTGAGTGGCCTACAATTATAGAACGAGGAAACTTTGGACCTCCTTTGTAAATATAATACAAACTGTAAACAAACGTTAATCAGTGTGTTTGATGAACAACTAAAAATACGGATTTTCAAGCAGTTTTTACCAATATAAAAATTAATCCCGGTTAAGGTTTTAATACAAAAATTGTTAACTGTTGGAATGGGACGATATTTGTTGAAAATTTCAGAAATAGCAAACATCTGGGAGCTTCCATCAAAAACGTAACCTAATCTGTTTAAAATATATTATAACAAAAAATGTATGGTAGAGATAATTCAACTTTTCTAGAGATATAAAAAACTTAGCGATGGCATATTTTAATGATAACTTTCACCAATTCAGGCTTTTTTATGTTTACGTGCATTTCTGTATTTAGAATGTTATTTAGTCAGATACAGTATTAATCCTTATTAACTTAAACACATTAACTTAAGCTTTTCATGCTCAATATTATGATCCTTTGCACCATATAATTTAAATATATATCTTAGAAATAATTGTTAAAATATTGAAAAGGAAGGTGAATGCAGATAGCAATGCGTTTTCTGCTAGAAAAACATATTATAAAGTGTGCTGCAAACACAAGTCTCCTTAATATTTAGATACAAATGTATATGTTTTGAAGGTTAAAAATAAACATTTCAAAAATAATGATGTCGTTTTTTGTAATAGAAACCGTAGAATATATTTGATTATTTAGATAAATTACATTTATATGTATAATTTTCTTTATTTTTTCTTATACGTTTCATGGAACTTACTATAAATTATGGCAGCGACTTCATTTATAATAAAATCTTCATCATTGCGTAAAGAACTTCTCCGTCTTAAAAGCAAAAGTTGTTAAGTCAACGCCTTTGTTAATTAACACCCTTATTTTATACCTACATTTTTATATGCTATATAATATGCAGTCATTATTTTTACCAGAAAATTAGCAGTTCTGCATCCAGTGAAGCGACTGTCAGAAGCGCTCTAAACGAGCTAGAGCTTTGGTATGCTTCCGCTCGATTCACTATCATCTACCACACCGATAAAATGAAACGCCCTACGCCGATAGTGAAAGATTTTAAGCATCTACTCACTAAGGTAAATGTTATTTCTGTTAAGAGCTGCATATATTATAGAATATGCCGACGATTGTTGCCGTAAGGGTTAATAATAAAATATTGAACGGCATTGATAGTGAGGAGGTTCCTTTTTCTGGAGCCCTAACCGCCGGTAGCTTGAGTACTTTCTCCGCTCCCTGTGGTCAATTTTTTATATTTGTAAATGTTTTATTTGTATTTATTTTATATAGAAAATATTTAAAAATATAATGTAAATTAATAAAATATAAATAAATAAAAGTTTTAAAAATTTAATACCATTACGTTAGGTAATAGACATCTTTGCGGTTTTGCAGGGCCTTCGGGCTCAAAATTACTTGAACATTGCTGATCTATTATGATCAAGGGCAATAGCATATCAGCAACCCAATCAGACAAAATATGAATTATAATTATAACAATGCTTTAGGCATACCATATATCTATAAAATTCCAAATGTTCAATCGATATTGTGCTGAATACGGGGTTCGCGGAATCTGTAATACTAACGATCGCCTAGTTGGGTTAAGGTTGTAAGGACGTTTTGTTTTTAATATCAAAATTTACTATAAAGAAAATTGTAACCTTACTTGTGGATATTGATATGGTAGAATATGTGGACTATTTTGTCATTACTATTTAACAGTTTTATTTGACATTCATTGTAAACTTAATTATTATTATTTCATAATACTCAGGCAACTCTCATACACAATGTATGAGAGTTGAGGCGAGGAAAATGTTTATAAAAGTCAAAATATTTTACACAATTAGTATGTATTTTAAACAAAACAATATATTTTGATAGATATAATCCAGTAAAATCATATAGATAATAAAAAACTGTCTATGATACTTAACAAGGGTTTTAATGATATAGGTGGAAGAACAGCAGTGGATCGTGTCATCCTTGGGTACGGAGTGCACGTCTTGTGCGACTTGGGAAGCGCGCCTGCAGGTTGCGAGACGTCTACTACGGGCTGCGAACCATGCCCAACGGAGGTTAGCTCATTTACATGTTTTATATTAGTTTCATATTTATTGAGATGGTATGGACATGTAATGAGGAGGGAAGAAAATCATGTGACTAAACGAGTGTTAAATTTGAATGTGGTTGGATATGTGCCTAGAGGGAGGCCTAAAAGAGATGGTTGGATTGTGTGAAGTATGACATGCATATAAAAGGAGTGGGCCAGAGTTGACGAATGATAGGACAGAATGGACGAGAAAAACATATTGTGCCGACCCCACTTAGAGTGGGATAAGCACAAGAAGATAATAATATTAGTTTCGTCTGTATGTATGTATGTTACTGATTCTATTGAATTCACTTTTGACCCACACCGAGTAGACAGATTTAATCGAAAATTTTTACACGTATCAAAAACCGGTGACAGTACAATATATATATATATTTTTTTTTAGAAAAAAGCGTTAGACGCTTTATACCATCTTTATCATATATATAAGTACTCCACGCTTTTTTCACAATTAAACTAATATTTATCGCAATGTTTAATTTTTTTAATTTAGGAGCGTGTTTTTAGGTTTTTTTAAACTCTATTTTTCAATCGTAATCATCTTATCTCCCGAGAATTCCTGAGTTATGTATAATTTAACAATGCGCTTTGGAGCAGTGTGGTGGATTTAAGCGCTAATCTTTCTCTACAATAATAGCTTCGCTTATTAGTGGGAACTACATGTACAAGTAAAGCTGAGTAGTTTGATAGACTGTTGCCAGTACCATATCTATACCATTAAGCCTTCAACTCGTTAGGAAACTGAAACCAGACCTTAAAATGTTATAACAGAAAGCGCTATATCTCATCCCAGAGATAGAACCCAGATTCAATACGAATACTACCTATAAAAAATATAATAAGGAATCGCAACGTGCCATTTGTATGCGCTGAATACGGCGACATGTGCAGACCAGATGTTTAACAATCTGTGTCTAAAACTTCGCGCCGATTATCCATATATCTCATCTATACATATTATAAAACAAAGTCACGAAAAGCTATTCATTCTATTCATCTGTGTGTGATCGATGTTCCCAAAATCTAATGGAGGGATTTTTGTACGGTTTTTACTAAAAGATGCAATGCAATATTTCTTCAATGTCCATTGTATTGATTATGTTCTTCTCTCAATAATTATACACATTCTCTCAATAGGCCTCTTCTCTCAATAATTGAGAGAAGAGGCCTATTCTCGGTAGTGGCATAGTAACGGGACATTACTTTAGCTTTAATTGTATCATATTGCATCAATATTGCTTCAGCTTAGTCGTAAAAGCGTAACAGTCAGACTTACTTTCGCATTTATAATGTTTTATATAAATATAAAACGCTTGAAAAGAAGAGTGTGTTTGATTGATTGATTGTTTCAACGCGCTAATCTCAGGAACTACTGGACCGATTTAATAAATTCTTTAAGTTTAAGATAATCCATTTATCAAGAAACGCTATAGGCTACATAACATCACGCTAAGAATAGGAGAGGAGCAGCAGTAAAAATTATTGTGAAAACGGCAAAATTTAAAGCTTTCCTTGCGTGCTCTAAGTAAACGGTGAAAGTTATTTAAAAAATCATGTACCTACTACAAAATTGTTCCCCAGTAAAAGTACTCAATAAAAGTCCGCGATAGCATATATTTAGCTTTTAGGGTTAACCCAATTTAACCACTTTTATGGTTATCAAAATTCTATATCACGGTTTTAATCTTTTCACGCGGGCGGAACCGCTGGCGAAAGCTGGTGTTTTATAATTTATTTTAATTTAATTTATTTTAGCTTTATCTCCGTTGTTCTTATTGAATATAATTTTAATTGTTATGACAATATCGCAACGTTGCGTCACCCACGAGTATATTTTAGGCACGCGTAAGCTTAGAGCATAAAACTAAGTTATCTCTGTACTGGGTTCGTTGAACTAATATTTATACCTTCTTAGCGACATCCTAATTTACGTAACATGTGCTTTCTGAACCAGCAGTACAGTTGACGTTTCAAAAGCACTTGTTTACAAGTTTACTTCAATAAGAATAACTTAAATTTGCATTTAACAAAAGCTTATACACCGAGGTAACATAGAATAAAAAATCCTGTTTTTCTTTTGGGATGAGGTATAAAGATATATAATTTTTTTATTCGTTATTTTAAAAAAAACCTTACTAGCAATTATGGTTACAAATTAATAGTAAACTTGTTAACCCTTCCAGCTAAGCTAAATACTTGTGTTAGGAGTGGGTTCATCTGTAGTATAACGGCCGGTATTCGAACCCACGACCTCTCGATCTCAAGTCCGTTACCCTAACCATTTGGCTACCGCTGCTTCGAATTGAGAATACTTAAACCCTTAAATTGGCATGAACGAAATCGTGGGTACGACTAGTACATAATTAAAACAAATGTACTATGATATGAAGCTGATAAGAAATGAACTCTTTAAGAATGAACCCTCATCGAAGCGATAAATCGAGCGCGTCATCAGTATGTGAATGAGCAATTGACGTTCAGATAACTCCCCTCTAAAGTAGTACTTATAAGTATATATAGTAAGTACTTAGTAGTTTTTATGTGTAATCTATAATTACTAGAGTTGCGATAGCCTAACGGTAAAATGACTCTTCAAGGGGATCACGGGTTCAAACTTCTGCATGCATTTTTCTGTTAAAAATTTTGTTAGCAATATTTTTGCTACAATCCGCGTTTTTGAGGAAAATATATGTAATTCTGAGTGTAGGAATAAATTTTCTTAACTAAGCATTTCATAAATTTTCCTAACAAACGTAGATTATAACAAAAAAATTCTATCATAACTTTTCTAGTATAGAATTCCACAAACTAAAGCCTTTTTTTATAAATTATTGATGTACTTAATTGATATTTGCAATTTATCACACGCTTCGCTAACCTACACGGTAACCTACATATTTTGGACAATTCCTGGTATATGTGTAACCTATCGTTCACATTGGAGCACCGTGATAAGTCAAGCTTCAACTCTTCTTTCCAAGAAAGGGAAGCTTATGCTCAGCAGTGGAATAGTGACAGCTCGTTACTTTATTTAGATCCATTTTTATTAATTTATTAAAATTTAATAGGCAAGGCAAAAAGTTGGTGCTACCTTTTTTATTATATTCAATAATTAAATTACAAATTTACTATATAGTATATTTATTAAATAAATAAACTAATCGGTTACATCCAGGCTCTTCCAGCCCACTTTAGTCGTATTCCGCATGACATTGATAAGGGGTTATCAGAAAAAATGTCGAAATTATACCACCTTATCTATTCTGGTTAAAAGAGGTCCCACATATTTGTACCCGCTTCTATGCATAGATAAACAATGTTTAATTTTTTCACTCTTAACAAATCCTATGAAAATGTTTCTCATCGCAATAGTACAAATCTTTTGTTAAAAATACACATTACGCACATTGTCTTCTTACGTCACATTTTGAATTAAGTAGTGGTTGATGTCGTAAGGACAATTAATTATTGCTTACAATGGTTGTTTAATCATTTTCATTGACAGGATTAAAATATTACAAGTTATAAACTATTAAAATGTGGCCTGAGTTATATAGATAACAACATGTTTCTTAGTCATGCTAGTATCATTTTCGTGATGGCAAAACATATAATAACTGATATGAATCTATATTTTGAATTTTATTGTTTTAACGCCTCGTTAATTAAAATGTTAATAATTGATTCAATATTCTAATAAATATAATTTTAGATTGTATTGTAAATATCCTAAATATAAATAGTCCTTAATATAAATAGTAATCCTCATTAATCTATACTCTAACTAATATATAAAGCTGAAGAGTTTGTCTGTTTAATTGTTTGAACGCGCTAATGTCAGGAACTACTGGACCGATTTGAAAAATTCTTTAAGTTTCAGTTTAAGTTTCAGATAATCCATTTATCAAGCAACGCTATAGGCTATAGGCTATGATCTTGCATCTTGCTTAGATGAATAGGAGAGAAGCAGCAATAAAAATTATTATGAAAACGGCAAAATTTAAAGCTTTCATTGCGTGCTCTAAGTAAACGGTGAAAGTTACCATCGTCATGTATTACAAAATTGTTCCCCTCTAAAAGTTCTAAATAAAAGTCCGCGACAGCATATGTCTAGCTTTTAAGGTTAACCCACTTTAACCATTTTTATGGTTGCGAAAATCACTACATATTATAAAACAAAGTCCATATTTCCGTATGTACGCATAAAACTTTAAAACTACGCAACCGATTTTGATGCGGTTTTTTTTAATAGATATAGTGATTCAAAAGGAAGGTTTGTACGTATAATAACATTCAATACGGAGTAGAGAAATACTGTAATTTTTGAGGTTTCTGTAAATAATTACATTTTTGTCCGCTTACATTGCAAACGCAGGCTAAACCCTACGAGATTTATCAAAATGATGTACTAAGTATTTGTACGCCTTGAAAAGGTCTACAGAAAAGTCCGCGATGGTATATGTCTATCTCTTATGGATAACCCACAAAAGCATTTTTTGTCATATACTTTTTACGAAAAATAATACCTTATGTTTAAAGCAATTTTTATACAATACAACATTAATCCTTATGCAATTAAGTACCTTAAATAAATTGTTGATTTAATATAGGTCAATATGGCCGTTTACAGTATGTAATTTAAGTGAACATTTTCCGAGATATTACAGATTTAAAATGCCGTGAGGACGCCGCGCTTCACTCTATAACACTTCGAATCTTTTAAGAGTTTGTTTAAAGACATTCTGTAATTAATTGTAAAAATAAAATACATAGGTAAAATGTAAAAGTAAATAAGTAAAAATGTACTATATGAGTTGAGATATTCCAAAGATAGCAGGAAATCGTCTTGGTATAGGGAGAGGAAATTGTTTTTCTCCAAATTTAACGCTTGCGAGCCACGGGCAGTAATGGATAAATCAAAACTACTGGATCGATTTTAATCATTTTTTTACACTGAGTGACATGGGATATATATTTTATACCCGTGCGAAGCATGGGCAGGCCGCTAGTACTATATAACGGTATTAATCATTCGACGAGGGTGGAGCCGCTGGCGATTTCTATTTTTTATTATAATATTGAATAATATAATAATATGTGCCGTTTATTGCGTAATCAACAAATACATGATTTTTATCATCAAATATTTAAACCAGATTCTTATTCCTTATAATGTTATGTAATTCAATTTATAAATACCCTGATATCCATCATTTGCCTAGTTTTAAGTTCAACATAAGCCTTTGTAGTTGGTTAGTGAAGTAATAAACTGGAAAATTCACTTCGTTGGTCATAGAAATTCGCATACTGTGAACTCCATTTTGTAGTCGGCTTTCTGATACGTGATAATGTTATTTTAAATTTCCGTAATTATCGATATCTTAATACATGATAATTTGTTATTATATAAATTAATTGTATATTACTTAGGCTAAATTGTTTTAAATAGGCTCAGAAATAAATATTACACGAATATTAATATTAATATTACGGGAATATTAAATGACTATTAATATTCCCGTAAGTTTACAAAACGCGTTGTCAAATACATAATATAATGGTGACGATCAACACCATCTGTGAGATGCTTTAATTTACTCGTATCTTATGTTACATCATTTCTGCCTAAACATTAACCGATCTTTATTAAAACTTTTCTTTATTTAAAAATCTTGATAAGTTGATCTTTATTTAAAAAAAAATTAAAAGTAACGAACAGACTTTAATGAGATTTGCAATTTGTTGCAGCCAGTGATTCACGACGAAGGATTAAGTTTATAACTTGTTTAGGTTTTTTGTTAATAAGTTGAAATATAATGATAGTTGTTAAAAATTTCGGTAAAAAAAGTCTGAAAGCTTTTAATAAAAATGCTGCCTAAACAAATGATTTTAATGACATTTTCAGACAAATTATAGAATAACCTAGCGGATGATCTTGTAAGGTTTAGTAGATTTATTTAACTGTGAAGTTGTATTTCGAGCCAAATTCGAAATCCGACTGAGCCACAGCAACGCGAGACCGGACAGCTAGTTTCCTAATATGATACAGGATAGAAACATAGAGCATTTTCGAAACTTTGATTTAAAAAGGAATTTTAAACTAATTTTAAAATTTTGGATTCGTCCTCTCAAACATCATCATGATAACTTATACCATGCCGGGTAATAAACATAATTTTGATCGTAATTGTCTTATCGGCGACGGATGTGAGGAACGGATGGCCGACGGCTGTCGATTCGAATATCATTGGCCGTTACGTCCCAGACCGTCATTTACACTGTATGTAATGTATTGCATTTAGTTCTTATGTCCAGTGTGCAAGATCCACGATCATAATATAAGCGGTCATGAAATCAATGAATGCTCATTCAAACTTATTTCATACTTAGATACAAGCAATAGAACAAATAAAGTTACAACAATGCAATAAGTATGTGAATAATCGATTTAATTTTTTTCATCTCGTTATGTTTTTACTTTTTACGATCTCAGTATATTTGGTAATATTTCACTAATCTGTATTTTTTCTGAACAAATAACTGTATAATAAATATCTAATGGATTAACCTAACAGTTTTGTTCACGGAAAACTTTGAAGTATAAATAAATGGTAAAACAATGGTAAAACAAATACCCGTTTTTAAAAGTGGCTATGCTATCTAAAGTAACACTTGGATTATGTGCTTTGTAAGTAATAGTCAAAACAAAAACACATCCCGAATAGCGTTGTTATTTTTGTTGCTTAGTGCCCATTTCGGAGAACGGTTCGGGTTGGGGAGCGGGCGGGAGCGGTCGTCGCCGTGCACAGATCCGCATTCCGCGACCCGATTTGTTAAGATTGTATGAATATTTTCTGAATTCAAAGGAAAGTGATCAATGTGTATATACTTTGATCATCTTAATATGATGTTCACTCGCTGAGGAGGGGTTAATGTTAGCTTACTCAACCTATACGTTCCAAAACATTAAACAGTTTACATTTAAATTATCTATTAATAAAATAGATGTTAATTCACTTTATAAATCACAAATAAATTCACGATTTGATAGCATAGCATCATAGAAATATAATAAAAAGGTATATACTATTTCACCAATAAGACTTTCAGCTGTACCAGCATTATTTAAAACAAAGAAAATTTTCTTATACTGTCCAAGAAAGCCGTATTTCTTTATTTTTAGTTTAAAGACGTTAACCGATCAATGGGTTATTGAAAAATGAAATAACGTTTTAACATTAAATTATTTAGATTTAAAACCACACTGGCCCGTTGGCGATATAAAAAATTAGAAAAAAGGACGACTAAGTAATGATTCTACTATTTATAAAAAAAAGGTAGTATAGAATCTATTATCGAACAATCTCCAGAACATGATCGGAAAGTTAGGAATTAAAAGTAGTTAGTCGAGTGCGGCCCTGCGTCTTAGTAGACCTGACGGGCGAGGCGGGGGAAGTGGGCTGCGCGAGAGTGGCGCGGGTGGAGGCTCCGTGAGTCTGAGTCGACAGCGGGACAGTGCAGCGAGCCACGCGCGGTGTACTGGGCTCGCGCTATGGCTCTACGCGCCCCGTTATTTATTCTGTCCGTGCTGATAGCCGGCGGGGCCTCTGTGTTCAGTAGAGATCGCGACCGCCTCCGCGCTAATCCGCGATTACTAGATCGAGCCTGTGAACTTAGTTCGTGTTATCCTGCTACAGGCAATCTACTTATCGGACGCGAAGCTCGACTGTCCGCATCATCGACGTGCGGAAGCTATGGACGCGAACGTTATTGCATAGTATCGCATCTTGAAGAACGAAAGAAATGTTTTTGGTGCGATTCAACAAATGCAACCATTTACAATCCTAACCTCAATCATCGAATACAGAATATTATTTACAAATATTATCCAGGAACTCGTAGTAAATCCTGGTGGCAGTCAGAAAATGGGAAGGAAAATGTTACGATTCAACTTGATATGGAAGCTGAATTTCATCTCACGCATTTGATAATACAGTTTAAAACTTTTCGACCAGCCGCTATGTTAGTTGAAAGATCATTTGACTTTGGAAAAACTTGGAGAGTGTATCGGTACTTTGCACACAATTGCGACGAAGCTTTTCCTTTTGTTTCCAAATATACTCAACGCAGTTTGACAGAAGTTGTTTGCGAGTCTCGCTATTCAGGAGTTGCGCCATCCACTGAAGGAGAAGTTATATTTAGAGTGTTGCCTCCAAACATTAATGTGACAAATCCGTACTCTGAAGAAGTTCAAAATTTATTACGTATGACTAATTTGAGAATTAACTTTACGAAGCTTCACACTCTTGGTGATGATTTACTTGATAACAGAGCCGAAATTCAAGAAAAATATTATTATTCTATATATGAAATGACTGTCCGTGGATCATGCTCGTGCTATGGTCACGCATCGCGGTGCCTTCCCATGCCCGAAGTTACTTCAAAAAACAATATGGTTCATGGCCGCTGTGAATGTACTCATAATACTCGAGGTTTAAATTGCGAATATTGTGAAGATTTCTTTAATGATTTACCCTGGCAACCGGCGGTTGGGAAAACTTCTAATGCTTGTAAACGTTGTACCTGTAATAATCACGCTACTACTTGCCATTTTGATGCTGCTGTATATAATAAAACGGGGAAAATAAGTGGTGGTGTTTGTGATAATTGCCAACATAATACAATGGGAGTAAATTGCGAACGGTGTAAACCAACATATTACAGAGACCCTAATTTGGACATACAAAATTCAGAAGTATGTAAGCCTTGCGATTGTGACCCCGAAGGAACGACTGATAAAGAAGTTTTGTGTGACGATGAAACTGATTTAACTAACAACAAAACTTCAGGGCGTTGTCTTTGTAAGTCAAATGTGGACGGAGCACGGTGTGACAGGTGTAAGGATGGTTATTGGAATTTCACTCCGGAAAATAGTGACGGGTGTGAATCGTGTACGTGTGACAGACTTGGTACTATTAATGAAAGAGGCTGCGATCCATACAATGGTAACTGTTTCTGTAAACGACACGTTACTGGCAGAAATTGTGACCAATGTTTACCTGAATTTTATGGATTATCAGACATTGATGACGGTTGTTTGCCTTGTGACTGTGACGCTGGTGGTTCGCTTGATCGCGATTGTGATGTCATAACTGGACAATGTAAATGTCGTCCCAATGTAACTGGACGTCGTTGCGATCAACCTATTCAAAACTTTTTTGTTGGTTCTCTAGATTCTATTGTTATGGAAGCTGAATCAAGTCAGTGTGATTCTCAAATAGACGATAATGCAATACAGAGTCAACTTTGCCATGTTGTTATTAGAGAAAATTATCCAGATGGTAGGAAAGAAACGTGGACAGGTCCTGGTTTCATGAAAATACCGGAAAGTAGTACATTAGTTTTTGTCGTAAACAATTTGAAAACGAGTATGAACTACAATGTTTTAATAAGGTATGAACCTCAATCAAATACAAATTGGGAAGAGGCTACAATATTAGTCAAGAGACCTTTACCGTTTGAAACAGATTCACCTTGTGCTAATGTACGTCCAGAAGATGACACCATTATCACAAGCCTACCAGCAAATCAACGAAGTGTTTTAGTAAGGCCAGCAATTTGTTTGGAGAAAAATAAAGAAACAGAAATTCGAATATACTTAGGAAGACAAGATGGGCATAGCTCGAACAGTAGAGCGTCTGTTTTAATAGATTCTATTGTATTAATACCTTCAATCGAAGATTTGCCATTTTTATCAAATGGCAGTTTAATGAGAGAAGAGTTTGATCGCTATAATTGCGGGGATCCGTACTATTACGACCTTAATCGAGATAACATACCCGAGATCTGTAAAAAATATCATGCCAGTATAGGATTTTACATAAGAAATGGGACAGAAGCTTGCCATTGCGACCCATCGGGCTCAAAAAGTCATCAGTGTGATCGTTATACGGGACACTGTCAGTGCGTTGAAAACATTGTTGGTGCAAGATGCGATCGGTGTGCTCCAGGAACATATGGTTTTAGCAAATTTGGCTGTAAACGTTGTGATTGCAATAGTATCGGGTCCCTTGACAACTTTTGCGATGCCACGAGTGGTCAGTGTAAATGCAGAGCAAACACATATGGCCGTGCTTGTGATTTATGTCAACCTGGCTATTTTAACTTTCCGAATTGTCAACAGTGTGATTGCAATGGGCATGCAGTTGAATGTGATGACAAAACAGGAGCATGCCAAGACTGTAGAGAATATACTGAAGGTCATCGTTGCGAAAGGTGTATTGAAGGATATTATGGTGATCCTAGACTTGGCATTGATATACCTTGTAGGCTATGTCCGTGTCCAGGTGTGAAAGGTGATACTCACAAGAGCAGTCACGCAGATCGTTGCGAGCTAGATCCTGAAACTAAGGATGTAGTTTGTGATTGCAAAGAGGGGTATGCTGGACTTTTGTGTGATGTATGCGCTGACAACTACTATGGCGATCCTATAAAACGAACATGTGAAAAATGTAACTGTAGTGATAATATAGATATTACTAAACCTGGAAATTGTAACCCTTACACGGGAACTTGCTTACAATGCTTGCATAACACAGCTGGTGAACATTGCGAATATTGCCGAGAAGGCTATTATGGAAATGCTATGGAAAAGGCTTGTTATAAGTGTAATTGTTCTGTACTTGGCACCAATTTTACTCAAGGTAGTTGTGACGGAACGACAGGACAATGCCACTGTTTTAATAATGTTATGGGCATAAATTGCGATCAATGTACAGAAAATCATTGGAGAATAGCACTGGGTACAGGTTGTGATCCCTGCGATTGTGACCCTATCGGTTCTCTTTCACCTCAGTGTAATCCCTATATTGGAAAGTGTGACTGTAAACCTGGTCACGGAGGAAGACAATGTGATCAGTGTCAAGAAAATCATTGGGGCGATCCGAATGTAGAGTGTTATGAATGTGATTGTGATTTATATGGATCCCTCTCACAACAGTGTATGAGAGACAACGGGACATGCGTCTGTAAACCAGGAATTGGTGGATATAAATGTGACATATGTGCCAGAGGTTATCTTGGTGAAGCTCCGGAATGTTATGCATGTGGAGAATGTTTTAATAGTTGGGATCGACTAATTGATGAGTTACGTATACAAACCGAATATGCTATCGGAAATGCAAGTAAAATAAAAGTTATTGGTGCCACTGGAGCGTATACTAGAGATTTTGAGGATATGACAAAAAAACTTTTTGATGTTGAAAATTCCTTACAGAGTGCTAAACTTGGTCAAAGCACTATCAAAGAATTAGTTTCTAATATAACTAATTTACAAGAAAAATTAAGTGAGGCTGAAAAGAAAGTTAAAAGTAGTAACGATAATCTTAATGCCATTACCTCTAAAATAAACCTCGGTAATGTAACTTTAGATGCATTAAGAGCTAGCATAGATCATTTAAAAACCAAAACTTTTGATTTGGGCAATAATGCAACAAAATTGCAGGAAGCTAATTTAGAAGGTGCTCTTAATTTAACACGCGAAGCAAAACAAAGAGCTGTGAAAGCAGCAAATGATGCTGAAAATGTACAAAATATCATTGCTAATACTGATAGACAGATCAAAAATACAGATAGATTAATAGAAATGCAATATAAGAACTTCAACAATACACAAAATGAAAATGATAAGAAATTAGGAAGTCTTCAACAACAACTCTCTGACTTAGAATCACAATTACCATTAATTAATGGTAAAATGTGTGGTCAAGAGAGTGATACTTGTGATATCTGCGGAGGTGCAGGCTGTGGCAAATGCGGCGGCATATCGTGTGATCAAGGGGCTATTACAAAAGCTGCACAAGCTTTAGATTTTGCAAATAAAACTGAGCATAGAATCAAGGAACATGAATTAACCGCTGAAGAGATATTTAGATCCGTTTCACAAGTAAAACAAGACACTGTTTCAGTTCGTTCGAGAGCTAAAGATTTATTCGATACAGCTAGTGAATTTAAATCATCAGTTGAAACAGCTACAAATGAAAGTCAAGTTCTTACATCAGAATTAAAAGATTTCTTATCAAAAACATACAATACTCCAGAGGACGTAAGGCAGCTCGCTACTGAAATCTTAAATTTATCTATAAGTTTACAACCAAAAGAAATTACCGAGCTCTCTCAACGAATTAACTCTACTATTTCACAATTAACTAATATTGAGAATATTATAGCTGAAACAAAACCAGACCTTGACAGAGCTAAAATGCTTAAACAAAATGCCACTGTAGTCAATAAAGCTGCTAATTTAACTTTAGAAATGGCTAACAAAGTATTGGGTGCTTTGGACGAAGCACAAGCTGCTCAAGACGCAGCAGATAATGCCATAGATAAAGCAAATAGAGATATTGAAGCGGCAAAAAGTGACTTAACACCTATTGCACTAGAAACTGAACAGGCGCAAAAGAAAGCGAATGAGACGATGGACGAAGTAGAAGGTCTTAGATCCCGCTTGTCTGATTTACAAAAAAATATACTAAAAATAGAAAGCGATGCAGAACAGGTGAAACAAGAAGCAAACGATGTCGTTAATAAAGCAGAGGGAGCTGAACAAAAAGCTAGACAATTAAGACAAGACTTTAAACAAACAAATATTTCGCTCTCTGATAGAGCAAGTCAGACATCGAATTCAAGAGAACGAGCTCAACTTTTGCTTAATAGAGCTACTAAATTGGCGAGTGATACACAGACGCAGCTTAAACTTTTAGCAAATATGGAAGAATTATATAATGACCATAATGATCAATTAAATACATTGGAAAAAGAAATCGGCAATCTCAACACTCAAATGAATTATTATCTTTCTGAAATCACTAAACGTTCGGATAACTATAGATCTTGTACTACATAAATATTTATATTCAGTAACACAAAATAATGAAGGCATATTGAAAATTGTTATGTATACTTATACTTATCGAGAATTTACTTTTCTTAAAATCAATGCGAGAACGTCCTGATGTGTGTTAGTAATAGATAATATTAAAATCGCCAAATTATAATTTATAACAACGTGATGATATAATAATCTTTAAATATCTACTTTTTATTAATAGTATTGATTTCTTTTGTGTTATTAATTATTGTACCTTGTAAATAGTGATATTATGCATTTGTATTTGTGTATGATTTTAAATATGGCTATTTTTTATGTGCATGTTTGTGAAGCAATATTTTTACTTATATTATGTTGTATCCTTATGTAAGATGTATCCCAAAGAAATTTAAATCGATGTGGCAAATGTTAATATGTATAAAAGTAGTTTAATATAGTTTCGACAAATATTTTAACAGAAGATTACTGTACCCTTGAATTTTAAACGATTTTTTAAATATTTTAAGCAAATGTAAAAAAAACCTCATAACATTTAGCATTAACTTATAACTGTCTACAATTTATTAAGCATTTTTAATTAAATTTGTTTTCAAATTTCTTAAATTCATCATTAAGAGTTATTTCATGAGTCATAGCGCGTGTAGCAAAAGTACCAGAAAGGCCGCATATACTTAACAATAAGAATTTTGTTAATAAATGTTTTACAATTTTCGTTTTTGTTTTATTTATTTTCGATGTTTTTGCTCAGCACATGACAATTATAGCTCTGTTTTTTGTATTGAAAAAATTATTTCTTCTGGCTGGTAAGGCTGGTAATCAGAGAAATAGACTGGGACTAGCTATCCGTAACTCTCGGACCTAAATATTATAAAAATATTGTTTAATTTTAGGAAATTATTTCAAAAAAATGAAGATCGAAATTATATTTATTATTATTACTTATTAGAGACGTTACTTTTCGGAGATCCATAATACAAATGTAATTTCATTATTCGCGATAATTATCGCGGATTAAATTTGATTCTATAACTTTATATAATAATGATAAAGCCTTTCCATTCCAAAAATTCCACATCTTAAGATTTCCTAATTATTTAACCTTATATATACATACCTAATAGAGATAGAAGTTAAGTTTGTTATTATTAAAGTGAGTCATGTTTAATTAGAAAGCCTTGTCGATTGTCTTGTTTATTTGTATATCATTACATCATAGCTCGTTCGGTGAGTTCTTTAATATATGCCTATTAGTGAATGAATGATGAATTCAACATTATCGGTCATAACCGAAATCCAAAAATAACATACGGTTAATGGATGTGAAAAAGGGTGTAACTTTTTTTCGATCGCTAATCAACTAAAAGAATTCAACTTCAAACCTTATTTTTGATTGACCAATATAAGCCAACATATGGTGATGAATCTGATTAATTAAAATTGTAATTTTACTGATTTCTGCCCAAAGGGATGGCCCATTGCGTACCAGTGGGTTGCGGGTTCAAATCCTGGCATAAATTAAATTTTATAAAAAAAAACTTTTATGGCTAATTAATTTATTTTACATTGACAAGGAGTCCTTTGGCAAGCAGTGGAATTATACCAGGCCGCATAGTTTTATAAATATCATTTTTTAACTTAAGTGTTGTATGTGTAATATTTATTTTGTTTCAGATGGCTTTATTTAGAACCAATACTTTGCAATGATGATGGTGATCTAGGTCTTAAGTTTAGAAAAGTGGACCAAGGGTTTAAGCAAGTAACGAGAATCATAGAGTCGGACCCGCGGCTTTCGACCTTAGTACAGGCATCGAGACTTCAACCGATGTTAGATGCAATTTCTGAACAATTAAACGTTTGCCAGTCAGCATTGAATCTATACATTGATGTATGTACTAGCAACTGATATTTAACTAATTTAATTTCGAAACATTAGTCAAAAAGCCCTTCCCGCCCAATTTAATTTAAACATATAAATATGTCTGTATGTTATTGTCTAATGATGTTAATATAAAAGCATTTAATTAATCTAGAATATAGTAATATCAATATAATGACGTTTGTTAGTTTCACTAAAACTCCTGAACGGTCGAACCGATTTGGCAAATTTTGGCTTTCAAATATAAGTCTAAGGAAAGTTTGATAGATAAAAAAACGGCTTACCAGTTGGAAATTAAATAATAAACAAGGAACGATAGCTTAGAGGGACGAATATAAAAAGACCCCTAGTATGCTTATTCAAGGCGGTACGAAGTGTGCCGGATCACCTAGTATGATATATTAAAAAACAATTGAAAGCTGTATATATAAAATTAAATTTTGTTTTTGCAGGAGAAACGTTCTGTTTTTCCGAGGTTGTATTTCTTGAGTGATGACGATCTATTAGAACTACTTGGGCAGGCGCGAGCTGGCGCCGAGGGCAGGGAAACTGTTATGCAGAACCATCTGAAAAAGTTATTTCCTGGTGTCACGGGCGTTAAGCTCGGCCCTGAGGGCTTATGTGTTACAGCTTTGTGCAGTAATTGCGGCGAAACGTTTCAACTGGATCACCCAGTCGATATCGATTGTTCTGTAGAGGTACAACATGATTATGCTTACTAATAGTTAACGTAGTTGAATTTATATTGTATCCGGAAATAAGATAATGCCCGCTTTATTATGTTTGCTTATTTCTCATAATAACCCAGAGCACATACAGTAACACTATTTAATATTATTTTGTGCGCGATCTATCATCATTCTCGTCGGCACATGATGTTTTTCTCTTCCATTCTCTCCTATCATTCGTTAATTCTGACGCTA
The DNA here is from genome assembly GCA_029227775.1 of Morpho helenor. Lineage (NCBI taxonomy): Eukaryota > Metazoa > Arthropoda > Insecta > Lepidoptera > Nymphalidae > Morpho > Morpho helenor. The sequence continues at coordinate 11,726,810 of JARGCU010000028.1, read as the reverse complement.
ATTATTTGATATGCATGTCATACTTCACATAGTCCAACCATTTCTTTTTCGGCCTTATTCTGTTGCGACACTTTATACATTTTTTATTTTAATTATATGACATAATACGGACAATCAAGGGAGGGCATATTAAATTACTGCACGCTGAAACATTTATTGTCACAAATGTTATACATTTTGAAATTCCAATTACAACTAGCTATTGTTTCGAAGGACTGCATCATAATAACTGGAATTAATATTTATAGGTATGGCTAAGAAATTTAGAGCAAGAAATAAGGTCGTCGTTAAGAAACATGACGTTAAAATGCTTAGTCGCAAATAGTTTGCAAGACCAAGATCCATTTTCGCTGCCAACGCAAATTTTATGTCTAGCGCAAAACATTAGATTTACCGAACAAACTGAAAGGGCAATAGTGTCCAAAGAATTACATAACTTAAAAGATAATATTGAAAAGGAAAATGTATATTATACAACAACCGAAATCGGAGATGATAGTGAGAAATATAAACGACAAGCTCTTATATTACAATGTGCTTATTATATATCAGTGCTTCAAACATTAATTGAGAATAACGTTGTAGCTACTAACGAGTGGCTGTGGCAGAAACAATTAAGGTATGGAATATTATTATAAGTCATAGATTAGTGATACACGAGTAATCCCAAACGAAATATTCAAAAAGAGGGGTAAATATTTTTCAGTTGATATGCAAACAAGTAACTAATTTTAAGGAAGACTAAGATATTATATGGTAATAAAAATTACGGGAAAGATATAATTTTGAAAATAAATTTTCCAATCAAATATTGTGTTATACTTCATAATTAAAGAAAGGGATATAAATTTATTAAACTACGAACTATAAAACTGTGAAGTTATATTAACTCCTTAACGTAACTATACACTGTCCATTATATTAACCATCTTTTGACAGATTGACGATAGTGATGTCCTAAAGATTCTCGTATGCGATACCATTCCGATTATAGTACCTACTATCATTAATCGAATTACGTACCTAAGTAATTCGATTAATGATAACCTACGTAAACTAATAACAGATATAGAAATCAACATTTTGATTTAATATTGCCTTAGTTTTTTGAAAATAAATGTTAATCCGTGTGTATTTATTATAATCATAAAAAATATATTATACATCAACTGGCAACATCAACAGACCTTCCGCTCGGCCGCCATTTTGACGTGATCTGTCACTCTCAACGAAACGCCCGTGATAGTCACACGCATTTACGTTCGCTGAGTGTTCTCTCGCATCTGTTACACCTTGAGTTAAGTAGCTTTATTCCTCGGAAAAACTTTTGTGAAACTTATATTAATTGATCGTGAAAATGCCGAAAGGACGTGTGTTGAAAGCACAATCGAGACAGTTAGTGTTAAAACTTCATGAGTATTTTGAGCAAGAAAATCAAAATGGCGGATCTCTTATACCTATCACGCAAGTCCGAAACCGTGTTGCAGCCGCGTTGGGGATCAGTCTATCAACTGTGACTAAAATCACTACTGATGCCTACGGCAGGAGCGGCTTGGAGCAAAACAAACCATCTACACCAAAAAGAAAGCGCCGGGCTCATAAGGTGACAGCTGTTGATGACTTTGACGCTGACGCTATTCGTCGTCATGTATATGATTACTACTTGAGAAAAGAAATTCCAACTTTGAGAAAACTTATTGTTTCTTTGAAAAGAAGTGTTCTATTTCATGGTGAAAAATCTTCTTTGGTCAAAGTTTTGAACACAATTGGCTTTTCATATAAAAAGTTAAATAAAAGAAAATTATTAATGGAACGCACAGATATAGCTATAGCACGTTGTGATTTTTTAAGAGAGGCAAAGAAAATACAAGATTGGGCAAATATTGTTTTCACGGATGAAACATGGCTCAACGCTAACCACACACTATCTCGTTTCTGGACTGATGATACTGCTGATTCCACTTCCTCAGTACCAATGGGAAAAGGTGAGCGCCTAATCATTTGCCATGCAGGTACAGCAAAAGGATTTGTACAAGACGCACTGTTGGCATTTAAATCGAAGAAATCAAATGACTACCACGAAGAGATGAATGCAAATGTGTATGAAGAGTGGTTCAAAAAAATGCTCATTTCATTGGAAGAACCATCAATAATTTTTATTGATAATGCGCCCTACCACTCCCGTCAAATTGACAAAATGCCAACACAGGCTAATAAAAAGCATGAAATAATTAATTGGCTTCGGGACAATGGAGAAAATGTGGACGACTCAATGTTAAAAGTTGAATTAATTAAAATATTAAAAACCAAAAAGAGAGCAAAACGCTATGTAATCAATGAAATGGCAGCAGAATATGGCCATACTGTTCTTCGGATTCCTCCATACCACTGCCAGTACAACGCAATAGAACTTATATGGGCACAAGTAAAAGGGCATGCTGCGAGATGCAATACAAGCCCCCCATTCACAGCGAATAAAATGTTGCAATTGCTAAAAAATGCTTGCACCCACGTAACGGCCGAGAACTGGGCAGGTGTGGTGGAAAGAACTAAAAGAGTAATATTCTCTGATTGGGAACGTGATATTGCGTTTGATAATATATTATCTACACAAGAGCTAATAATAACTGCTACTGAAGACTCCTCATCGGAGGAGTCTAGTGTTGATTATCATTCCGACGACTCGTGCTAATAAAATAAATTAAAATATCCTGATTGTTTTATTTGTATTCATGTATTAACTAAGAAGAAAGTAAAACTTTATATAATGTTATTAAATGTCTTTTAATACTCGTAACATCGATTTCTACCGATTATTTTTAATCTGTGGCATAATCGTAGTAACCCATTATGTGTGACATCACTAAGTGGGCGGTACCCATCCATAAAGTACAAATATTATTTGTATGATATTTGTACGTAAGCAATACAAAACTTAATGAGCGTGAGCTGTCAAAAGACTGATAATATGATGGACGCAGTATAGCTATAAATTCGTAGCTACTGCAATTTGAGTCGCATCTTAATGCAAAATCTACACAATCTGTGACTATATTATAGAATTGCTTTGTCCCGTGCTGCGATTACAAAATTGTATAGGCCTTAGGTATATAATAATCTAATTAAACAAATTATAAATGCAAATATCTACACTATTATACAAAATTAAAGCCTCTCTCATACAACTAACACTCAGTCTCCGCAGGTTTTATTTGCTAAACAATAAGGAAGTAATTGCTAAAATGGGATTAGCACAGATTTCGTACTCCTATGAATATCTCGGTGTAAATACTGGACAATTCGTGCGAACAGAGACTACTGATGAAAGTTTTCTGATATTAACACAGGTATGTATGAATTACAATTTCAATTTAATTAATAATTGATTCAAATCTGCGGGTCATTAAAGTTGAAAAGTTGTGTTGTTGCGTTGTATTTATACTCGTACACTACTATACTATACTATACTATTTAACATAGACAACCCAACCGGTATATTACCTGATTTTTTAAATGTTAAGTAGTCAGTTTCTATCTCCACGAATAGCGAAATGGAGGGGTCATATAAATTTCGAAAATAGAATTTGGATTTTAAGTAATGTCCCGACCGGCCCTTCAAAAAAGACACTGTTTTAGTAGACCCTAACTACAGAATCCTTGATAGATTTAAGTGTCTCGAGATCTCTTCAAAAGACATATATTTAACCAAGAGCGCCGGTCGCATGGCAATCAGAATTTTTTTTTGTGAAATTCGGTCCGTACTACCCGATAAAGGCAAGCGAGTAGTTTGGAATCTGTTTATATTAATGTCGTCTTCTGTTATAATTAAATTTACAAATGTTGTTTTTAATTTCGCAGTCTTTGCATCTGGGTTTAGTTGGAAATCCATTTGGTCCTGCCGGAACTGGGAAAACAGAATCTGTAAAAGCTTTAGGGGGATTAGTTGGTCGTTTAGTGCTCGTCTTTAATTGCGACGAGGTAAGTTTTACTTTTTTATGATAACAGAAAAACAGTCATACTTTCGCATTTATAATATTACGTATGTAGATATACAATAGTTTTTATAGAATTATAAACCCATCTGATGTTTTTTTTACTCTACACATTGTTGAAGTGTGGATTTTATGTATAGTCTATGCAATCGTGTGACCATACGGCCTAAACAGTTACCAGTATACTTACGGGAGACTGATATTTCCGCAAATTCTCTTTCTTATAATCTTTTGGCCTCTTACCTTACCTTCTATCTGCTTAGAGCTCTTGTTAAGTTCCAGTTCCAACTATTATCACTAATATGTTTAAAAACTTATCTAATAAAATATGTCAACTGGATAATCCCTAATGGAGGTTGCTCTTTGGTAAAATTTGGCTAAGTACATTGATTATTTATGTATAAATTTCTATCTATGAAGTTGTAATCTAACCTAACCAGTTTTCTATCTTTACATTGTCCTCTGATTAAAAAAAAAATATTTCAGGCAATGGATGCTCAATGTATGGGAAGATTACTAAGTGGTGTGGCCCTGTGTGGAGCCTGGGGTTGTTTTGATGAGTTTAACCGTCTATCAACCGCAACGCTTGCTGCCGTATCGCATCAGTTTGCTTCGCTTTTGGCCGCTACGCTAAAACGTGGGCCGTCCGCAGAACCTAAGGCACTGCTCAACGGAAAGCAGGTGAATATGACTATATTAGTAGCGGTTACTGAAGAATCTGAACAATAGCAGAAAATTTTGGCTTCAGCTTATCAGACCTACGGATGATTCTTGCAAAACGCTCTGTCATCCCATCTTGGCACTTCTTTAAATGGTTTCCAAAAAGTACGTCATAAAAACGTCAATCTTACCACCTTAGTAGTACCTACCTGTAAGTCATTGCGATTTATTAATAAATTTATATTTCAGTTAAAAACTATTATTGTCAAAATTTTAAACTTAAATACAGTTACTTTGTAATTTCATTAATAACCAACGAATGGTGGCCTTCGAAGATTTCTCTATTCTAATGTAACGGCAATTTTCAATTAAATCAGTTTTAAATAAGTAATATTAATAACTACCTGAACTGGTAGACATACATTTCAAAATTCTATTTGCGAAAATAACACTACTCTCTTTTCTTAAAACTCCCTTCTATATCATCAGATTAATACTAATATTTAAAAAAAAATGTATATAAAAGGGTTGAAAAATTATCAGATGTGAATATTTAATAGCTAAATTTAATTTTTATTTATATGTTTTGTCCACACAATCAACTTTTTTTAATGTTTTAATAAATGTCTTCAATTACGCCGTGTGATATCCGGCTAAATAGAATAGTACCAACCTCATTTCTTGCCGAGATGTCGTAAAAGGCGACTAAGGTAAGCTGATCCACCGTGTGGTATCCGTTTTAGTAAAATAGACCACCCTCTTTCTTATCGAGGTATCAATACCACTAAAAGAAGTTGATGTCAGACAAGCGGCCGGTCTTAAAATACGCAGCCAAATCATGTGACAGCATGTTTATAACATGTTGTGTCGTCCCCACTTAGAGTGGGATAAGGACAGAAGGATGATGAATAAATGTCTTCAATTAACCCACCTGTACTGTGGTTTCAGATTGTTGTATCCGAATGGTGCGGTGTAGCAGCAACAATGAACCCAGTGGGGCGTGGCTACGGCGGTCGTCGCGCGCTCCCTGCGGCGCTGCAACACGCGCTGCGACCGCTCGCACTTCGAGCGCCACCCAGATGCGTCCTCGCAGCCCGCCTGCTGGCCGCACACTCTGCGACGCAACCGCACGCACTCGCCGCCGACTTAAACGACGTTTTTACACTGGCTAGGTAAAACTTAATTTTCTCTCTTTCTCCGGTCGTTTCTTCATTACTGAAGATCGTGGTCCTGACAAGACTCTATTCTCGAGTGGATTAATTTTTTCCATCGGCTTCTATTAGTGACCACCATTGCTACCTCATAAAAGTGTTTCAACGTGCTAGACTGGCGCAATTGGTCAGACCACCTAGTCGGCGAGCGGCCTCTTGGTCTTTCTCCTTCGGTGTTGCCTGTCACTATGAACTTCTCAAGGGCATCATCACCACGCCGCATGATATGTCCGAAGTATTCCAGAAGGCGTTTATAGCATATGGAGGAGAGGCGCGTCTTTATTAAATAAAACTTATATAAAACTTAATTTTTACTTTATCAAATATTTTAAAAATGAATCTCCATAATGTGGAATAAAAAGTTGGTATTTACTGATACATGTTACATGGTATGAGCTACTGTTTGACGTTAATGTTTAAATATATAAAAAAGAAATTAACTTTACCATATAAAAACTCTCGATAGAGTTGTACGAGTTATATGTCATTCGTAAAAACACTTTTTCAATGATTAATAATAATCCAATAGAAAAGATGGAAGAAGCTCGCAGTTTGGGAGTACTATTTGATTCCGCTTTGCATTTCGAAGCTCACATCGCTAATGCTGTCCGCAATAGTTTTTATCGGCTTAAGCTACTTTATAAGATGAGGCCCTTCATTAATATTAAGTTAAGGATAAGATTATGCGAAGCACTAGTCTTATCCAGACTAAATTATGCAGACACTGTATATGGGCCTAGACTCTTAAGCAGAACTAAAAAGTTGATTCAGCGTGTCCAAAATGCCTGCACAAGATTTTGCTTTAACATCCCACCGCGTACACATGTAACTTCTTACATTAATGAAGCTAACCTATTGAAGATGGAAGCACGTAGGAGGTTACACCTTGCTACGCTGTTATTTGGGGTGCTAAAAAATGGAATTCCTGAATACTTGCGACAGAAACTTTTGTGGTTCGGTGATAAGTCAGCTCGCATTACACGAAATTCATATCTCTTTTTGTCTACACCTAAGCATAAAACAGCAGCATTCAAGGGGAGCTTTAGGTTTGCGGCTACCAAGTGCTGGAATGATTTACCACCACCAGTTAAATCATCGCAAACTCTGGGAGTTTTTAAAACAAAGTTAAGAGCGTATCTTTTATCAGAACAAAAGTCAGTAATTACTTAACACTTAATACTTTTTTATCTCAGCACTTGGGCTGCATTTTCTTTCCATTTCATGTTACATTTTATTGCGCACATGGTGTATGTAGATATATGTATATTTTTAATATTTTATTTTGTTAATGTTGTGTAATGTTTGTGAAGTTTCCAGTTTGCCATGTTCTTTGTTCATTTCTTTTTTGTTTTTTTCTTTCCTTTTATTGAATTTATTTATTTATTTATTTTTTATTTTACGTAAGGTTGTTTGTTTGTTTGTATAAATGATGTTATGTATAAATAAATCTTGATATCCTCCGTGACCTCCGTATCTGTAAAGGTGCCTACTGAAAACCAGCGCTACAACCTTTGTTGTAGCATATAAGCTGAGTAGGACACCTTATTTGGTCACAAATTCGTATTCGTATGTATATATATATATATATATATATATATATATATATATATATATATATATATATATATATATAGGTAAAAATGTATTTATTTATTTTCTTTGTTTCTTTTTGTTGGAATTTGTGTCCGAATAAATTTCTTTCTTTCTTTCTTTCTTTTAAATAAAGGAATTAAGACTGTTAAGTTTTTAAGACTGTTAAGTTTTTAAGACTGTTAATTCTGAGGTATAAAATATTAATGACCTTGTTATCAGTTAGAATGAACCAAACCTCTTAGTTCAATAATAATATATAATGATTGTTAAACATTTCAGTACATTGTTAAGCGGTCAACGGCATTATGATTGGGGATTGCGCGCTCTTAAAGCGGCAGTAGGCAGCTATGGTGCGGCTCTCTCTTCAAATACTATAAGCACGATAGACCAACAACGGTCTTTATTGCGGAAGGTGTTGCGGCTAAATAATTTGTCAAAATTAACGCAGTATGACGCTGAAAGGTAAGTATAAGAATTTATATAAAATATATTCAGCAATCCACATACATATAAATATACCATTCACAAGTAACATGATACGTTAACTCTAACCTTTTCCTCCAAGGGAGTAGGGCTTTGACCAGCAGTAGAAGAATTACTTTATTACTTAAGTTTTTAATAAAAATATAAAGATAAATATTAGGATTGCTAACTTGTAACAATAGCCAATCCCTATACGTGGCTGTCTTGAGTTCTAACCCTTCTCTCTAAAAGGCAAGAGGGGTATATACTCAACTGTGGGCTATATTATAAGTATATTTTGAATAATCAAGTGGTTTTGTAAATTTGGATGCCAGAAATTATTTATTCCATATATAATTATAAGAATACAGCACAATACTAAATAAATAAAATATATGCAAATGTCTTTTTTTAGATTTGAAAATATTTTATCTATGGTGTTTGCTAACGTGCCAGAAGAGAGAGACGCTACAGATTCTATTCATTCAGCACTTGATACTACAGTCAAACACCTTGGTTTAGTTCATAATAAACTTCAGGTATGAAAATTGCTTATTATATTTTAATCGTATATAGATAATGTTTATACAATTGAAGTGTACTCTATGTTACTAAATTTTTAGATTCAGAAATGTGTGGAACTCTTTGAACAATTACAACAAAGAATGGGCGTTGTAATAGTAGGACCACCGGGCTCCGGTAAAACCACGGTCAGACAAATGCTTAAAACTGTAAGTTTCATTGAAAGATCAGTAGCCAATTATATGTTGTAATGGCAATGGGTGGGGCACATAGTTCGAAAAACCATGGATGCTTTGTTCTTAAGTTGCTATAGTGGCAACCACATATTGGAAACGGTATTTTAAAACCCATGGGGAAGGGGGCTGATGATAAATTAGGTCACCGAAATCCACTAGATTCAGGCAACACAAGATCATGTAAAAACTCCTTGGAGATAATCTATCTCAAGCAGTGGACGTCCATTGGTTGAAAAAAGAGAAAGAGATACTTGCTAATTACGCACAAATAATGTGTATGAATGTATGAACGTACATGACTAATATAAGCGTGAGCTTGAGTGAGTGTGCCTTGTTTATATTATTATCTTTATAGTAAAAGTAAATATGTACTCAGTATCAGAAGTCAACGTACTAGACCAATAAAACTAGTCTTGCTACTTTTTGGAAGGCATTTACTAAACTGCGTTAAATAAATAAAATGCCATGTACAATTAGTTATTGAATTTTATGTTTTAATTTCATTATTGTCGTGATGTAATTTTAGGCATTGTCATTACAAGGTAAAAATATTATGGAACACGTTATATACCCAAAAGCAATGAGTCGTCACTGGTTACTGGGACATATTGACCTGGACAGCCGCCAGTGGACCGACGGCGTCATGTCTGCCGTCGCACTTCAAGTGTCCAATCAGCCAGATGGTAAAATAAACACGTACTTGTCCAGAATTAAAAAACTAGATGATTTTTAACCACATAACTACATTTAAAAATTACAATAACTAATAATAGACAGTGTTTTACTCATTAAATACAAAATATAGAAATTTAATCAATTCACATCCATTCGATAATTTTGGTACGCAAAATAAAAAGCATATCGATATTAATTAGTCTTATTAATTATTATATATTAATTAGTCACTAGATAGTCCCATACTGTATATTAAAAAGAAACTATAAATACAGATTCATCTTCAAACCGTATTAAGTCCATATCATATACAAACCCGTTATACATATATTGTTCTCGCAGATTTTGATTCTGATGAATTGAATAAAGAGTAACAAAGAATAATGAAATGATAGAAATAATGTTCACTTACTTACGGATAAGCAAAGACCTGAGGGTTTTACAATTACCGATATGCGCAACTTACTGAAAGTTCGTCTGCCTACTTTTTAAGAGCCTACTTTAAAATTATTCTTTTTTTGGATCCGTTTCATGATTGTTATCTATATTAAATGAATAAAACAAATAAATATTTGTGTCAGTTACACACAATCAAATGAATACTATGCCGGGCTTAAATTTTTTTATTATTTTTATAATTATATAAATACATTTTATGTATCATACAAAAGTGCCATCGGATTTATTATACACTTGATGAAATGAGCATATTTTATTTCCATTAAAACTATGAATGTTTTAGTATATATTTTTCGTCTGCTTAATACGCTGTAAAACAATCTACTCGGTAAATTGATTATATGTTACTGTTTTTAGACGTATGGTCGTGGGTGGTTTGCGATGGTGACATTGATCCGGAATGGATTGAGGCATTAAATTCTGTGCTAGATGACAATAGATTGCTGACGCTACCGTCGGGATGGCGGGTGCACTTTTCACAAAACGTTAACTTCATATTTGAGACACATAGCTTGGAGCACGCGTCTCCCGCTACTATATCAAGAATGGGCATCATTTTACTAAGGTAAATTATTGAGAAACGCTAACATTACTTTTATTTTTAATTAGAACTCTTAAACGAGTCGCTAGTCTAAAAAACTGTGATATGTTATTAAGAAGCCCTATGTAATTATTGCATAATTGTACAGGTTCAAAACAAAACTAACAATTAACTTTGTTATCTCAGTTGGTCAGAAGCATTACTCTAGACGCAACGTTTTAACGTAAATTTTCCTGAAATACTAAGTGAACTAAGTTACAGTAATAGTACTTAGACATTATCTCCATTCCTCCATTATATGTTCCATTCTAACAAGTACAAACAATTTTAAAATAAAATTCTAAACTAAATGTCTATAGCACTTTTAATTTACATTGAACTGTTTACTTAAGTTTTATTAATGCTTAATATATGAAAACTTTTTATATTGTTACTTAACTTACTTAACTTCACGTTGCTCCAAAATTGTGTAAAAAAAATATTATGTGTATTGTTAAAAATTACAGCGACGAAAGCAATTGCGCGGACGAAATTTTGGAAAATTGGGTAAAAAACACCGAGCTCGAAAACGAACTTGCTAAGCTAGCAATGCCGATGCTTAATCAAGTTACAAGAAACGCGATTCAATGGTTTAACAAACACAAATCTGATGTCGTTATTAAACATTGTTGTATACCTTTGGTGAGTAAATAAAGCAACGTGCCTGTTCAAAGGCCTTCTAACTCCTTTTGCTTGGATTGGACATAGCATGTTGTTCAATCCATATCAATCAAGCTGATAGGTTATCATAGAATACACGTAGCTGACTTCCCGGGATTCGCACTTGCAATCTACTGGTATTTACCATGCTATCATTAGTAAGTAAAAGTAAAGCAAGGGCTTTACAAACAAGGAATTAGACAAACCCCGCTGCTGCAATTCGGATTGGTAGTAATCTCTGGAATTCTCTAGCGATATGAAGGTTTTACTTTAACCAAAGTGTGTGATAAATTGTTGTAAGAAGGCACATAAGTGTTAACAGAAAGAACCCATTGGTTTCTGCCCGGGTTTCTTAGAAAAAGTCGTACTCATCGTTCTGCTATCACAGCTTTTAGTGAGTAGCATAATACAATTGTTAATTAATCACAGGATCCAACAATAAAATGGTCATGTTAATATTTTTTCAGGTGAAACAAATGCTGACACAATTTGATTATATTGCGCGAGATACAAATTCACCGTTAACTCATTTAAATCCCGAAGAAATTGTATATTTGGCCGTGCAGCGAAGTGTTGCAGGCTTGCTGAAAAATAGCGCCGTCGATAATTTTTATGAAGAAGTAGGTCTATTCTTATTTAATTTAAATTAATTAAATTTTTAATCTTGTTTTGTATCTACTCTTATAATCCCTTATAATACTCTATCTCTTTAGAAAATCTAAATGTAAATTCAAACCTGACAACAATAAATAGTGCAAATCTTTAAATGAACACCACATAAGCTTTCTAATATAAGCTATACCAGTCTTGCTAAATAATATGATAAAATGTTTGATCGTTATTTATCATCTTCTTGCCGTTATCCCACTCTAAGTGGGGGCGGCACAACATGTTACAAACATGTTGTTACATGATTTGGCTGCGTTTTTACGACCGGCCGCCTGCCTGACATCAACTTACCTTAGTCGTATTTTACGACACCTCGGTAAGAGAGAGGGTGGTCTAGTCTACTAAACCAGATACCACACGGTGGGTCAACTTACCTTAGTCGCCTTTTCGACACCTCGGTAAGAGAGAGGGTGGTCTATTCTACTAAACCAGATACCACACGGTGGGTCAACTTACCTTAGTCGCCTTTTCGACACCTCGGTAAGAAATAAGGTTGGTCTATACTACTCAGCCGGATACCACACGGCGGGTCGTCTTACCTTAGTCGCCTTTTACGACGCCTCGGTAAGAAATGAGGGTGGTACTATTTTATTCAGCCGGATACCACACGGCGTAATGTTTGATCGTTATTATTGTCTATTAAAAAAAAAGTGTGCAATCATTTCATTCAAATGTGCCTATGAAGCTTCAGATAACGGCGCCTATGGGTATGGAAATAGTCCCTGAGGTAACTCCGGAATGGACGGATTCGTTATTCCGCTCGGCTCGTGTACGCTCGTGTGAATTGTCTTTACGGGCTGCCGTGAGCAACAACTCAAATGTAGTTCTCATAGGAACGGATTCCTGCGGAAAGAAGTAAGTAAATGGCTTAGACTGTAATTATCAAAATGTATTTAATTTTGTTTAATAATATAGATGTTAGGTTAATTCCAAATATATAGAATCCAAAGAAGAGAAGACCTGTAATACTTAGAGTTATGTAAATTCAGAGAGCAAAACACGACTTTTTTTACAAAATACTACCAATAAATAAATATCAACCTTGTTCAGTAGTCGTGTAACTTGTTACACGTTAAGATTTGGTCGAGTAAATTTAACTAATTCTATATTGATATTTATTATTTCTGTTATTTATTAATTCTATACTGATATTTATTACAAAATTTTAAATTTCACTAATACTAATAATCTTATAGCTAGACGGATCGTTAAATTAGGCAATATAAAGATTAAAAAGATCTTATTAGAGGTTTCGTCAATTTGACGGGGTTTGCCTTTGAAAAACAATAGCTAATGTTTAGATCGATTGTGTATTATTTTTTGTTCTATATGGCGAATTACTAAAAACTTTGAGATAAAATGTTTAACTAACTGAAAGTATTGAAACTTTTTAATTGCTATAATTTTCTTAATAATTTTCAGTGCATTAGCAGAATATGTACTAAAAGAAACCAATTTAACCGTAATAACAATCGACTGCACTCCTATTTTGAAACCACTGGATATTATTGCTGAATTAAAAAGGGTAATGAAGAATATGGATTTATAATTTCAAAATCAATAGAATTAGTAACAAGTTCTTAAAATTTAGAAAATTTATATTCTATATTATATTCTCTACAATATTATCTTTATCTTTAGAAAAATGTGGTGTTTAATGGAGGTCGCGCTGGTGGAGCAAGTGCAACTCGCGCCACTTTGTTCATTCGCTCTCTACATCGCGCAGCTCAAGACTCTTGGGGCTCTATAGAAGTTCATTCCTTTTTGCTTCAGGTATGTTACGTTAATATCTTACTTAATTTTTTAATTCAAATTAAAATTTAAATATTTGAGCGTTTCCACCAGGTTATCTACAAGTATATTATTAAAAATTATAATCTGTTTTGGTTCGTGCCAAACCACTTGGTTGGAACCTCTGAATACAATTAAAATAACTCTGCTAAGTTATATTCCTTTGACTCTTGGGCCTTATCCTATAAATATTGTGGTATCTGCATTTATGGTGAAGTTTTCAAAGTTTGAAGAAACAACGATTTCTACAAGCGCTACACGTTCAGAAATGTGCGTTCTCTCGTCGTGGAAAAAAGGGGTAAATATGGTAAAAATTTGAACTGAGTATTGTAACTCAAGTATTGTTTTTTTTTCAATATTAACGGCTATTTTGGATGAGCACTGCAGACAAACGCCAACATTGTGGCCAAACTCAGCTTAGGAAGGGATGGTGACTACGCTATTGTATACGTTCTCCACCACCCTTGGCCTGTGATGGATTATATATACACTGTTGTGCTCAAATATGATCACGTATACTTAGTTCAAAATGTTTATCAAAATTAAAACGTAATGCATCGGTGTTTGTAATTCCCCTTACAGCTAATACAGCAAAACGGATTCTGGGCTAGAGAGGAGGGCACACCGCAGTGGTACAGTACGGGTCGCATCACTGTCGTCGCAACAGCATCTTCCCATACTATGTTGTCACCGCGACTTGCCGCTATACTCGCACCTATCGTACTTACGTAAGTCATAGACGATCGACGATATTGTATCTGCTTTCATAATATTAGCAGATAGGACTTGGTCAATTCGTTAATCTTATTTTCTTAACTCACTGATGTCGTCCTCTGCAGTTACTGCACGTTCTGATTAGATCAGAGCAGACTTTAATATTAAAATACACTCATTATGTACTTTTTTCACCGTTCCTGAAGAAATATTGGGAATATTTTTTATCCTATACGTTGGCCCGGTATATAAGTCTCAATGGTACCAAAGCTGATAATTACACTCCAACAAATTAGTCGTAAAGGCGTAACATAAAAGCTTTCGCTTTTATAATATAAACATGGATATTATTAAATACATTATTTAATGAAAAGTCATGGTCCAGGAATAACGATAAGTAGTAGAGGAATTAGTAAATAGGAATTAGTAATAGCTGTATAATGTATATATATTTATATTATTTTATGTTACTACAACTTCATATAAAGTTTTCTAAAAATCTTGTTCATTTCTTTTGTGTTAAAATATGTTATAACTAGCTTTTACCCGTGACTTCGTACGCAGGAACTGTTCTAGCGTGATAGGCTGATAATAGATGGCACTTTTGAGTGTGATCCTATTCCTGTAGAATTAACAGGATTTCTATAGCATATATGCTGCCCCAGAGTATAAGGAACAATTGTGCGCAATTTCATCTATATTAGGTCATCGGATACGTCGTGAAAGAGTAACAAACATACATCCATACTCATAAACTTTTACATTTATAGTTTTAGTATGATTTTTTATTACAGTGAGCCGGATGAAGAAGAACTCACCGAGTTATTGATAAACTACCTCAAAGGAAGTGTTGCCAACAATATATCAGAAAGTGATATATCTGTACTTGCCCAGAATATGTTGTCTTTATACAAAGAAGTAAGTACTCGTAGCTTTCAAAAGTAAATTTCAGTGAATTACATACGCAGCATAGATTCTAAATGCTTTACAAATTTGCAGGTGATTGGAACTTTTAAATCACAACCACACTACGTCTGGGGTCCTTCACACCTCAAAAGTTGGTGTACGAATATCAAGTGGTATTCCTTCTGCAGTTTGTCGGAGTTACGTGCAGTAAGTAGTAATTTAAAATAGTTTTATCTCATTACAGAACATCTCAAAAGCTCTATTACACTACATTTACACTTTTGGTTACACATTTCGCCGCTGACAAAGGCCGAATCAGGTATCTATATATTTATACTATAAATTTCCCATACTTATGTTCTAAAACATGTAATAATATATCGCACGCTTAGTACTATACTGACCGAGTTCAAAATTAGGCTTAATTGAGTTAGATACATTGTAATCCTTATTTCAATGCCATATTATGCCACCAAAAATTAAAAAAGCTAGTGATTTCTTTCTTTTTCAAGTAATGTCTTTTAACACTCAAGAGTTTTATAGGCATTATGCTACGATTTATTGCAATTTTCCACAAAATAACTTTAACACATTAATACTAAGACGCGACATTTTGCAAACTAAACTAAGTTCATATATTTTAGGTCATTAACGCAGAAGCAAATATAGTTTTCCAACAAAGGCTTGTGACGGACGAAGAAAAATCTCAATTCAATGTTATACTTCGCACTTATCTCAAAAATGATATCTCAGAAATCTGTTGTATACCGAAATTGCGTGGAGATGGAGTTTATTTAGAACTAGTTAATTCTGATGAGTGGTATCAGAGTACACGGAAAATTATTAACCAGTGCTGTAAGTTTTTAGTTTTAATTATTATTGCATAATTTTGATTATGGAAAGGCACTAAAAATATAAATTTAAATATTACAGTGACAGATGACGAAAACATCTTTGGTGTCACTGGTATGGAAGTCTGTGCCGAATTATCGATACTGTGCTCAGCTATGAGTCTTATTGTAAGTTTTTTACTACTTCTATATATTCTACTTTATATTTACTTAAACATTTAAAAAAAATGAGAACGGCCTACTTATTACTTTTGATATTCTAAATTTAAATGTCTTACTTTATATATGTAAGTTCTTACTTTTAATTTATATACTCTATAATAATATGTACTCATTTATGTTTTAATTTGGTTTTCTATGATTTTCTCATACTAAATCAAGCTAAGCAAATTAATCTTAACTTTAATCCTGTGTTAAAATTGGTGACGAAATAATACGAAAAGGTTTAGAACTGTCCTGTCAGTGTTTTTTAATTACCCATATTTTATTTTATTTTATTTACACTTCTATAAATGAATTTAATAAACGATAACGCTATATACATATTTGATTTTAAAATCTTGAAATTTTCATCGATTATTCTAAGATACAGAATTAGTGATTTAAAAATAACTCAAATAACCATTATTTATTGTGATGTATGAGATTGGAGTATATTTATATTTATGACACACGATTGTCTTCGAGTTTCTATATGGCGCTGAGTCCTAGACCGAAAACGTGTTGATGCTTTTGAGCTGTGGTGCTGGCGTCGTATGTTGCGTATTCTCTGGACAGCGTTTAGGACCAACATCTCTGTCCTAAACGAGGTACAGGTAAAAAAAAGGCTTTCCACCATCTGCCTTTAGCGAATCATATTCTACTTTGGACACATAGCATGTAAGCCTGGAGAAACTGTTCATAATGGGTAAAGTAGAAGGCAAGATACCCAGGGGGCGGAGTCCAAAGCGATCACGATGCTCAGCAGTGAGCGAACGGTTAAAGGAAGGAAGGACACACGAGTATAACGTACTTTTATAGGTATTAAAAAAATCAAGTTTGGAGTAGCTGGCTTACACTCATCTTAATAATTGCAGCTAAACGGAGGCGTCATGACTTGCATAGGTGCTGCAGGCTGCGGGCGGCGACCCGCTGCTACTGTCATCTGTACCGCCCTTTCCGCAACCTTGTACCTAGTCGAACAGCACAGCCAATTTTACAACAATTTTAAAAACGTAATATTAATTTATATTTATTCTTACAGACCCGTCTATGTATTCCTTTGTCTGTTTTAGATAAGTTCTTTTAAATTAAGCTAAAAAGGATCATAATATTGACCATCAAAAGTTTAAGGTGACTTTCATTTAAGTTAATAATGTATAATACTTTGGAAAAAAAATTAATTAATTAAAAAATTTTTGGAAAATTATCTATCTAGTATAGATAGATATATCTCGTATGTTGAGTCATTTTTTATATTCGAGGTAATAATTATGCACTTTTATTTGAGGGTAATGAAATTAAATTATATGTAATTTTAATCAATTAAGAAAAAAATTATAACATCGCTCCAAACTGTTCGTTTTAAAAATCCCATAATATTCTTTTTTAAATACCATCTAGGCTCTGACATCAGCAAATGAGGGTTCAAGAACTTTACTAGTTATATGTGAAGGAGTCGCCACAGGCGATGTCCTAGCATTTATCGAAGCATTTCTAAAAGCACAATCCATACATGTACTACCGTCTAATGTTATGCCATCACTGGGACAAACAATGCAACAAAACTTAGTAGGTAAGCTATAAACAATAAATAACAATTATAGAACTCATGTGTATATCTTAATAAATGCGTTCAACGACACAACTCAAATAAATCATAAAGCACATCCAATTTTTCTAAACATTTTTGTGTATAATTTATTTTGTTAACATTGAAATTTTCCTATACTATAACCAATTTTTTTTAAATCCAAAGAAGTCAACATCTAAGAAACTGACAATCCTTTCTCTTTAAATTAATTAATGAAAAACTTAGGAACATTTCTACGATCAATAAAATAAAATGGTTTCCACATAAAATGCGTATTTGGTTAATTTATAGAAGTACGGGTTACTTTACGGAATTCCATAGTACAGAAGTTATGGTAGTAATATAATAACGATACACAAGCCTGCTTTGCGATTTTGGTCGTGGAGTCTATCTCCTGATGATGCTTCGGTTGCGGGGCGAAACGATTGTTGAGTTTGTGATAGTGAACGTATGTAGTGCTTGTGTATTGTGGTGGCGGTGGTGGAGGTTTATGCATGTGTTTTTTACGACTCCTGCATGTATCAGGTATGAGAACCGATTGTCCACTCTACATTTAGCATTATATAAATTTTCTATTTTACTTCATCGCGGATTATAGCAAAATAATTTTATTATTACTTTTGCATAAGAAAATAGCTTAACAGGTTGCTTGTTTAGTATGGAAAAAATAAAAATGATATCCCACTGCTGAGCAAAGCACGTCATTGGGAAAAAGTATATCCTCCTACTCTACTCCAAATCGGTATTGTCAGGTTACATGAATGTTCAAAATCTAAATGTTGTCTTCGCCAAGTCATGATGAATTATAATTTATTAAAAACGTGTGCTCGAAGTTTAAATCCATTATATACATGATTTGACCAATCACACCTTTTGATAACTGTTGCTCTAATATTTCAGACATTAAACAGAATCTTGGCATACTGATTTGTTTGGATAATACTCAAGATAAATTGAACCAACTGCTAAATGCCTACCCCATTCTATACAACACCAGTAGGATGTGTTGGCTAGATCATTGGTCAAACGAAACATTGAAACAGATGCCCTCTCTTGTCGTGCAGAGGTATCTAGCGCCTTGACTGAGCACAACTATCACTTAAAGGAGTTGCTTGTATTCACTTAAATATCACATGCAATGTCTTCACCTATTATATCATATAATATTTGCGTGTATATAATATATATATTAATATAGAATTTTAATTTTTAGCGATATGGAGTATTAAGTAGGATAATTTTATTAGGAAATTACAACTGACTGTATAGACAGTATTATCTCCAAGTTTAGTTTTATTGTGTGAATTGTATGTCGATGCAGTAATCACATTGAACAATATAGTATTTGTAAAATATTTTTTGATATATTTATTTTATTTCTATATATTTAGAATATTTGATTAGATTAGATTAATATAACATTTCCTAAATATTTATATTATCCTAAATATTTCAGGCTAATAAAAGAAAACATTCAAGAAATTAATAAGGAAGATCTGGAAACCATTCCAGTCGAAGGTTTTCTTAACA
Organism: Morpho helenor; assembly: GCA_029227775.1. Taxonomy (NCBI): domain Eukaryota; kingdom Metazoa; phylum Arthropoda; class Insecta; order Lepidoptera; family Nymphalidae; genus Morpho; species Morpho helenor. The sequence continues at coordinate 11,707,507 of JARGCU010000028.1, read as the reverse complement.
TATACAATAGTCTAGAAACTGAGTGGTTGCGTGTTCCATGCCGCTATATGCACTTTATAAGAACATACTACCATATCTTCACAAACAAGAAACAATCATCGCTTCAACGGCAGAATATATTATCTGTAAGTGATATTTAATTATTTATTATTTGAAATCAATACGATCAACTGCAGAAATTAGCATCTGTTTTGTTGTAGCTTCATGTACAAACCATAATTATTTAATTTCAGTAGTAAATCATTATTACATACAATCCTAAGCTAATTATTCCCGCATATTTTGTGCTGTAAAATATCGGTGTGTTGCGTATTGTAAGTATTAGAGCTTTATTTATACCTATCAAAACTGGTTTAATCTGTGAACAGTATTTTCCTTGAATATTTTGTAATAGACTAATCATATAGTATCATTTATTAAAATAAGACGTATCTTATTTTAATAAAGGATACTATATGATTTTGACCATTCAAAAATACTGGAAATAGTCTATTTGAATAAAGAATAATTTGAATTTGAATACACATACCAGGCTGGCGTCGATGCTCTTAAGCGGGCGCGCAGTGAAGTAGCAACCTTACAAGCAGAAGCCGCAAATCAAGAAGTTGCATTATCGGAAAAACAAGCAAAAGCAAACCAAGCTCTGGACCAGATTAGCGCTACGGTGCGCGCGACCACTGATAAAAAAGAAGAGATGCATCAACTGAAGAAGAATATTGAGATTGAGAATGAGAAACTACAGATTCGGTTAGTGTTTTTAAAATTTAAAAATAGGTCTAAGCTTTAGTTCCTAAAGTGTTCCACAAGAGACTGAACGGAGGTCTAAATAGGCCTGGCAAAAAATGAGGGTTCGTAATCTAATTTTTTGTTAAGTTTTTGTGTTAAGATTGGGTAAATGGTAAAATAACGTAGCTACAAGGAGTTAACCGGAAAAAGTAAAATTTTGAATATGAGGTCTATGAATAACAAAAAAATTAGGAACCTCTGTTTTAAAACATATGAACAGTTTATTACTTTAATTATAATAATAAAATTAATATTCTATAACTCGCGATAAATTTAATCTTATCTTAATAATTTTTATCGTGGGTTATATCAAAATAATTTTATTATTACTTTTGTATTATGGATCTCCGAAAAATAATGACTCATTCTATAAATTAATTTATTACTTGTTTGTAACCCAAAAATCTAAAACAAATAACGGTTGAAGTTTTTTTAAATTACGTCTCAATAAAGGCATTTTCTTTGCTTTTTATGTTATGCCGTCTTACGGTTTTTGCAATATAGCATGTCTGGTTGATTTTTTTGTATTTCAATTTGAATTAAATAAATCTCTGGAAATTAGAAGTATTTACCTATTACATATAGTATAACACACTTGTAATTGTACGATACGTATATACTCGTAATATTAGATTTATCGAAATTTTAGTAATTTTGCAAATTTGTAAATAATAAAACAAAGGTAACGTATTTGTAGTTTCGTCAGGCAGCTACAATTCAAATATTGATTTCACTCTCAAATAACTTAAAAGTGGTAGGTTTTATAACACCTATTTTTTTTCTTTTAGTAAAAAGGAAATTGAAACAGAAGTAGCATCAGTGGAGCCTGTTATAACTGCAGCGCGCGCTGCAGTTGGTGACATTCGTCCAGAATCCTTAAGTGAAGTAAATATTGTTTGATTTAACTTGTATATAGATCATGATCATTTGCTGACTTGTGTCTTGTAATCAATTACATACAACTTTTTTCCTTATTTTTGTAGCTGTATTTATTTTTTCATATTGAAACTAGTCATTAGTTTCCACTTGTCGTATACCTTTAAATTTAAAGAAAGTTCTAAAAATTATCTAATTAAAAAATTTAAAGATCATAACGCTTTCGGAAGATATTTTTTGATTTACTTATCAAACTACTTTTTATATTAATCGTATGTTACGTGGGACAATTTATTACTGTCATAAATATTGCACCAACTGGAAAAATATTACATTGTGATTGTTAAATATAAAAATAGATCTTTGGGTAGAATTGAGATTTTGCAGGTTATTTTGTGATATAACATATTACTATGTACGCTATGACATGAAAACGTTGAGATATTAAACATAGAGTAGCGGAGCTATAGGTAGGCCTGTGAGTGAGTGTCCAACAAATAATAAGAGAGGGAAGTTGCAGACCCCATAGCTATCTTTGTCTATCACACTTAAAATTGAGAGACAGATAGCTTTATTTGCTTTCTTTATTTTCGATGGACACTTTTTAGTTTAGTTCTACTCTAGTATAATATCCCTATGCATGAAATATCAGATTCGTTCTCTTCGAGCACCCCCTGATGTAGTGCGCGATGTGCTGGAGGGCGTTTTGCGCTTGATGGGCATTGCTGATACATCATGGCACTCCATGAAGAATTTTCTCTCTAAGCGCGGTGTCAAAGAAGATATTAGGTATTTTTTTTTAATTTATTTTAGAACTATGGCGTGATAATTTATTAGAATTAGCTGTAAAATTGTGGCCCTTATGTGGGCAAAGAAAGAACAGAAATTAAAAATAGAACAAAAAAAAATAATTACGAAAAAAAATTAACGAAGCATGGGAATCGAGTCAAACCACATTCCAGACATATGTTGACGAAATGAATTATATTAAGACGAAAAAATATTTTTGTACTATAGTAGCTTAAATAAATAAGATTAAAAATAAATATATATGTAGGTGCTTGGACGCAAGTCAGATAAGCTTGGAAGCGGCACAATCTGTGGAGCGCTTGCTAGAGAAGCGCGGCGCGTCGTTTGAGCAGGCAACGGCAAAGCGTGCGAGCGCAGCGTGTGCGCCGCTCGCCGCGTGGGTTCGCGCTAACCTGGCATACGCGCGTGCTCTTGCCCGTGTACAACCGCTGCAGGCACAACAGCGCCAAATCCACAAGTATTTTTTTGACATTATAACGTACAGCTGAGCGTATCTCATAAAATATGATGTTATCAGTCTAATCTAAGAACTTAACTATGCTAACTGAACTTATGCGAAAGCGATACCTCTAACTTCCCGTTTAATTGCATCGGCGTCGTACTTTACGAAATTTGCCAAATAATTAATCTACGGTTGTTGAATTTCCCATTATTAATTAGTAAATAAGTCATCCTTCAAGTCATTACAAAAAATATTAAAGGTACCAATACAATACAGATCTACACTATCTATAGAAAGTTTTGAGGATCGTCGCCGTTCTAACCAAACAATGCTTTTGTTACACACGAGGCATTGTGTCTTTTGATTAGCAAAATTATCTCGTATTAAAACTTCATATTAAGAAGTTATATAAGAACCCTTGTAGTATCCGGCTGAGTAACATGATGAGACAGCAAGTTTATAACATATTGTACCGATCCCACATAGAGTGGGTTAAGGGCAGGAAGATAATGATGAAAAGAAGTTTTATTAAGTTGTTGTTTCATATTCATAGGAATTTACAACAAGCTGAAGATGAATTAGCCGCCCTGTCAAGTGGGCTTGCCACGGTCGATGAGAGAGTAGCAGCTCTCAAAGAGCAACTGGGGCAGCACACGCGAGAGGCGGCTGCAATCGAGCTACGCCTCTCTACTGCCGTGCAGACCATACAGGCAGCGAGTGACCTACTTGACCAGTTGGCGCAGGAATACAATTCTTGGGAAACTGACGTAAGAGAAATATAATCTGTTTATAAATGTTGGCCGTGTAATTTATATTTACCACTTATATTGTCCTCCTGACGTAACTGCTGATAATTAAATTGCTCCAGTAATTTTCAACCCCTACAGTTTTCTTTGTCATGTGCGTTTATTACCCTTCATGTACTTATGTAAGGTTCCCGCCGTGTGGTATCCGACTGCATAGAATAGTAACACACTCATTTCTTACCGAGGTGTCGTAAAAGGCGACTAAGATAAGTTGAACCACCGTGTGGTATCCGATTAGTGACCACCCACTTTCTTACCGAAGTGTCATAAAATACCGGTCATTAAATACGTAGCTAAGTCATGTGACAACATGTTTGTAACATGTTGTGCCGACCCCACTTAGAGTGGGATAAGCAATCATGATGATTTTCAACCTGTACAGTTTTCTTTCACATGTGCGTTTATTACCCTCCATGTATAAATGTAAGGCTTAAGGCTAACCCTTATAAAGGTGGCGATTACAAGTGCTATGCTTCTACACTTGTGTAATATATTTTAGTATTTTGTATAAAAATAGCCTAAAATGTTGTATTCAATATCATAGTATGTAGGCCCGGCGTGTGGTATCCGGCTGAATAGAATAATACCACCCTCTTTTCTTACCGAGGTGTCGTAAAAGGCGACTAAGGTAAGTGACTCACCGTGTTGTATCCGGTTAAATAGAATAGACCACCCTCTTTCTTATCGAGGTGTCGTAAAATACGACTAAGATAAGTTGACGTCAGGCAGGCGGCCAGTCGTAAAATAGGTACGTAGCCAAATCATGTTACAGACACTGGATAAGAGCAGGAAGATGATGATCATAGTATGTAGGCACATTGAGAAACGTTACATCAACTATATGTATATAATGAAACTTTGTATTTGTTACAGTTAAAAAACATTTCTCACGAAATATTAGAGTTAAACCTAAGATCACTCCTGGCTGCCGGGTATCTCGTATATTTATCTGATCTAACTGAACCGCAATCAAGGTAACTGAATATACTAGTATCATGTTCTTTTAATAGTATCACGTGTACTTAATAATTTTTTAATATTTTTATAGGCATTACATGATGAAATGGTGCAAGTTAATTAATTTTGACAATGCTTCGTTTTCTGTGATTAATTTCTTATCAAGTGCGGAAAAGCAGTTAAAATGGGAAACAGATGGCCTATCATTGGATCAGTCAGCTATCAAAAATGCGGTGTTCGTTGATCAAGTAAGGATCAATAATAATTATAAGTATTATTTTAGTTAAAATATGAATTATTTAAAAATATATTTGTGTGTTTTTGATGACAAAAGTTTATGCTCTTACAATTTCTACTAACTATAAGATAAATTTAAACTAAAATATGATAATGTGAGTTTAAATTACACAAATAAGCAGTAAAATAGCATAATAATTGTCGTAAAGTTTTTAATATTGCGAACTCGCAATGACCTCTGCTGTATTTATTATAAAACAGTACGATTTGTATGTCATTGTTTGTTTAAATAATAATTGAGCGGATTTAAATACAATAAATGTAATTTAAAAAACGAGTGTCAATATATGACATGAATTTAAATTTTAGTTTACACTTTGTGACCTGTAACATAAATTATAGTTCATTGAGCATCTTATTTAGCTCTAGATGATATTTTAAAAAACCTACCTTGAACATAGATTCTCTTAACACACGCGGATTACGGCAGAATAATTCTATTATAACTTTACTTATCATATAATTACCTTTCTCTGAGGTTTACTAGTGTGAAGTAAACTCACTAGTAAACTATGCTTAATCTTTTTGAAATATAAATATAACCAATAATAGAAATATAACCAATATTACAGCTCAAATAACCCAAACTAAAGATTCGCCCATATCAAACTAAAAATTTGTCTTTTAAAAGTATTTGCAGACTCACGCGTGTAGTCTTATACCATTGATTATCGATCCGGAGCACGAAGCAAAGTTATGGCTCCAGAATACACTCGCTGGCACACCGTCTGACATCGTGCCGCAGCATAGTGACAAACTGCATACTGCTCTACAATATGCAGTTAGGTAAGCTGTTCCTCAACTACCATATTTTCAGGTATCCAACTTACATCTTCTGTATTCAAATTCAAAATATAGTAAATATTCCATATTATGACATATTTTAAATCATGATCGCCTCGTTCGAAAATGCTATTATTAGTAGAAGTTAGTATGCCATTATTAATAGAAGGTAGTATTAGTATTGAAGTCAGTATCTATGCTCTGGACTAAGAATTCCCAAACATATAGTGAATTATTGACATTAATTATGAGATTGTCGATCAATTTAGGCTTTCTTGATCAACTTAACTTACCTAAACTTTTATTATATTTTTTCAAAATTAAACTTAATCCAAGTTTTATAACTTCCGTCAGATTAAACCGAGTTGTAGTAGTAACGGATGTTGAAAACATAGAAGAATGGTGGTGGAATATATTGTCTGCAGGCAAAACCAGGTCTATTCTGGTTACTCATGAAACCACTTTATTGTCGCGCCTAGCACCGCACATGCTAGCTCGGCTCGCGCCGTTGCATTTTACTGCTAGATTACATACCCTTGTCGGTAAGTTTACGTGAACAAAATTAAAAAATTTCTCCCTTATTAGAGCACTAACCATATACCAGAATCTTGAAATTGATTTTAAAAATGTAGATAGCAAAAATTACCTTAATTAAAGGCAACTAGAGCCTATTAAAAAAAACATCAAGAGATAACTATTACTCACCGTAAAATCGTAAATTATAATAGAAAATATAATACTTGTAGATCAATTCGTCCATTATGCAATGCAAAAACAGAATCCTGAAATGAATGAAAAATCCAAGGAGATTAAACTAACCAGGGCAACTCTACATAAACAGCAACATGAATTGCAGGTATTCTATAAAGTTACATTAGAAACGATAAATCTTTTACTTTGCAATTTATCATACACCGCATTACATAAAAAGTACATATAAACAAACAAACATCACATAAAGTAAAGATTTCTTCCAGACAGCTTTGGGATTGGGCCAAATGTAAAAAATACATATTATTACGTATTTGAACATATTTAAGTAATTTATAGAATTAGGCGTTACTTTGCGGAGATCCATAATACAAAAGTAATAATAAAATTATTTTGCTATATCTTGCTTCATCGCGGATTATAGCAAAATAATTTTATTATTACTTTTATATTTAAGTAATTGAATCTTTTATAAAGACAAATTATGTATATTGGTTATAGTTAAAATTTATATTTTAATTAGTAAGAATCGCGAAAGTTTAAAATCTACTATTGGTTATAGTTGTTCCCTTTATGTTGATCAAGTATTATTTTCACGTATTAATTTCCACATAAGGAGTTTAAACACTAATAAATTTAGCTGCTTAAATTACCGCTTACTATGCTAATTTTATTGTTAGAGGGAATCTCTTGATAGACGTCTTTTAATAAAGGAGGTGCTTGCTCATATTTTTGTTACCAGGAAAATCTTCTCAAGGACCTCTCAGGTAACAGTGATATACTGCATGACGCGAATCTACTTGCCTCCCTGAAAAAGACTCGCGCAACCAGCGCTACTATATCGGAAGCCTTAGCGGCTGCGAAGGCTATAGAACAAGAAATGACTGTTGCTAGCGAGTCATACCAGGCCAGTGCGATTAGCGCTGCACATTTAATACTAGCTGTAAAGCAGCTGGGCACCCACCAACCTCTGGTAGCATTACCAATGGATACAGCGCTTGATGTGTTTGTGAGTGCTGTGCGTAGGACTGGGGTGAGTTAATATGTATGCTTATGGACATTTAAAGTTATATTCATATCTATACTTAATATTATAAATACGAAAGTCTGTCGCGCTTTAATGGCTAATCTGCTGTAACAATTTCGGTGGAATCGGAACAATTAAAGCTCATATATACTGTTATAAATACGAAAGTCTGCCGCGCTTTAATGGCTAATCTGCTGGAACAATTTTGATGTAATCGGAATAATTAAAGCTCATATATACTGACAACATATACATTTTAAAAATCCCGTTTTTCCGGTAATGACAAAACGCTCGGGTTTATAATAAAGTTGATGCGACGGAAGTCGTGTGTATTACTAGTTTCTTATATTGTATTTAATATTTACATTTTTAAGTTTAAAAATTGAAATATTCAAAATTCATGTGTAGTAAAAGTAAAAAAATATTTTAGATTATTTAAAAATAAAAATTAAATTTTTATGACTATTTTGATCGACTGTCTTCGAAGTTTGCTAATTAAAATAAAATTGTATAAATCTTTTTTCGATTCGAGGTTTAAAAAAACAATTATATTTCAGAGTGATTCTAATAATGTTAACTCACCTGATGTCACGAAGTATTTTACAAAAAGAATAATAGAACGGATTTTACTTAGCGTGCACAAAAAAGACAAGTATATTTGTGTCATGTATTTATTAAGGCAAGTCTACGAAGATCTTATCCCACAAAAGGTAAAATTTTCCATTTAATACACTTGGTAGAAATAAATCTCTGCAACTAAGGTGTAACTGTGTACGCACTATTTGTTTTAAGATACAAATACATGTATTTTTATATATTATATTTTTGATTATACGCCTTTTATACCTGATTTTGATATGTAATATATATATTAGTGCTCAAAATATTCCAGGCGTGGCAATTATTAATTGGAAACTTTAACCTTATTGCTGATAAAGATGTTATAATTGAAATTAAAAAGCAGTATGAGTGGCTTAGCGATGATTGTGTGAAGAAATTAGCACAAATAAAGGTAACGTAATATTACTTCTTATGTGAGCACGGTAACTACGACTTAATATTTTTTAACTATCCATTTCCGTAGGTAGAAGACGAAGATTTGTTTTGGCGACTTTCGCTTGAAAAATCTGAAATTTGGAAAGAATTTCAGAAATCTGGTGATCTTCATTCTATCGACAGACTGAATATGAGTTTATTTGAAGTTGTTGTAGCAGTGTCAGCCCTTCGACCTGCCAGTTTATACAGAGCGATAATGGCGTTTGTGGATCAAGTACTTGGTACGAAATTAGTCCTGATAAGTAGAGTGCAGTATTTAATTGGTATTTTTCAAAATTACAGAACTATTTATTATTTAACTGTACCTATCCATGCTAATATTACAAATTAGAAAGTCTGTCTTTCTGTCATCTAATCTGCTGAAGCAATATCGATAGAATAGATTGTATATAACAATTAAATCTAAAATTATATACCTCGCTAACATATGCGATAAAAATTCCTCCAACAATTTTAATGAATTTCAGCATGTAGAGGGTTTTAGGGGGGATCGGTAACGAGCGGTCTCATATACATGATATAGATACCGAATATATGGATGTACATCAGGATCGATTACAGATAAAAAAATATTTCCTTTTTTTATACATATGTTTTAAAAAATTGCCCAGCAAGACTCGGTCACCCAGATACTTTTATTTATGACATAAAACTATTTCCTTCTATTTTGGGTGTTATTTCTATTAATTATTACCTTTGCCTGGCTTATTAGGAGCTGGTAGTATAGCAGGTGGAGACAGTATAGCACGCGCGGCGCGGTGGGCATCACCTTTACGACCCGTTCTACTGATGGCGTCGCACGCGGTCGACGTACTTGCTGCGCACGCGCAGGCAAACTCCCATACACTCGTCACGGTAACTGATACCGTAATGATATGAACTCATGATTACAACAATACCCCAAAATGTTTTCAGTAATATGCCATAAAATTCCATTATTTTTATGCTCAAAAAACCAAACAAGTTTTATTTTTACATGAGTACAAATGAAAAGTATTATATTTTCAACTATCCATATAGAATACACTTTTTTAAATTCATTGAAAAAGAGATTACGGGTTTTGAATAAGAGTTAATTATTTTTTTTTCTTATTGCTTTTAATAAGAGTTAATTATTTTCAGATGTACTGAAAATGTATATAAGACCTGGTAAAAGTGAGAAATGATTATATCAAGATCATTAACAAATTCCATTCTTATTTATTTTATTCATATATTCATATGATTAATTTTGTGTCTAATTAAATAAGTCCTTAATACCTTTTCCTGCCCTAATAACTTTACTTAATAACTTAAAAAATGGTTTTTGAGTGTACTTAATTATGTAATTTTACATGAAGGTGGGTATTGAAGAAGGACGCAGCGCCTGGGAGTCGTCATTAGAGGGCAGTAGAGGCGGTGGATGGCTCGCTATAGTTGTTGGTGCTTCGCCTTTTACCAGAGACTTACTATCATTCCTCGGCTCCTTAGCACAGCGCCCGGTAGGTACTTATAAATAATCAGTAAGATATAAAAAACTTATAAATATATATACTATAACAATAGAGATACTAATAGAGTATAGTGATAGAGATTTTTCTTCGAACTGTTTATATGCTCTTAGCTCTGGCACCCTTAACAACGTCATTGGGTGGGACGATCATAATGAAACAACGCTTCCTTCTAAAAATAAGTATGTAACATTATAAAAAGATCTTTTTATATTTGGTAAATCACGCGTGAAAAATTAATAAGTTAAATATATTATCTGGCCGTTTAAGGAGAAAAAGCTAATTTGAAACCTGTGATGTGAAATTTAGATTTAGTAATATCAATAAAATACTTAAGACTTCATCTGTGTGGTTCTTCTAAACTCATAAAAAGTTGCCAATATTTTAAAATTTGTAATTAATCCTAAGGTGTTAGAGTGATGATAATGCATACAAAACTCTGTAATAATTCTGATTAATCAGAATTCATCTGAATAATGAATTAATTCAATTTACGAATACATCAGATGCAATAATTAGAATTAACTTATACACAAGTCTATTAGATTTATGACTTTATAATTTCATATTTCTTTATTGGAATCAGCAAATTATGTAAATAAAATTAATCTAAAACTTTTTGCGGACTTTCATTTTATAGAATTTAATTGTTATTGTGATAAATTGTCATTACGCTCTACAGAGAAGCGACTTCAATGAAGAATTCCGGCTATGGATTCTAGCGGAAGATCGCGAGCTACCATCAAGTTTGAAAACCACTTGCGTTAACGTCGTTCTAGAAGTGAGTTAAAGATCCAGAAAACAGTCGTTTTGGAAATAATAGTTGTAATTGGTTGACTTTAGAGATCGCTTACACTTTTCAGCAATAACTTTGCATGTTTTGTTTATCTATGCATATTTTTAGCACACTTTTCTTTTTTTTACTACTTACTAATATATATAATAGTGTAGCTGCCTGACGGAGCTACAAATACTTTACCTTCGTTTACTTATTATTACCTATAAAAACAAACATACCATATACCTAGTACCTAAAATATCATTACCAGGAAATAGGAAAAGGAGTAAATGAAACGTCATACCAATGCTTATTATTTATAATCAGAGAAGTTTGCTGTTTTTATTAACATACCCCGAAAAGCATCCCTCCGATAGTCTCCGCAGAAACGCCGCACCGCTAAAATAGTTTTAATTATCCTTGTAATTCGGGCTAGTTAAAACACAAAATTCGCTTTCATTTTAAATTATGTTACCATGTCCGTTGCAGTACATATTTATATTTCTTGATGTTCGTTAGGCGGCAGAGGGTGTGAAGCGAAATGTTTGTGGTACATTGAGCGCATGGTGCCGCCTGGACGGAGACGCGACCCTGTTGCGGAATCTCGCGCGACTCGCGTTGTTCCATGCACTCGTGCAGGAGCGACGTGCATACGTACCACAAGGTATAATTGATTTTGTTTAATATGGTATAATTCATTTGTTTTAATTATACCTTATTAATAAATAGTATCTTTGAATTTTAATTGTATAGTCTAACCGCTGTTTATTGTATCGTCAAGATAATGGATAGCGACCGTGACAGTCTACGTGTGCTTACTGTACTTGTTTAACTATTGTCACAGAGGAGTAGTCGAGGAGTTTGTATTAATATAGTCAAGGAACTTGCTTGAGCGGAAGAATCGTCCGAGGTCCTACCAGTAAAGACTAAAGAGAGTAGAGTAATTTCAACATCGAAAATATTTTTTGATTTGTTTCTAGTCATTCTGAAATTAAGTGCGTAGTTGAAAGGCACTGCCGATTGACCCGAAACATGAGAGCTCAGATAGTTTCGAATATGTAGTATATTTGTTGGGAGCAGCTTTAGGATTAGGCCTGCGAGTCCCAAATCAAAGGCTTTTACAAATAAAGGATCTTTAATATAGGTTGGTCCCGTTGGTACGCGTGGGAATGGGGAGACGTGAGCGCAAGTGCCGCGGCCGTGAGACATGCGAGCGGAGCGGACACGGCACGCGAGCTGTGCTGCGCGCTGTACGCGGCCCGCGTGGACGGTTCGCGCGACCGCGACGTGCTGCGGGCTTTACTGCGCCGCTGCCTCGCCGACGCAGTGACTGTGCTGCCCGCACCGTTGCCCCACTCCATGCGCATGCAGGTAATATGATACTATCTTATTACCTCTTGGCTGTGTGGTATCCGGCTGAATAGAATAGTACCACCCTCTTTCTTACCGAGGTGTCGTAAAATACGACTGAGGTAAGTTGACCCACCGTGTGGTATCCGGTTTAGTAGAATAGACCACCCTTTTTCTTACCGAGGTGTCGTAAAATACGACTGAGGTAAGTTGACGTCAGGCAGGCGGCCGGTCGTAAAAACGCAGCCAAATCATGTGACAGCATGTTTATAACATGTTGTGCCGACCTCACTTAGAGTGGGATAAGAGCAGGAAGATGATGACTATCCTATTACCCCTCTCCTACTCTTTTTTAACCTATGGACGTCCAAGGCTAAAAATAGTTCTCTTTGATGATTTTCACATCACATGATTTAGTGCCGCTTGAATCCGGCTGCTTTCCGCGAGCTTTTTAAGTCAGTAGGAGTCTACCAATTTTCCGGCACGGGTGGCCATTCAGACACCTTAGTACCCAAATGCCAATCAGTTCTTTGTAGATGGTCAGTTTTACTCAGTAAATTTCAATTCAAATCAGTTTATTTAAACTAAGAATTAAAAACAATGAAAATATTAGTTAATGTCTACTACCAGCATCTTTTATACCACAAGGAAAAACAAATTTATAATTGTCTAAATTTAATATGATTAAAGTTATTTTTTATTAATTTAGGGTTTTTTTAGATACAACAAGATTTTTATTATTAAAGTGTATAGTAGTTTGGCGACACGGCTAACTGTAGATTAGTTTCCAAAAATTAATAAATAGAATTTTATTAGGAATACATAACCGCTTTCGAAGCATTACCGGACATCGATTCGCCACAATTATTAGAGCTGCCGGCCAACTGTCGTGTTGCGTGGGAAAAGAACACTGCAGACAACATTCTCGCGGGCCTCAGAGGTAATAGATACAAAATTATACTATTTACTGCAACCACATGTCCAGTAATAAAATATCTATTTATACTTTCTTAAGTAGAGTGACAGGCCGCTACTCTTGTAGCGGCCTGTTACTCTCCCACTACTGGGAATAGGCCTCTTCTCTCCGTTTAGAATTGTCTTCTCCGTTTAGAAATCGAGATGGCGAGTTAGGTCGTTACGTACTCGGCAGTGTTTTTTTATGGAATGGTGTTGTTAAAATATTAAATTAACAATACTTGAAAATAGCGTATAAAAAAACTGCCGAGTACGTAACGACCTAACTCGCCATCTCGTTCGCACCTACCCGTATATATACTTTCCGCTCTTTCCAACCGCAACCTTTTATGCTTGTCTGGCTGGGGTAGGAACTATGGAAAATGTCTGGCTAAAGGGGAAACATCATCTTATTCTTATCCCAGTAATATATATTAAAATCAGCTTTTACGACGTAAATAGAAGTCAAATTTCATGAACTTTAAGAGTGTCTGGCAGGGGGTTTCCACTATGCTAAGTGTCTGGCATTGACTGACGTGATTTTTAATATTATTCTAAAGGTAATATCAAAAGATCAAGCTTTATACTATGACGGAATTAATTCGGAATTTTACAACCTTGAGTACCTCGTATCTCCCAAAGCCACTATGATCCAAATTCCATAATCTACCATCGTTCTTACCTGTGTTGGGAGCATGCACTGACAAAGTTTCAGCTTTTATAAAATGACGAAGGTCTGGCGCTCGCGGGATCTTGGGCCATTAATTTTAAGCTCTTAAAATAAAGTTAATAAGGATTTTTTTAGTAGTTTCGTTTTATTTTTTACAGAACTAAACTCAACTTCAATTGTCAAAAAAACTGATGCCTCTACAAACTTGTCTTTAAAAACTCTCTTAGGGCTATGGAAAAAATTAATGTCGGGCTGTCCACTTATTAAAGCAGATTATCATATTCAAAAGGTATGTGGAAAATATAAGTACATATATAATAAAAATGACCAATAGGAAAATGAATAATATATTTTTCAAAGTTTTGGCAAAATGTTTAAATTGTGTACTGTATCATATTACTAGTTGTATGGGTAACTTCGTTCGGGCGTACATTATTGTTTAATCACCTTCAATTATTCCTTGTTATTCCCCATTCCTGAAAGATAACCAGAATTTGTTTCCTAGTTAAGGTAAGCTTCAATTGTACAAAATTTCATCAATATTGCACCAGTGGATTAGCCGTGAGAGCGTAACAGATAGACAGAGTAACATACAGTTTTTCGTATTTATTATATTACTAAGTAAAAATAATAGAACTAAATATATACGGGAAAATTATACATACACGCCCATAGTAAGTAACTTAATACTTGTGTTATTGGTGACGGACAACTGGTAAATATATACTTATATAATTTTGTATAAATAAAGCCGTATAAAAATATGTGTGGTATTCGACTGAGTAGAATAGACCACCCTCTTTCTTACTGGGGTGTCGTAAAGTACGACTAACGTAAGTTATCATCAGGCAGACGGCCGTTACGTAAAATACCTAGCCAATTCATGTAACGACGATGATGTCTTATGTGGGGTCGGCACGACATGCTTATAACATAGAAGTGGAATAAGGGCAGGAGGACGATGATAATTTTAAATAGATACTAAAATAACTTGACTGGCCCGTTGGAGTAGTGGGTAGTGACCCTGCCTTCAGCTCCGCGGGTCGCAGGTACGATTCCCGCCGAGGGCCAACATTTTCTATAAATGAATTTGTTGGTCTTTGAGCCTGGGTGTATATTTGTATTTAAGTATGTATTTAAAAAATATATAAGTATATATTCACCAGTTGTCTGTCTACCATAACACAAGTAATAAGTTACTTACTTTGGGGATGGACGACCGTGTGTGTAAGTGTCCCATATATTTATATTTATTTATTAAGCCGTGACTATATTTGTATATACTATATACTACTCTATACTACTCTATACTACTCTATAAGTACTCTATAACATTTAGATCCGATTGTGACTTACCAACCTCAGATCGATGGCGAGTGGTGGGGTGCGTTGTGTGAAGCCGAGCTAAGGGACGTGTGGTACGCAGCACGCGCGCTGCACGCAGCTCTGGGCCGGTACGCACACGCCGCGCCGCACCTGACGTACCAGCTGCATAAGGTACGCGTGTAGTACACATAAGTTCTCAATTTGATTCATTATTATCGATTTAACTTGTGCCAATGGTACTAAACAATAAGAAATACTGGTCTTTAAATTTTAGTATTTCAAAATCAAAGCTCTGATAGCCGAATGGTGAGACAGTGTGACTGTTTTGGGGAATCACGACATCCTAGGCAGACCACTGACTTTTGCCCGTTAAAGTTTATGCGCCCAATTTATTTTCAATTACCTAATTACTTTATCACACGTTTTCCGCTAAGGGAAAACTAGCATATTCCTAGATTCCAATATTGGAGAAATGTTGTTTTCTCCAAAAATTTTTGAAACTTATATATTTTACCATAGGTAAATTTTATTTTACAATAAAAATTAATTGCCAAAATATTATACGAAGTGACAGGTAGGCATTGTGATTCTGACGGTTTTTCCATGGAATTCTCTTTTAGAATATAAAAGGTTTAATTTATATTAAAATTTATTTCTAAATAATTGATTAACATTATTTAGATGTAAGTGTTAATTTCAGGTGCCAGACGAGTGGCAGCTGCTGTGGGCGGGTCCTGATGACCCGGTGGTGTATCTCAAAGAGTTCTCCCACCGAGCCCGCGCCGCCGTCCAACGAGTCACTGAACTGCAATCCGGTGGTGACTGCTTTCCTAAAGGTCAGTACCTGGTTGACATAGCCTGGATCGGTAATTTTTTACAAAGTAAAAAAAATAAACTTAGGTAGTTGGGGATCGATCCTAAGTATTTAAATTTCCCAAGACTGTCCGTTCCCCGAATAAGCTACGCTGACTTGACAGTTATGGCAAAGTATTTTATATTTAATATAAATTTTAGAATTTTTTAATGCCCAAAAACAGGGTAAAACGATTATTTTTACATAAAACCTAGCTAGATCGATTTTAATCCCCCATAGCCACCAACATGCTGAATTTGAGGAAAATCCGAGATTTCGAAGGTTCTTATGCGAGGTTAAGGTTGTATTTAAATTAGTTGAGGTATGCTAACAATTTTTGAAAATTTCGGCAAAAGGACTACTTTTACTTTACTATACATACTACTTCTTCTTCTTGTGCCTCTCCGACTAGCGAAGGTTAGCCGTCAGTGCTTGATCCTCCTTTCTATTTATCGCGAGGCTAAAAAGCTGGGCAGCACTCGCGACTCCAGTCCATTCTCGTATGTTGCGCAACCATGACTTTCTCTTGCGGCCGATGCGTCGCTTACCTGCAACTTTGCCCATCATAATAAGTTGCAGGAGCCCATACCGTTCGTGTCTAAGCACATGTCCCAGGTATGCAACTTTCTTCTTTTTGATGATGGTCCAAAGTTCGCCCTTACAACACATACGCCGCAACTACTACTATTTTACATATAACGGTAAATTTATTATTTAATATTATGTAGTTTGTGACCACTTAAAGTAATAGCAGGGCGATTAAATTTGTGTTAGATGGTTACTGGGTTCGGATAATCAAATATCCTTATATCAGCAGAAGTGGATCTCCGATCTTTCGTACGCCCTCAGCGCGTACTGTGCGCAATGCGTGCGCGTGCGGCCGCCCTCCACGCCTGTCCGGTGCACGCGTTGGCACTAGCCACCAAGTGGAACTACAGATCCGGTAACGTAGCATAATACACTCTATATTTCATGTGAAAGGCGGATTTTTTATTTTTGACAGTGAAACATTCTTCGCCGCCGTGTGGTATCCGGCTGAGTAGAATAGGCTAACCTCATTTCTTACCGAGGTGTCGTAAAAGGCGACTAAGGTAAGTTGACACACCGTGTGGTATCCGGTTTAGTAGAATAGACCTCTTTCTTACCGAGGTGTCGTAAAATACGACAGAAATAAGTTGACGTCAGGCAGGCGGCCGGTCGTAAAAACGCAGCCAAATCATGTGACAGCATGTTTATAACATGTTGTGCCGACCCCACTTAGAGTGGGATAAGGGCAGGAAGATGATTACTGTGAGACATTCTTCGGAATATTGTAGTAGTGATGATGCAAGTTTTCGCCTTCAACAGATCCATCCTTAAATCTCATAATTTACTATTACGCTTAACAGTAATCTGTTATTGCTAAAATGAATATCTCTAATATTTATATACTGCTAATATGGTTGCAGATAAATAATTGTAAATCATACAACCACCAGGATTCAAAGTAGCGTATCACGTATCACTATCGGCTAACGAGTATCACGCCCGAGTACTCTAAAGTAATAATTGAGCTTATTTTATCCTTAGTTGAAGAAGCTGTAGAGCTGTGGTAGCCCAGCGGTAACACCGTGCGACTTTTTCAAAGAGGTCAAACCCGGGCAGACACAGTTTTTCTGTTAAAACTTATGTGTCTAATTGATAATTGCAATTTATCACACGCTTTTCGGTGAAGGAAATCATAGTGAGAAAACCTGCATATCTCTAAAGAATTCTAGAAATATGTGTAACCTACCAATCCACATTGAAGCAGCGTGGTAGGTCTTAGCTCCTAACCTTATCTCCAAAAACCGAGCGAAGAGGCCTATTCTCAGCAATGGGATCGTAACAGACCTTTACTTACTTTTATCCTTAGTTCATAAACTTTTGCCGCACAGCCTTTTTTTTAATGTCACGTACGTTTTTTATTACATTAAAAAAAGCGGGGAAAACTCAGAGAACATTTGTGAATCGTGACTAAACACTTTTTGTATGAAATTTTGGATTTCAATACAGCAGAGAACAAGAATGCCAATACCGAAGACAGTCTGATAGTGCGTGGATTGATGATGAGCGGTGGTACGTGGGTCGGAGATTCGGTGCAGGCATGTGGGCCCACCGCGCCGCCGCACTGCCCCGCACCGCCGCTCCAGCTGAGATATGTGCCACAGGTAATACCTAGGAGATTGCCCATGGTAGCCCCATGGCATCCCTAGACTTGGCGACACAGTCGAGTAAAATTTAGATTATACTATATAGAAACTTACATTTTCTACCGTACCCTTTTTACAGCACGTAGCCCTTTTTACAGCATCCCAATCTAAGATTTAAATAATCGTGTCATGAAAGACTAACTTACTCTGTACGAAGTTCCTGTTCTCGAACTTTATAAAAGATACATATACATGCTGTAACGCCGTGTGGTATCCGGCTGAATATAATATATAGTACCACCCTCATTTCTTACCGAGGTGTCGTAAAAGGCGACTAAGGTAAGTCGACCCGCCGTGTGGTATCCGGCTGAGTAAAATAGACCAATCTCATTTCTTACCGAGGTGTCGTAAAAGGCGACTAAGGTAGTACCCACCGTGTGGTGTGACCCACCACGGTTGAGTAAAATAGACCACCCTCATTCTTACCGAGCTTTACTTTAGCACTTATTGTGTTATGATGTTACCTTGACACATTTGCTATATGGCAAGGTAACATCAAGAATGATCTCTCAAATGATTTCAAGGAATTTTTTGGATTCAATTTTAACAGGACATCCAGAATGGTCCATACGGCGAGCACGCGTTCGAAGTGCCCGTGTACGGCAGCGTGGCGCGTGAGGAGGAACTAGTGCGTGTGCGCGCGCCGCTGCACGCACAGTTCGCGGCGCACACCGCGCTGCTGCATACAGTTGCGCTCTTTGTAGCACCTTTGGACTAATAAATAGTAGATCGCAACATATATATATATATATATATATATATATATATATATATATATATATATATATATATATATATATATATATATATATATATATATATATATATATATATATATATATATATATATATATATATATATATATATATATATATATATATATATATATATATATATATATATATATATATATATATATATATATATATATATATATATATATATATATATATATATATATATATATATATATATATATATATATATATAATAATTTATTTAAATTAAAAGACATTACATCCATTTTGTTATGTTAGTATTACAATTAAAATAAGAATTGAATTTTTTGAAGAATTGAAGAATTGACTGGCCCGTTGGAGCAGTGGGTAGTGACCCTGCCTTCAACTCCGCGGGACGCGGGTTCGATTCCCGCCGAGGGGCAACATTTTCTATAAATGAATTTGTTGGTCTTTGAGCCTGGGTGTATATTTGTATTTAAGTATGTATTTAAAAAATATATAAGTATATATTCACCAGTTGTCTGTCTACCTTAACACAAGTATTAAGTTACTTACTTTGGGGACGGACGACCGTGTGTGTAAGTGTCCCATATATTTATTTAATTAAAATTAAAATTAAATTATGGCATAACGACCATTTGTGAAGCACTGCGAATGCATATGCATTCGAATCCAGTGCTTCATAAATGGGTTATCCAATTTTCCATTAAGTGTTTTCAGAATACCGTTGGAGCGACTACGTAATCTGTTCATCATTGATGCTGCTCTTTTCCTTAAGATTGCATAAAAATCGTCTGTTCGAGCCTTATATATCCTTCTCCCCTTATCCCACTCTAAGTGGGGTCGGCACATGTTACAAACATATCGTCATATGATTTGGCTACGTATTTAACGACCGGCCGCCTGCCTGACGTCAACTTTCCTTAGTCTTATTTTACGACTCCTCGGTAAGAAAGAGAGTGGTCTACTTTACTCAACCGGATACCACACGGCTAAAACAGTAGATCGCAACATATGGATATGAAAACCACTAGTTTACCAAGTATTTAGGACCAGAGATTCTGAGACCTATTTCGTTAGCGTTTTAATCTCGTTTGCATGTAGGTCAAGTACCTGTTTTTGTATTTTACTACATCGAAAATGTTTTGTAATAGGATTAGGTTAAATAAAAGAAAAGAAAAATAAAATACAATATTGTTTTATTTGTAAAAACTTTCCTATCGCAAGGTGTTTAATACATTATCTTTAGTGAGCTGTGACTAGAAAGATAGGTCGCGCTCAAACCTTATTTACAATTTGCTAGGAAGGAAGATTTTTACATAATACTATACCTTACAATAACAGTAACAATAAAGATTACTTTTATAAACAAGTGCATCACAGCCAGTTCATTGTGTTAAGGCACTTGGTTTGAAATACTTTGTTCATAATATTAATCAGTACGCTTACCATCGCTGTAAATACTTATGCCTTAATCACTTATTCACTTAATTAATAATGGCACGTTAACTTTTTTTTAATTTTATAAGAATAGCTGCATTTAATCACAATATTCAATAATCTTCCAATATTTTGAGGAAAGTGTCTAGGTAAATAAATAACTCTTGATATCGGCACTTTCCTCGTACATAGAACTATTGCTTTACCATTAACATTCAAAGTAATAGCTGTAAAATTTAAAATATTGACTGAATCAATCAATTCAGTCAATATTCATATTAATATTTATCGCAAATAAAAGCTTAACGTATTTATTAAAATCAATAACTGTACAAAAGTTAACACGATTTTACCTGGCACCTAAGTGCACTTAATTATTTTTTAATAGTGTTAGTAATAAAAAATATATTTCACGTTTTAAGGGACATGTAAAATGAACGGCCAAGAACGAGTAGGTACTTTCAGATTAATCTTTGAAACTGAAAATAATATGTTAAATTAAAAAATATTTCCCTCTGTTTATTAGGAAAGTAAAAAAATTTTTGTTAACAATAACATTTTTGTAAATCAAAATTATGAATAAAATTGATCAATAAGAATATATTCCGTAGTGGAATATCTGACCATTGTAATATACATATTTTTGATAAAAAAAATTGTAACATTCACTAAAAAATTCGAACACGCAATGAAAAATACATTTTGATAAAGCTATGCGTAAAAGAAGAGATAACCGTTTCAGATCTGCTCAAAGATTCTGAATATTATAAATTTATAAAACAGAAAATATTAGGCTTTTTTTAATTAAAACATTATTGAAAAGATTTATTATGCAGCCTTTATAATAAAACAAACATTTGGTGTTAAGAATACAGTCACCAACAGGCGGATCTCTTACCAAAGATTAATAAAAGAACTTTGAGTATTATTTGAGCTACGAACACGAGTATCTTAGTAATAAAACTATAGAATTAAGCCTTTCATTAATATTAAAAACTATAAATTAGCGCTCTAATTAATAAAAACGTACTTACTAATAGTCATACAAACTTATAAGACAAGAAACTTATATTAAAAGGTAATGTTTCGCTACACGTAAATAAATTTAATTCAGATAGAACCTATATTCAGATAAATTTAATATTGATTGTTAACTCATCAAAATGGTCATAATATTTTCTAGTTTTGTTATAATTTAAAAAATCTAAAATTCGCATAAATATTAAATCATTTTCCTAAGAACCATTTATAAATATAACTAAAGAATTCGTGTCAAGCAAATATATACCGATTATATGATTAAAATATTACTATGCACCAGTTGATTTACGGAAATGGTCAAGAGATTAATTAATTTTAAGCCAATTATAACTTAAATAAATAACCAAATCAATTAGTTTTGCTTTTCCTGTTTTTGAAGACATATTATAATTATTTAAGCGTTAACACACTCTTCAATAAAATCAGATTAAATTTACCAGACATAATACATATAATTCACTAATTTATTTCAGTATAGTACAATATAGCTACTTAAATCTAAAGATATTGAATTTTAATTAAAGAACAAAAATATCTTTACCAGACGTGAATAACTTAACAAGTCCTTAGAAAACACTTTTCAGGCAACCATTAATAGGTTTACATTTAGGATACATTTAAGACATTTAGGTGTTGATAAGTTTGTATGTGCGGTATAAAAGACTTGCCAACTTCACCGAAATATTTACCAAATAAATTAGGCAATCAATGGCTATTATGATATAATACATATAAAAAGGACGTATGTCGACTTATCCAGATATTCAATCCTGGTGTGGACTTCTTTAATACCATTATTTGCCAAAAATCAGATAACTGTTTTATAATATTTTATTAATTTTCAAAAAAATTCTAATTTAAATCGGATAAAAATTTTATTAGATTCGATCTTGCTCTTATTGAAATTTAATCTTCAAAATTAATTATTTCGCTTAAATTCTAAAGGGTTTTTTGTTTAACTCTTTATATTTTGAACTTCAATTAAAAATCAACAACTATAATACTAAAACAACAGCTTATAAATTAAAATATCAAAAATGCATATGTATGCTCTACACCAACAATACTATTAAGATAATCATATCTAATTAAAAAAACATGCAATCGGAATCCAAAAACAAATCAGGTTAACCCCTAAGAACATCTATCAAATTTTAAATTCATTGCACAAATCTTTCATTTATAATCTCGACCTGGCTGAGAGTTTGTTATATCTAAATTATCTATTAACCTTATTCTATAAACTGGTTCGTTCGTTGTACAATCGATAAATAAATGCTTATAATCTCAGTCGATGTACATTGAGCAAATATGATTTTCAAATTACGTAACAAAAGTACAACAAAACACATAGTAAGTACTGCATATTCATATGCACATTTCCAATTTAAGCCAAACAATAATTTGGCCCAACCAAACATTCTAATCGCACGATATTATATTCTATTTACTTTAATACGACTAAATATTTAATTACGACTTAATTCTAACTGCAAACGTAATTTATTACTAACATCACACTGAAAACTGCAATTAAGGTTTTCGTGTCGCTTTAAATTCGATTTCACAGGCGAATTTTCACGATATTAACTAACTGCATAGCAATTATTAATTAAATTAATCCAATGGAAAGCAAAGTGTTTTAATTTGTATATTTCAAAAGATTGTTTATTCTTGAAACAGATGAAAATATTTTTGGACCCCTACCTAATCATTTGATGTTTTAAAATACGAGGAACGGTTCTTGTGGCGAAGTGGCAGTGTTTAGTATCATGATATCAGCTAAACATCTATTGGGTACTCTCTGAAACAACAAAAACAGAACAGATTACACGACAATTAACGTAAGAATATAATATAATAATAAAAAGTTATAAAAGGTTACATAAAAATGTAAAGGAATCAGTTTAGGAAATGTTTAAATGTTTGCGCATATTGTTAAGATTAGTCTTAGATATAGATTTTTTTACGCTGCTATTCAAGTAATAGAAGACTGGAATCTTTTATTCCTCGACAATAACGTAGGCAATATAATAAATAAAAATCTGTTAGATCTTCAAAATGAGTCTAACTAAACGACATAGCACGGAAATCGCATGAAGAGATCAAACCTATATTTCTCTTATTATTAGTAGTAATATGTTAAGATGTCGGAAAGCCACTGATATTTGTTGTCTCAAAAAAGGTAAGAACAAACTCACTGCTGATAGTAAAGTCATAATAAGCCTGTTTAGTGTGCATCCCTTATTAAAAATGAAATACAAAAATAATATTTAGATTTTTAAGATTATAAGTTATATACCCATTTGGTATATAAGCTGTGGTAGCCCAGCAGTATCACCGTGGGCCTCTTTCGAGAAGATCTAGTTGATTATAATGAGTTTTCTAGTAAAACTTATGTGTCTAATTGATAATTGCAATTTATCAAACGCTTTTCGGTGAAGGAAAACATCGTGAGGAAACCTGCATCTCTAGAGAATTCTCGGGATATGTGTAACCTACCAATCCGCATTGGAGCAGCGTGGTGGTCTTAGCTCCAATCCTTCTCTCCAAACAAAAAAAAAACGGAGAGAAGAGGCTTATGCCCAGCAGTGGGATAGTAACAGGCCGTTACTTACTACCCATTTGGAGGCGGAAGTCCAGAGCGAAATGGAAAATTAAAGTGGCTTGTTGGAGTGGGTAAGAACACTTAAAGGTTGTAGTGAAAGAATGTAAGTTTTGTACCCATTTGCTTCTTATTGACTGGCTCGTTGGAGCAGTGGGTAGTGACCCTGCCTTCAGCTCCGCGGGTCGCGGGTTCGATTCCCGCCGAGGACCAACATTTTCTTTAAAATGAATTTGTCGGTTTTTGAGCCTAGGTGTATATTTGTATTTAAGTATGTATTTAAAAATATTTAAGTATATATTCACCAGTTGTCTTTCACTCATAACACAAGTATTAAGTTACTTACTTTGGGGACGGACGACCGTGTGTGTAAGTGTCCCATATATTTAAAAAAAAAAAAAAAATTTAAAAAGTTTTGTACCCATTTGCTTCTTATTGTATATCAACACGTAGGGTCGTGCTTGTTCGGCGCCGCGTGCTGCACCGCGCTAAAATTTTGGACCAAGTTAATAATAACTGATGGCCCGCTACTAGTGGGTACAGCACCACTCGCCTCCCCTGACCCTAGTGATTCACCGGCGTTCCTGTTATTGTTTGTATCCTGAAGAAAAGACATTTCTATGAGACATACTCATGAAATTAGACATTGAAGCTTGATAGTAACTTCAATCATCATCAAATCATCAGCGATTTTTGAATTTAATGTATTGTGAGTGGTATTCATAGTTAATGTGTAGCAAACGGCTATAATCGCGTCTTATTCTATCGGGTAAGCCTAACTAGTTCGGTTTGAAGTCCATATGGGGCCTTTATTCATGTAGCAGCTGCTACATACAGTTTACGCCGTAATAACGCCTTATAGTAAGCTCATGAATAAGGGTCCCATGAGTGACGTGGGTATAACAGGTGTCTATACAATAACTAAATATCAGCGACCTTGATATTTCAATAGCCTATAAAAAATAATATGGGACTGACCCTGTATTGTTCGATGCGAATCGTCAGGGGGGTGAAACTCTCTAAGAAGCACTCTTTAGGTCGCCGAGAGCGTCATCTCACAGAAAGCATTGGACAACAAAAATTAGTTTTATATCATTATCATCACTTGATGTCGCAAATGATACACTGTAATATATATAAGTATGTCATAAATTTTCAAATTTTTCTGCCAAAAACGCATCACTGCTTATTTAAAGGTCTATATTGGAAATTATGCCGTCCAAAAATTATTTTATGTGTTATTTTGGATGGGAAAACGTCGGTAAGTAACTACTATAATGTTTTTGAAACCATTTAATACCTTTTCCTAACAATAGAAATTTTGACGGCAGAAATTTAATTTTTAACCCTTTTAGTGCCGAGCGAAAAGGAAATGCCTACACGAGAATAACCAGCCGAATTTTTAAAATTTTATTTATGTACATTCTTATGCAATTAAAACCAAACGAGCAATAATATTTACACGATTCAAAAAGTAATATACTAAGAATAAAATAGGAACAAGTTTGCTCCTCCTTAACCCATTCTCAGTAGGGTTTTAAACAATTTGTTGCATGTTAGTTATTTTACGAGCACCCGCCTGCCTGACGTCAACTTACCTTAGTCGCCCTTCACGACACCTTGATAAGACATAAGGTTGGTCTATTCTATACCACACAAATTCACGACAAATAATACAAACAATATTAAAAAAATGAGTTTGCAACAAGATAAATAATACCTATTACCTAATACCTACATAACAAAAAAAAGAGATTACTCGAAGGTAACACACAGGTAAAGGTATTACACAGTAAGCGCCGTGTGGATTTTTGAAAACCTGTTTATATTTGTTTGTATTTTTTTTATTTCTGACTGTATGCAATTTTTATGAGAGCGCAGTGAGAAGCAACTTATCGGCTTTCGGCACAAAAGGGTTAAAGCAGCCATATCGCTGAAATGTACTAAATAAAATTATTATAAGTGCCACAATACCTTTAACTTTGTTTTTTAGAAAAAAATATGTGGTTATTCGTAATAAATATTATATTTTAACACTTTCGGTTACATTATTTTGGTATACATTTTAAATATTTGGTCTGATTTAGACTATAGCTACAAAAATTCAAATGTGTGATTTCAGGTTTACAGCAAATGAAGATTATGATTATGAAAACTAATTACAGAGTGTAGTACGTATGCAAAGTTAGTTGTTTTCAACAAATAAACGTGTAAACTGATGAAAATTTATTATTTGTATACGCTTGATATTTTTTTAAATGTTTTAAAAGTATTTTTCAAGTGTTTCCTGAAAAGATGTAAAAAATAAAAATTATTAAATATTACATAGCTTTAATCTTTTATTCATTACCCTTATGTAGAATAATAGTTTGGTGCTACTCTTTGATTTGAACTGGAATTTGGAGATGCCAAGTCCGTTCAAATTGAAGTGGTATAGCGCCAAACTATTTTTTTGTAAATGCTATTTTTATATAAGGGTCACTATATGAATGCAGTACAGCGCCATCTAGTGGATTATTATGATAACGTTACAGCGACATCTCTGCCAGATCAGCGAATACAGTTCCTTTCATTACTTCAATAAAATGACAGAGTTGCTCATCTATATCCTATATAGTTTATTATCTATGCGAATCGTTATCAACACATCAACTTCATCAACCTTCAAATATGTTGGTTTTTTGAAGGAGGTTGTATTTGTAACAGACGTATGTTACAACGCGTTTCAAATAAAACCTCCTTCATATAGTTGGTCGATAATATAAAATAGCATTGTGGCCGTCATTATATGTTATTGAGTTGTTAAAAGAGATTAAATGGGTTGACTTTGGGAAAATTGTTTTTTATTATTGTGTGAGTAAGTTATAAAGGAAAAATATTGTTGTTTTTATACATACCTGCCAGCTGCAGGGCGGCAGTGCGTGCGGCGCGCACACCAGCGTGGAGTTGCGGGCCGCCTCCAGCTGCGAGGACAGGCTGCCCGCTGCCGGCGACTGGCTGCAGATTGTACGACTTTCATATTAATAACAAGTATAAATAATAACATTAATTAACGCTTACTTTAACAGTGACAGCGCGAAACCATATCAGGGGATTCATGTGTTTCATTATAAAATTAATATATAGGACACTTACACACGAGGTAGTCCGTCCCCAAAGTAAGTAATTTAATACTTGTGTTATGGTTATAATTTTTAAATACAAATATACACCCTGGCTCGAAGAACTAACAAATTCTTTTATAGAAAATGTTGGCGCTCGACGGAAATCGAGCCCGCGACCCGCGGAGCTAAAGCCTGGATCACCAACCGGCCAGTCACAAATGTAATAATTTAGGGAATGCGACGAAAATTTTAAATTTTTAATACACTTTCAGATAATATAAAAAAGACTTGTTAGATTTAAAACGAATAAAAAGTCTTGTTAAATTTAAAAATGAATATTACGTAATTAGGTTTAGTGAATGTGTTGTACTGACTTGCCGTTATCATCGTTGGTAGGAGTTGGCGTCCACGTGCTCTCCATGGTGACCTCGTCGGGAGCGAACATGTCGCGATCCGCGTCCCTCGCGTCTACCAAGCCTGTGGTGTTGTTGTTTGCAGACAACCCTATGACGTCCGAACCGTCGTAGCTGACGTGATAGAAATTAATAACATCATCATTTAGCCACATTTAGCATTATATATATTTTCTATTTTACTTCATCGCGGATTATAGCAAAATAATTTTATTATTACTTTTGTATTATGGATCTCCGCAAAGTAACGCCTAATTCTATAAATTATTTATTCAAGACTTACTTGGGCGGTATATGCGGCCCGCGCACGTAGTACGGATTGCTGTAGACGCGCGCTGCCTGGTTTCCTGAAGACTCGCGCGCTCCAGAGTAATTTTCACCGTGCTCCGGATGCGAACGTTTTATAAAAGGCCATGAGGACTCTAAACACAGATAATAAATAATTTGAACATTGAAACCCATTATGAGTTCGTATTGTTTAATGTTATTTGAAAAACTTGTTAAAAAATTTTGCTAAATTACTTTTCAATTGCCATTTTGTGATAGTGAATTTTGATCTATATTGATTTAACATAGATGGGCCTATTGAGTTATGCAGCGGCAAAGATATCACATTTGTTTATAGAAATAGTTAATTAAGTTAGTTAAGTAAATAGTAGTAGGAGTGAATAGCTACAATGCAATCAAAATGCTTAGAGTTCTGCATATGAAAATGCTTCACAATTTAAATTGCAATTTTTAAAATCGTGGCAGTGGCAAGTCATTTTATTAATAACAGTAAAACAATTTTAAAAATCCATCCTAATTTCAGAAATACGACAACAATTTTTACGTTTTCAAGACAAAACCGCTTACCGATTTTGAAACATGCACTACCTTTACTACTATAGAGTTATTATACTAGAGCAGGGGAGCCTAGGCAGGCATAGAGTTATTATACTAGAGTAGGGCAGCCGAAGTGAAAAAGCCACACTTAATAATGAGAGGGAAAATGTAACTCGTCTAATCACACATTACAAAGAAAGACAGATAGATACAGTCTCATTTGCTTTCTTTTTATTGTAACAGGACACATTTTAGACTGACTCTAGTAAAATAACTATGACAAATACAGATAAAGCAAGAGTTGATGAGCAACAAATGCGGAGAGTAGAGCACAGAAACTCTACTAACCAGAAGCCACGGCCGACCTACGTCAGAAAACTAAGACCTCGTCTTCGCCGGCGACGACGCTGTTTGCGTGTATTATGTGTGTGTGTGTGTGTGTGTTTGCGATCGTTATTTGATCGTCAGGGTCATACAGGACGCTGTTTGGACGCCTATATTTTCGGTGAGTCGACCTAACAGTGATGTAAGTGTAAGCCACTGTTATAAGTGGGTTCTGGTAAAGAGAGTAGATGTTAAGTTGAATTCCTATTAAGTATTAGTATAGGCAACAACTTCTAGTTGTTAATGCAAAGTTTTTTTACTCAAAGCACGACGCGCGCTAAATGAAACACTTAATTGACATGAAAGAACGCAAGGTCAAATCCTATCTGTAAATGAATTAGCAGTCGGATGTAGGAACTGACCGCAACCAACTCGCGTTAATTAACCCAACTAGGTCACTGGTGTGCGTCACGACAAATGATTTTGCACAATGCACTTTGATGCGTTTAATCGTTTCATCCCAGCCTTGATGTTTTATCTTTAAGGAAAACCCAAAAGAGAATTCACCTATGTTATTATTTTTATATGAATCATATGACATCAAGGTTCTTTATTTAACTTTATTATTAAACGAAAGTCGACTAATATTAAAGGAATTCAGGTTATACACTATTATTCTAGATGACTATTTTTCGCATTTCTTACCGAGGTGTTGTTAAAGGCAACTAATGTAGGTCGACCCGCCGTGTGATATACGGTCATGTAAATTAATTTGAAAATGATACAAAAAACAACAAAGTGGCATTGAAATGGCGGGCTTTTTCCGTAATCGGAATCTCTTCAAATCATCCAGTTTTAAATTAAAGTTATATAAAATAATAAATAATATTATAGTATATAAAATAAATATAATAATATAGTGATTTGGGGTCCAGCTCCGGCTTCGCACGGGTATAAAATATATAGCTTATGTCACTCAGTGAAAAAAATGATTAAAATCTATCCAGTAGTTCTGATCATTACTGCCCGTGGCCCGCACGCGTTAAATTTGTAGTAAAACAATTCCCCTTTCCCTATACCATGAAGATTTCCTGCTATCTTTGGAATACCTAAATTCATATACTTCATTTTTACTTATTTACTTTTTCCCTATGTATTTTAGTTTCACAATTATTATTTATAAACAGACAACATTCACAGATTTTCTGTCAATACAAACATGTTTTCTTGAAAGGTTATTCTTGAAAGAGCGACATATAGTTATCCATGTGAAAAACAAACGCGTCCGCAATTGAACAGCCTGTGAAGTGATTGTATTGGAATAGGTCACCTTCAGTGTTGTACAACGCATCGATGTGACTCGGTGATGGCGCGTCGGGTTGCGGCGAGGAGGGCCGCACCGCGGTGTAGTGCGCTTGGTACGGCGGGGGCAGCTCGGGCGCACTTGCAGCTCTCGGGCCCTCGCTATCCGCACAAGCCCGTTGCACCGAAGCACGCGTTGCTGTAGAACAGAGATTTACAGATTTATGTCTATTTGAACAAAGATTTCAACACTTTTTTCTCATTTGCAAATTTGAGCTGGTTTCGGTGCAGCTACATTTCTACTATATTCCAGAAACTCGACAAATAATTACATTACATTTTATTGTTTATTTATTTATTTCTTACATATGACAAATAGGGCTTACTTAACTTAATATATGACCATCTGTAGTCAAACTATAAAATTCTGACTTGGTACAATATAATAATCTGCAAGTCTGTAAACTGTACCTCTCAGTGTGTTAATAAGTTTGAAAAGTATGAATGTAATAATATTGTTTTGTCGTTATGTTTATAATTGTAAACCCTTCAATTTTTTAACGCCAACATAGTGTTCCATTGACCCCGAGGTTAACTGGACTACTTTTGGACTAAGGCTGTATAATAATCAGTCAAAAGCCTCAATATCTCATCCCAAATTGTATCATTATCCAACTTAATTCCTACCAGATGTATAAAGATTAACAAAAATAGATATTTTATGTTATTGATATTCGATTTAGGAACTTCATATGCCTCATAATTAAATATTTTAAAATAATTGATCACAAGCTATAAATAAAACCATGTTTACATGGTAATAGCAATGACATCATCACCTTTGTCATTTAGACCTACAAAAACCACGATATTGGGAATAGGTAGATATCATAAATGGGTCGGTTACTCACAGGCCAGTACTTTGAAGGTGTCAGTGTTGCGAAAGATGTAGAAGATGATCACAACGACCAACACGAACAGCAGGAGGCCGATAATGATAGCAGCCCACACATACGCTGGTAACGTGCCGTCGTCACTCTGCGCGTCGGGCAACACGCACTCCGAGTTAACATCGCCCCTGAGATCCTTTATGAACCTGAAACAATTTTTTAAAGTTCATAAAATACAACTCTAGAAATAGTATACATGTCTATATCGCACGCTTAGTTTTAAAGTGACCTAATTCAGAAAAATTGTTTTGTGGCAAATATCAATAATGCGTAGTAGCGTAGATCGTACAAAACTCATGAGTGTTAGAGACCCATAACTTGAGAGAGCAAGAAAACACCAGTTTTTTTAAAATTTGTAGCGTGATTTCATAGGTGGCATTGAAATAGAGATTATAATGTATCCAAGTCAATTAAGCCTAATTTTAAATTAGGTCAGTTTAATACTGAGCGTGCGATATAGACTTTGATACTTACATTATACGAAGTAGTTATGAGTATGACTATTACACAATTAGATCGTAATTAAAACAAAAACGGAATAAATCAGTTTTTCAGACTAGGCTACAATTTGTTTTGATAATAAACAATTTTTATTGATACTAAAAATTAATAATGTAATGAGAATATTTTATGTATACTACATGACTATAATAGACCACCCTCTTTCTTACCGAGGTGTCGTAAAATATAACTAATGTAAGTTAACGTAAGGCAGGCGACCGGTCGTAAAATATGGTTGCCAAATAATGTGACATGTTTATAACATGTTGTGTCGACTCCACTTAGAGTGGGATAAGGGCAGGAGGATAATGATAATACATATAAGTCATTCATAAAAACGTCGAGGGATGTTGTACTTACCCTCTGATACAAGACCCGCAAGCCGTCACAGATTTGATACATTTTGAGGGCACGAGAGGCGGATCACGTTTGAACTGTTCACATTTCAAACACCGCCGGCAGACAAATGCTATATCGCAGTAGAAGTCTTTTGGACACTGTTCATCTTCTTTACACTCTGGTAGCTGCGCACGCGCGCTCGCGTACAAGAACGCAGTAACCGCGCAGGTTACTAGTGCCCTGTAACAATACATGATAATCATTCGCATGCAGATATGTTAAATTATTTCCCGAATTGTGACCTATTTAACATTTATGAATAACTAGCAGCTCCGTTGCGTCACGATTTCACGCTCCCCTCTTCTAGTTATTTTTAATTTTGCAATAACTTATAAGATACTCATTTCAATTATATGGTAGAATGAATCATAATGTTGATCATTAAATTCTTAAGCAATTAACCAAAGTACCTGATTGACCGAGCCTTGCTCGGTAGAATCTTAAAAAAAAATAAAAAATAATTACGTAGTTGGGGATCGATCCTCGAGACTGCCCGTTCCCGGAATAAGCTACGCTGACTTGACAGTTTATGGCAAAAATAGTGTTTTATATTCAATATAAATTTTAGAATTTTTTAAAGCCTAAAAACAGGTATAAATCGATTTTTTTCTTACATAATGCCAAGCTAGATCGATTTTTCTCCTCCAGAACCCCTACATGCTGAATTTGAGGAAAATCGTTTGTGCCGTTTTCGAGATTCCGAAAATATATGTATATACATACAAGACCAACTCATTTAAATATTTAAGATAAGTTGATAAGACTTAATACTGTATCCGTCCGATATATTTCCAAATATCGCATTTTACGTTACGATTTGAAAAGTTGGAATGGAAGATATACCGAGGTGTCGTAAAAAGGCGACTAAAGTAAGTCGACCTGCTGTGTGCTATCCGGCTGAGTAGATTGAACCACCCTCATTTCTTACCGAGGTGTAGTAAAGGCGACGAAGGTAAGTTTATCCAGTACAGTGTAGTATTCGGCTGAGTAGAATAGACCACCCTCATTTCTTACCGGGTGTCGTTAAAGGGAAGTTGACGTTCAGAAGGCAGCCGGTCGTAAAATAACTAGCAAAACCATGTAAAAACATGTTTAAAACATGTTGTGCCGACCCCACTTAGAGTGTGATAAGGGCAGGGAGAATGATGATGGTTATGTCAGATATCCTTAAAAATTAGCAATCTGATATAAGAGAAAGATTCGCGGTCTTTATTATAACCCTCTAAAAGAAGTATATCCGCACCGAACATTGTTTTGTTTTATCTTAAAGTAATTAGGCAGTGTTTTCAATAAACACGCGTAGGCGGCTTGTCTTTATCTGAAATTCGCAACAATAATATTCGTAGTTCAACTTATTTACACAGAACCTTAACAAATTATACACATTGTTGTACAATACAATTATACAAACCTTTGTCGGGTCTCACTCAGTCTATTGTTGGATATCGCTTGAAAATCCGTTCGCTTGTTTTTGAGTTTATCGTAAACAGAGAGACAAACGCAGCGGGGGACTTAGTTTCATATAATGTAAAGGATATAATTTGTATTGCTCTGACATCAACAAAAAACGCCGTGTGGTATCCGGCTGAATAGAATAGTACCACCCTCATTTCTTACCGAGGTGTTGTAAAAGGCGACTAAGGTCAGTTGACCCACCGTGTGGTATCCGGTTAAGCAGAAGAATAGATCACCTTCTTTCTTACCGAGATGTCGTAAAATACGACTAAGGTAAGTTGATGTCAGGCAGGCGGCCGGTCGTAACATACGTAGGTAAATCATGTGACAACAGGTTTATAACATGTTGTGCCGACCCCACTTAGGGTGGGATAAGAGCAGGAGGATGATGATAACATCAAGAAAAAAGAAGTCTTGTTGAACAATCTAGTCAAGGGTTTTCAGACTTATTTTAAATGTGTGCGTGCACGATAATGAGTTTTATCAATTTTTAATAAGAAGGTATAATAGTAACCCCGAATGCTTCGAATAATTACTTAATCATAGATATTGGCTTAGTATTATATCCTTTTATAAAAGCCGGTTTATTATGTATTAATTATTAAGCCGAAAAAAACCCTTCTTTGGCAAATCCTTAATTTCTTTAATAATTAATTTCTTTGCTAAAAAAAATCTGTGCCCTATTTATCATTATCTTAATATATAAAAATGAATGTTTGTCTGGATGTCCTTCATAGACTCTGAAACAGTTGGACTGATTTTAATGGAATTTTCAGACAATCTGTAGAATGACCCAGATGATCCCATAAATTTTGGTGGCGATTGAAGAACTTTTTAACTGTTGAGTTCTGTTTCGAGATGTTTTTTTTCGGACTGAGCCACTGCAACGTGTGGCCTGACAGTAGTATGTTTAATATAGGTAACAAACAATAATGATTCAATAGTTAACAATCCTGTTTTACTAGTAATACGAGAGAAAATTCCATTAACCCTGATACGCACGCTTGAATAACTCATCTACGTAATATAATAAATAATAACCGTTATATACATATGACGGACGGTAATTTATTATTATAAACAATATTATTTATCAGTACATATTTTGATAGTTTACTAGTGGCAAAAGCTAAATTATGCTTAACATTGATCCACGTTTTTTTTTATCTACGAGTGTTCTACCGAATTTACTTGATTGTATATGATCCCTCTTTTGTTATTTTATGTTGAACTCCTTACCAATGCCTAGCCCAATAAATATGTATAGCCAAGCAGAATAGTGTATTTAACCATTGAAATTATATAGGGCTACCACTCGGCGCCGAAAGAAATTCCGCCCCTACGTAATTGACATTAAACACTCCGGTTCTTAATATATCTCTTACATAACACGAGTGTGGAATAAATATTATTCCGGAATTCGTCTTATTCACTACATATAAAATAAATATCTTTAAAACAAGAGTGAACATACAATATGAATATGTGAACAAGACTCAACAAGACCCTCCTGTAACTTTATTCATACCAATGTTATAACTGCGATACTCTATATGATTTTAAGCTTTCAACTTATTTACCGAGTTAAGATTTATAATTAAAAATTCCCGTTTTTTCTACGATCAAATAAAAAAAATATATATGTATGTATTTTAAGACTATGGTCGACCCGATCGAAATAACAGGCACTACCAGTAATGTATTAACGATAGAAGAAGCGAAATATTATGTGCAAAGTGAATAAATGGCAAATATTGTTTACATACTCAAGTCGGGAGATTTCGAGGTAAAAATATATCGGTTAAATTACCTATCGCTGGATATGTATTTTTATATACCTACAATGTAGATAAGAACAAGTTTCCTGTCGGCTTACATACGTCTCAGTTGTAGGTAGGAAACAAGTAACAATATATTGCTATTGCAATAAAGCTATTACATATAAACTATATACGTATCAAAACAATAAAGTCCACTCGATGACTTGACCATACGAGTGCAGTGCACCGCTAGGGTTGTAACTATACTGTTAAAGCAGTTTTATATTGTTTCTCACTACATTATACTTTTTACTGTTAAACAAAAATAAAGTATACAAAATACTGTTTTTAGCATCAAAATACTTGACGCTCACATAATTTTTTTATTAATCAAACTGCCTTAAATCAATCAAAAAATGCTGTACATTAATAAGTACTCCGAGAAGCACTTAAAATATGTGTTTAAAAGATAACACAAAAAAAAACAGTTTTAATCTGCTAAAATAGGTATTAATCTTTCGAGACTTAAACATTTATTTTTGTACTCAGATTACTAATGGTTAAAAGACAAATCGTCAAGGCTTATGTATGTAAAGAAATAAATTGAACTCTTGAAGTAAATAAGGTACTAAGTACCTAAAAATTAAAATTCGAACTAAGTATGCAATTAAGTTTTAAAAGGCTTTTAGAACCAAATTACATACTTAGTTCGAATTTTAATTTTTGGGTACTTAGTGCCTTATTTACTTCAAGTGTTCAATTGTAAAACTTAATAATTTGTAACAATTAAATAAAATTTGCTATGTTTCTTGTAAAAAACAAAGGTTGGCAACCCTAAGCACCGGGGATATGTAGCGGCCGGCCTCCGAATTCGCTGACGTGTCCAGTGGGACGATAATGATAAAATGGCCTGATCTGTATAATTTAATACAATTTGCCTTATCTAACGATTATTAATGCTTGCTATCTTCGTTTAATTTACGATTTTAATATTTTTTGTACTGAACTCCATTCAATTATTTGATAACTTTTTATTGTGCACTTGCTTCACTATTTAATTTAATTGACAAAATTGAATTATTTTGGTCTTTCATCAATACTAATGTTATAAATGCAAAAGTCTGGCTGTCGGGTTCGTTTTCATGAACATCTCTCGTTAATCCGCTGGACCAATATTGATGAAATTTGGTACAATAAAAAAACTTATACACTTGGGCAACATATACACATTTACACGCCTAATATTTATGAAGTTAAAATGTAAAAAAATAAACTGTAAGTGAACTATTTGTATAGGTATATTATTAATTGAAACATTACAATACTTTAAGTATCTATTGATTTAAATAGCAAAATATGAAACCACAAGTAAAAAGTCTTAACTGTCCAGTATTTCTATTCAAACAAACTATAATCTATACATATAATAAAACAAAGTTCCCAAAAAGTTCCGTATATGATCAATTTTCTCAAAATGATCTAAACTAATTTTTGTACCGTTTTTACTAAAACATTGTACAATTTTTTGAGGAAGATTTAAGTTAAAAGTACTTTACGGTTTTATGTAAATTGACTGAAATATAATGCGGGAAAAACATTGTAACACTAATGTCAACGCAGGCGTAGCCGCAGGCATATCTAGTATGCAATAAGTTAAAGACCTAGAACAAAACAGTGCAAGTATAAATAAAATACTTTTAGAAAACATGACTAACAGAAGCGTGCAACAGAAGGTGTGCAAAACAACGAAAAGGATAATCGCAGAGACCGAGAGATACATCGCTTTACGCGAGGGAAGAGTCGATACGAGTCGCCGATCTGCTTATTCACTGCACTATTTTAATTTAATACTAAATCCACAGTCCACACGTGTCGTGCTCTCGAGCTTCGCTAAAACGGACGGTGATGCAATCAAAGATAACCTTACTAGAAACATACGCTTCTTTACTTTTATGAATTCCGCAAACAAATCAATCCGCTTTCCCATTAGAGATAAGAATGCGTTGATATAGATACTCTTTGACCCCGTACAAGATAGTAATTCAATAAATGTAATTAGTTATAAGAATTATATTTTGAAAAGAGCAACCGCCGAGTTTCTTGCTAGCTCTTATCGGTAGGAACAGCTTTCCGAACCAACAGTACAGTTGACGATTCAAAAGCACTTGTTTTCAAGTTTACTTGAATAAAGAATGAATTGAATTTGAAACTTTAATTGTAATATACAGCTTCTAATGTTACAAAATCAACCATAATATTATTCACAAAAAAGATTTAATTTAATAACTTCTATGCCGTGATACGGTTACTTATAGTACAATACAGGCGATCGCAATATCATTCACATTTAGGTGTAATAAACTCTTTGTACTTCAATCCCGGCTCATGTCTTATTATGAAAGAAGGCCTACTACCGCCAATTGCCTATTACCGCCTCGTCGAAAAAAGCAGGAAGGCCAATTTTAGTTCTATATATTTGCAACTTCGCGCCAACTTACATATAAGTAACCTCAATAATAAAATATGTATTATTTCCTTTTTCCCGAAAGTATTTTTTTTGCTCTGTTACCTGGCGTATAAACTAACTATCCAAAATTTCATCAATATTACTCCACCTGATTAACCATGAATACGTGACAAACAGACAGACTTTCGCATTAATAATATTTTTATGAATAATATGCTTTAGGTCACGAAAAACTTCTTGTTATAAAAAAACTTTATTGTTATATTACTTAATTCAAACTTGACTACATAACAGACCCGTGATTTTAATTTAATATGTATACCTAATATGACTTTTGCGTAATATAAAATATAAAAAGTAACAAACTAAATAGTTTGTTACTGACAACTAAAAATTTTTTCGTTGTTCATTAAAAATAAACTTATTCAATTAGTACCTGTCTATTTCATACAGTTCTAGGCCTGTTCAAACTTGTCAAGGGGATTATTAACATCGCTTGCTACCTGCCGCCAAAAAAAAATTTATCGGGATAACAGGTACGCGTATCATGAATGAATTGAATGACGAAATAATCATTAAATAGAGATAATTTTAAAGATATTGCTTACTTTTATGTAATGTTTAAACAATTTTATAATTAGAACAAGAGTGGGTACATAAACGTACCTTACCTACTGGAAAGACAAACATTTTATTTATGCGATTAAAAAATATATAAGGTTGAAAAAATGAAGCATTATTTTTATATCCTTAAATATTATACAAAATTAATTAATTAAATATTTTTATCCCGAGAGAAGTTTTCTAACAATTTTACTTATCATCACTCGTCGTGGCACTTGTTATTATTACCTACTTCGTGTTTAAAAGGTAGGAACAATTTTACTTACATTTAGTAATAATAGCGCAGGAGAAAATAAAGTCCTTTTTAGATAATTAATAATTGTGAAACTTGAGAACAGCAGTAATATTAATCGCTATAACTATCGCACTAAGATGTATGATATACTCGTACGTTCGTCAAAATAGTTTCGTTTACGAGTGTACAAATTTAGCCACTACAGATTTTTAAATGTAACATTGACAATAACTAAATAATATGTACTCTGTTACCAACTGGCAGCAAAATTATAAACGCAAATATACACTATATGAAACAAACATCTACTAGGCGTCTGTGAAGATAACCTTGAGATGCCTAATAACTACGATCATATTATTATAATGTCTCTGCGGGAGGCCCAAAGAAAAATACGCAAGTAGGCATTACCATTGCATATCAAATACATTATTATTATTAAAGTCATTCATTCAATTCTTATGTATGTTTAACATAACCAAAATAACAACAAAGGTTTAGATAGAACAACAAATCTTTTTAGATGTGTCATTACACCGTTTATTTTTTGTAAAGCGGCGAGGATGACGGGTTTTGTGTTAGAACGTTTTATAAAGTGAAAGAGACAACCGTAATCCGGTTTTTGTTCCCGCGACGAGCTTTTGCTAGGAATGACCGGGGAGCAAACATGAGTCACCGCATCGAGATTGCACGAGTACCAAGCACGGGATATCACCAACGAAGGCAAAAAAAAATATCTAAAGAAAATATTTCTGTCGTTAACCGCGCGCGCAGGTATAAAAAAAGGAGTGGGTATCGGGGGACAATGTAGACTACTACTGAGCACGCTTACTGATAACCTGACACAATTATGATGAAATATTATGTCATCAAGATTTACTTCTTCGGTATTATAAAATAAGTTTGATTTCTATATAATACTCGTATATTATTACGTGCTTTACGCGAGATATCTGGGTTGATTAGCATTTTGATTAGTATAGGATATAATTATTATAAGATAGAGCTTAACTCCGGTGTTATAATAATCTAATCAATATGATAGAATATTTTTTATTACTAAATCTCCGATTTACTGCAGATGATCAGTTTTCTTTTTCATTTCAGTTTCATTGATCCAACTTGAATGTGATGCAATGAATTCAATGTGTCATAATGCTGGACATAATCGAGCGACTTCATATAGCATTTAAAATTTATTTTTATACTTTGTAGACCTTATAATAAATTGATGTTTAAATATTTTTATCCCAATTGCCTAGGTATGTTAAGTAATATAGTTACTAAATCGTGTGACATGTTATAACATGTTGTGCCGACCCCATTTAGAGTGAGATAAGGGCAGGAGGATGATGATTTATTGGTCAAGTAAATTAAGAGTCTCGGTTCAAATTCAGTCACCGTTTAAATTATTTAAACGCTAAAATTACTTGACAGTTGTATTTTTACACAACTTTGTCTTCAAACATAAAAAAAGTTGAGTTGTTGACTGTTTGTCGCAGGTGGTAGTGACCCTTCAGCACCGCGGGTCGCGGGTTCGATTCCGCCGAGGGCCAACCTTTTTCTATATACAATTTGTTGGTTCTTCAAGTCTGGATATATTTATTATTATTAGTTTAAATAAACTAGTAAGCCTGGTTTGTTTATAATAAAATAATATTATATACAAGCATCTACACATAAATTACGTCTTTGAAATGTTCACTTAAATAAAATATTAACTTTTGTAACAATTGTATTTGAATCTTGTAAGATACAAAAACATAAATGGAGTGCATCGAATTTAAAAATAAAGCTTTTTCGGCGTATAGTATTCATGCAAAAAAATTCTATTATGGTTTATTCATAAGAGATAGACATATACCATCGCAGAGTTTTCTGTAGACCTTTTCAAGGTGTACAAATACTTAGTACATTATTTTGATAAATCTCAGCCTGCGTTTGCAATGTAAGCGGAAAAAAATGTAATTATTTACGAAAACACATTAGAAACCTCAAAAATTACAGTATTTCTCTAGTCCATATTTAATGTCATTATACATTTAAACTTCCTCTTTAATCACTCTATCTATTAAAGAAAACCGCATCAAAATCTGTTGCAAAGTTTTAAAGATTTAAGCACACAGGGATATAGGGTACATAGGGACAGACAGAGAAAGTGACTGTTATATACTATGTAGTGATTCCACAAACAAGTTTCGCTTTGCCTTTATAGCATTTTAAAAACACTATTAAAAAGGCTGATACAGAAAGCTTACTATACTATTGAGGATTACTTATATGATAAGAATTTGTGGACGTATCTACTCTTCTACCCTGTACAAGATGGTAATGGCTAAATGTAACTAATAATAAAAATTTTGTTTTGAAAAGACCAACCGCCGAGTTTCATGCTGGATCTTTTCGGTAACAACAGTTTTCCGAACCAGCAGTAGAGTTGACGATTCAAAAGCAATTGAGACATTTAAGAAACCAGTGTCACATAGCTCCAAAAACAAGAAACGAATGCAAGTCCAAACGAATAAATGAACCACTACCATTGGAATACAACAACGTAAGCTAGATATTGTGGACAGTCGATAGACCCTTTTTTGAAACTTTTCTAATGTTGAATTTAAAATAAATATATGGTTCAATATCACACACGACATACATTCCTAAGGTAAGTAACAATATTTGTGTTATGAGTAACAGACAACTGGTAAATATGGACATACCTATACATATTTAAATAATTATATACATACAACCCCACTTGAAGAACCAATATTCATTTTTTTGAAAATGTTTGCCTTTATTGTGATAAGGCGCCCTTATACTAATTGAACCTGTGACCCATAAAGGTAAAGACTGGGTTCCTGCCACTTGCCCCAACAGGCCAGCCATGAATTCAATAAATAGAAGACCAATAAGTGTGAAAATTGTTTGTAAAACTAAATCATACAATGACAAATCATTTTAAAAAGTTACAACAATATTTTGTTAAGATTGTTTCATGAACTATAGCGAAGTCAGCATTCACAATATATATGCCTATATAAGGACCTATTCCAATAAATGATATCGAGGGTGTTAACTAAGGGGCCATATCGTTAGAATCAATAGTAAAGTCAAATACCAGTAAAAAAATTGTTTAATCCCTAAGGTTTAAATACATATAAGTACTATCTGAGTTTGTGAGGTCAAATATATTTTACTACAAATGAGATCTGCTTCCATCTTGTCAAAACACCAAAAGTGTTTAAAGTAAAAAGTAAAGTTACAGCTTGTTATTATCTGACTGTTTAGGATAGGTCACTTCTCTCCTTTAAGAGAGATGGTTTAGAGCTTAGTTATACACATATTTATTTAATAACAGATTTTTGCACAAAGATTTCCTTCACCAAAAATCATGTGATAAATTTTAAATATCAATGGTACAAATCAATATATTTTTTAGTAGAATATTTCATTGGAGCCTGCCTAGGGCTCGAACCTGTGTCCACCTGGTAAGATTCATAGTCTCACCATTTGCATACCACAGTTGTTGAATTTCTGAATTTTAAGTCTTTTATTTTTCAAGTTAGATGATCCACTATCACACACATACATACATATAGATTAATATAATTAATTATAATTTAATTGATTAAATTAAACTGGATTATATTATCTAATTGCAAGTTGACAAAAATTTTAAATCGTAGTTTCATTATAAGAAAGTATATAGGGATGTATTATTAGGTATTTATATTTCACTCATGCATTTATTTACAAATTAATTTACATTTTTAAATATTTTCTAAAAAATACAGAAAAAAAATTTAAAAATATAATAAAAAAAATTTAAAAATATAATAAAAAATATTTATATAATTATTAATTTATTTATAATTTTAGTTTACAATAAATTGAGATACCTAGCATTTATAGCAATTTTTACTTAATATTTTTTTGCATTATTATCATGA
This sequence comes from Morpho helenor, assembly GCA_029227775.1. Taxonomy (NCBI): domain Eukaryota; kingdom Metazoa; phylum Arthropoda; class Insecta; order Lepidoptera; family Nymphalidae; genus Morpho; species Morpho helenor. Next base: position 11,665,168 of record JARGCU010000028.1, on the reverse strand, counting down.
GGATACATTTGGAAACAGTATCAGCAATTATACTGCGTCCATCATATTATCAGTCTTTTGACAGCTCACGCTCATTAAGTTTTGTATTGCTTATGTACAAATATCATACAAATAATATTTGTACTTTATGGATGGGTACCGCCCACTTAGTGATGTCACACATAATGGGTTACTACGATTATGCCACAGAGTAAAAATAATCGGTAGAAATCGATGTTACGAGTATTAAAAGACATTTAATAACATTATATAAAGTTTTACTTTCTTCTTAGTTAATACATGAATACAAATAAAACAATCAGGATATTTTAATTTATTTTATTAGCACGAGTCGTCGGAATGATAATCAACACTAGACTCCTCCGATGAGGAGTCTTCAGTAGCAGTTATTATTAGCTCTTGTGTAGATAATATATTATCAAACGCAATATCACGTTCCCAATCAGAGAATATTACTCTTTTAGTTCTTTCCACCACACTTGCCCAGTTCTCGGCCGTTACGTGGGTGCAAGCATTTTTTAGCAATTGCAACATTTTATTCGCTGTGAATGGGGGGCTTGTATTGCATCTCGCAGCATGCCCTTTTACTTGTGCCCATATAAGTTCTATTGCGTTGTACTGGCAGTGGTATGGAGGAATCCGAAGAACAGTATGGCCATATTCTGCTGCCATTTCATTGATTACATAGCGTTTTGCTCTCTTTTTGGTTTTTAATATTTTTATTAATTCAACTTTTAACATTGAGTCGTCCACATTTTCTCCATTGTCCCGAAGCCAATTAATTATTTCATGCTTTTTATTAGCCTGTGTTGGCATTTTGTCAATTTGACGGGAGTGGTAGGGCGCATTATCAATAAAAATTATTGATGGTTCTTCCAATGAAATGAGCATTTTTTTGAACCACTCTTCATACACATTTGCATTCATCTCTTCGTGGTAGTCATTTGATTTCTTCGATTTAAATGCCAACAGTGCGTCTTGTACAAATCCTTTTGCTGTACCTGCATGGCAAATGATTAGGCGCTCACCTTTTCCCATTGGTACTGAGGAAGTGGAATCAGCAGTATCATCAGTCCAGAAACGAGATAGTGTGTGGTTAGCGTTGAGCCATGTTTCATCCGTGAAAACAATATTTGCCCAATCTTGTATTTTCTTTGCCTCTCTTAAAAAATCACAACGTGCTATAGCTATATCTGTGCGTTCCATTAATAATTTTCTTTTATTTAACTTTTTATATGAAAAGCCAATTGTGTTCAAAACTTTGACCAAAGAAGATTTTTCACCATGAAATAGACCACTTCTTTTCAAAGAAACAATAAGTTTTCTCAAAGTTGGAATTTCTTTTCTCAAGTAGTAATCTAGTTTACGTAGGTTATCATTAATCGAATTACTTAGGTACGTAATTCGATTAATGATAGTAGGTACTATAATCGGAATGGTATCGCATACGAGAATCTTTAGGACATCACTATCGTCAATCTGTCAAAAGATGGTTAATATAATGGACAGTGTATACACAGACATTCGTCTTTGTAATTAAACTTTTTTTTTCTACTGGACGTATTTAAAAAACTTAGGTTCTATATATTTTTAACGACAAAACTAGGAAATTAGTGTAGATTTAACTTGTAGACTTCGACAAATTTTTGCATTTCTGAACAAGATTTATTTCCAAACAATTTATTATTTACTGCCCTTAGCATAAGCCACAATGAAACGATATGAATATAAACCACATTATTTATATTTATGTATGATTTAATTCCTAAAATTAAATCTTGAAAGATTATTTTATAATATAGTAAAAATATATCTTCATCTAATGTACTTACCGCAACATAACTAAACTTGTCCAACTTCCAAGACCAACTTGATAGAACTTTACCACTGTAATCTTTGAACTATACTAGCGAATTAGTGATACAAAAACAACAAATAAAATTGACACTTGACAGCAACCTGTTTGAAATTCGAAATTCACGACAAGTCTCGACTTGCTTGAGTATAATCTGTCTCTTTCGATTGTAGTGTATTAAAGAAAGACGGAATGTTTATGGACTTTAGAATTAAAATAGTGATGCCTATTAAAAAGCTTCGAAGTTATGTACCGTTTTATTTAATTTTATTACTGTTATTATTACATAATTTGTATGTTGTTATTATTGTGTTTTTACGAATCTGCATGTATCGGGTATGAAAACAGATAGTCAACTCTACGTTTAGCATTATTTATATATTTTCTATTTACTTTATCGTGGACTATAACAAATATTAATTTCATTATTACTTCTGTAAGGCTTATCATATTTGAATATACAAATTTTTTAAACTATCACCAAAAGTGGTGGGATAGGGAACAATAGTTTGTGTGAAACTAAAGTGAAAGTAATTATAATGGAGCAGCGTCGTATCAGCTGCAATCGGAAAGAATAGATAGAACTCCAAAAAGGGAAGCGGCTTAAAAATAAGATACAAACAGGCTGCAGTAGGGGCTATTTAGTAGATTGGTCTTGCGTTAGGGTAACGCCGTGTGGTATCCGGCTGAATAGAATGAACCACTCTCATTTCTTACCGAGGTGTCGTAAAAGGCGACTAAGGTAAGTCGACCCGCCGTGTGGTATCCGTCTGAGTAGAATAGACCAACCTGATTTCTTATTGAGGTGTCGTAAAAGGCGACTAAGGTAAGTTGACCCACTGTGTGGTATCCGGTTTAGTAGAATAGACCACCCTCTTTCTTACTAAGGAGTCGTAAAATACGACTGAGGTAAGTGGACGTCAGGCAGGCGGCCGGTCGTAAAAACGCAGCCAAATCATGTGACAGCATGTTTATAACATGTTGTGCCGACCCCACTTAGGGTGGCATAAGGGCAGGAGGATGATGATGATGGTCTTGCGTTAGGGTAGTAGGGCCGAGAGAATATCTTTGGTTCGTCTCTGCGACCCTGCGACGTTACTGCGTGCGTATCGGAGAATTTTCTGTATTATTAATATTTCAGGAATCATTTTAGATATCAATAATATTATATAAAGAAATGTCATATTGATGCAGATTAGTTCACTACCTAAAAACCAGAGCGTTAAATAAAACGCCTGTAACATCAAAACAAGAAATTTATTATTGCTTTTGTTGTTCATGTAATAACAGACAATGCTGCAGAAAAGAGGAGAAGATGAATAAGGTGGTCAAAAAAAGGCCAAAGAATTTATAATTAAATTTATTATTATTTTGAATATAAAGTACATTGAGCTATGCAAATATTTTGAATATAAAACACTATTTTTGCCATAAACTGTCAAGTCAGCGTAGCTTATTCGGAGACCATTGTCTGCCGCCCTAACAGGGGACCTTTGGGCGTTCCGAACGGGGTATATCAGACACCTGGCTTACAGGTCCCCTAGGCGGTCGATGCATCTGGTGCTCCCGATGCATCAGTTAGCGGAGGGGGATTTCTCCTTTTGGGGGTCCCTAACCGGAGAAGGTGTTTGTTCTCTGGGATCAGAGCTGTCGGCGGGGATGGGGGCAATGTGAACAACGATACGCTGTTTTTGACTATCGATTCCCACCTTAAAATAAATCGATTTTAAATCAATCGATTATTTTGATACGGAATAATCGATTTTTGCTGACTATTTGAAAAGTTGCCTTTTTTAATGTTAAAAAATAATTACAATAAAAGCTAATTAAAGTGGACAACTACCGAGAAATAATAACAGATGCGCTGTTTGTAAAATTCGATTAAAATGTGTAGTTTGGCTACATTGGTATCATTAAACAAAGTGTATTTAATCTTAGAAAACAAGACAAAGAAGATTATTGAAATAATTGATTTATAAAAAAAACCTTTTTTTTATGAAAAAATAATCGATTATTTAAAAAATCGATAATTTTTTACATCCCTAGTCTGTGATTGTGATATTGATTATTAATTTTTTGATTACTGAAAAACAGCTGGAACTGGACAGTGGACGCATGTCGGACGTATTACTGATATGAAATACGTATAATAGAACATTAACATTAAATCGTTGTCCTAAGTTTGTTATATACTTCAATGGAAATTGAAGCAAGTATCAACAGTACATCAAACTCTAGTGAAATGCCTCCAGCAGAAAGAACATCGGAAAATTCACATTTGGTTCCACCTAACAATACATCAAGACCGAGTTATCTAAATCTGATCAGTAACTTCTGTGCATTAATTGTTACGGGAATTATATTTTATTGTTGCTTTCGCGATGGTGTATCATTGTTTTCATTTCATCCTACTTTAATGGCTCTGGGGGTAAGTTGCCATTAGTTTTCGTTTGCAATGTAAGCAGAAAAAAATGTAATTATTTACAGAAACCTCAAAAATTACAGTATTTATTTACTCCGTATTGAATGTTATTATATGTACAAACCTTCCTCTGGAATCACTCTATCTATTAAAAAAAACCGCATCAAAATCTGTTGCGTAGTTTTAAAGTTTTATGCGTACATAGGGAAATATGGACTTTGTTTTATAATATGTAGTGATTTACTTATCTTTAAATATTTTAATTTAATCGTTGTATAAATATTTGCTGTACTAAAATGAATGCTATTTTACCATTTTTTAATGCATTTTGGTTATCACTATTGATTATTTAATCATATGTTAAGAACTTAACAAGTTAACACTATTGATTTGGCAAATCGAAAGTAAAGACTAAAGTACATTTCTTACAAAGTATGACTGTTATTATAAATGTGAAATAATTAAATTTTACAAAAATATTCAGACTTTATAAAATCTTGTTTTTATTACTGTCATTTTATGTCCAACCTGATAACACAAATTATATTCCAGTGGCTGATTTTAATGACGTCTGCCATCAATGCTGTTACTCCAGGGGATTTGGCTACAGAGTGGATGCCAATAAGGCTTCGAAGTGCTCGACATTGGATCCTTCAGTTACTAGCAGGTTTCATTCTCCTAGCTGGATTTCTAGTCATACTTAGTAGTAAAATCCTTAAAAACAAATACCACTTTCAAACGTTACATGCTAAATTTGGTTTGGCTGCATTGATATTTATGTGCTTTACAAGTTTAGGTGGTCTTAGTGCACTTTATAGTCTTAAGCTAAAAGATTATCTAGCTCCAATATACATTAAACTATTACATGCATCAATTGGTTTATTGACATTTGTTTTGGGGACAATATCAATTATCCTGGGATATTTCTCAAATTGGTGGTCATTTGGAGAAATTTTGAGATACACAAGTATTGTTTTAGTTCTTATTATAATGGTTTTGACTGTATTACGTCCAAGTCTTAAAGTTTATTTTCGTTTGAAGGAAAGACTTGGCTATTCAAATAATTGAATACAGAACTACTTTAAAGTACTATTTGTTTACAATGTAGCAAAAAATTCTATGTGTACTTCTTATATACAGTAATCAAATTTGATAAAATGGTTATTAGAAATAAAGAAAGACTTATCTAAACTTAATTATTACTTTGCTAATGTGGCTTAAGACAGATTGATCTCAAAATGACAGGAATTTGTTAGGTATATGTTCTTTAATCTGTCTCCAAATAACTTATGTATTTAAAAAAAACTGGAAAGAACTTATATGTTACTTTATGATCCACCATTAATGAGAGATGATGTAATATGCATTTTGTGCTACTAAACTAAACCATAGGCCATAATTTTTGATGTGATTTTATGAATTAAATATTTCTTATATATAATATAAGGGTGCCAAAGGTTTTTTATTAATTTTGTTAATGAAAATATATTTTAATATAAGCAAACTTTTAAGAGTAAATATTTACACAAATAATGTGACGGTGATTCATTTAAAAATTTCATATTTTACTTGACTTAACTGCACAAATAGATATTTACAATTATTTTTTAATTATACAGTAAGTTTGTATACAAATAACAAATGTTAAGTGTTATAATGTTTGTTGGTTGACCATTAAATAAATAAAAATCAAATTAATTTAGAGGAAAGATTTGGACTCAATAATTTATCTTGAATACAAATTTATTGCTATGTATTAGAAAATTTATGCTACTAAACCTATAACCAATTTGACCCATTTTTAATTCATCAGCACTGGTGGCAACATCATTTTCTTTCTTAATATCAACTATTATCTTATCAAATATTATGTTATGAAAAACAAAGCAACCTGTGATTTATTTATCTGAAATTATTATTATGGCTAAAGTAGTTTTAATAGACACACAGATTTAATGTGCCTGACATACTATTTGGTCATATAATTGCAAACTTTTTTCAATTCAAATGCAAACTATTTAGTTGAATATAATATAGTTGTACTTTGGCAGAAACAGTTACTAGTAGTGCTATCACTAACACTAATGTATTATAAATATCATTAACATGTCTGTCTATGTAATAGAATATACACCTCCTTGGTAAATGTGTTTATAGATATAAAGCAGATATATTTTATAGATAGAAAGCATATATATTATTCGGGATATCAATGATGTCATTGAAATAAGGATTACAATGTATCTAATTTTGAATTAGGTCACTTAAATAGCAAGCGTCCAAACTATTTAAAACCTGCATATTTGTATAATGTATGTATTTTACATACGAATCATCTATTGGCCAAAGCATCATATCAGTTTAATTGTTTATAAACGAAATAATGATAATCATAATCAACTGCTACACCCCGTTTTTACCATTATGAATAATGTAGGAGTGTTAGATTCCTTTTAAGTCATCTTGTACTTATTATTTTATACTTTTTATTAATAGTTATTTTAAATAACTACAAGTCTATTGGTATATGTGTCTAATTATTAAGGAGCAAATATACTATATCTTCAGTATTCAGAAATGCTGCTTTAACTTTAAAGTGTAAAGAGGGAACATTGGACGGTACTGGATGTTTTCTCATTGCTCATAAATTAAATACATTTTAGTGTTATCGAATTAATTTATAAAATTAGAAGTTACTTTGTGGAGGTCCATAATACAAAAAATAATGAAACATTAGTTTGCTATAATCCGCGATAATTTATTTTTGTTATCGAAATACTTATCTTACAAGCTTCACTTAAGTCACAGGTGAGGAAAGTGATGAGTTTTTAAGAATCAAATTTTTTAATTGTTCGTAATTATTATGATTCCAAGTAGTTATATAAACAATAAATCTACTCTAACGATAGAGCTTCATGACGTAGGTCTGAGTGTTGGGTTTTGCTAATAGTACTTAATCTTGGCGTGTAATGACTAGGCATGGACAGAATCACCGATCACTTAATGATCATGATATGAAAAACTTTTCATATAGCATCATCTGCTAATGAGTTTTAGAGTAACTGCTACTGCTATACAAAATTATGGTAATTCTATGAAAAAGAAAATAATAAATTAATACTGAGACTAATTCACTGATATTGAGCAAAATTATTGTTAATACAAACAAATGTAATTCTTATTTCTCATAAAATACGGTCGATAATTCGGGAAGATGACGCACTTTTACGTTATTCCAACTGAAACTATATCCTAGAAATTCCGTCTTTTGAAAACTAAAGTTAGAATTGCCAAAGTGCAATGTGTATAAGGTAAAGTAGTGTTACACTAGTAAAAAGAGATAACATATTTAAATATAGACTTAGAAGAGTCATAAAGATTGGATTAAATAAAGTTAAATGATGATTGAATAAAATAATATAAATATATTGAAATAGCGACATCTGTTCCGCAAATAGCAAAATATTTGGCGACTCTAAATAGTTCAAACAAATGTCAAAAGGTGGCGAGAGTTTGCTACTGTCGTTGGAAATATTCGTTATAAAAATAAAAATCGTTAATCGGATCGTATTTGTTAGTAATGGATATTATTATGATAGTAGAATTTGTTGCTACGTTTATCCAGTCAACAAAAAAACATTATAACATTAGAAGACGCTATTTGAAGTAAAAGTATAACCTAGAAATAACGAGCGTATTATATTCGACCTAAGAATTACATTTGTTTGTAATAACAAAAATTTTGCCTAGCAACATTGATTAGCAAAAGCGCTATCCGCTTTTATATTATTTACGCTAATGGACTATATGATTGCTTATACGAACAAATGTAGTCTTTATGTCCTATACACTGCATACGACGTAAAGAGTAAATTTGTTTGTAATAACAATAATTTTGCCTAGCAACATTGATTAGCAAAACCGCTATCCGCTATTATATTATTTACGCTAATGGACTAAATGATTGCTTATACGAACAAATGTAGTCTTTATGTCCTATACACTGCATACGACATAAAGAATACATTTGCTTGTATTCCAATAGCATTAGCATTTCTTATACAAACAAATGTAGTCTTTATGTCCTATACACTGCATACGACATAAAGAATAAATTTGTTTGTAATAACAATAATTTTGCCTAGCAACATTGATTAGCAAAAACGCTATCCGCTATTATATTATTTACGTTAATGGACTAAATGATTGCTTATACGAACAAATATAGTCTTTATGTCCTATACACTGCATACGACATAAAGAATACATTTGCTTGTATTCCAATAGCATTAGCATTTCTTATACAAACAAATGTAGTCTTTATGTCCTATACACTGCATACGACATAAAGAATACATTTGCTTGTATTCCAATAGCATTAGCATTAGCGGGAATAATCACGTGATTAAAATCGATCATATCGTGGAACGAATATGATTCTTATATAGCAATCATACCCATGCCTAGTAATGACAGAGATCATCTGGTTCCGATTATTGACGCTCAGATAGCAGTCATGCGTATTAAAGCTCTATATATATCTCTATAGTTCTCGAATTAACACGTAATCGAAGTATATTTTTAATTCGGAGTGATAGTGACAAACTTTTTTTTAGTGGTGCTTATGACGTAAGAGAATGAGTAAATATTATTTGTTCCTAATATAAACTAAAGTTTTAAAAAAAATTGGTCTTTTTAGGCTACTGGCTATTCTAAACTAATTTACAACGTAATAAATATAAAAAAATATTTTTTGATGTAATAAAATAAATTCGTAGTATATTAATAAAATTACCACATTGCATACGTATATAAATGCGATAATCGTGCATATACATGTGCACTATATGTTGAGCTTGTAATGAATTGACGTGGTGAAACCAAAAGTTATCGCAACCTCGTACCCAGAACAATATCGAATACTACGTATCTATACATCTAAACTAAAACTATTTATTGTATTGTTTAAATAATGTATTATTTGTAAACTGTATCCTCGAATTTTTTAATACATTTTTAAACCGCATCTCTACTAAGAATTGATTAAATAAAAAGATGTAATTGTTTTAAATACATTCCATAAAATGTAGAAATAGATATCACACCCGTAATTTCAATTGGCGTAAGTGACAAAATTAAACAACTGTGGGATGAATAACTTTGTTATTCGTTATTTATTTGGTTTTTGAAAAATCTTGTTTATTGTTGCTTGTTATTTGTGAAATAATTTTATCTTTTCCTCACTTACACCAGTTAAAATTGCAGGTGCTTAATATTAGTGGAGTGTATAATATTTTGACTTTATATGCATGTTTGATAAGAACTTTTAAAATATCGTATAGAGCTTAAAAGTATAATCTTTATATAATTTGTGTCAAAAAAGAGTAGCTAATTTATAAAATTTAAATTTCACTGTAGTATCGTGATGTAGATTTTTTGAAAATATTATATTATAAGGAGTTTATGAATCGTTTATAATCATGAAATTCTATACAATTTATTACGTAGAGATAAAATATTATTATATCAGAATATATTAAATGCAAATGGAACGAAGTTTTTTATTGCCCTTTATATGTTTTTAAATTAAATCCGCCCCATTCAAGGATTAGTGGAGATTAAAAACTTACAGTACAAAAAATATTGAAATAGCATAGCAATAAGAAAAAAGATTTTATGAGTATGTACTAAATTTAGACTATACACATAAAAAACTGGTACTTAAAAGCGAAATACAATAGCCAAATTCCGAAGAAATGGAAATTTTTCACACGTAGCGGTTCTGTTCAGCTACAAATAAGTGAAATGCGAGTTTTTGTACGATTTGTAGCGACTAGAACGCATAACGTGCATTCGCAAGGTATCTATAATTGTGCATTTGTCAGCAAGGTATGTTATACTAGAGTAGGAAAGCCAGCCTAAAATTTGCCCTATTACTATAACGAGAAAGCAAATGAGACTTTATCTATCCGTCTCTCTTTTTTATGTTTGATTAGCAAAAAAAAGGTTTACGAGTTTCATCTTCCCTCTCATTATTTGTTATGTTCTCCAGATTGAATCCACTACACTAGTATAATAACTCTGTGTATCATAGACTACTAAGATTCGCCGTATTTCTAACCAGTCGTCGGTATCGTCAAGTCATCAATGTTTTGTGTTTTTACTAGGGATGTAATTTGGAGCAGGAAAAATAGTTTTTTTTTGAAAATAAATAGATTTAAAAAAAAATCTATTGATTCGTACCAAAATAGTCTATTATTAGGAATAGATTTATTATGACTATTTGAAAAGTTGCCTTTTTATATATTAATAATTAATTAGAATAAATGCTAATTAAAGTGGACAACTACCAATAAATAATAACAGATGCACTGTTTGTGAAATATTATAAAAATGTGTAGTTTGGCTACATTGGTTTATAATTCTGGTTCTTACAATGCATAGCTATTTAATGCTATTTAAACAAAAACAATGCTAATTAAAAAAAAACAAGAAATAAGAGAAAAAAATAAAAGAAGATAATAAAAATAATAGATTTTTAAGAAATCGATTTAAAACATAAAAAACGATTACTTCAATAAAATAATCGACTATATAAAAATCGATTATTTTTTTGATATTCCTAACTTTATCTGTGTATTCAATTTCAGAATTGCATTTTCACTGTGCGATGCAAATTGCTATTGATAATAGAATAACTCTAAACATGTTTCGAGTTTAATTCAGTAAACCACAAATTTCAGCTCTAAATCTACGTCTACCGTTTTGTCACTGTATAAGGTTGTTATTAAATTCGATTCTCAAAAAGGTGTCTAGATATTTTTATAGATAAAATGGCGTCTGCTACTAGTAATACCTCAACTTATAATATATTTTCTTTCAGATGCCTAATATAAAATTGCAATCGTCTGATAATGAAATATTTGCCGTGGACGTCGAAATCGCAAAATGTTCAGTCACAATAAAAACTATGTTGGAAGACTTAGGCATGGATGACGACGAAGAAGAAGTGGTACCCTTACCGAATGTGAATTCTGCTATACTTAAAAAAGTTATTCAATGGGCAACTTTTCATAAAGATGACCCTCCTCTACCTGAAGACGATGAAAACAAAGAAAAAAGAACTGATGATATATCTTCATGGGATGCAGATTTCTTAAAAGTTGACCAGGGAACACTGTTTGAACTTATTCTCGCTGCTAATTATTTAGACATCAAAGGACTGTTGGATGTCACTTGTAAGACAGTCGCAAATATGATAAAGGGGAAAACACCTGAAGAAATTCGGAAGACTTTCAATATTAAAAATGATTTCACAGCTGCTGAGGAGGAACAGGTTCGCAAAGAAAATGAATGGTGTGAGGAAAAATAATTTATAAGATTAATTTAACTTAAAATTACAGTAGTAAGAAATAAAAAACCATTTCTGCTCTTAAATTTATTCTTTGTTTAAATATATGTGAGTCTTTGCACTCAATCTCATTACAGCTATTTATACTAAAATTAGTTTAAACAATAGTACACATTGATATGTACAATGTTTGCTAATAATATTATATCAAGAAATTGTTCTCATTTTCCTGTGTATAATAAATCAATGGAAGCAATGTATATCTGAATGGCCTCTCTGAATATTTGTCTGGACAGATAATTAAGTAAAGTGGAAAAATGATTAAAGGTGCTCAATACAAAAGTTTCCATTAAAATAAAGTTTGCTGTTTGTTAAGCTTGATTGCTAGGCTTCATGTATGGAAAATTTGTGAAATTCTATACTATAGATATAGAATTTTCTTAAGAGTTTTCAAAATAGTATATAATAATAAGCATATTTAGATTGGCCATACATTTTGAAACTGCTGTTATAAATGTACTTGTAATAACTGATTCGGTAAATAAAGAAATTGTAATGATATTCTGTGAAGTTTGTTTGACATATCGCCCCATCTAAAAAATAAAGCTACATGTTTATAACTTAGAACATGCAACTTTATTCTTTGGATAAGGCAATATGAGTACCCTTATAAGTTTTCTGTAACAAAGTTATTTCATGACTAGTTGTATTTTTAGTAGCAGCCCCTTATTTTAGTTCTTTAACCCAACAGCCCACAACTGAGCAAAGGTCTACTTTTGGAATGAAAAATTAGGCTTAGCTTCGTTGTGAATTGATAGGTTACACATATGTGTAACCTATCTAGAACCTAGAATAATCTAGGATTTTTCAAGAAATACACAGGTTTTCTCATGATGTTTTTCTACATTGTATAGCCAAATAAACAGCAAATATAAATAAGGCAAAGATTTATAATAGAAAATTCCCGTACGGGTTACATAGAACTTGCAACTTCCCAGTCAGGGTTACGAGGCCTCCATAGGCGGCCTCACTGTTTGGCTATCCCAGCAACATACGACTTTGAGTTTAACAAATCATAAAATACTAGATTTTACCCCCAACTTCGTTTACGTGGACTGTTGTCGCGTTAGGTTGATAATAGATTGCGCTTTTGCATGCCATCACATTTGTGTAGAATTAACAGGATTTATATTCATCGATATTGGTTCAGCGGATTCGCCGTGAAAGAGTAACAAACATACATCCATACTCACAAACTTTCGCGTTTATAATATTAGTAGGATAGCATAGGATAACTGAACATGTATAATTTTATACTATTTTTAGTATTTCTTAATGTACAAGTTTTTTTATTTTATACTTAAATTTCTGAACATCGCTACAATTCAGTTACATCCTAAAAAGGTGAATAAAATAGGCAATCGTTTTAATAGTAAAATGAAAATATTTTTTCTAATCTTGTTTATTTTCCAAAATAAATACTACCTACATTAAATTATATCCATATTATCTAAAAATGGCTATTTATCAAAAGATCTTATACAAAATTATAATATGTAGTGATACATTATATGTATAAATCATAATTAGTTTATCTGGTCTCCAAATAACAAAATTAAAATATTGCTTGCCCAGCTACTGCCGAGATTGCTTAAATTAATTCTGTTAGTTAAATTTGCATGATAATTACCTATGTACAATAATACAAATCAGTCTTAAAATATATCAATATATAGTACGAATACTGCCACGTTTATGCAATCTCATGCACAGACGGCATGAAGGAGTCACCATGGATTGCATCCGCGCCCACACGATTTGTTTGTAATTGAAATTGCCAACTGTTTGAACAGTTAAGCTAACTTTAATAGCGTCTTAACGAGCAACTTTAATAGTGTCTTATCATTAACAGATTCAAGCTGTTGACTCTTACTGCAAGAGCAGCCCGTGTATGTTGATCAGTGGATAACCGCTCGATCAGTCCGTGTGTGACAGGCCTTAAGGACTGCTAGCCTATTTATTTATTATTCTTCAATTCGAAACAAATATAAATAGGCGCAATTAAGAATTATTGTCTTATTTGAACATGTAGTTAGACATAATGTTTACACAATTCCTCTAAAACTCTCTTTAGGTTTTAGATAACAGTCTGACATAAAAAAGTTATCAATACAGGCAAGAATAGGGCTGTTAAATTTACGATAGGTTGTCCCACAAGAAGCTGCGCCTAGAATTAAGCCAAATAAAAATGCTAGAATGATTAAAGCAATAAGCAAACATAAGCATTTATTTTGACTCCAAGCATCCTTGCACAGAATCAAAAAATCGATAGCTGATCTGAAATAAAAAATAGTAACTTAAAAGATATGAAAAAATCTAAAAGTTACTATGGTAGGATTTTTGATGATCCTAAAAAATAAATACCAATTGGTACATAGTGTTAAGCAATTTAGGATTTTGTTTTTAAAATTCGGTTTTAAGTTTACGGTAAAGTGCGTATGTATGTAATGAGTTTTATTATTTATATTTCATTATTATGCCCAAATTTGTCGTTACATGAAATCGTCATGTGCAATCTGCATATCTCAATAGAATTTATAGAAGACAACTTACTAATCTGCAAAAGGAGAATTATGTATATCTTATTATTATTATAAGATAATGAGGAAGATATATAGGGTAACGGCTAAGGATGAGCTGCCCTGCCATGGGTTTTTTCACTCTTTATATATAGAAACGTTAGCTTCCGTAAAGAAGTCCAGTCCAAGATAAATAAAATAGTCCATAACATTACTTAAAATATCCCTATTATATTATATTAAAATATAATATAATTCATATACCTACTTTTTATTAGAACGTTTCCACGGTAATGGGAAATTCCCAACGCTAATGATTCATATCAGGTAGGTACAGAAATTACTGATATAAATTTTGCTTGGCTTTATGAAAGTGTCCTTAAAAATAGAAACACAAACTAGGAGTCGAATTTTCAAGGGGTATTTAAGATCAGCGTATTTCTTTCTATTGCCAATGACTAATATACCTTATTTGAGAATTATAAAACGATAGTTGATGTGTATAATAGAAAAAGTAGGAACCGATATAAGCTTGCGGCTCCTGCTTTGCGCCTTGCAAAAGTACGTAAATCGTTTTGTGGGTCTGGGTATAAGATAAATCTATAATAAAATACCGTAATCAATTTCAGCTTTGCCATTACAGCAGTTTAAAAACATTGTTAAATAGAGGCTGATACATAAAGCCTGCTATACTGTTGAGGATTACTTAGAAGATAAGAATGTGTGGACATAGCTTGCTTAGGCCCTGTACAAGACAGTAATGACTAAATGTAACTAGTCATAAGAATTATATTTTTAAAAGAGCAACCGCCGAGTTTCTTGCCGGCTCTTCTCGGTAGGAACAGCTTTCCGAACCAGCAGTGGAATTGACGATTCAAAAGCACTTGTTTACAAGTTTATTTGAATTGTAATTGCATATTTTAATGCATTATCACCTGCAACATCTAGTATTGTCACATAACAATTTATCTGTTTCATCTAATAGCCTTTGGAGCTGGTGTTGAGCCAGCGCTATAATGTGACATTTTTTGTGAAGAATATTGGCTACTTCGCCTTCTGAATCGAAATCACAGCTGCACCCTGCATCATCTATGGTTACTCTATCACTTCTTGGAGAGTCTGGTAAATCATCAGTTGTATTATCTCTCCTACTTGCATAAGCTTCCAAAGGATTGCTATTTCTGTTTTTAAAAGTTTTCCTGCTGTAGTGTAAAATATTTTGTACTTGATATTCATCATTAGGCATTTATTTTATCACTTAAACACTTAATTGCTTTGAAATGATATTAATGCTATACTATGAATAAATCTTTTAATTGAAGTATTATCTAAGCGAGTTGTCATAAAGGGATTGACATTGTTTTGATAGATTTCAGCGCCATTTTAATTGTAATCTGTAAGATTAAAAATCGTTGAATAGAAAAAGGTTGAAGTAAATGTAAACGTAGGTAAGTTATGACTACATCTTGCTGGTTCTTCTCGGTAAGAGCAATTCTTTATTACATATTAATAAATTAAATTTTTACGATATCAATATAGCATCAGCGTTAATATTGCAAATTCTTTTTTTCATAGTGATATGATAGCCGAGTAAAACGTCTGTTTTCGTATTCTCTTACTTAACATGTTTCAAATACAACCTCCTTCATATAATTGGTCAATAGAAAAGAAAAAAAAGAAATATGTAAAAATTACGGTTATCTCACCCGTGAGATACAATTATACCTAAATATGAATGTTTATCTGTATGTCCTTTATAGACTCCAAAACGACTAGACCGATTTAAATGAACTTTTCAGACAATCTTTAAAATGACCCAGCAAATGATTCTGTAAAGTTTAGTGGCGCAGTAATCTTTAAATCTCGGGAATTCGAAACTCGACTTAGCCACAGCAACGCGTGGCCAGCCAGCTAGTTATCATTAAAAAAAATTAAAGCGCAATTATATGTATTTATCAAATGGCAATGTTACTTTATCAAAGCATAACCTTTAGGTATCGAAGATAATTGGCGTTATCACACACGCACTTAAGAAGGAAATGAGGTCAAATGGCTATTAAAATACGATTTTTACGTTATTTATTATAGAATTTATTATAGTGTATATACATATTTATCTAGACAACTCTATTAAAGTGAATTCAAGCTAATTTTAAAGTTATCTTAATCTCCAAACGATTGATGCATGAATTTCTTTGAATACTCGTAAACTACGAAAAGAACAGCCGTAGCCGGTATGGTTCTCAATAACGTAGGTTTCAGTCCGTTGTAGAGAGCCAATGTTCCTGTAAAAATAATAATTAACAATTTTATTTGACTATCGCGATTGAAAGGAACAATATTATAATTGAAAAGTAATAATAAAATTATTTTACTATAATCCGCGATGAAGTAAAATAGGAAATATATATAATGCTAAATGTAGAGTTGACAATCCGTTTTCATAACTGATACATGCAGAATTCGTAAAAACACATGCACGCTTGTGTATTGTGGTGGCGGAGGTAGGGGTTTGTGCAGGTGTATTCAGGAATCCTGCATGTATCAGGTATGAAAACGGATTGTCTAGTTATTATACGTACAAACCTTCCTCTGGAATAACTTTATCTATTAAAAAACCGCATCAAGATCTGTTGCGTAGTTTTAAAGTTTTATGCATACATAGGGATATATGGACAAAGAATGCGACTTTGTTTTATAATATGTAGTGATAGTGATTAGGAGTAGTACTATAAAGATAACTCGTTCTAATTTATGAATTAATCGTTACTTTGCGGAGATACTAAATACAAAAGTAATATAAAAAATATTTTTAGTCTACGATAAAGTATATAGAAAAAATATATAATGCTAAATGTAGAGAGGGCTATCTGTTTTCTGAGGTGAGGGTTATCTGCTACATGCAAAATTAGCAAAAATACGTGCACTACATTTTTGCGAATTCTGCACGTATCCGGTATGAAAACGTATAGTCCACTCTAAGTTTAGCATTATATATATTTTCTAGTTACTAGCCACGTGGTATCCGGCTGAGTAGAATAGACCACCCTCATTTCTTACCGAGGTGTCGTAAAACGCGACTAAGGTAAGTCGACCCGCCGTGTGGTATCCGGCTGAGTAAAATAGATCACCCTCATTCCTTAACGAGGTGTCGTAAAAGGTGACTAAGGTAAATTCACCCACCGTGTGGTATCCGATTGAGTAAAATAGACCACCCTTTTTCTTACCGAGGTGTCGCAAAACATGACTAAGGTCAGTTGACGTCAGGCAGACGGCCGGTCGTAAAAACGCAGCCGAATCATGTGACAGCATGTTTATAACATGTTGTGCCGACCCCACTTAGAGTGGGATGAGGGCAGGAGTATAATGATATTTTCAAAATTATCTTATAACGATTTTTGATAACTTAAATACACATAATTACATACCTTCCTTCCGAATAATCTCCAAGCCCACGGCTAGGAACTTTTGCTTTTTGTTCGATATCTGCACACGTGACTTTATTACATCTGAAGGAAATATAACTGTCCACAAAACTAATCCACCGACGGCGCCGGCTATCATTGTTTTAAAGAAACCAATATCATTTTTAGACTGGCCCGGCTTTGTCAATAGTTCCCTTGTACCTTAAAACATTAACAAATTAAAGTTTATACGGAGATAGGAAGGTAATTAATCTTTAATATATAAATGAGTTAAAAGTAAAAAAAAAAAAAGTTGTGATGGTCTAGCTGTGCGACCGTGTGAATCTCTAGAGACCATCATGGGTTCAAACCCGGGCAGACACCAATGAGTTTTTCTATTAAAACTTATGTGTCTAATTGATAATTGCAATTTATCACACGCTTTTCGGTGAAGGAAAACATCGTGATGAAACCTGCATATCTCTAGAGGATCCTAGGGATATGTGTAACCTACCAATCCGCATTGGAGCAGCGTGGTAGGTCTTAGCTCCAACCCTTCTCTCCAAATTGGAGAGAGGAGGCCTATGCCCAGCAGTGGGATAGTAACAGGCCGTTACTTACTTTACTTTTATATAAATGAGTTTATCTTGGCGTAGTGGGTAGTGACCCTACCTTCAACGCCGCGGGTCGCGGGTTCGATTCCCGCCGAAGGCCAACATGTTCTTTAAATGAATTTGTTGGTC
Source organism: Morpho helenor (assembly GCA_029227775.1). Taxonomy (NCBI): domain Eukaryota; kingdom Metazoa; phylum Arthropoda; class Insecta; order Lepidoptera; family Nymphalidae; genus Morpho; species Morpho helenor. Next base: position 11,646,814 of record JARGCU010000028.1, on the reverse strand, counting down.
TCTGAGCCTGGGTGTATATTTGTATTTAAGTATGTATTTAGAAATATATAAGTATATATTCACCAGTTGTCTGTCACCCATAACACAAGTATTAAGTTACTAACTTTGGGGACGGACGACCGTGTGTGTAAGTGTCCCATATATTTATTTATTTGTATCGATTTTCCCGAAATTCAACGTGTAGGGGTTTTAGGAGAGTTAAATCCATCTATCTAGCTAGGTTTTATTTTTGAAAAATTTCGTTTTATCCCTGTTTTTGGGTATTAAACATGCTAAATTCTAGAATTGAAAGCAAAGGATTTTTTTTTAATTGTCAAACGTAATGCTGCGATGGCCGATGGGTAACAGACGGATCGAAAATGTTCAAAACCCGGGTTCGAATCACACATGTCATCGGCGGCTTCTTTCCTCTTTTATTTTTTTTTAAATATTTTTAACGCCGGTCGCTGGCGCAATCTCTGGGCAAAAAACTAGTTGTTTTTTTTTAAATAAAAACTTAAGTGTAATTTATATTTACTACTAGCTGAGCCAGCGGCTTCTCCCGCTTGTAAATCAGTTTCTGACAAAAATTTTCCCGAATTGAAAATCCGCAATTCCATATATCTTAAAGATTAGTACCTGTGACCGAGCCTTGCTCGGTAATTTTTAAATTGATGTAAAAAAAAAATTAAAAAAAAATTGAAAAGAAAAATTAAAAAATATGAAAACAAATATGTATGTTAATAATACTGTTGGCATGTCTTACTAAATAAATAAATAAATAAGAAATAATAGGGCAGGTGGGGCTCGATCCTAGGTATTTTCACCTCCCTAGACAGCCCGTTCCCCAAACGAACCACCGTGACTTTACATTTGATACGAAAAATTGTGATTGAATTCAACGTAAATTTTAAAAAAAATTTAGAACCCGAAAACAAGGATAAAACGACAATTTTTTAAAATAAAACTTATCTAGAGCGATATTTCTCCGCCAAAACCCCCTACATGCTAAATTTCAGGAAAATCGCTCATTTAAATATTAAAGATTATATCCATTATAAAAAGCAGTCACGTACAATGCGGTAATTATAAAACTTTTAATCCATATCAATTTAAATACCTACAGTAAGTACTTCATGGTTTATCATTTAATACTTTAATTTAAATGAATATCTTAGGAGTTATCGCAATATTAATATTAACGAGAACTACAACACATCCAAGTTGCCAACTACACAGTATAACATTATTTTAAGTATCAAAATGCTAAACACTATAAATGTTATTATTATATAAACCTACCACTGTAAATGTAGACTGAAAAATTAAGTGTTAAATAAAAAGTTCTGGAACCAATAACATTAAATAATTAGAATACTGTTTAATATTCATCTAAGATCTAAATATACCTTCTTTATTTCTTATAAAAAACGTTGGCAACCCTACCATCAAGGCATAATAGGCTCTACTACTCTTGCGAAGCTAGCACAGTTAGCTAGTCTTAAAAGATAAAAATTAATGTTTGTCTGTATGTCCTTTATAGATTCTGAAACGGCTGGACCGATTTTAATTAAATTTTCAGACAATCTTTAGAATGACCCAGCGAATGAACCACTAAGGTTTGGTAGCATCGGATTATTTTGAACTGTTGACCTGTTTCAAGGGAATTCGAAAGCAGATTAAATCACAGAAACGCGTGTCCGGACAGCTAGTATACTATAATACGTTTTCATTTAAACTCAAATTTAACTAACTAGTATAAAAAATAAATATTTTGTTGTCCTTTCGTGGCATTCCCCGCCTATCGCATTGCTATTTTGTCCTTTCAGAGCTCAAAGGTTGGCTGGAAGAGATCCCTTATTGGGATAAGTCCGCCTTTGTACAATTTTGATTTTATATATATTTCTGTGTCATGTATGTATTTTTTTTAATCTTTTGTACTAACCTTCATAACCACCAAAGAAGAAAAAGTACCCTGGCATCTCTCTCATAATTGTAGGTACAAGCCCCCTGAAGAGACCTTGTAGGCCATACTGTCTAAAGATCTGTTGAGTCAACTGCAATGGAGTTATTTTTACCTAAAATAAATGGAAGTACTTAGAAATTACTTATGCAATATTTTAACTTTTATATGGTATTTATTTAATAATGACAGGTTTGTATGTGATATACAACTTTTAATACAATGTGCAGCATCCATGTACGCAGTTTCTAATCTATTACTACATACCTTCTAATGTTAATAGATAAAAATAAAGGTGATATAGACAGTGCTTTGCATAAAGAAGCGTGCGTGAATAGTGTGTATTCATCCAGTTTAAGCTTAATTCTAAATTTATCTATCTATCCCATCAATTTTTAATATCTCCCGGAAGTTAGGCAGGTTAATGCTATAGAAATAACAGAATTTCATTATATTGCTAACACTCGCGCAATAGGCAAGGGTTAAAAGTCCAAATATAAAATAATATTGAACCACAACAGTGATCAATTTATAATTTAAGGAATTATTATTATTCCAGTACATACTTTGGAGAATCTATTCTTTCAATTACATAAGGTTCTGTTATAAAAACTTAAGTTACTTAAGTCACACAACACACATTTTATACCCTAAAGTTTGAGCTTTGATTGTCTCGATCTCTAATTATACCGATTGAAAGTGCTGTTTCGGTTAGCACATTTTATCGTACACCACTAACCCTATCGATTTGCAACTTTCACGCAATCGTACATAATTACAATAGTTACTTCGTGAACCAAGGAAAATTAATTATGACTTAAGTATTTTTTGGAATTAAAAAAGGATTTTTTGTTAGGTTAAATATCCATTTTTTGGGGAAAACATGCACAACTTTCATGGAAATCAAAGTATCAATGTTTCCTTCGTTCACAAAGCTTGTGGGATGCAAACCTTAAAAGAACTTGATGTCTGTAGAAAGATTTTAAAAATGCTTATAATAATTTTGAAATATTCTAGAAATCTATTTCGCTTTTGGTTTGCAAAGTTTTAAAATATTTTAAAAATTACAATAATACATGAATTGTTTGTGGGTTTTAATTTAAAAATGGAATGTTACAAATTAAATATAAGCTTTGTCAATTTCATTGGCTTAAAATTACTCAAAATATTAACAGATACTTATGCATATAATATTATCAAGGATTATTTTAAGAGTTTTCGAAAAATGTTTTTTAAACTAGTTTTTAATATGTTTTAACTATATACTCTAAACTAGCTGATAACGATTCAAAAGAACTTGTTAATAAGAAAATTCTACTTTAACAAAGTAACTTTTTAGTTTAGGAAAAGCTATGGAACATATTTAATTGAAGTTCAAGAGAAGCCTAATGAATGCAAAATCATTTATTACCAAAAACAATATTTAGATTTACAATACATATTACATCAATAAAATACATCATTTATATATTTAAAAAATGACTAAAAGGTCAGCATTAAAAGCAATCAATGTCAACATGAGGCAATTGATAAGAAGTTAAGGAAAATATTTTAACATGCTAATGATAAGAATGATAGGTATGTTATAAACTATTATAGTATAAACAGATAATGTAGCTAAATATATATTAAAATAAATGATTATGTACAAAATTATCACAATTATTGTAATTTATAAATGAAATATATTTAATGAAATACCCAAAGGAGTCATCATACAGCTGTTTGTGAGCCTTGAACATTGACTTCCCTCATGGCTTGTAACTGACATTTGATTAATTCTGTTGGACACAGTGTGAATGATGAGAAGAATGATGCAAGAAAACCAGCTGTTGCATTACTCAGAGTTGAAAGTTGATCCACATTCTGAAACAGAAATATTGATGTAATTTTTATCTTTATAAATTATTTTAAAATTTGTTGTTTAATTTTATTTTTTGATCAAGACTTGAGACATTCCATGTTTTTCCCCAGATGATTAACTAATGATAAGAAGCACATTTCTATACATTTGATATAGTATTTATAGAAATCTGAGTTCTTATTGGTTGCAAACTATCTAAATGTGTCCTGTAAATAAAGTACTTTGAATCATTTTTTTTTCAAATTGACTGAATGCTGTTAGCCCTAACGGCTTTTACAGCGACACCGGGCGGGACGGGCGAGCGCAGAAGCATCGTCGAGGTTGCAAAATGCGTTCCACGACGCGAGTAGAGCGCAGAAGCTTTACTAGCGTCGGGGAACGTCGTCCTAAGGCTGCCTCCTACGGCGACGTGTAGTGGAGGGCTGATAACTTTGAATCAGAGTCTATATAAAGCTAGGAATAAAAACATCTAAAACTAACAACAATTATAGCTATGCATGCATAAAAATTTTCTATGATTTCCATTTTAGAAGACATGAAATAACATTGTCTTCTCTTTTCTATAGTCTTCGAAAAAATTGTACAACAATAAATAATTAATAATCAAATGTATAAAAAAGTGAGATCTTTCGCAAGAATTAGTCAATGTCATTTTAGATAATCCTGCATCCTATAATGTCATTGTTTAAAATAGATTATTATATAAACCCTTGGTGTTTTTTTACATGAAGTTATTGTCTTATTTATGTTACATAAGTAATAATAAATGGATCTCTGCAAAGTAATGCTTAATAGATTATTTAATTTATATATCAAAGTAAATTTTATAAACAGTACCTCAGTGCCAGTGACATGGCAAACAAATTTTTGGCAGTAACCATAAGCTGCAAAGAGTACAGAATTCTCAGCAACATTTGCCAATATTGCTGGTGTTGTACCTGCATATAATCCTCTTATAATGCCATCATTTCTAAAGGTTTGTTTTAGACAATCATACATCCCCCTATATAGATGAGGGAATGTTTGCATCTTTACCTTCACTGTATCTAGTGGTTGTCCGACATATACTACAGCTATGCCACCTAAAATATTTTAGAAAATTTTAGGTACTTATATGTTTTGTTATTGGAAGCACACTGAATATTTCACAATACACTATGTGGTATCTGGTTGAAAAGAATAGTACCACCCTCTTTTCTTACCGAGGTGTCGTAAAAGGCGACTATGGTAAGTCGACCCGCCGTGTGGTATCCGGTTGAGTAGAATAAACCACCCTCATTGTTATCGAGGTATCGAAAAATACGACTAAGATAAGTTTACGTCAGGCAGGCGGCCGGTCGTAAAATATGTTGCCATATCTTGTGACAACATGTTTATAACATGTTGTGCTGACCCCCACTTAGAGTTGAATAAGGGCAGGAAGATTAATTTTTGAATATTTCACAATCTTCTTTTCATTATTATTGTTTTGGTAAATGAAAATACTATTTTATGCAAAGTAATTTGAAAATATATGTATCCCTTTTGAGACATTGTTTTATTTATGTAGCTAGTGGTGTTAAGAAAAGAATGTATAGTGGTATTCTAAGATAATAAGTATTAATGTCCAGCATAGACAATGGAATATTAGAGTCCATTGCAAGAAGATTGATTTCCTGATGTTTATATATTTTTATAATTAAAATTTTCAAATTTTAAAAATACCTAATTATATGTGATAATAAATAATTTTATGATTATAAAAATAAAACAGTCATGAGGCCTGTTGTATTGTGGCGTGACAAGATTGGATCATACTAATATTTCCTTCCTACTAATATTATAAATTAAAAAGTTTGTCAGTATGTATGTATGTTTGTTACTCTTTCACTGTGAATCTGTTGGACCAATATTGCCGAAATGTGGCACAATTATTACTTATACACCGGAATAACATATAGGCTATAGAAATTCTGTTAGATTGAATGGAATAGGATGTCATGCAAAAGCACTATCTATTATCAACCTATCACGCCACAACAGTCCATGCAAGCGAAGTTTCGGATACAAGCTAGCATTATAAGAGTGAAAGTTTTTAAATATGGATGTATGTTTGTTACTCTTTCAATAAAAATCCGCTGAATCAGTGTTGATGAATTTTGGCTCAATTATTCCTTACACAATGGGGTAACAACATATAGGCTATAGAAATCCTGTTAATTCTACAGGAATAGGATGATATTGAAAAGCGCCATCTATTATCAACCTATCATGCAACAAGATGAGTCCACATGAAAGAAGTTGCAGGTAAAAGCTAGTGAGTATATAAGGGGAAGTCTGAAGAAGTAATATTTTGATTGGTTCCCAGTTTGCAGCCAAAAACTTTAACAAATTATTCAAGAAAGAATTTCCTACAAAACAATTTATAGGAAATTAATTTTTAATATTATAAAAAAATTGTTCAGTAGTTGTTTATTAATTAAAATTTAAACCAAAAATACTACATAATGATGATGGTATGGTATTAGAAAAAGCTGATCTTATTTAATTTTTATTATTTTGAGTAAATAAATACCTAGAGATCCTGCAGTGAAATCTATAACACCATTTTTTATATTACCGCCAGATCCAGACGAATGAGCCATTGTTTTTTAATAGTTATGGCCTAAAACAAAAATTAAATTATTTATGAAAGATTATATCATAACAAACTGTATACGAGTGCAAATATTATTTTAAAGTTTATTAACTATTGATAATATGACGGAAATTTCAATAAAATGTATTTACTTGCACTTAATATCATTAAACCACAAGTTAGATAGAAGTTATTAGAAATAACGCAAAATAATACTAATAAACTAATTAAAACTGTAATACACCACACTACTTTATCAAAACGCTAAGACCGTTGAGGTTTAAGTTAAAATTACGCAAAATATGGTGTTCACTGTTCACTTTATAATCGCGGGCTGCATGGGCCGCATCACAGATTATTAACTATAAAATAGATGGTTGAGATTCATACATTGGCGCGAGCCTATTTTCGGTGGTATGGGGGGGTGCAGAGTAGCACTATAGCTACTTACATTCTCATTCATAAAAAACTATCTGCCTCTCACCCGTTTCATTCATAAAAACGGATTTAGTCTCAACTCTGACTCTTTCTCACATATGGAGTAGTAATATATATAACGTATGACGTAAAATCGTAGTAAAATTAGTGATGTACTTGGTGCGCTAAAACCGTAACTAGTGATGTCAAAGTTTTATCGATTCGCATTTTACTCTTACCGATTATTTGGATAACCGGTTTTCCTGTAACATATTAATAATGATTTTTAGATTTTAATAAAACAAAATATTTAAGGAAATTCTTTAATAGACTTTTACTGTAATAAAAAAAATTTATATTCAACAGCCGTTTTACATTTCTATGTGCATGCTTATGGGTGGAATAGTCCGGAATAGGAGCTGATCACCCGTCCTGCACCGACAGGCGTCCCCGAAATTAGATAGATAGATGTGCATGCTTCTTAAAAAAAAAAGTTTTTTCCTAAACACGCTAAAAGTGCAACTTCAAAAATGATTACTATTTTTAAATAGGAAACAGAATCGGCGATCATGTATCTTGAAAATATAGGAATTGTAATTTAAATTATTATATATTATTATTATATATTATTATTAAATATAATTAATTATAAGTATTCACTCGAAAACAAATTTACAAGATTAGTATTTGAAACAATAGATGCTTTCGTTTTTACCGTTTTAGTATTTAGGAAAAAACATTATACTTAAAAGGAGTATACTTGATGGTAAATTATAAATATTAGTCTTTTTTAGATATATTGGTAGTAGTTTTATAGAATATTAGTGGTTTTTATCTCTAAGTATAATATTTTCCATCAAACTTCGGATTTATACATATAAAGTAAGAATTAAATTGTGAAATTTTGCCATAATTAATGTGTCAATTGATACCAAGCTTTTCGATGAAAGAAAACATCATGAGGAACTATACTCCATGGGTTAAGTATTTAACTAAATGTAAACATGTCAAAACAGGTAGTTTATAGTAGGCATTATCTGCCTACTATAAAGTACCTTTTTTATTACAACACATTATACTAACATTTAATATAATTTTTAATTCTTTTAAAGAATTTAAAATTATTGATAGTATTCGCACCACTTTATTATGGCGTGATTGCTATCAATAATTTTTACAAACTTTGAAACGATAAATAAGAATTATAAATTTTTTAAAGAAAACGATGGATAATATTAAATACACTAAATTACTACACATTTAAGTATCACAGAGTGAAGCTCGTAGAATATTGATATTATGTTGCGTTGGTTAATCCAATTACCATTTTAGGTAGTTTACTTGGCTAATTTGTATCTGCTGAATTTTATTAAATTATATATTGCTGTTTTGCTATACTAAAGGTATAAATATTTAATTTTAGAAAATACCAATCAATTTATGAAAATTACATTTATAAATATTAGAGATATTCTTTTGACAACTGCAGTTGAATCCCAATTTTTTCATTTGTTAATAATATTATTGTTATGACATATTTGTCACTCCTGAATCACATGGTTTTGTTTGTTTACATCTTGTTATGTTTCTATACTTATGGAGTATATATAGTAAAATAATAAAAATTTTGAATCAATTTTTAAATGTTAATAATAGTAATATTAGTTAGTTACTTTTGCCTCATGTATCATAGTTCTATAACTTTACTTGCGATAAAATTTTCCATTTCCATTATCGTTTTCCAAGTATCTGCAGTACTGTGAATTCTCCTTAATTGATACACCGTTGTCTAACTCGCGTTATGATTACGATTATGCAAAAAACTTTTAACAAATCATATTTATGATTAATGCAAGTTAACCAGGAATTATAGTTTTTTAAGTTATATACATTTTTGACTAATTAACACTTTACATGCCATATAATGCCATTCCAAAGATATAAGTTTTTGTGATGGATAATATAATTTTAACTAGATCAAATCTTTCAGTTTTATTAGACAATAGCGTAATTATAAAAATTTCACAATTTAAATAACCCTGTTTTGAAAATATATTACTCCCAGGATTGCTCAGGTTTTTAGTTTTGCTACACAAGTAAAAACACGTGTTTTGAATAGGAATAAATGGTGTTAATGTTAAAATACACAATTTTTAGCAGCAATACAGGCAGAACTCATATTTCATTATAAGCCCGTCGTTTAAGCAAACTAACAATTAAACTAGCAACTAAGCAATTGTTATTCATTTTCCTGAGTAATGAAAATTTTAAACCCATTCATCTCAAAATATAAGTTTTTGAGTTGTACCGCTATTGCTGCACATGACCGATATATCAATATACTGAACCGGTAATATGATATGGCTTGGGTCTGGAAAATATTTCTGATGGAATACAAGGTACTATAACTATCAAACAATAATATTAACCAATCATGTTTTAAACAATGAAACCAAATTATGATCCGTTCTAGTGTGCTAGAGCCCCCTTATCCACGGATTTGAGAAAAAATCCATTGGGTCCTAGTTAAGAAGTTTCAAACTTCATAATGTTTGTCAATTATACTAATATGAATACTATTTTGAAGACACAACCTTCTCTTGAGTCCTCTAGCATTGAAGCGGACTTTTACAGCCTTATTCCAAAATTCCGAATGGTTCAGGCGGCAAAATAAATTGTTACTTAATAAAAGCATTCGCGCTGTGAAAATGTTATTACTAATGTCAATAAATGAGGCTAAATAATTATGATTCGACTGAAGCTCTTCATATATGTTCATCTGCATCATCGGGCTCGTGGACACTTCCCGGCGGAAGAGTTCGCAGCATATTTAACCTGTAATAAATAAGTTATTCTTTAATAATGTATAGATAGAACATTAGTTTGCAAAGGTAGTCTTACAGACAATCTTGGCATTGATATCCTCTGAGTAGAATAGATCACCCTCATTTCTTACCGAGGTGTCGCGAAAACCGATTAAGGTAAGTTGACGTCGGGCAGGCGACCGGTCGTAAGATACCAAATCATGTGATAACATGTTTAAAACATGTTGTGCCTACCCCATTTAGAGTGGGATAAGGGTAGGAGAATGATGCATTGACAAATAACAGAGATTTTAAATTTTAAAAATATATTTTTAGCTTCTACTGGTCTTAAATAGTGTCTGGAAAATATTTTTTTCGTGTCTATAACTTTGTCTACAGTTATATTTTAAGTATAGAATAGAGACTATAATTATAAATTTTGTTTTTTTAATAATAAAATATAAGGGGTATCTGTGACAATCTTTGTGTTATGTTAAATATCTTTGATTTTGTACTGTTAGCAGTACCAGGCTAAAAATATTATGCTTTCCAAATACTGTATTGTGTGTGACAAAGTTCCAATGATCATCACTAATATGTCTTTTAAGCTATTCTTATATCACACACTTTTTTGCATCACTATAATAGAGGAAAAATTGTACTAAACATTTTTTGTTATATCTCAAACGGATTAGTCAGTTAGCCCATTAGACATATAAGCTTCAGTTTTAATTGAAAGTGAAATGGACAGACTGACATACTTTACATCAAATATTTACTTGCCTTCATCTAGTCAAATCAATTGACCTAATCATGTGCTTCATCCCATAAAGCATCAACAGTATATAGCCCTTAGACGTCATCCCAATGAGTACTCTCTTTGGCAATGACCAGGTTCATCTGAAAATTATTGCAAAAACATTTTAATAAATATGGAACAAGCTGTGATAGCTCAGCGGTGAGGCCGTGCGACTCTGTAAAGACGATCATGGGTTTATACCCCGCGCAGGCACATGTCTAATTGACAATTGCAATTTATGACACGCTTTTCGGTGAAGGAAAATATGGTAAGGAAATTCGCATACTTCTAGCGAATTCTAGGGATATGCGTAACCTACCAATCCGCATTGGAGCAACGCGATGGTAGGTCTTTGCTACAATACTTCTCTCCAAAAAACGCATAAAGGAAGCTTATAGTTCCCACTGCTGGGGTGGATAACAGGCTGTTACTTTAAACATACACATGCCAATTTTTGTGTTTACAAACAAAAATGATTTATATTTGAAACATTTTAACTCACTTGAAGAATATCAGCCATTGTATCAGATATTAATGAATTCATTGCAAGAACAGTAGCAGTGCCTTGACCAGACACAGTTACTCAGACAAAAAATCCAGTTGAAATGTGCATAACTAAATGGGATAGTATGTTAAAGTAACTTGAACAAATAACTTTCTGTTAAATAATTAAAGTATGTCTATAATCCATATTGTCTGTCGCAGAAAGAATAAAAACTAGATGTGTACTATTTTTTTTTTCCTGAATTTCCTAAAAGTACTATATTTTTTTTATTTTAAAAAGAAAAATACTATTTTTCTTCAAAAAAGGTGGCAACCCTGATCGCGCTCTTTTTGATTAAATAGGGGCAACACTGTGCCGTTATTGTTTCCGGTGGGGGGTGGAGTCTTCCTATTGATAAAACGTTTCAGTGACATTCAGTCCTTGTTCGTCATTCAAGAGAAGTGCATCTCGGAACGGGAATTGTGGTATTCCTATTATATCGTGTTATTGTATATAGTGTGCGTTACCAAGAAGTTTATGGAATTGTCTAATTTTAATTAAAAATCATTTGTTGGTTTGTATATTTTTGCGTAAGTAAAAAGTGATTACAGTTATATATTACGTATAACGAACGTTTCTGGTGAGTCACTACGTTTCAATTTTCTTCGTATTAAATAGTGCAAAAGTATAGTTTATTTGTTATTAAGTTTTGGATAACTACTCACATTTTATCCGAGTTGAAATTCAAACATTTGAGTTGTTGAATTTCTGATAGTGAATGTATATAGTGCTTGTGTATGGTGGAGGTTTGTGCATGTGTTTTTTACGAATCCTGCATGTATCGGGTATGATAACCGATTGTCCACTCTACATTTAGCACTATATATATTTTCTATTTTACTTCATCGCCGATTATAGCAAAAAAATTTTATTATTACTTTTGCATAATTACTCTGTGTTAATCATAGCTTAGGTAAATATAAACAATGTAATCTTTTTACTTTTTACATTGTAAACATTGTAATCTTTTACATTTTTTTTTGTAATGGTTATGTGTTGCGGTTGGCAAAGAGCCGGTATTTGGCACCTGCAATACATGTAAAACCTTAATTCTTTTCCCAGTCGCTTTTGGCTACTGATGTTTGAGTGCACGCTTACATCTGTGGCTGAAATTACGGGAATCTAACTTAGCTTCATAAATTCAGACTTCACTTGAGTATTAGTTACCTCAAATGCATTTTCTCAAATTACAGAGGTCCTGGTGGTTGACGCTACTGTTCGGCCTGGCGCTGTTCGAGCGCTCGAGGCGACGGCGGAGCGACAGCAGCTGCGGCATAGCCGGACGGGCCGGCCTGGGGTGAGGGGCGGCGGCACGTCTCCATTGGCGGCAGCGAGGCCAGACCAGCGTAGCTCGTGGCGTCACGAGGCCAGCTGTCGGACTGCCCTCCTGTAAAATTAATCCATTAATTTCATTCAATCCATTAATTTTTACATTTTTTTTTGTAATGGTAATGTGTTGCGGTTGGCAAAGAGCCGGTATTTGGCACCTGCAATACATGTAAAACCTTAATTCTTTTCCCAGTCGCTTTTGGCTACTGATGTTTGAGTGCACGCTTACATCTGTGGCTGAAATTACGGGAATCTAACTTAGCTTCATAAATTCAGACTTCACTTGAGTATTAGTTACCTCAAATGCATTTTCTCAAATTACAGAGGTCCTGGTGGTTGACGCTACTGTTCGGCCTGGCGCTGTTCGAGCGCTCGAGGCGACGGCGGAGCGACAGCAGCTGCGGCATAGCCGGACGGGCCGGCCTGGGGTGAGGGGCGGCGGCACGTCTCCATTGGCAGCAGCGAGGCCAGACCAGCGTAGCTCGTGGAGTCACGAGGCCAGCTGTCGGACTGCCCTCCTGTAAAATTAATCCATTAATTTCATTCAATCCATTAATTTTTACATTTTTTTTTTGTAATGGTAATGTGTTGCGGTTGGCAAAGAGCCGGTATTTGGCACCTGCAATACATGTAAAACCTTAATTCTTTTCCCAGTCGCTTTTGGCTACTGATGTTTGAGTGCACGCTTACATCTGTGGCTGAAATTACGGGAATCTAACTTAGCTTCATAAATTCAGACTTCACTTGAGTATTAGTTACCTCAAATGCATTTTCTCAAATTACAGAGGTCCTGGTGGTTGACGCTACTGTTCGGCCTGGCGCTGTTCGAGCGCTCGAGGCGACGGCGGAACGACAGCAGCTGCGGCATAGCCGGACGGGCCGGCCTGGGGTGAGGGGCGGCGGCACGTCTCCATTGGCAGCAGCGAGGCCAGACCAGCGTAGCTCGTGGAGTCACGAGGCCAGCTGTCGGACTGCCCTCCTGTAAAATTAATCCATTAATTTATTCAATCCATTAATTTTTACATTTTTTTTTGTAATGGTAATGTGTTGCGGTTGGCAAAGAGCCGGTATTTGGCACCTGCAATACATGTAAAACCTTAATTCTTTTCCCAGTCGCTTTTGGCTACTGATGTTTGAGTGCACGCTTACATCTGTGGCTGAAATTACGGGAATCTAACTTAGCTTCATAAATTCAGACTTCACTTGAGTATTAGTTACCTCAAATGCATTTTCTCAAATTACAGAGGTCCTGGTGGTTGACGCTACTGTTCGGCCTGGCGCTGTTCGAGCGCTCGAGGCGACGGCGGAGCGACAGCAGCTGCGGCATAGCCGGACGGGCCGGCCTGGGGTGAGGGGCGGCGGCACGTCTCCATTGGCGGCAGCGAGGCCAGACCAGCGTAGCTCGTGGAGTCACGAGGCCAGCTGTCGGACTGCCCTCCTGTAAAATTAATCCATTGATTTCATTCAATCCATTAATTTTTACATTTTTTTTTGTAATGGTAATGTGTTGCGGTTGGCAAAGAGCCGGTATTTGGCACCTGCAATACATGTAAAACCTTAATTCTTTTCCCAGTCGCTTTTGGCTACTGATGTTTGAGTGCACGCTTACATCTGTGGCTGAAATTACGGGAATCTAACTTAGCTTCATAAATTCAGACTTCACTTGAGTATTAGTTACCTCAAATGCATTTTCTCAAATTACAGAGGTCCTGGTGGTTGACGCTACTGTTCGGCCTGGCGCTGTTCGAGCGCTCGAGGCGACGGCGGAGCGACAGCAGCTGCGGCATAGCCGGACGGGCCGGCCTGGGGTGAGGGGCGGCGGCACGTCTCCATTGGCGGCAGCGAGGCCAGACCAGCGTAGCTCGTGGAGTCACGAGGCCAGCTGTCGGACTGCCCTCCTGTAAAATTAATCCATTAATTTCATTCAATCCATTAATTTTTACATTTTTTTTTTGTAATGGTAATGTGTTGCGGTTGGCAAAGAGCCGGTATTTGGCACCTGCAATACATGTAAAACCTTAATTCTTTTCCCAGTCGCTTTTGGCTACTGATGTTTGAGTGCACGCTTACATCTGTGGCTGAAATTACGGGAATCTAACTTAGCTTCATAAATTCAGACTTCACTTGAGTATTAGTTACCTCAAATGCATTTTCTCAAATTACAGAGGTCCTGGTGGTTGACGCTACTGTTCGGCCTGGCGCTGTTCGAGCGCTCGAGGCGACGGCGGAACGACAGCAGCTGCGGCATAGCCGGACGGGCCGGCCTGGGGTGAGGGGCGGCGGCACGTCTCCATTGGCAGCAGCGAGGCCAGACCAGCGTAGCTCGTGGAGTCACGAGGCCAGCTGTCGGACTGCCCTCCTGTAAAATTAATCCATTAATTTCATTCAATCCATTAATTTTTACATTTTTTTTTGTAATGGTAATGTGTTGCGGTTGGCAAAGAGCCGGTATTTGGCACCTGCAATACATGTAAAACCTTAATTCTTTTCCCAGTCGCTTTTGGCTACTGATGTTTGAGTGCACGCTTACATCTGTGGCTGAAATTACGGGAATCTAACTTAGCTTCATAAATTCAGACTTCACTTGAGTATTAGTTACCTCAAATGCATTTTCTCAAATTACAGAGGTCCTGGTGGTTGACGCTACTGTTCGGCCTGGCGCTGTTCGAGCGCTCGAGGCGACGGCGGAGCGACAGCAGCTGCGGCATAGCCGGACGGGCCGGCCTGGGGTGAGGGGCGGCGGCACGTCTCCATTGGCGGCAGCGAGGCCAGACCAGCGTAGCTCGTGGAGTCACGAGGCCAGCTGTCGGACTGCCCTCCTGTAAAATTAATCCATTAATTTCATTCAATCCATTAATTTTTACATTTTTTTTTTGTAATGGTAATGTGTTGCGGTTGGCAAAGAGCCGGTATTTGGCACCTGCAATACATGTAAAACCTTAATTCTTTTCCCAGTCGCTTTTGGCTACTGATGTTTGAGTGCACGCTTACATCTGTGGCTGAAATTACGGGAATCTAACTTAGCTTCATAAATTCAGACTTCACTTGAGTATTAGTTACCTCAAATGCATTTTCTCAAATTACAGAGGTCCTGGTGGTTGACGCTACTGTTCGGCCTGGCGCTGTTCGAGCGCTCGAGGCGACGGCGGAGCGACAGCAGCTGCGGCATAGCCGGACGGGCCGGCCTGGGGTGAGGGGCGGCGGCACGTCTCCATTGGCGGCAGCGAGGCCAGACCAGCGTAGCTCGTGGAGTCACGAGGCCAGCTGTCGGACTGCCCTCCTGTAAAATTAATCCATTAATTTCATTCAATCCATTAATTTTTACATTTTTTTTTTGTAATGGTAATGTGTTGCGGTTGGCAAAGAGCCGGTATTTGGCACCTGCAATACATGTAAAACCTTAATTCTTTTCCCAGTCGCTTTTGGCTACTGATGTTTGAGTGCACGCTTACATCTGTGGCTGAAATTACGGGAATCTAACTTAGCTTCATAAATTCAGACTTCACTTGAGTATTAGTTACCTCAAATGCATTTTCTCAAATTACAGAGGTCCTGGTGGTTGACGCTACTGTTCGGCCTGGCGCTGTTCGAGCGCTCGAGGCGACGGCGGAGCGACAGCAGCTGCGGCATAGCCGGACGGGCCGGCCTGGGGTGAGGGGCGGCGGCACGTCTCCATTGGCGGCAGCGAGGCCAGACCAGCGTAGCTCGTGGCGTCACGAGGCCAGCTGTCGGACTGCCCTCCTGTAAAATTAATCCATTAATTTCATTCAATCCATTAATTTTTACATTTTTTTTTGTAATGGTAATGTGTTGCGGTTGGCAAAGAGCCGGTATTTGGCACCTGCAATACATGTAAAACCTTAATTCTTTTCCCAGTCGCTTTTGGCTACTGATGTTTGAGTGCACGCTTACATCTGTGGCTGAAATTACGGGAATCTAACTTAGCTTCATAAATTCAGACTTCACTTGAGTATTAGTTACCTCAAATGCATTTTCTCAAATTACAGAGGTCCTGGTGGTTGACGCTACTGTTCGGCCTGGCGCTGTTCGAGCGCTCGAGGCGACGGCGGAGCGACAGCAGCTGCGGCATAGCCGGACGGGCCGGCCTGGGGTGAGGGGCGGCGGCACGTCTCCATTGGCAGCAGCGAGGCCAGACCAGCGTAGCTCGTGGAGTCACGAGGCCAGCTGTCGGACTGCCCTCCTGTAAAATTAATCCATTAATTTCATTCAATCCATTAATTTTTACATTTTTTTTTTGTAATGGTAATGTGTTGCGGTTGGCAAAGAGCCGGTATTTGGCACCTGCAATACATGTAAAACCTTAATTCTTTTCCCAGTCGCTTTTGGCTACTGATGTTTGAGTGCACGCTTACATCTGTGGCTGAAATTACGGGAATCTAACTTAGCTTCATAAATTCAGACTTCACTTGAGTATTTGTTACCTTCCTTTAGTTGCACTTAGTCTAATGCTATTCCATCTCTGAAAATAATTTTAAAAAATTAAAAATTGTTACTATTCAAATAGAACCTCTTATGAACAAGGTTGTATTTGAATCTATATGAATAGTTGTTCTATAATATAAAAAAAATGTTGTCTGTGTCATTATGCATTGATTTGTTAAGAAAGAGTAAATGGGTTCACTTTTAGAAAAATTGCTTTTTATTATTGCATAAGTATGAAGGAGAAATATTGTTTGTTATTTAATTTCTGTTAGATATAAACAGTTGCACATTTTAAGTGATTTATAAATTACATAAATATTTACTTTCAGTTTTATAGAACAGTCTTTTAATATTGCTGTTATTCTTTCATTCATTACACATACTATTATATCTTTTATTAGCACTGTAAATGTAAAGATATCTCAAATCATAACTATAAATAACATCATGTGACAATCATATTAAAATAAAAAATTACTCTTAATCTTGGATCTGAGGATTCTTGAATCTGCAATTAATCAATCAATCGTTTAATCAATCGTAAATTTAAATTTTGCTTTTGCTTTTTAATTAAAAATCAACAATAGTGTTATATAAAGCAATATACCCTATATTGCTTTATACAGAATAAACTTGCTCTCTTTTGCTATTTACTCCCTTTTCATCGGAGTCTCATTATAAAAAACTTGACAATCATTTTTAAAGTTCTAATATAATACAATGAAGTATACAACTTCAATTAAAAAATACTTCTAAAAAAAAATATTAAGTAGACCATTTAAGTTATGTCCAAATTATTCATAACTAAGATAGATACACACTTATGATCAATTAGAACAACTTCTAAAAAACTTTCACTTTAATGTTCCATTATTAATCATTTATTGCACTACAAGACACTAGAAGCTATATAAAATCGCAAGACATATCCTTAATATAATAATGAATATAGCTAATTCATCAATCGAAATTAATGTACATATCATAATTTTTATATAACGATAACTAAGTCAAATAGGAAATAAAAATTATACTGCATGTTAAAGGTTTTAGGCTATCCATGCAAGGTTAGGTTATTATATTTAGATGTGAGAATGTAAATTTTAAGAAAGCTCTTACTATTATTGAGATGCACAAAATTCATTAAAACTCAACACTTACATTTATATAATGATTAAGTAAATCCTCTTCTTATTGTTTTATAACTGCACGTTTCTTCGTTGTTATATTTCTCATTTTAAGAAATATCTCAACAGCTACTGGTGAAATAAGACTTGATACATTTAATTTGCTTCTAGTGATATTTGTTTCAAGAATTTTGCTAACTAAATTAAAACAAAATTATACATTTTAGTAAAAATTAAAGTACTAGAACTTTACAACGGGAAATTTAAAAATTTAATACACCGCCCATTCATTAATAAAATCAACTTGTTGTCTTGTTATATGATAGACAGTCAAAATGAGAATGAGTGCGTAAAAATATGTATGTAGGAGTGGAGCGAGATGCAGCTGAGACTATTTTCATACGATTCATTCATAAATACGTACATGTGCAAGAGGGATGCGAGATAACATGTGTTGGCGCCTGTATACACTGTCCATTATATTAACCATCTTTTGACAGATTGACTATTTACATATTTAGTGATGTCCTAAAGATTCTCGTATGCGATACCATTCCGATTATAGTACCTACTATCATTAATCGAATTACGTACCTAAGTAATTCGATTAATGATAACCTACGTAAACTAATAACAGATATAGAAATCAACATTTTAGCCTTAGTTTTTTGAAAATAAATGTTAATCCGTGTGTATTTATTATAATCATAAAAAATATATTATACATCAACTGGCAACATCAACAGACCTTCCGCTCGGCCGCCATTTTGACGTGATCTGTCACTCTCAACGAAACGCCCGTGATAGTCACACGCATTTACGTTCGCTGAGTGTTCTCTCGCATCTGTTACACCTTGAGTTAAGTAGCTTTATTCCTCGGAAAAACTTTTGTGAAACTTATATTAATTGATCGTGAAAATGCCGAAAGGACGTGTGTTGAAAGCACAATCGAGACAGTTAGTGTTAAAACTTCATGAGTATTTTGAGCAAGAAAATCAAAATGGCGGACCTCTTATACCTATCACGCAAGTCCGAAACCGTGTTGCAGCCGCGTTGGGGATCAGTCTATCAACTGTGACTAAAATCACTACTGATGCCTACGGCAGAAGCGGCTTGGAGCAAAACAAACCATCTACACCAAAAAGAAAGCGCCGGGCTCATAAGGTGACAGCTGTTGATGACTTTGACGCTGACGCTATTCGTCGTCATGTATATGATTACTACTTGAGAAAAGAAATTCCAACTTTGAGAAAACTTATTGTTTCTTTGAAAAATGTTAAAAGTTGAATTAATAAAAATATTAAAAACCAAAAAGAGAGCAAAACGCTATGTAATCAATGAAATGGCAGCAGAATATGGCCATACTGTTCTTCGGATTCCTCCATACCACTGCCAGTACAACGCAATAGAACTTATATGGGCACAAGTAAAAGGGCATGCTGCGAGATGCAATACAAGCCCCCCATTCACAGCGAATAAAATGTTGCAATTGCTAAAAAATGCTTGCACCCACGTAACGGCCGAGAACTGGGCAAGTGTGGTGGAAAGAACTAAAAGAGTAATATTCTCTGATTGGGAACGTGATATTGCGTTTGATAATATATTATCTACACAAGAGCTAATAATAACTGCTACTGAAGACTCCTCATCGGAGGAGTCTAGTGTTGATTATCATTCCGACGACTCGTGCTAATAAAATAAATTAAAATATCCTGATTGTTTTATTTGTATTCATGTATTAACGAAGAAGAAAGTAAAACTTTATATAATGTTATTAAATGTCTTTTAATACTCGTAACATCGATTTCTACCGATTATTTTTAATCTGTGGCATAATCGTAGTAACCATTATGTGTGACATCACTAAGTGGGCGGTACCCATCCATAAAGTACAAATATTATTTGTATGATATTTGTACGTAAGCAATACAAAACTTAATGAGCGTGAGCTGTCAAAAGACTGATAATATGATGGACGCAGTATAGTAAAACCGCCCTGGGCCGCATACAAATTACAAATGAAGATTCAATAGAAGATATTCAGGCAAAAAACAAACTCTATACATCTCTTTCTATTCTATATCAATAGTTCAAGTAAAACAAAGTTAGATATATTTTAAAAAAAGATAAATAAAAGACGCGAATGCTCATTCGTAGACGACACTAGGGATGTCAAAAATATCGATTTTTTAAGAGATTTTTATTTTAGTTATCCTCTTTTTCTTTTTTTCTTTTTATTCTTGTTTTTAAGATTAAATATGCATTGTTGGATGAATTAAATGTAGCTAAACTACACCTTTTAATCGAATTTCACAAACAGCGTATTTGTTATTATTTATTAGTAGTTGTCCAATTTAGTTAGCTTTTATTCTAATTAATTATTAATATTAAAAACGCAACTTTTCAAATAGAAACATCACGATTATTATAAATCGATTTTTGTACTGCAAGCCACATCCCTAGACGACACATGGACGACCATAGAGTTATTATTACTAGATCAGAGGTGTGATTTTTCTTGTTTTGTTAAGATATGTATGAAACCAATTTAGCCATATTACACATTTTAATAGAATTTTGCAAACCGCACATCTGTTATTTTTTATTTACTTTAAGTGTAAAGTAAACTAAGGGCCTTTTACTACTGGGCATAGGCCTCCTCTCTCTGTTTTAGGAGAAGAGAATTGGAACTAAGACCTACTACGTTGCTCCAATGCAGTGGTAGGTTACACATCTTCCTAGAATTCTCTAGAGATATGCAAGTTTCCTCATGTTTTCCTTCACCGAAAAGCGTGTGTAAAATTGCAATTATCCATTAGACACATTAGTTTTAATAGAAAAACTAATTGGTTTTAACCCCCTACCCGGGGTTAAAACCCATGATTGTCTATAGAGAGTCGCACGGGCTCACCGCTGGGCTATTTAATTTATTTATTACATCTTAGTTTACTTTAATTTGTCTTTATTTAAATGAATTATTAAGATTTAAAAGGCAACCTTTCAAATAAGCAGAAAAAAACTATTTTTTCAATACGAAATAATAGATTTTTCAATCGATTTATTTTGATAAAAGAAAAATCTTAAATGTTAGAAATAAAAAAGGGGGATGTGCTAGATAATAATTGCTTATAATATAAACGATCTATTACATTTTTAGTTTGTGACGTTTACCAATAATTGTAATATACATACATTTTAGGTAAAATCATTAGTAATCATTACTTTATAAAATAAATGTATCATTTATGGAGATTCTTTTATAAATGGTTGACAAAAATGAATGTAAATATTTTTCAGTGCATAGTGAGTTTCATTTTCGTTCTTGTCTTAGCAAATTGAAAGCCTTATTATTATTAATCGATTATTTTACTACTTCAAAAGTGGCTTACTTAATAGTTATTAATTTCAATAAAGTCTAATTAAAGTGGACTAGTACGAATACATATTGCTGTTTTTGTTGCCCTCGCTCTGTTTACGAAATTCCATTGAAATTTAAAGTTTGGCTGCTTTGGTTTCATCTAACAACGCAAATCTTAAAAAACAAGATAAAGAGAGTAAAAAAAAATATAAAGAGGAAGTAATTAACACAATCGACTTAATAAAATCGATTTGTAATGTTTAGAAAATATATTATAATCGATTGTCATAAAAATCGATTATTTTTTACATTCCTATTGTCAAATTTAAGAACTTTTAAAATACGTTTACAAAGAAAGGTATTGAACATTTTAACATACAATATGAAAAAATATTATATTACTTTATTTGCCTTATTGATAAATTTGATTCAATATCGTGTTTTATTTAACTATTGGACTTTACATACAGCATTTGTTATGAATACAATTTACAACGGAATTTGATTGTTAATGCTCTGTAAATGCCCTCATTATGAATGAAGTACACGAAAACATGGTTGTTTTTCAGCGTTCCATAGTTTTAGAACCTTTAAATACACACACAACAATTTTGTAATTATGAATAAGTTATAAATAACATAAAGTTATTAAGAACCTAAAACCTTTGTTACGTTTTATGAGATTTATGAATAACCTAACGTTAATGTCAAGAAGTGTTAGACAGTAGAGTTGTTATTAGAATTAAACATGAATTTAAGGCAAATTTAATGGTTTAAGTAAGTGGAATAAATTGTGTCATCATTTTTCTATATATTTTATTTGTTCTTTTGCAATAATCTTAGCTAGTATCTCAGAAAAATAGTAAAAATTTTGACGTGTCGTTTTTTGAGTTTCGTGTTCGGCCGCCATGTTTGTCCTTTTATAATTTAGTGTTTTATATTAGTTTTATTACTACTTTTCTATAGGATATATCTTATTAGCGATAGTATTAAATATATCTGTCTTTAATTTTAAACCACGACAAATTAATAGTAAGTCATTACAAAGCCACTAAAGCATAATTTTAGACTCGGAATTAAACCTTTTATCGTATTCGCGTCTTTGTTTTCTAGGTGTTCAGAATGGTTGTTGGATCAGCCGCATATCCAGGGAGACAAGTGCTCCACAAAATGCAGCCCATGGGCATGACACCCCGCGAGTTGTCTGAATACGACGACATAGCTACAGCACTTATAGTGGATCCTTATCTTGGCATTACAACACACAAAATGAACATTCGTTATAGACCTTTAAAAGCAAATAAAGAAGAATTAAAAAATATTATAAAGGAATTTATACAAACTCAAGATTACAATAAGGCTTATTCCAAACTTGCTAGTGGCGAATGGATGCCAAGACATTTTAGTAAAAATAAACATCAGCAAAATAAACTAAGAGAACATGTTAGTGTCAGTTTGACTTTTACCTTCAATAAAATATTTCAATATTCTATATATTATAATATTTTTTATTTTCAGATTAACCGTTATCTTCGAATTTTTGATAAAAAAGCTGGATTTGCAATTGAACCATGTTATAGATATTCATTAGAAGGTCGTGTTGGAGCTAAAATTTCAACTACCAAAAAATTTTTTAAACATGAAAGGATTGATTTTTTGGTTGGTTGTATTGCTGAGATGACTGAAGAAGAAGAGAAGCAGCTTCTTCATCCTGGAAAAAATGATTTTTCTGTTATGTATAGTTGTAGAAAAAATTGTGCTCAATTGTGGTTGGGGCCTGCTGCTTACATTAATCATGATTGTAGGCCTACATGTACTTTTGAAGCTACTGACCGTGGTAAGGCTTTTGTTCGTGTGTTGAGGGATATAGAAGTTGGAGAGGAAATCACTTGTTTTTATGGTGAGGATTTTTTTGGCAATGGTAATTGTTACTGTGAGTGTGAAACGTGTGAAAGACGTGGAAAAGGTGCTTTTTCTGTTCAAAATGCACACAATGATGAACAAGCAACAAGGTACAGATTTAGAGAAACAGATAATAGAATTAATAGGACTAAAGCCAAGCAAAGTCAGAAATCCTTGAATGGTAAAAGTCCTGAAAAAGCTCGAATTTCAAATAGACAAGTTTCAAATATAGTATCTCCACTTAGTATGAAAGAAATGAAACAAAAAGGTTTAACAAAATATGATGCGGAACTATTAATAGCTCAGGGATGTATTGCAGATGTTGTAGATGGTACGGTTAGTAAAGAAGCTCAGAGTAGCAGGGATTCTTCCGCATCAAGTCGTGGAGAACGTTTGCGTCGGCGAACAGATAGCAACCGCACACAGAATGGGACTTTGCCCACTGCCACAGCTCAAAGTAGAGCATTGCTTTCCCGTCGTTGTAGTGTCAGTAGTTCTCGTAGCAGTCGAGATTCACACACTGGTATAGTATTAAGAAGTCATAAACGTCTAACAGATAATTGTACTCAGTCTACTTGTTCAAAATCTAAAATTACAACAAAAATAATTTCCGAAGGTAAGTTAATTGAAGATCATAACATTATATCTAAAACAGAAAATGAAATTAATAGTTTAGAAAGTAATAATTTTACTGCCGTAACTGCTCAGGATCCACCAAAAGATTACTGTATATCAGAATCATCACAACTTGTTTCATGTAGTGAAAGAGAAATATTGCCTACAGAGAACAAATGTGATACAAATGAATCTCTGCAAGAAATTACTGAATTGCCTTTATTAATAACAACTAACACAGGGACTTATAAATCAGATAATGTAAATACAAAAGACCAAATTATAAAAAATGATAAGTGTGTAAGTGATGATGCATGTATAAAAAGTGAAAATTGTGACTTTAGAGAAAATGTTAATCCAAGTGAATCTAAGGATAGTAAACTAATAAAGCATCATAAAGTTGATGTTTCACATAGGACTGAAGAATCAAAAAAAGAATCTGAGTCTGGGCCTCCTTGGTTAGCAGATAATTCAAATAAGAGTAGTGAGTGTCCATGCACACCACCACGTAGAGGCTTGAAGTTAACATTACGTGTCAAGCGCAGTCCAGTTGTAGAGGAAGTAATGGACTGTGGTGGCCCAACTGAGACTCCAGAATATGAAGTTTTACGATTAGAAGGTGTTGATCCAGAAACAGCTAGACGACTTAAGAAACGACGTCGATCTAAAGAACGACACCGCAAACATAGTCCCATCCGTCCTCTGCCTCCAATGAAACGCTTAAGATTAATTTTTGGTAATGAAAGTCGTACTATTGACTTACCCTCTGCTATATCAGCAGACTGACAGCCACAACAGTGTTGTGGTTATGGTTCCACCGTTTATATTCAATTATTAGTTTAATTAATGTCACTGACTAGGATTATTTTTAACTAGTATTTATTTTTGTGACGTGAAGTTGAATTCAAGTATTGTGATAGATAACAAATTGTTTTAATTGATAAATTCATGAAACTATTTATTGATAAATAAAATGAATATGTTGTTATTTTATATAGCGTGACAAAAAAATTATGCTTGAACAAAATCAGGCTGATTTGCATTAATTATTTTCTAAGAATGTGTAATGTATTTAAATATCTTTTTCTCAGCTTTAAATTTTTTTAATTGAAATGTTTTATATTTTCTACTGAGACACATTCTATTCCATTCATTCTTAATTGTATAGTAATGACACTGTACATTGTCTAATTAACAATTTTCTAAGATACTTAGAGTATGTATATTGTTAATATGTATAGTTTGTAATGACAAGAGTTCAGTTAATTTAAAATAATTATAAAAATGTACTGCCGGAATTACTCTAAAAGTAAGTAGTAAATTTTATGCAAAAATTACACCCGCACTAGTCTAAAAGTTATGAAAACAGGTATAAAGCTTTAACAAGACCCCACAAGTAGTCAATATTAACAATAATGTCTGTCTTGTACATATCCATATAAAATACAGTGACAGTTAACTTCATTTGGATTTAATTCTAGAAACAATTTCGTGAGTTACATTCATAATTAATATATATATATATGGTTATACACATCATTTTCGCCACGAAAGTTACGATTTTAACACAACATGTTAGCCCTAGTGGCTTTTATGGCGTTACCGCTTGGGA
Source organism: Morpho helenor (assembly GCA_029227775.1). Taxonomy (NCBI): domain Eukaryota; kingdom Metazoa; phylum Arthropoda; class Insecta; order Lepidoptera; family Nymphalidae; genus Morpho; species Morpho helenor. The sequence goes on along the minus strand of JARGCU010000028.1, from coordinate 11,621,441 downwards.
TATGGAACGAGCGAGCTTATAAATAAGAACAGAAGTTTTGATGGGCCAAGAACAGGTCTGGCACATACGAAAAAATGTGGTGAAACTATATAATTTTTATTGCTACATATATTTTTATTACGAATTTAATTCTGTATGAGATGGTATTTTGGATTAATTTCGCAATACTTATATGAATGAATTTCATTTAAGAGTTTCATGAATGAGTGGTGGTAAAATATAAAAGATATGTAGCAAAATTTTGTTAGCACTCATTTAGGCTATTATAATTTATGAGGCGTAATTCCGGCCTAATGATTAAAGTGGAAACATTTCATTTTTACCATACTGTATTTTGCGTAAAACGAACAAATTATAAACATTGTGCTCATGTGAATTATTAAAAATGTAAATGGTGCGCATCTATTGTATAAGATCAATGTGACATAACCTATAAAAAAATCGTAAAACGTCGCCATTTATGTCGGTATCGGAAACAGTCAAATGTCATCTTTTTTTTCTTATGATATTTAATAGCGGAAATATGGTCTCCAGTGTGTAAAATAGAACCTATATATAGAACAGTTGTGGTTATTTATATGTTTGATCTGTGTGCGTAGTGCGAGTTTTTTTAACCTACGCGATCGCGTTAGCGTAACGTAATTTGTATGGCGAAATTTGTAATATGTATAGCAATCACTAGATGTCGCTATTGCAGCGTCATACAAATTGGCGTTACGCTAACGCGATCGAGTAGGTTGAAGAACACTACGCACACTGTTCTTATTACGCGAAGCTTTAACCCACATTAACTTTTTCCTAAATATATACAAGTATTGCTTTTTTCCATAGATATAGACTGATTAATAATTTACATAAATTTGTTAAGTTCATATTTTATCAGTTGCATGTGTTACTGTTATTTATAAACCTTTTAAATATACATTCCATTGAATAATGGTAAAAGTTCTTTTGTTTTCCTCAACAGTTAATTCTATTTTTGAATAATGGTGTTGCCTATGAATTAAATCGATTGTCAACATTTAAATATAAACATGAAAGTGAAATTTTTATATAATTATGTCTTATTTGAAGTCCATGAAAGCCAGTTCCTAATTTATTTTCTTCTTTTCGCGGCATGTTAACTTAGTTTTCATTTATGATTTAAATTTCTTACAATCTCTAGATACAGGGAACCCTCTCAAGTCCAGCTAGTATGAGGGAAAAATTAAGTATTAAAAATTGTCTGAGATGAATAGTATAAGTATTCTAGTATGAGTAGTATAATTTATTTCAGTCTAAATACCGGCACAGTAGTTATATTGTTTATGTAATTGTATTAGAACAATATTTTGAAGATTGTTTGATACTAAATGCGCATCATTTACGATGATCCTGTAAAGTTAAACATTGTTGGTGATATATGTATGTAAAATATACTTAATTGCTAGTTTAATGACTAGCTTTTGTGATATTCCCAAACGGAATAGTGTATGTAAAAATCCATGTTTGATGAAATAATTGCATCTTGTTATCAAGTTAGCCACTATGGAATATTTTCATTTAATTATGATAATAAAACGCCTCAACTCTAAACGCTTTTATTTATCCCAAAAAGTTGTTGACACTCAGTTTCTTGATGCTCTTTTTTCGGTAACCACTTTGGTAAAGAGTTAACCAACTTAGGATGTCATTTGTACGGTATGTCTTTTTCGGATCTGGGTAATTTTAATGAGAAGATATATGGTTCCAATCAGATGTCTGTATTTAAATATAGTTCCTCACGTTAAATAATTTATAGAATTAGGCGTTACTTTGCGGAGATTCATAATACAAAAGTAATAATAAAATTATAATTTTACTATTAGTTTTCTCCTCTCGTTAACTTAGTCTCTCCTGTCAGCAAATACTATTGTCTTTTGTCTAAATTAAATAGACGAAAATATGTATACAGGTATTCAAAGTTTTTCTAAGATTCATTGGTGCGTGACGCAATGATGATGCCAAGTTCGTATAAGGTCAAAATGCGTGTCTGCATTAGGAAGAATATATAAATAAATAAACACTAATAAATCTTATGCTTACATATTATAAACTACAGTCACGCAACGCCATGTCTGTTTGTCTGATCGCGGTAAACTCGTGGAACTGTGATAGTTAACGGATTTTTGAAGGAAGGTTGAAGTACCTATATACTTTTTTAAGGCTTTGTGTGAATTAGTTAAAATGTATAATAAACGATAACTGTTGGAAGATAAGCTGTTTGAGATATAAAAAACAATATGTGGTCGGGTTTACTAGCCTCATAAAATTGACATTCGCTTAGAAAATTATCATAGCAGATAAATCTCATTACACTATATAATATAAATATATGGGACACTCCACCCGAAAGAAGTTCCGTACGCTCGATATTGTTTTCATGTTTTCACTGCCAACGCTTTGGAACTTGCTTTCTAGCGAAGGTAGATTTGAAAATGCTTTTTAAAAAAATAATTTTAATTAATGTGAGATTCCGGCTATACTGACGTCTTATTTTTTCGGATGAGCCTGACTAGGTTCAAGCCCATACGGGGCTCTTATTCATGAGCTTATTACGCGGCGGGCACTACATGTAGCAGTTCTTTCGGGCATCCCAGAGCAGCGACGGGGAGTGCTCAGAAGACGCGCGACCAGCGTCGCTGCCGTCCCTCCCCCCGCTCCTACCATTCTCGAGTCGCGCCCTGCGAGCTGCTACACGCAGTTCCCGCCGTAACGCCGCGTAAAGAGCTCATGAATAAGAGCCCCGTATGGGCTTGAAACTAGTCGGGCTCATCCGATAAAATAAGACGTGAGTATAGCCAGAATCTATACATTAATTATGAATACCACTCACGATAGTTTAAATTCAAAAAGAATTTTAAATTTAGAGCTGTACTATTCTTATTTTAATTATGTTTATCTTTAACGTCAGTAGATTTTTTCCATTTTTGAAAGCAATTTTTTCTCAATCCGGAACTGATATTCTAGTAATGCTTGTTTAAGTTCTAGGCTCGAACAAAACGCTTCATCACGCTGATGGCAGCATTGATTTCCTATTTCTGTTTAACTTTAGGCATTTTAAGCAAATCAAATATAGAATACTACTGATTGCGCAATATCCATAATTCAGCATACAGCTATACCAGATCCGACATTTATAGTCTACGGATATCATATTATCAAGAAAAAGTCAGCACTCATGGAAACAAGACACCAACCGAACTTGACAAAGAGTTAATGTAGTTTAGTTTTAACTCTTAAACTTGTTATGCTATCATTTGAGAAACACTACTGGTTACGAATGTAAACAGATGACTATCACACCACATATCTTGGATTCCTTAGATTTAATGCAATTCAATCGAATTTCAGCGTTTTAGCGCTTTCCCGCCGCGCGTGAGGCGGTAATTACTGTAGACACATGGACGGTTGCTCACAACAACGCATAAGTTTAGGATGTGAGTATATAGACTAATATTTCGATATAATATAATAGAGATTAATATTTCGATACGTAGTATTGCGATGATAATGATACAAAACTAATGAGAATATTATTTTGCTATAATCCGCGATAAAGATAAGCGATTATCGCCAATTTATAGCAAAATAATATTCTCATTAGTTCTGTATTATGGACCTCCGCAAAGTAACGCTTAATTCTATAAATTATGATAATGATAGTTATATCGCAACTATTGATTAGGAATAGATATTGGTATTGTTTTGATAGTTTTACAGCACTAAACAAATAATAATTTAATACTTTCTTGGTTTAGGTAAGAACTACCCCATTCTATTTTACCTCTAAAATAAATATTATCTAATATTAAGTATATGGGACACACACAGTTGTCCATCACCAAAGTAAGTTATTTAATACTTGTGTTATGGGTGAGAGACGACTGGTAAATATATACACATACTAGCGACTCGCTCCGGCTTCGCACGGGTATAAAATATATAGCCTATGTCACTAAGTGAAAAAATGTTTAAAATCGATCCAGTATTTTGATTTATTCGTTACTGCCCGTGGCCCGCACGCGTAAAATTTGGAGTAAAACAAAACCGCTATGCCCCTGCATTTTAAATCTGTAATATCTTCTAAAATGTTCATTTAAATTACATGCTGTCAGCTGCCATATTGATCTATATTAAATTAACAATATTTTAAAGGTACTTAATTGAATAATGATTAATATTGTATTTTTAAAAATGCTTCGAAAATAAGAAATTATTTTTCGTAAAAATTAAATGACAAAAAATGCTATTGTGGATTATCCATAAGAGATACTTTATTTTGATAAATCTCGTAGGGTTTGCAATGCAAGCGGAAAAAAATTTATAACATCACATTAGACACCTCAAAAATTATAGTATTTTTCTACTCCCTATTGAATGTTATTATACATATAAACCTCCCTCTTGAATCATTATCTATCACCAAAACCGCATCAAAATCTGTTGCTAGTTTTAAAGATTTAAGCATACATATATAGGGACAGACAGGGGAAGTGACTTTGTTTTATACTGTGTAGTGATAATTTTTAAATACATACTTAAATACAAATATACACCCAGACTCAAAGGGCCAACAAATTCTATTAAAGAAAATGTTGGCCCTCGGTGGGAATGGAACCCGCGACCCACAGAGCTGAAGGCAGGATCACTAAAGTCAAATTGTTGCAAGAAAATTAAAAAGGAAGTCTTATACTCAGAAATCTACAAGGTGTACAAAGAGGCCTAGCGTTCAATATATATAATGTGAGTTAATGTTGACTGATATTCAGTTTTTAAAAATAAAAATTTACATAAGATTAATGTTTACTGTTTTTTTGTTGAAATTACTGTACAATCATTTATTAACTTCAACCTGCTTACAATTTTAAGTAATTGCCAAAATTAATAACAAAAACTTATTCTGAGCGAATTTATTATTAAAACTTATGCTGTATGACATTAGTTCTCCTTAGATTCACAAAGAGGGGTCTGCAGCAAGAGGCAGCTCGAGTACTTCTAATGACCATATCTGAAACAAAACAGACAAAGTATTGCTATATATTAAAAATGTATGTATCTTTTTTTTACATAAAATCTAGCTAGATCGATTTTTCTCCCCCAAAACCCCCTACATGCCCAATTTCAGGAAAATCCGATTAAAAGATTCCGAAGAAAATATATATATACATACAATATTAACTTATTTAAATTAAAATATTAAAGATAACATACTTCTGGAATTCCCACTCTCTGTTGTCTAGTGGACAGACTTGTCGAGTTTTGAGCCAACGGGAGATACAATGAAAGTGGAATGCATGCTGAAATATAAAACAATTTACAATTAATGGGTAAATAAGTAAATTGTAATACAAAACTTAAAGAATTTTGTTAACGTAGACTTTAAAAGACAGTTGTATTTTCAGTTATTTAATATTTTGAAGATGTATTCTTATCAGAATACTGCTTAAATTATTTATTGCAAGCTTTTACATTGTAACCTTCCGCCGTGGGGTATTCGGCTGAGTAGAATAGACCACCCTCATTTCTTACTGAGGTATCATAAAAGGCGACTAAGGTAAGTTGACTCACCATGTGGTATCTGATTAAGTAGAATAGACCACCCTCTTTTTTATCGAGGTAAGTTGACGTCAGGCAGGCGGCCGGTCGTAAAATACGTAACCAAATCATGTGACAGCAGCAGCAAAAATTAGGGACATGTGAAGATGTTTTTCAGACTAGTTTAAACTTACGTTACAAACTCCCCAAGCGACTGTGCATTCTTCACTCGTAGCTGATGCCTGGTTAGCTTGGCATTCTATACATAGGTCCATTATGTGGTTGCGACAAATAGCACAATTGTCTACCACAATATCTAAAATTAAAATTAGTTATATTTATTATCGAAAAAAATTAATAACAAAACCTAATTATTTGTCTGTAGTTTTCAATTTTTTCTTTGTTACTAAACAAATTTCGTAATAAGGGTTATGCTTATATTTAATATTTGTTGTTTAACATACCCCAAGCCCATAACGCTACAGCATTCCACTGAGAACAAAAATATGTAAGTAAGTTTTAATCTTCTATTTCTTAATAATATACAAGCTCAATGAGTAAGCGTAAACGAACAATTACCTTTTTCACTTCGAATCTTTTTTTGTCACCCTTGCCGCTACTAGAAGAAGCCATTTCTACTTCTTCTTCGTCAACATCCATTGCTGAAGCCATTTCTATGAATACCCTACTTTAAGAATATGAAATGTAAGTAATAACTACAATTTTTATGGTTTAATTTAAAGCAGTAGGATGTTTCATGATTGACAGCTGTGTTGACTGCCACAGATTAATAACAAGGTATGGATGCCAGTAGTGATGTAAATCATCGATTACTTTTTCAAAATATTCGATTTTTAATAATCGATAAGTCAAACAATATAAAACGATTAAAAAAAATCTATTATATTAATTACCCTCTTTTTTCTTGTCTTTTAAAGCAACATGTAATGCATATGTTGCTTTTTGATGAAACCAATGTAGCCTAACAACACGTTTTAATCAAATTTCGCAAACAGCATATCAATTTTTTTAATTCATAGTTGTCCACTTTAATTAGTCTTAATTCTAATCTATATATATAAAAGAAAGTTGGTCTTAGTTACACTATTTATAACTCAAGAACGGCTGAACCAATTCGGCTGAAAATTGGTGGAGAGGTGGCTTAGAACCAGGAGACGGACATAGGATACTTTTTATCCCGTTCAATCGCATTTATTTTATCGCTCTTTCAAGAGTAATCTCTAAAGAAAACATGTATGTATTATGTAATGACAAGAAAGCAGTGAATGTTATATATAAAGACATTCCGTAATTAATTGTAAATATAAAATACATAGGGAAAATCTAAAAGTAAATAAGTAAAAATGTAGTCTATGAGTTTAGATATACCAAAGATAGTAGGGAATCTTCATGTTATAGGGTAAGGGGAATTGTTTTACTCCAAATTTAACGCGTTCGGGCCACGGGCAGTAACGAATTAAACAAAACTTCTGGATAGATTTTAATCATTTTTTTCACTAAGTGACATAGGTTATATATTTTATACCCGTGCGAAGCCGGAGCGGGCCACTAGTTAATTATAAAAGTAAAAAAGGAAAATTTTTAAATAGCCAGAAAAACCGATAATTAATAAATGGATGTCTCGAGTTAATCGATTTTTTTATAAATAGATTTATTTTGAAGACAAAAATAGATTAATTATTAATCGATTTTTTTACTTCACGTACATCCCTGGATGCCAGTGGCCTCAAATAATAAATATGAAATAATAATACATATAGGTACATATCACTAGAGCTAGAGTTACTGTCTGAAATATTAGACAAAATCGAATTTATTTGAAATAAGGTTAAGTAACATGACAAACCTAACTAAATAAATATTTCAAAAACTTCGCCTTATTTTTGAGTGAATTTGCTAATATAACTTTTTATTTACTATTTACTTTGTGTACTCTTCATCAAATGATACTTTGTTAATCCGTAGTTACATATTATCGGTATATATTAATATATTGTCGGTAGCAGTTTACTTTATTTTAGTTAGTAGTCTATGGTTTAATATAGAAAATTTGATGTTTTTTCTTTGAAATACAAAAAATAACTTGTTGTAGGTACCACTATTTCGTTAGGGACAGCATTACTCCTAAATACCCTCAATATATACTATGCGTTTTATTTCGAGAAATTTTTATCGCATATGTTTGCCCAGCAAGCTTCAATTATACTGAATTTCATGAATAGCGCTTCAGCGTTTTAGCCGTCACAAGTAACAGATAGACTTTCGAATTATTATTATTAGTATGGTTAGTTCTGTTTCAATATTAAATAAATTGACTTAAATAATGCCGTTAGCATTAACGATAGTTTCATTCTCGTTAATCTTATTAGTTTAATCTTAAAAGAATTAAACTATTTCATACTTGACGGTTAAAGAAATGGATATCATGGCTGGAATGGTATGACGATAAAAACAGTCGCGACTATAGTTTAGGGTCAACTAAAAATAAGACGTAGAATAAAAGATATATGTTTAAGAAACATGATAGTTTTTTAATTCAATTTCGTCGTCTGCAAAATAAATTTCCTTTTTTCTTTTGTATGAGTTTTTCCATATTTCATAAAAACAGACAGTTGCTTGAAATCTGTAGCACACTAAAAGCGGGACTGACACATGCGTTATCAAAGTCCATGCCCAAACTCCGTAGAATTCCATCTGAAAAATGATATGATTATATATAAGATAACTAAGTTGTATATTAACCAAAAAAATATTTTGTTTTATGTGAAATTGGCAGATCTGGCTATGCGATTCTATGGCTGTCTTTTCGTTTTTTCCTCTACTATTTTGGCGTGGGAATTTTTAGTTGCTTTTTTTATTTTATAGTTTTTAGTATGCCGCTAGTACAAAAGTTTAAATAATATAAACATTAAAAAGTATAGCTATATTATTAATGTACATCATAATCATTTACTTGTAGAGGATGAAACTCTGCACGTGCGTTCTTCACGCGGTTTAGCAGCCAAAGCGCCAGGTTGCTCACTAGAAGGAACGTTATAAGTTGTCTTCCCGGACGCTCTTTGCTACCAGCGCAACGCCGAGACCACGCGTCCAAGACTAATAATGTCTGACATGAGCTTTGTATAACCGCACATATCGGGGCTATAATTCTGAAATATAAAACAGATTAGCAGTAATTTAGAGGTAATAAGCATATTTGTCTCACAGAATTAACTTTGGTAAAATATTTACACTTTTTAAATAGTACCCATATTTTTGTTTTATCGCGTAGCAATATAATAATAATTGAATTCCAGTCTTTTTATAATTGAATACATGCACAAAGATAGCATAAAATTAGTACTGAAAATTAGTAAAAAAAAAAAGATAAATAGAGAAATGGTGGATACCTTGTTGCGAATTTGCCTTCAGGTCCCTGCTGAATTAGGAAGCCAGCTCCAATAATTTGAAATAAATAATAAAGATACACTCCGCACTGCGTAAATAATAGTAGTGCGTGTTCTAAAGGCATTGTAGTGGAGGTATGGCTTAAAGTCAGTGAACGCATCCGTTTGATACATATTGCAGATCCCATAGTCATCAGTACAAATAATATAGTTTCCCATGTATTCATCTAAAATATATATTATAAATAAGCATACCTACTAAAATCGTATCTGTAGAATCACTGGAGGTGCTTAAATATCGTCAAAAATGTAATATTTATTTTGTCCTCTAAAGAAAAGCAGGATATTTTTTGAAAATATCTTAATTCAGTTAAATATTACATACATAGATAAATGGTCGTCCATCCCAAAATTACTTAATCTAATACTTTTGTTATGGGTGAAAGACAAGAAAATAAATATGTACATAAATCGAAGACTCGAAGAACCAAAAAATTATAGAAAATTTTGGTCCTCAGCGGGAATCGAACACACGACCCTCGGAGCTAAAGGCAGATTCATTGCGACCTGCGTCATCGGGCCAGGCGAATATATATATTTTTTTACCTGAAGTAAAGCGAGTTCAACATGTTTCTCGTTTTGGAAGAGTCCGTTAAACAACATAAGGCTAACAATGGTACCGGCGACAACTGCTACTCCCATGAAAAGGCCTTTATGAGCGCTACCACAGTCAACTGAGAAGTGATTGTTGGATTTAATTCTTCCGCAGCACTGCTTCTCTTCAATTTTCTGAGTTGTTCGTTGTGATTTCTACATCAAGCAAATAATAATGTTATAAGCAATTATTTGATATTGAGCACATCAAGCTTTTATTTAATTTGACTTGTATGTATGTTTGTATGTGAAGGTGGAATCTTGCAAGTAAAAGTTGACTCACTTCCTGGTGTCCGATTGAGTTGTAATGAACCTCAACGGTTAATAGTACGGATATGAAATTTTATTAACCTTTATGATTTTATTAACTTGACTTTTTTATGGCTAATAATGATAAGACAACCAATCACGTTCAGTTAACTCACACGATCCATCAATAGATTCAGCTATCAAGTTATAGATAAAGATGTTGTTATATCCGTTGAGCCGTTAAAGCGCTACAGCAATACAAACACACATACACTCAGTCTTTCATCACCCACACATGCATACTAAGAAACTTTGCATTTATCATATTAGTCCAATATATAACTCTAAATGTATGAACTATGCATGCGTGCACAAAAAAAATATTCCAGTTTACATCCTCAATTGCGGACTTAAGCACCTATGACATTTTTATATTAAGTAATTTGACCTCTATAGTTATTTAAGGTATTGATCTATATAACTTAGTCTTTAGTTTCTTAGTATGTAGTATTTAGTGTAGTTCTTAGTATTTAGTTTATAATTTTCGGTGAAAGTGAATAATTGAAAGAAAACTAATAAACTTTATAAAAGTATTTACCGATCCAGGCACGGTGCAAATATCGTTCCATATAACGACTATTATTACGGAGCATAGTAAGCTGTATTCAACACCGCAAGGTCTCAAATAAGGATTCATGGTTCTAATTAGTGGCGTTATCATGTCCGAGACATTGCAACTCCAAGCTTCTATCTTAGCTGTTATGTTTCCATGAATTATTGCACTGCTATTCACGGCATTTCCATTTATATAGTCCTGTAGTGAAGTTTTGTTGACTGTATCTTCTGTTATTACTAGTTTAGATGGACCACTTATATTTGTATATCTTAGTAGAGCTGGTCGATCGTATGCTACGGCGACTATGTCGTCTCTTGTTTCTTGAATAATTACGTTGAGCCATTCACATACGTTAGTGGCTATAAGATGCATCAAACCAAATCTATCTAAAACCACACCTCGCATTGGGTCAAGTACCTGAAACATTTAAAAAATTACATGTGAAAGTACTTATTAAACCTGTTCAGTAGAAATTAAATGTATCCGTTATTTTACAAATATCTAATAGGATATAAACATCTCATAATTTTAGCGTGATTATTATGTTCAACTGATGGTAAAACGAAAGCGTGAAGACGTAGGTTTTCGGGTTCATATCGCAGGAAATCCCACTTCTGGACCTATGGCCTCCTGTCTTCATGTAGTATCTACATGTGTATATACATATAGGTATTATATTTAGTAGGATATCGTGTTCAATATTATAATTAAATACTATAATAAATGTGACGTTAAAAGTCTTACGATATTTATCAGACGTCGCCTCGCGCAATCATACCAGTTAAATACTGTTTAAGAAATGCTAGATAATTTCGGTATCTTACAGCTAAGCAACTCATTACTAACAACTTAAAATTTTTACAACAAACTTGTAACATAGTTCGTGTGCCTGATGATAAAAAAAAATGGAATAATTGTACATATCAAAGTTTGATTGCGTGATTAAAGTGATATTTCACTTCTACCGGCTTAGAATTGTACCAGCGTTATTTGGGTAACACAAATACAAATATTATGTTGCTATATATTCATGTATAATAGTAATGCAAGTGATTTACTTACAACGAAAATAATAAACTTACGTCCGTGTATGAGAAGATAAAAATAGTCTGTGCGACCATAAAGAAAATCCGAAGCGCAGGCTTAAGGGCAACGATAATCATCCGACAATCACCGGACAGATCGAAGTACTCGCCAAACTGTAAACAGGAGTAGATTATGGAGCCCACACTGAACCCCGCAACTCCCATGTGTAAGTAAAAACTGCCATAACGTGTTCGTTTTATATTATCTGCAAAAGCAATAAAAAAAAAATTAAAAACCGCCTAACATGGCCACCTAAAAATTAATCATTTACAATACAAACGTGGTTAAGTTGTCTGACAAACAGTATACAGACATGTTACTTAGCAAAATTATCATAACAATCGTTGAAATTATTCTTTACCATTTATTCATGGTATTTGTAACTCAAAGTAGGTGCTAATAAGTAATTTATAAAATTAGGTGTTACATTGCGGAGATTTGTAATATAAAAGCAATAACATTTATCATCATCATTCTCCTTCCCTTATCTTAGTCTAAGTAGGGTCGTCATAACATGTTATAAACATGTTGTCACATGATTTGGCTAGTTTGGCTAGAACGCATAATAATATTATTATGCTACAAATCGCGATTAAAGCTATGTACCGCTAAATACAGATAAAAAATAATATAATAATAAACATATACATATTTCAAAACAAAGTCCTCAAAAGCTCTGTCTGATTGATTTTCTAAAAATCTACTTAACGGATTTTTGTACGGTTCTTACTGAAAGATAAAGCAATTTTTGAGAAAGATTTTGGTGTTACATTACAGTAAAATTCCCGTAGGGTTCGGATTTACGCGGGAAAAAATTTGTGGCACAGCTTGTGCTAAATAAACGAGTAATTAACGGGATACATCCTACGTTTAGTGTTACAAGATTTACTTAAATCGCTGATTATAGTAAAATAATATTCTCATTACTTTTGTAGACGATTCTTGTTAGCCAAATGCTGTGAACGCATCATAAAACCCATGAATAAAAGCTATAAAATATCTAATAACAATTGGTTACATGATTTCTGTGTCTTCTGACTAATGAAACGACTACTCAAACTAAGATATTGAAAGTACTTACCATCTTTACTCATTTTGGCTATTCGCAGGTGATAAAAAGTGTATGCCAGGAACAGCATACTCACTACGTAGAGATACATAGTGAATATCTGTAACAAATGCAAATAAAATGCGTGCGTTGAATCGCTGCTACGCTTCATCAATTATTCAGTTTAAAAATAGAATTTTTTTTAAGTATAAAAAATGATATTAATAAAATTGAAAAGAAAGAAAGGGCTGGTGAGATATTTAGTCCGCACGTTCCCCACTGAACAATTACAACTTTACAAATGAAATCAAAAGATTATTTTTGATATATTCTATGTAAATTTTAGAAGTTTTTAAATGCCTGCAAACAGGACTAAAACAACATTTTTTAAAAATGTAACCTAGCTAGATACCGATTTATGATCTCCGAAACCCTCTGCATGCTGTTTCATTAAAATCGACGCAGCCATTTTCGAGCTTCAGTTTATAAATATATATACAAGATTAACTCATTTAAATATTAAATATAAAGATACTTACATCAGATGTTATATTCGTATAAAGTTCATTTTGTATTGTGCTTGTAACTGGTAATGCTAATCCTAAAACTATTAATAATTTTGCGTAAAATGCTGACAGAACCACCGTCATTGATTCACTGGAACAATATGATGAAATTAGTTTGTTCATTATTATAATTTTACGATCATTGGAAATTAAATTAATTCCTTAATTCAAATTGAAATGAATATACATGTGCTATCAAGTTTCTGCTTACAACATTTTTTTAAAAATAATATGTTATTGCATAGTAATTGTGATGGCTAAATATATTTAGCACTTCTTTTTCATTAATTTTCTAAACTATTCTTGTAAATAAAGATTCAGTGTAATTTTTGTCATTTAATTACTGTTGAATTAATCAAATCATCAAAAAAATAAGCTCTTTCAAGCACTTTTGAATTGTCAAGGATCAATATGAATAATAAAGCTACAACTGGTTCGGAAAATTAAGAGAAGAAACAGGTAGAAACTTGGCGGTCAATCCTATAAACATTTTCAATTTACATTATTAAACCGCAGTCTTGTGAAACTGATAGATTTAAGTTAGTCGTTTTCCTATAAATTGGAATAAATTTTGGATAAAAGTTGGATATATTTACATACGTATAGTTACCTAATAAGTAAACATTGAATTTTAACTTGCTACTATAAGTCTGAACACTATTTAAGTCAAGAAGGGACTAGCGACCTTTCATGAGTGAAAATTATATTGAAAAGCTAAAACAATACATGAGTAAATTGGCTATCCTTTTTCGGAAACTTAAGGGCGATTAGAAAAGCTGATAATGAATCGTTGTAAAGTGAAAGTGTCTAACAGGGCACGCTACATTAGTTAAATGTACCTAATTTTATATTACTTACTCGCCATGGGAAAGCTGTTTTCTTGCTTGAGGAATAGATATACGGTCCATACTAGTGCTCGTGCTGCATGGCAGTACAACACTCAGTCGTGGCAGTGAATGAGGAGGATGTTCTCTGAAATAAAATTAGACTTGCGTCTTCAACTATGTTCAGTAATGTTGATTAGTCTCTTGCATGTGCGGATATAGATAAAGGAAAAAGTCGGTGCTACCGATTGGCGTTAACTCACTTTCGCGTGGTGCAGATTTGAGCATAATAATTTTTTTCATCATAAATACGTGACAAATAATAAATGTAAATTAAATTTTAATGGATAAAAAGAAAGCTAACTCCGAGTTCAAATCCTTTTTTCGTGCGTTCTTATTGGTTTGCCATGTTTATTATCTATTTTTAAATATTTGTTTAGGATTTTTTCTTTTCATCCATGTATCCATACATAAAGTTAAATATTAAGTACATTCACACTATTATCCGAAAAAAAAGCGAAAGTCTCTATGTCTGTCTCTCAGCCACGATTTTACAGTTTTTTTTAAAATAAATAAATATATGGGACACTTACACACACGGTCGTCCGTCCCCAAAGTAAGTAACTTAATACTTTTGTTATGGTAGACAGACGACTGGTGAATATATACTTATATATTTTTTAAATACATACTTAAATACAAATATACACCTATACATACTTAAATACAGACTCGAAGGCTACCCGCGGAGCTGAAGGCAAGAGTACTACCCACTGCGCCATCTGGCCAGTCACTAGCTAATCCGCTAGACTAATGTTGATGAAATTTTTCTCAATTAAAGCTTATATACTGGGTAACAAAAAGTATAAAGTCTAGTTTTTCTTATGGGACCTTATTCTTATAGATATATATATTTTATACATTAAACCATTGGTTCTTAAGCTCTTAAGTTCGTGCTTAAGTTAACGCAAAGTCGCTGAAATAGCTTGTTGTTATTTATATTCATTATAATCTATGGTTAGCAGTAGAATAAATTTAAGAGAGTTATTTAAATACTCACAAGTTTGTGCGATATAAAAAACTTATCGACTTTACTGAAATATTCATCATATAAATTAGACAATCGTAATGCCTATTATGATTTCATATATAAAAGTAAGTAAGTCGACTTATCCACAGATTCACCGTTAATACAGAATATTTGTTTTTAATTTTTATACTAGATATTCAATTATCGCTTATATTTATCGTTATATGGAAATAATTCGAAACCTTATTAGCAAAATTGCATTATAAATATTTTAACCAGTACACTTATTAATGACGTTAGGCTTGTTAAAAGTCCGTATCATGAATGCTAACAATTTTATCGTTCACCGTTCGCGTGTAATCTTATTTGTGGTTTAATTTTTGTATATTATCATGAAATATTGCAGAATATTTTTATCTACGTTTTATTGTAACTCAATTATCTGTGCATTAGAGCTCAATGCATAAATAGATGGTATTTGCAGTCTAAACCTAAGGGTTTAATAGCTATACAAAATATCGACTTATTAACAAATTCCATAGACAATAAACCAACAACTAAATAACAATAAAACGAATAAGCTATTGGAACTTAATATATCTGAAGCATTTTTTTCAGTATATATGGTTTTCTTATCATAATTGCTAATCATCCATTGTGGCCTTTGAAACATATTGAATTATATAGAAAAAAAATACGTTTAAAATTTAAGGAAATTATCATTATGTGACTTTGAACTGAATCTGAATAAATAAATAAACTGACTAAAAACCACAATGTGCAGCAATAATCCTACAACATATTATTTACAGAAAAATGTTATTGCGTAATTACTTAGAATTAATGAGTATTCTTTGGAAAGTTAATTTTTTTAACGGCATCAAGAAAATTCATTATAAAATCTCTAATGGCTCATTTGTAGCGTATTTCAAATAAGTTAAAACCATTGTAATAGAAAATCCCGTTTCTATGTAATACAGAATTGATATCAATTTAGAATCTATGTAGAACAGAATTGTTTTGTTTTAGTCCGCGCTTATCGGTAAATAGTGCATTAATGAAGCGCCCTCACCTTTCATCTTCAGGCACTGCGACCAGAGGCTCAGATTTCTCGCGCCAGTCCTTTACTACGATATGATTGGATTTCTCTTTATTTTTAGACATGCTATGCCTCATATATTTCCACTTCAAATACACCACATCACAATTTATTTTAATAACACCAACAAGACTTTATCGTGATTACCGTCCTATTAGATGTGAGAGATCTTAATTTAAATAAGCTAAACGAAATTCTTGGTGTTGTTAATACTTGTAGTGTTAATAACGAACTGTATTCAATTCCGAGGAGGCGTTTGTATGACGACACATCTTACACATGTGTGTAAAGAATAAGTAATTGACAATAATTTGTAATAAGGCTAGGTGGCTTAAGATTATATATTAAAGATATTTTCGTTGTATTCGTAACTCAGAGAACATATTGGTTACAATATCTCCATTGTTATACTAAAATATTGTCATCGTACAAAGTGGTTTTGGTCAAATTTTCCGATTGCTTTAACTTTGATAAAAGAGGCACGCAAAGAACAGGGAGTGTCTTGATTTTTTTTGCTTAAGCTAATCGAATAACTTAGATAATCTTTGTGTATGAGCACAAAGATTGTGATAAGATATGAGGTTCACAAATGTCGAACTTAAATGGTTAGTTTAGTGTTAGATCGACAGTTACACTATTTTCGTTATTACTTTTTTACCATTTTAATTTTTTTTCATCTAAAATTACTTACACGCTAGTAGTAAACAATTAATGCCCACGTGGAACAGTCCCAAGAATGCTGGCAACGTTTTCGCGTTGAATCGCTAAGCTTATTCTTTGTGCATTTTTTTTTACAATATACACATTTACATATTTGTTTTACTATTTTGTAGATTCTACGATAAATAAACGTTGTGAACGTCCCACTCTACAGTGGGAGTCTTTTGCTTTTCTGTGGCTGGGGAGACTACCTACTGGCTTAGAGAAAAATATTCTTATATTGCCAAGGTAAGAACCCATAAATTCCTTGTAAGAGTCACGTGCTTACATCGTTAGTACATCACAGCATTGGCGTAGGACATATTGACAGAATATGTATGAACATTAACCAATGGAACAGCTCTATAGCATTTATCGGCTCATTTCATATTATAGAAACTATTTTATGATATTTATTTTATTACCATATTAATATAATTTTAGTAATGCTGCAGGACATATTTCCTTGCGCTGAATGTATAAGTCGCGTTAAATCTATTTGCTCTGGTCTGTAGGCTAGATGTCCTTACGGATAAATAATTAGCATCGGCAGTGTCACTTTCAGACGGCTCTCCTAACGAGATGGCGCGCCCAGTTCCCCCTCTACTTCTTATCTTCAATATTACGCGATAATTAGACGACTATGTCTAAAGAATCTGACTTAGCGATTAATTTATCTAGGCCAGGAAAGGCGCACCTTTATGCATCAACGTGAGGTCATAGGTGTGCCATCAAAAATATATACTTCACTCTCGTTTCCTATTCAAGAAAAACTTTACTTTGTCTCTTAGTGCATTATGGATTTTGTGATTGGTGCCCAAAATATTTTTTCGTGTGCCATTGGGTCGCCATTCCTGACATAGACTATTTGATTTGAAAAATATATTATAGTCCTCCGACATATAATTACTTTTTAAGAATATTGGTTTTCGTTTGACCGCTACCTCATTAGCTGATAACTTAGGGGGTTGAAGGGGTTTCTACATATCATAATACCACTAGAGTAGACTAGAGATCGCAATTCTATGAGTATATTTATTATATTTCTACTAAAGTTCTAAAAATTGAATTTTTGAGTTTGATTTTTATTTGAGTTCTGCTTTTTACTTTTTTTTTTTACACAAGTTAATTATATAAATACAACGACAATAATATATGTAAAAATCTGTTTAAAAAATCTCATTATCATTCTATCTAATTTAGCAAGAGATTCCTAAATATTAGCTTATAGGCTTATATTAATTTATGGGCAACATTATTAATGTTATTCATAATATTTGATGTCTCTTTGTAAATAATTAAGTTTTTTTTTTATAAATTTTGTGTCTTTTAGCATCATTAATGTTCGTTGAAAGGACGCTAAAACAGATCTTTTCTAGGCCCATTTAAATACGTTTTTTAGCTTTGGGATTGGAAGATTCGCTTATACTGTAAGAGGTATGGATTAGGATTTAAGACTGACCACGCAACTCCGCTACGAAAATCAAATCACCCATATGGGTGACTTGCTTTTTCGTAGGCTTGATCAGAGAAAATATATATTTTCTCTGGGCTCAGGTTTTCAATGTTTTCCTTTACTGTAACGCGTATGATTATGAATAGTAAATATCCATTAAGCACACATTATTAATAGTAAACTCGAAACCAGCTGGGGGTTTAAGCTCACGAACCCGTAGTTACGTTAACTTTCTCAATGTTTGTAATCCCCGTATCTATTGCTACGGAAACACATTTAGCTATTGCTAATTGTAGGATAAGTTTGTAACGGTACAACAAATGTTAGAAAGCCTCGTCACTACACAATGTTATGGTCTTGAACTTTGAAAACTATTACAGGCTATTAAACTTGTTGATCTAGCGAAGCTTGATATGGTGAATTCCTATATATAATATGTGTATTTCATTATAGGTATTTGGTGTAGATGTATATAATAAAAATACATTGGATTAGATAATTAAGTTGAATTGGATAATATGTGAGGACGAACGGTACGATCATGGAACCTTTGCCAAAGGTCAGTTAGTTCGTGATTAAATCTGCTTACCTCCAAAAGGATACATATGATTATATGATATGAGTTTTAACCTACCGATCTGCATCAGAGTAGTGTGGTGGTCCAAGCTCTATTACTTAACTAATAAATAAAATATAAACATTTATTTATTAATCGATTAGTTTTTGTAATAGAAAGTAACCTAATTCATCATTCTCCTACCCTTATCGCACTCAAGTGTTGTTATGTTTTATTATATGTTTTAAACATGTTTAAAAGATATTGTTACATGTTTTAGCTTGTTATTTTACGACCACCCGTCTGTCTGACGTCAAGTTACCTTAGTCGCCTTTTACGTCACCCGGTAAGAAATGAGGGTGGTCTATTCTACTCAGCCGGATAACACATAGAAAGAAAACTAATTCAGCTTAAAGATTCTACAAAACAAATTCATTAGACAAATGAAAAACTATTATGAACTGATAAAATGGTTCAATCCCAGAGAAAGATTTTTTCAATGCTTTATATGTTAGGAAATTGTTTAACAACTGAATTAGGAAATTCATTTCATACTTACTCATCTCCCTTTTAAATATTACGTCATTGTGTATGAACTTTTTGCTTTGTTTGTTTATGATTAATTAAAGTAGGAGGTTAAATTAGTCATGAATTTAAAACAAAAAATGGACTTGCCTACTCATCTTGTAAAAATTTCTTATACTAGCGAAGGTTGCACACAAATTAATGAATAAGGAAGGCTCGAAAATAGTATCAATTATGATACATAACAAACGAGTTGTTCCGCAACGTAATGTCAAAATATATACTTTCAAAATATATAATAAATTCTCTTCTAAAACTAAAAATGGGATTTTGTTAGCCTAGATGTTAGCGGGGTATATAAGCTTCAACTGTACCAAATTTAATCAAAATTGTTTCAGTGAATATGCAAATTGCAAAATTGAAAAACTGAATATGCCGTCAAAGGATAAACAGAATTGCGCATTATTTAGAATCAATGAATTAAGAAGCTGGCGTAACTATAGGTACATCATTTCGAGAACTATAAATGAACTAGCTATAGGGAACTATAATTACCTGCAACTTTGTTCGCGTGGACTGTTGTCGCGTGATACGTTGATAATAGATGGCACTTTTTAATGTCATGCTATTTCTGTAGAATTAACAGGATTTCTATAGCCTTTATGTTACCCCGGTGTATAAGGAATAATTGTGCCAAATTTCATCGATATTGGTATTCAGCGGAATCCGTTCAAGAGTGAAAGAGCCGCGAAAGAGTGACAAACATACATCGATACTCACAAACTTTCTCATTTATAATATTAGTTATATTAATTATATTACTAACCTATCCTAGAATAGGATAGTAGGATTAGGAAGAAAGCTCACAAGAAGTCACTAGATTCAAAATGGCTAAAACACAATGTTCGCTAGGTTAACGCCACTTGTTAGATTGAGTTATACTCATAACTTATGAATATAACTCAATCCTTTACTACGATATGTCGTCGACTCAACGTTCGAATTATAAAAAGGTACCAACCGTCCATGTCGAATCTTCCGTTCTAAACTAGTACTAATCTGTCGCAGAGGATGGTAGTGGTGATGGGGGCCGTGTTCGTAAACCGTAGACGCTGAAGGCTTGCTATCTTTTACGTCTCTTGTCCTGTGAAATATTAAATAGTTTGATTGTGCAATTTAGGGTTCTGGTAAGATCAGACTTGTCTTGAGCCATGGTGCAAGGGTACAGTAAGTACACTTAGGCGCCTCGCGTTGAATGAAGGCGTGCCTATGATGGTCAAATCTTGTAGTGCTAATCGATCGTCCCAAAGTTGTTGTAATTTTATTTCTATGATTTTTACATTTTTAAACTGTTGTATTTTTTTTGGTTGTATTTAAAAATATATAAACATGTCTAAAATATATATATTTTAAAAACCTTTTGGTAATGTGGAGGGTGGAGGAATTTGGAGGCGCCAGAGCAATGCTTGTACCCGGGCGCCTGTTTTGCTAAAGATGGACATAGACACTCATTCTATCTTTTTTTTAATCTTTTCTATTTTATACATATTATTATTCTCAATCATACTATATTCTACAAATACAAGTGAATCAAATTTAATAAACTACTAACTGTCTGTGTTGAGAGTGCACGATGTGAAGTATTTGTTTAGAAGCCTACATTACTATTGGTTCACCACGGCAGAATTTAATACACTTTAAAACAATTAAATTTTTTTACAAACAATATTAACACAAAAAATGTAAACATATGCTCAAGTTATATTATTTAGGGACACTTTAGTATTCTGTATATAACTAATACACATAAATTCTGCGGCAGACGTACGCATTCGCGTTATGCTTAAACCTTTACAGGATTTTATAACGAGTCTTATGTAATAAATAAAACTATATTGGTAAATTTATAATTAACAAATAAGTAAAAAATTAATAAAAATACATAGTTTGAACATAAGAAAACAGTTTAACTTATGCAAATAAAATAGTTTAAAATTATGACAAAAGTGTTTTATATTTACTACTTTTATTGTACTGAACTGAATATAATAAAAAACATAAATCCACTTACGTACCACTGTTCTATAAAATCGTCCATTTTATTTAATATTATTGTCGAATCAGCACGTGTTGCATTTGTAGTTTCTGGATTTACTTTACTTTTCGGCCTCTTTTGTTTTTTGTCGCTGATCTGCATTTTCGGCGTCCACAAAGTAATTCAAAATGATTATATCATGAGTATCTAAGTATAGTTTATCCAATTCTGCGAGATAAGATATCTCACGTTATTGAGGTCTCAAGAAATCTACGATAATATTGGCGGCGCAATCTGCTACTGATATTTTGGGGCTCATGTATGGCAGCGTGTCGTCATTGAGATTCAGTACACAATTTTTCTATTACTTATCTAAACGTCATCAAAATTCATGACTGTTGGTAAAATGACGCATCGGCTTTAAATGTTGAGTAACAGAATTTGTTTGTTTAGTCTGCTGGTAAATGGAAAATTTAACATTCAGATCACCGAATTTTATCACAGTTATATTATTGGTTTCCCCTTTTCGTGGTTAATATATTGATGCAATTATGTAGTCGTAGAGTAAACGCAAACAATTAGCGAGTATTGTTGTTAGTTGTTGGTCGTGACAAAGGGTGGCATTCGATGCGTTAAATGCTTCATCACGTTCGACGGAAATTTGACCAAACAATTTCAAACTCCACAATTGTGTATTTAATTTTCTTGGCAGATGTATGTTATAAAATTGTATTTATATAAATGTTCACTTCGAAAAGTGAAGTGCATATTTCTTGTGGCATTTCGATATGAAATATATTTGATTTATATTTGAATCTTCTAATCTATACTAATAATATATGTTACGCTTTCACGGTTTATTCCTTGAAGCAATATTAGATCAAAATTCTTCCAATTAACGTTTATATACCGGGATATAGAATACCATATAGGATTAAAATCCCATTGTTCCTTCGGGAATAGGTAAAAACCAATAATTATATAATTGAGGGTATTTTAACAATAAAGTCACCGCGAACGAAATCACGCGTACCACTACATACTTTACCGTAAAGGTACAACGCTTCAAGACTTCAGGAATGACAAGAGTTAAATATTTCTTGCAAGCAATAGATATTAAACATAAAATATTGCTCCTACCTATTGCTTTCCTTTAGCAATGTTAAATTGATTATTTATTTCGAAAGGTTAAATAAAATAAAGCATAGATCTCAATCTCCGTTTATTACAATAATCATTACAGTCAAATATTTAAGTAGATTGGTTTATTCTTGAAGCTGTTCTTCCAAACTTCGAAGAGGCAAATAGTAGAATGGAAACGGTAGAAGATAGCGAGAGGCATAGAGACGTGTGTGATGATGGTCCATGCCCAAGGTCCATAAAAAGCAAGATGAGCTGGTCGAAACTCTGCACGATTCTATGTAAAAAAAAAGTTATTTGTTAAAATAGCAATTAAATTAGGATTATAATTATAGTATGCTATAGGATTATTTGTTATGTTTTTTACTAATGAAAATAATATAAAAGATTGTCTTCTCCTTCTTATTCAACCGATAGATGTCCACTGCTGAATATGCTTAAATCTCTGCAACGGATCTCCACATTAGATGATCTTGTGCCGGTTGGATCCAGAAGCTTTCCGCGAGCTCTTAGAGGTCATCAACCTCGTAGGGGTCTACCAAAGGTACGTTTTCAGTGCGAGATAGCAATTCCAGTATATTTGGACCCAACATCGGTTCTCCAAACAACGTGAGTACATAGTTTGGAGAGAGTTTATTGCGACCTCAGCGCCGTGACATCGCCCGCTGAGTCTTATGAGACCCATAATCAGCAATGAAGTTTCAGATCCATAAGCCACCACTGGCAACATGATCTGTTCTTGAATTAGGTCGTCAGGAAGATCGGTATTTTGGAAGAAAAGTTTGACGTAACTTCCTTGACTACTGAACCTCCGAGTAAGATTAAGATAGTTATCTAAATGTTATCGATTAATTAAGATTTATTAAATTTACTTTTTCCAATGTGTTGATTGCCCACATAGCCATATTTGCCACAAGAAGAAAGGTGACCAACTGTCGCCCCGGTTTCTTTCTTCTTTGCTCTGAGGTACTACTACGACGCCACCATGCGTCTATTATGAAAAGAGACTGCAAGATGGTCTGAAAATATATTTATTTTTAATAGTTAATCTGGTTTATATCTTATGAATTAAAAAGTGATCATCCCAGCTATGATCACTCTTCACGTCTATCTATTACTATATTCAAAGGAAATTAGGACAAAATTTAAGTACCTGATTTAAAGATAAAAATTCGGAGAAGAATCCGGTAAGACCGGCTCCATTGCTGTTATACATTGTATGGTGACACCCGATAAGGCTGAACATACAGTACACGAACATCCCTGATTGCGCAAGAATTAATAATGACGTGTCTAAACCTAGAACGGCTGAAAAAACCAGATATCAAACAAAATATAAATATATTTATATTTAAAAAATGATTGGTTTAGTGTTGGTAGTACGATAATATAAAAATTTACCTTGAGTTTTTCTTTTATATGGTAATACTCTCATTTGTTTTAAAGCGGTTGCAGAGGCTAGTATACTTAACGTGTACAGTATTAATTCGCATATATTAACTTGGAATATTGCATCCTGAAAAATAGAAGTATAATCATAATTTTGTACCCAACCTAATTAAACAATCTTTTAAAACACTCTTCCCTTACATTAACTGTGTTCGGGTTGTGCGCGAGTACGAAGAACATGATCAATGATATGATAGTAAGAACAATAAGGAGTATTCCAGCAAAAAGGCCTCTGTGTGCGTGTGAACAATCTACTGAGAAATGATGTAGTGCCATTCGACTACCGTGAGGTGAACTAACACCGAGCATCCCAGCTGAAAAATACACAAAATGTTTAAAGTTTATAGTTCTTATTCAAGATTTTTCAAAACTTACAAAAATAGTAGCATTTTAATGCTATTTTTATTTGCTAATTAAGTCATTATCCTAGCTGGCAACTTATATTAATATCAATTTCTAAAAACAGTAACAGGCAACAGAAACATTGATGATTTAAGATTGTAAGTTGAGTTTTAGGATGATTAGGATTCGTACGAATAAGTAATGTAAGTATTTTGATACCTGTTTTTTTCTTCTAAGGTCGTTAAATCTAAAAAAAGAACCTTACCAAATTGTTGTAAAATCTTCTCGGGCGTTACCGAATTATTACGGGATTTGTTTTTTGGATAGATAAATTTCTTCTCAAAATCCTCGGGCGTACATTTAACCTGACAATATCAATGAAATAATTAAATAATGCTCCAGAAAGTTTTAAATTCTATAAAGTGAATGAAACTATTGTTACCTCTTTCCACATTTCATACAAAATGACAGCACAAATGAGTGAATATTCAATAGTACACGGAAAGAGAAATGGAGATGCATTTTGTACTAGCGTTCCCATAATGTTCGATCGTCGACAAGGCATCATATCTGTTCCATTATGACTATCGTTAGATGTTGCAAACATTGAATGTTCCAGATGGTGTATTTCATGTTTTGTTTCTTCCACCAGAACGTAGAGCCACTCGCACAGGTTTGTTGCAATCATATGCATAAATCCAAATCTTTGTATCATTTTGTAACTTCCCATTTCAATGTCTTTATTTGTTAGAAAAATGAATTGCATTTGTGCGAGTGTCAACGCCATACGTAATGCCGGAGTTAGCGCCGAAAGTACGGAACGGCATCGATCTGACATTTCAAAATATTCTCCGAACTCTAAACCACTATATACCATTGACCCTATACCGAAAGCTAAAAAGAAACATGTCAATGCCAATAATAATAAACAACAAATTGATCGCTATGTTTTGTAAGTAATATTAAATTACACAAAATACCTATAGCTCCGAGTCTTAAATAGAAACTTCCATAACGAGATATTGTCTCTTTTTTTTCCTTCAATTTTTCACTAGGCGTTGCCTTTCCTGTACCGTTTTTATCCTCTTTATCTACATCTGAAAATTCAAAAATATTTTGCCTAATTACACTTTTTAACGATCATTAAAGCGTATACATTAAATATTATTACAAATGAAAGACTGAAAACATTAGTTGAATACTAACTAAAGAAGGCAATATACTTTGCAGCGGTAATTATGCAAATAAGATGTGATTTTAATGTTTCATTTTGTTACGGACATGCGACTAATTACTGAGGCTAGCGATTTTTGTTATTTTACTAATCTTAAGACAAATTCAATTGCTTAGTAGACATATCCTTACCTCGGCTATTAATTATCATGTTAAATGCCTTTTCTCGGACTAAATTAGCATATTGGAATATCACAAATATGAGTGACACTAAATATAGATACATGTAAAACCCCTGTAAAAGATATGAAAAGATATTTTTTAAATTCATATTTAAAAAATCTTTATTCAACATAATATATTGCTCGTGGGCTACAATAGTGACACAACTCCAAAAAACGACTGGACTTATATTGAATTTTGAGTTTTGCCGATGTTGTTGCTGAAAAAATTTGTGTTTGAAAATTTACACCTATTCCTGGTCACGAGCGATATATTAAAAAAAAAATATAATGTATTTAATACATATGATATAACTTTTTGTAGCCTTATATATTCCTACCATTCATTTTTCTTATATCTCAAGCAGCGATAAGCGTGTTCGATAATTTTGCGAGATTTTCAGCAATCATATTTGTCATATTTCAAATTATTTAAACAAAATTTTAACAATTTATACTCGGTGTCAAATGTTTAAGGTTTTGTAATCCTCCTCGGGAGTTTATTTGGACGACTTGTCTATTTGTAAAACCATTTAAAATTCCGTTCATAATATTTGTATGTCGCGGACAGACAGAGACTTGGCTTTATTGGATAAGAATATTATTAATTTAGTCATTACAACAATTTTAAGTAATAAAACACTTAAAGCTTTTTTGTTTCCTTTTACCTGATAATAAGCGTCTGGTACGCCATTGGCTATAACTTCAGTAACAGGAAATGCCAGCCCAAGTACTACTAGTAGTTTACAGTATAGAGCAGATAATGCTTTGCTTAATGCTTCACTAAAAATAAAATTAATGGTCACATACTCATCATTTAGGAAATACAAACGTTAACGTCGTATTATTAGGAATAATAAACAAATGTTCCTGATATAATGTTACCGAAATATGATATTAATTTAACGAAAATATGTAAACATAATTCGCCCCATCCGAGGAATAAAGTTACATGTCCTATGTATATAATATTATTTGTAACTTTATTCTTCGTATGGGGTAATATATTATATTGAAATAGTATAATAAACACCATTTGTGAAAGGCAATGTTATTGAGAACATTAAAGTACAGATATGCTTTAAATGTAAAACAGTGTTAGGAACAAAAAGCACGTGACACATCATCACGGAAAGGAATACTTGACTTCTATTTCTAGTTTTTTATATAGTTTTCAGATCGCTAAGAAGAATTGTATTCAATCACAATAAACTTTAACTTTTTTTTTTTTTTAAATAATTAACTGTCGTACATCGTTGTTTACCTCGTGATTAAAGTAATTTTTGATAGGAATGGACCTACTGACTTTAGAATATAAATTTATTACTCCAATGAGCAAATTAAAAAACTAAGAGTCCATATGAACATTACGCATCTTAAAATTGGTAACATTTCAGTTTAATTTAAACCATACGATTTCGGTCTTTCAATGAAATGTGTGGGCTCCTATCAATTTCTCCAAAAAGACAGAGTAATGGCCAGCAATTATTATATGTATTATAATTAAGTTTTTACATGAAATGTGTAAACAGTGGTTTATTTGAATTTAATGACTATTTCTTCACGCAACAATTTTGCAATTACTGTTTCTATTTGATAATAGTATTCCTCTTGCACGAAAGCCAAGGCAGATAATGATTGTGGTCTGCTGACACTGTAGAACTTGTAACCGAGCGGAAAAGGTTTACGTCGTGTACACTTGCGCACCTCTCAAGAGCGTTGACAAGTGTCTATATGATTTATCTTTTAAGAAATTCTTGTTTGTAAGGTGTTAATTTTGTACATATATTCATATAAATTGAATTAAATTAATAACTGTAGTCCGATTATAAAAGTTTAGATAAAATCGATAACTTCTACAAATCTGCTAAATTTACTAAAATGAGTTGAAATATCAGGAAACTGTCAATTATAAAACATTAAGTCATAAAATATCCCAATTCAATGAAACATGATAAAGGTTAATCTATGATTAGTTTATTGCCTTTCATATTTTCTATACGGATTATGGGCCTATCTCATATAAGTATGTCATATTAGCAAAATATCTAAGGATTTAATATACGAAATACTGTTCCGTATAAAATATATGACGTGAAAGGTGATTTGTGGCTTTTATGAAGGCTGATGGTCCATTAATATGGTAGATATCTTCGAAATCGTTAATAAAACGAATAATGAAGTGACACACACCGATTCGAGGGTACGTATGGAATTAGATGCGAAATGTTGCTGCCAATGTTGATTTATTGTGACATTTAAAGCTTACTGGCCCATGATTTCCGCGGCAGACGCTGGGGGCTCGTGTGTGGAAGCCACAGAGGTTCGTGAGTTCGGCGACAGCTCGGACAAGAAACGTCTTTGCGTAGCGGCGCAAAGTGCGAGTGCTTGCGACGGACGCCGAAATGCTGCGATTATCGCTGAGGGTCGCCTTTACAGAATATATTACATTTTTGAAGAAAAATTATCTATGTATCAGTCAATTATAATGAGTTAATAACGACATTATGACATATCTAAATAATAAAATGGATAATCCGTTGTATGAAATAAGAACTAAGAAGGAAATGTTACATTTTAATGTTTACCTTTTTTAAATTTATTTAATGTTTCAAGTCAGTTAAGAAAGATTTATATTACCATGTGTGCCTGTTTTTTTAATAACTTTATAATTAAGTTATTTTCAATACTTAATTTTTTTTAACTTTATTGTACTCATTCAAAAATTGACAATGTATAAGACAATCAAACCGGATATTAAAAGCCCTTGCAATAGGTATCGCCCCCCTTGTTTGATTTCGGATACATTGTCCAATTCTTATATGAACAAAAAAGTCAAACCAAGATTAACACTTAATATTTTTGAAACAATGTATGAAAATATAAAATACCTGGTGTTAAGATTTGCGGCAACTTTGGCATCAATGTCATTGGAGACGCGTCGACTGTTGGGTAGTGAGTTTGAGTTTTGCAGAAGCGATTCATGTCCCGGGTTCAACATTGCGTGGGTGCGCTCCCGTAGATGTCCTAAATCTGAGTACGACGATTCATCACTGGTGGATAAATGATTAAATTATAAAACTGTTCTAGTATTATACATAAAATATTATATCTATTTTATAAAGCTGTTTTCTTTAAAATAAATAACGTTATGATATGTAATGGTTACTTCATTTTTAATGGGAATAAAGAAATTAATGAATTTTGGTTTTAATTATCGCGGTGAAAAGACTTGGAAATCCGTTCAGTAGTTTCGTTTATCGCAAAAAGACGCATAAATCATATATAAGTTAAAAAAAAACTTATTCTATAAGTTATGAAAAACTTATTTGTAGAATAAATATTAAAATTTCTAATTATAATACCTAATAATAACCCAATTATTCTTCAAATATTATTCAATAGGATAGATGTGGTGGTGCCGTGGACTCATAATATGTAATCTATACTAATATATAAAGCTGAAGAGTTTGTTTGTTTGATCGTTTGAACGCGCTAATCTCAGGAACTATTAGACCGATTTGGAAAATTCTTTGAGTGTAAGATAGTTCATATATCGAGGAAAGAAGAAATATATAATATCACATTAACATAATAGAAGAGGAGCAGCAATAACAAATATTGCGAAAAGGTAAAAAAAAAATCCTTGCTTTCTTTGCGTGCGCTACTAAGTAAACGGTGAAAGTTATTCAAAAATCTCTTATAATTAAGGCACGATAACTACTTTTATTTTCAAAATTTCAATTCTGGAAAGAATTTGTGACACACTGATTTCCATGCGGGTGAAGCTGCGGCCCAGCTAGTTACAAATATGTGTTAAAAAAATAAACGAAAACATTAAATACCGTCACTTATATTTTTACTTTAGACATTACTGCAGCTTCGTAATTTCCATAGGATTCTGTGGAGTTTATTCAGTCCAGACAAACTTGGTATTTTATGCAACAGAAAGCGTTCTATCAATCGCCATAAATATTTTCAGTGCTTTTATGCCGTTTCTGCACCGAAATCCCTGTTTATGTATGCATTTTATACCATTCTAGCTGATACAGACTGGTCTAAAGAACTTTTCCATCGTCCCAAAAGGTTTCAATTTAATATAAATAAGAGAAACGTAAGGCATAGATTTTATTAGATTTATTATACGTTAATAATTCTACGCAGACAAGTATTTTGTAAATTAGTTTTCAGTCATTTCAATAAAATATTTTTTTACATATTTTCATATATATTTTGAATAGTATACTTGTTTGTTAACGATACATTTATAGGCGAAATATACTTTAAGAACTAGAGTCATTAAGACATCAGTGAAGCACAGTGTTTTGATATGTTTAATGCATTGGTTATACTGTCAATGGCATGTAAAATTTTATAAGTTAGTCGAAGTAGTTTTAGATAAAACTTATATGTTTTCTTTATAAATAAAAGAAAGTAGTAATGGTATTTGTATATAAAATCTTGGAAACAATCCCACACTAGTATAAATTTTTTATAGCTTAGCAATTTTATTATTAGCAAATTTATTTATTCTTCATGATAATTTATGTAAACTAGAAGTCCGACTTCTGTATTTAAAAATTAGACGCAATTTGAATGAATATTATGTAAAGAACATAAATGTAGTAATATTCGCCGATTTTCCCATTAATAAACGGTATTATTTAAATATAACTTATTATACATAGGTAGTCTTGAAGTGGCACTACTGTTTGTTGAGTTATTCTTAAAACGAGCGCAAATCTTCAAAATGTATATTTTTCTCGATAATATTCCTGTTAGCTTTCATAAATATCTGTATCTTTTGAATTTGAAAAATATGGTAAAACTTAGTGTTTGTTTACGTAAGATACATATTATCTAGTACATACCATAGCGATAATTTTCAAAATTATTCTGCAATTTTAGTTTTCTAGTGTAATGTTTCAAATATATATGATGCTCACATTGCATATACGAGTATTTTATTAGTATTCTTTTGGCTTATAAGAACATAATTTACTTTCATATCTAATTATTTCTATGTGAATTTTTACGGTCTAAAAGAGAATATTAAAAAAAAATAAATGGTGTTGATACTATGTTCTTTTGGATTTTTTATTCGTATTACATATTTTAGAAATCGGCAAAATATTATTCGTTTATAGTGGAGTTTGAATAATATTACTAAAATATGAAATTCAAGTAAGTTATTCATTATTTTTTACTTTCAAGAGTTCATCAGAAACGAGCATCACAACAGCAATTTTAATCTTCATTTTCTTGTTTATGGTATATCAAAATAACAAATTTTTTAATGAGTTATATGAACATAGTATTTACATTACACATTTCATTAGACAATGTATCGTAAAGTAATTTAACATTGTTTGTCATTGCAAGACGTTGATGAATGTTAAAAGCGATATTACAATACAAATATCACACTCCATCGATGATGTTTTAAAGTTTAAACCGTTAAAATCACTTCAAGTCAATCAGTAACTATACAAATTTTATTATCATGGCGATGCTTTGAGTATAAGTTTTGATATCTCGAGAGAATAGTACAAGAGATGTTTATCAGCCGACCTTCGAGGTACGTGCGCACTGTGCAGCCGTTATTGGGAAGATATCTGCGTGTCATAGATGGTTTACTCAGCGACTGTTGTAAGAGTTTAATGTAAAAATAAATTTTACTTATTGTGGTCCATTTAACAAAAAAAAAACCTAATTTCGTTGGAATATAATTTTCTACTTTCCATTATATATACAGATAAAATGATATTTTCTAAAAATTAAAACGATATATCAATTTACCTACGTTTAATTTTTAAAAAAAGTTTTTTATCTTGGTTTTTCTGACAATGAAAAACTGCCACAATAAAAATTAAATTACGAAGGATAATTTTGATATCATTTCTAAAGTCATGATAACTGAGTTGGGTATTCGAGCTAACTATATTATGTAGAAAATGTTAAATAAAAATTAATCTAAACTTAGTTTTAAAGGACTGCTTTTACTTTTATTATCCTGTAAATGATTATAACAGCATGTCAAAAATTTTGTCGCCCTTCAAATCATGTTACCCTAGGTTCAGGCCTCATGGGGCTAGGTGTAAAAAAAAAGCTGTAGGTCGCCAGGACAAAATTAAAAAAAAATAATCTCTTAATTTGACAAAATATCCCCAATTTATACTATATATTTATATATTATTTATCATTTAATCATAAGTTATCTACTCAGATTACACATCGTAAGTTATAAACGTTAAGTTATACCGTGAAACTCCTTTTAATAACAAAAACAAAGAGATATGCGTGCAAATGATTTCATAAGATAAACTACGACTAAGAAAAAGGACGAAAAGGCTGTTTAAAAGAAACTTTAATTAAACCAGTTAAAGGCTTTCAGCTTTGTGGCTACAAATATGCTAAATAAAATAACACTATGAACTGAATAAAACTTTTTCTTTCATAGAAACCTATAACAACTACCTTTAGATATGAATGTAACGAATTTCAAACGTCACTCGCTTAAATTTTATTTAGTCTTGTAGCACCCACGTGTATGGATATTTAGGACAAAGAAATATACATTTTTGGCAACATAAAATTTTGATCTGCTGATTTCATTTGCTTAAAAGGTATAACTTTAGTCGATGGCTTCAGGTTATAAAAAGATATTGTGCCAATTTCATTGCACCAAACAAATCATTATTTTATCAATATATTTACTCTGTAGGGAATACTTTCTACCAACCATTCAATAATTAATAAGATTCGTGATATTTTCAACACGAAAAAAATTTGTATTTTTTTATTTCATATCGGCTAAAGTAAATATGAACAGATCACACTTTCAAACAGATTTTTCATAGTAAATTTCTTATCTTTTGCCAATGTATATTTGAAGATAGGCGATATTATCTATTATCTAAATATATACTTATCCGGATTTCTTTGTTATTCTAATGGGAAATAAATCTTCATATTTTCTTAGGTAACAAACAAATTCAG
The DNA here is from genome assembly GCA_029227775.1 of Morpho helenor. Taxonomy (NCBI): domain Eukaryota; kingdom Metazoa; phylum Arthropoda; class Insecta; order Lepidoptera; family Nymphalidae; genus Morpho; species Morpho helenor. The sequence continues at coordinate 11,588,711 of JARGCU010000028.1, read as the reverse complement.
TTGACAAATAAAAGTATAAATAATAAATAAATATATGAGACACTCACACACACGGTCGTCCGTCCCCAAAGTAAGTAACTTGTCTTATGGTAGACAAACAACTGGTGAATATATATTTATATATTTTTTTTTAATTCATACTTATACAAATATACACCCAGACTCGAAGACCATCAAATTCATTTATAGAAAATGTTGGCCCTCGGCGGGAATCGAACCCGTGACCCGCGGAGCTAAAGGCAGGGTCACTACTCACTGCACCAACGGGCCAGTCGAATAATATGTCAAAAGAAATAATAATAAATTAATTCAAATAAAATGTTTTTTTATATTAAATAGTTTAACTTTAGAATACATTTTGTTTCATATAATATATTAAACATACCTGTCGTCATTCTCTTCCTGCACGGTGTCCATGTCAGTGATGGTGACGGCCGGACGCGTTTCTGTCGCTTCGCACAGTGGAATTCTCTTGGGTGAGTTCATCTATGAAATGACAACATTATCACTTGGCCTTGTTAACAAAAGATACAAATCATGCTATATTACTATTATATTGTGTGATGTTAATTTTGTCCTGAAATAAGCAAAACAACGACGAATATTTGACGTAATTATGCAAATATTTTTTTTCATTCATATATTGTACTTATTCGATCCAATTTCATACTATATTATAATTTGTAAAAATATTTATAATGTAATTGTATTATGTCCTCAAAAACTACGGAAATATCAAACATAATTAATTCAATTTTGCGTATTTAGTCGAACTGAATTTATAATAATATTTCCAAATAATTTGAAATAGATTCGACTGCTATATCTGTGAACATGTCATATATGGCGAAAAATAGAATTTATTACTTGGTTCAATTGTTTTGCCATTTCTAAATTACCTCTCGACAAACATATTTTAAGAAATGCAAATAAAAATATTTAAAACCTTTCGAAGTCCTACCTATCTATTAAATGCTTGTTAGGTTTTTTCCTGCAATATTTTTTCATTGCCCTAATCTTGAACGAGGTACTGAAGCGCCCGGCTTTAGTAATTGAATTGACACGGCACATCCAAATTGCTTTCAGAGTATTTTTTTACTTTTTCATTTTATTCCATCTAAACTTTACATATAACATTATCAAAGGCACGCGATTCTTATGAAGTTCAATTTATACTGAGCGCTAAAAACGATTTTATTGCGGAGGTGTCATCGGATTCGTTATCAACATTCCGCTTCAAAGACAGTGATGGACATCTAATCCTATTATATCTATTGGTCCGTATCAACTACGATTAAAGACGAATACTTTCCGAAGTTCCACTTCAATCTGTCAATAAGCTGAATTATACGACGCTAAGAAGTTATCCATGATATTATACGTGCGACATACGCCTCGCTTACGTATCATGCCTTAAAAAATTGTTATCATTTTTAATAGCAGTTGATTTATTTAAATTGGTAATGATACGATGGAAGGACTATAAAATTTACGTAATTTTCTTAAATACTGTTTCAAGTAGATAATCTATGAATGTAGGAAGTTGCATGAAATACTTACAAAACAAACAATAAATGTTCCTAAAGACCTATGTTTTAATTCAAATTTGGAATGTGTGTTTTGTCTATGAAAACGTAAATTGATTTGTCGCCTTCTAAAAAAAATACATTTATTTTTATTACGATCCTTTGGTCGATTTGATTCGAAAACGGTTCGGTCTTGATAAATCCCTTATTTATGGTTTCTTTGTGTGAATAGTGATAATGTGTCAGGCGATATTGTAATTTTATAACCTTATATACCAAAACATACAGAATATATACAAAATACACATAAATTATTATTAAACAAAATATTATTCAATTATCTTAGTACATAGACACTCGTACAAGATTATTTGTACTACGAGTTTCTAAATACTATTGCTATTTATAGTTAAATAAAGATTTGTTTTAATTACCTTGATATATTTCCTCTGCTTTTGTATATTTACCGTAGGCAAGCCCGAATGAATATATTATTGAATGTTTATTTTAATAAAGACAAAGATTAAAGAGTAAGTTTGTTTGTCTTGTGTCCGCCGGGCGGTCCGCTCTAAGGTTGTTAGGTTGTTGAATAAGTTTCTGAATTAAGAGAACTGAAAGTTTTCTCATCTCGAGATTACAGCAAAGTGTTTACCGTTTGGCTGTAGGATGCGGCCGCGACGCCGACACCCCTCCAGCCTGCTAGTCATGTCTTATAACGCTATACTCGATATTTTTAAAAACTTATTACTTTTATGTTTCAAACTAATAATTGCGGGTTGAATACAAAATGGCGAGAAAGTTAAATTAGTTTCTTAATTACATTTACAATGTATTGTTTTCAATTAGCATTTTTCTCATAGATTGTATGTCTCCGTGAGTTTTGTTATATTTACGAAGAAAACATTGTTGCGGCTTTATTTGGATTTTAAAGATAATTAATACTTCTATAATCTTATATATATATTCTAACAAATATGTACACTAAATTGTTTTAGTTTTTTATTTGAAACCCAATAAAAAAATTGATATTTTTTTATATTTAATATACTTTGTTGGTCTTTGATACGTAGAATACGAATGTAAATATATGTTTGTTTTGACAATTGTTGTTTTGAAAACATTAACTTAAATTGCTTATAAAGAAATCTTGACCACTTATCATAATTTATATATTTTTTTCGTATTGAGTGGCAAATATTATTAATATTATTATCTTCTTTTTAAATTTACTATGTGTAATAGGTTCACAAACCAAATTGCAGGGTACATGTACAGGTTACATACAAGCAATTCAAGGTTACATAATCAAATTTTACCTAAAAGTACGGCAAAATTTGAATTCTTAATAATGTTTTGTGTGATTATTTTTAAGATTATCGATAAAGACCATCACTAGCTGGCACATTCTTAGTATTTTCATAAAATATTTGCGTGAGTGTATCGCACCTGATGCTTTAGATGTCGCTGCACTCGTAAACTCTCTGTGATTTACGCAAACAAAAAGCCGCTAACAAATATTGCAACAAAAAGTAACTAAGGACGTGAAGAAAGGCGTAAGTAAAACAAAATGCAAAAGGAAGTTAAAATACTTTCTTTTTTATAAGATTTATTCAATATTTTTAGTTACTATAAGCTATTAGCTGAGTTTTCTTATGCTAAGGCTTATGTAAACACTACACAAACCCTAAAAAATTGGTAATGAAAATTTTTTATATTAATGCATTCTCATTTCTATTTCTTATGGTACATAATATCATGACATATGTACAGTCCTGATGAATTTGTACTTTTAAAAAAGTAGGAAAAAATTACTTTTAATTTTAGTAAGACCTAAGGTCTTGCTTAATTTACAACTTTTAGGGCTAAAAAAAGTTTGTTATACTCTTTTGTATCGATATAACTTTAAGTAGTTTCTTTAATATAAATTTTCAAATTTTGTTGCTCTTTTTAGTAATACTTAATGACGAGTTGAATTGATAAGATTATAGTGACGTTTGTGGTGCTCGATTAGTTTGAATAAATTATCATTTTTAAACTTATTTTTTAACTAACTGGTGTTTAAAAAAAATGACTGCTATTAAGTTTTAAAACTTATTTTGATGTTTTAAATCGTGATTGAGAATTTCACACATGTAAAACCTGATATGTATATTTGCTTTCACCGATTGGCTATGTGCGATCATTGTAAATAATCACTCTGCACCAGTTAGCACTTCGCGTCGTGATCCACCCGTTACATTATATTTGCAAGTGAACATATTATGTATTAAATTGTAACTATTTACATTGCATCTTTATGTATTACATTTAAAAATATATGTTTCTTAATAAAAATTATAAATTTATAAGATATAATGTTGAATACTTAACACTTTATCTTAATATAGAAAAATATCACTTCAGACCCATATTTTAATGTTAGCAGTTTTAACATTTATTGTGTGCCTAAATAGTCGGTGGACACAAACTTTGAATAGCTTAAAGTAACTAGCTAATTTCTAGCTGATGGAAATATATAAATGTTAAATTAAAACTGCTTGTTTAGTAGTTTTTATTATTAGTAGCTCGTATTTTATATTATTATTATCATCGTATTTTATATTTTATATTATATTATTAGCTCGTAGAGCATTATGTCTGTATTACGTATGCGTAAAACAGATAAAATATTATTAGTAGTAATGTAGCAAATAAGAATAATATAGCGTATATTATTAAGTATAGTAGTAGTCAGTATATTATATAGTTGTGTATATGACAAAATAATATAAATGCTGAGCTATAATTTGTTCAGACGAAAAAGTCTTTTTACGAAACACAAAAGACAACACTTTTCAAAACGAAGGTTTGAAAGGTGTATTGCTTAGACGTTAAGAGGGGTAGTGTCAATTCTGCATTCTTACGCGAAAAAAACAATAATTTGGCATATAGGATATTCTATTGTGAACTGTAAGATGATCTGTCGGAAACCACTCGGAATCTTTTTCCATAGAGAATGCTTCTAGTTACAGCATCTCTAAAGGTTTTTAATCAGGAATAAAATAATCTACCATTTACATTTATTACAATCTATTATTCTATATTGGAAGAATCTCGATAGTAGAAATTAAAATTTATAATAGTATGAGGTACAAATGAAATATAGTTAGTTTTATATCAATTTAGATAAAACGATTATAAGTAATTATTATCTTAGATTTACGACAGGTATCAGTTTTATTTATTTATTGGTGACCAATAACGAAACAATAAATTTACATTGACAATAATTGTTAATTATCATTCTATGATAATATTATAAAGCTAAAGTGTGTTTGTATGTGTTTATATCTCTTATATCTTTTTTTTCGGTTCTGTGGTTTACTAAACTTGAAAATTATATCGTACTCAACTCGACTGTTCGTCTATAACTAGGTACTAGGTACCTTTAAGTAAAGTAATTTTTGACTTTTTTCATAACCTTGTTACCATGGGTGAGACCGTTTTAAATGCGGTTCGTATAAGAAAATAAAACTTTTCTTGTCATTTATTTACATAATAAAATTAATTTTTTAAATGAAAATTTTTAGTGATATAAAAAAAATTGTGTATAGATATTTGTAAGTTTCATGACAATACATAAATTTGTAAGATATGAGAAATAATAATAAATCAATAATAAAATAATTGCAAAATTATAATATTTTATAAAATGTTAATTTGCGTATGTCCATAAAATAAAGTAATGAAAATATTATCGTCATGGAGAAAACAGAATATTTTCATTACTTTTGTATCGAAAAAAAAATATAAGCAGATAAATATTTGATAGTGTGAATATAATCCAGACCATTGGAAAATAATATAATCGTTAAAACTCACCTTTTTATATCAGAGAATTTAACTGAAATTCATTTAACACATAAAAATATACTGTGTCAGCTCACAGGTGATCTCCATCTTTTGATTTATATTCTACTGAACGACGGTGATAACATCATGACGGTAGTCCATATGCTAATTAAATGACGAGTGTATATAGCACGATTTTAAATAAAACACTTACATGATACTTTGGTAACTTTTTGAATGAATGAATGGAATGAAACTAAACAATATATTAAATAATTTCAAATATTCTGCAATTCAAGTAAACTTGTAAACAAGTGTTTTTGATTCGTCAACTGTACTGTTGGTTCGGAAAGCTGTTGTTTTCCGAGAAGAGTCAGCAAGAGACTCGGCCAAGGCTTCTGACCACATCTCCGACGACTAATTATAATCATACCACCAGCCCTCCACTACCCGTTGCTTTAAGCCGCGGGCCGGCCTCACAAGAGGCACCCTTAGGACGACATTCCCCGGCGCTAGTAAAGTTTCTGCTCTCCGTATTTTGGAGCTTCGATTATGCTTCTGCACGCCCCTTCCATCGAGTTATGCTGTAAGAGGTGTTAAGGCTAACATAAAACAGACAGGTTGAAAAAATCTCATCGTAGTCACAATCTGAATTTTTAGAATAAGTAACTAAAAGTAGTATAGAGATAAAATTTTAAAACAAACAATTAAAATTTTATTATGACAAACAACTTGCACTGTTTATTAAAATTTATAAAAAAAAACCAATTTAAACATAACTTCTGTGTTTACGGTCTATCTGAAGAGATATAATTGTTATCTAGGAACTTAATCCTATCAATAGAAGCTCTACCGAGTGCTCTTATCAACATTTCATGATACGGTTAATATTGATCCAAGTTGGTTTATTTACAAATGCAGTTATTAATGTCTGATAATTAAATCTTATAATACTATAATGATAGAAATAATTTAATATAGCTTATATTGAAAGATTAGCACAACAATTGTATTAAAGTTTCATTATTTATCATTAAAACTTATTTTCCTGAAATTTATGCCTTATCGTGTAAATTATTTGCTGTACCTACAATTTTGACGACGGCCGATATCCACTATTTTCTTATAAGCAATAAAAAATAATGGACTGAAAATGTACGATTAAACTTAGGTGTTACTAATGCAATCAATGAGATAAATGCCCTGACATAAACTTTAGTGTTGGTAATATTTTAATGTTAATCATCAAGTATTAAAAATGTATTCATTCATACAAAGAATCAAAAAAATGTGTATTTGGTTTAGTTTGTTTTTGGTATTTGAATATTTGTTGAAGTTTTATGTTGCATTGAACGTTACTGACACGAATTCAACTCACGTTGAAGTATTCGTGGTAGTAGAGGCCGGTGACATCCAGTAACACTGTAGTCGACAGCAAAGCTCTTTGAACGTGTCCGTTCAGCGATCACACCATAAAATCGTTGCCTAGCTTTGTGAATTCCCGTTTGCTTGTCACATCCAAGCATTTTTCACACCGTTTTTCACCGTTATTTCTAATCCTCATATAACAATTTTAATTACCAATTAACTTACTAAATGACTAATACTAATATTAATGACTGGGTCAGTCATTAATATTGACTCAGATCGCAGCGCCTTGAGCTTCACGGGTTGCAGGATTGATTCCTGCCGAGGGCCAACATTTTCTTCAGACAATTTGTTGGTTCTTCGAGTTTGGGTGTATGTATGTATTTAATTATGTATTTAGAACTATATCCTATCCTATCCAACTAATATTATAAATACAAAAGTTTGTGAGTATGTTTGTTACTTTTTCATTGCGAACCCGCTGAACCAATGTCGATGATATTTGGCACAATTATTTCGTATACATCGAAATAACAAATGGGCTATAGAAATCCTTTTACTTCTACAGGAATAGGATGACATTTAGCGAACGAAGTCGCGGGTAAAAGCTAGCATGTATATATTTACTACTTGTCTGTCACCAATAACACAAGTATTGAGTTACTTGCTTTGGGGACTGACAGCCGTATATATATATTTTTTTTCTTTTTGTCTTATTAAGGAAACTTCCATTTGGTCGCGGATTATATTAAAAGAATGGGATAATTTATTTTATAAATATGAGGGTACTTACTGTTGCAGTTCTAGTTATTTAACAACGGTATAAAGCAGTCGAAGTAGATTTCTTTAATTCACAATTTATTTTATAAGGTAAATTTTAGGATTATGTCATTATAAGTATATAAATGAATTAATTAAGATCTACAATTTGCGGGCACTCAAAGCACAGCTTTACGTAAATATTTTCTTTAACAAAGATCGCAACGCTGATGCCGCGTGAAATTTATTTAGTAAAATGGAGATGAAATTTTTACTTCTCTTTGACGCTCAGTTACCAGAGTTAATTCAATTTATTGTGTCTCTTAAAACGAAACTCTGCCATAATGTTATTTGTCGGCTTCACCTACGCTTGTTGACTTGCTCCAAAAAGCGAGTGCAGGAGCGCACCGGCGCGCCTAAGTGATTCGATACACGTTCAATATGTTTCATTAGGGAGCACCGTGCTCACTTATTCAATCATATCGGCAGCGAGGCGCGCTTTTCATACGATGCGATGCAGCCTATCTGCCTACTTTACTTCATTCTTATATAATCAGTTTTCCTGCTCAAAATGTTGTACACTCAATTTAGGCTATTACGTACTATACACAAATAATGTCTACCAAAACTGATTTTTTAAACGATTAATAATTTGACGTGTACTGTTTTGTTCAAAGTCACTATCAAGAATTTATTATTTACATTTATAAAGGGTAATTAAAAACCAATATTGCAAGGAAGTGCAGCAGTAATTTTTCCTTTCCTTAGCGGGTGCAGAACTTGAACGTTTTCCGTCGCGCCGTTTCTGAGAAGGAACCACTTCTCGAACGCTGTCTGCGTCCTGTGTCACAGGAAATGGTAATTACCGCCTAATCTCGCCCGAAGCGTAGGGCGGCCCGACGTCCGGATATGAACTTCCGTTATGAACAATTTAGCGCGTGAAATTGGACGACGTTGCGCCCTGCATACACCTGAATCGGATGATGCGACATACACGTGTCTCTGCACTCAAAGCTTCCTCTTCGTAGTCATTGCGGGCCCATTCATTGCCGCGATTTGCTCTCACTATTAAGTTAACATGCTCGAGTCTGCTGAATACGAATTGCATGATTTTTTCTAATGCAATGGTCAAAGAAATTGCATTTTCATATAATTTCCAACTTGTAGAGCAAAGTGCTGGTTATTATAGTACGGGAAATTTTAAATAATTCTATTTAAGATTCAACGAAAAGTTATATAACTTTTGAAATATGTTATAGCTTTTCCAGTCCTATATATATTTATTTTCCTTTTTAATTTATATTAGTAAATAGATATGCTTTATTGCTTGAAAAGTCTTGCAAAAATCAATTATAGACAACACATATAATAGAGGTAATTTAAAAAAAATGTAGATACATTTCCTCCTAAAAAATAAACATCAAATCATAGGTCCAAAATATAAACATACGAAAATGAACGTAGCTTTTAATAGATATTTTTTCATACTTACAGATAAATCATATATGTGTAATATGTAACTAATACATGTAAATTATAAAAATGATTGTTTTAAGTCGAAACTTAAATAACTTATAGAAACAAAACGTGAACAGTGTTTAAATATTCATATATTTAAAAAATTCCAATATCTTTTGAATACAACAAGGTTAAAACTGTTACTTATATCAAATATACTTAATGTAAAGATACTTAAGTGTGTTAAAGTAAAATAAAATACTAATAAAAGTTCTATAAAAACGTAACATTCTACTATTTAGCTTTATTGGTGCTGGTCTACATTTCATAGGTATTCCACCTCGAATATAAACGTCAATGTTGATGCAAATGATGATCACAATTCGACAGTGGCTAATGATCGCCATTCATCGTGATCTGCATTGATATGGAGCTATTATTACTTGCAACCTCATCGGTCGAGCATTTGTCAATGCAAGTGGACCGACTACCAACACAACCTTATCATCTAATCATATGCTAATAGATGGTCCGATCATTTGTGATACTCTATCATAAGGTTAGATGATAATGCAAGACATGATATCAAGATAATTGGTATATATGCACATAACTATACAATAACTTTTATTGGAGCGTGTACATTGGTTACTTCCAATGTTTAACTAATATTTATATTTCAAGTAACATCTCTTATCGCAAGAAAGAAACAGAAAATTTTGTTTTTAACAAGAGAGATATAGAAAATGAATTTACCATGTTTCTTAAATGCAAAGTGGCAGTCTACACATATCCTAAAGAATATTCACATGCAGATTTTTTCAGATGGTTTCCTTATTCACAAATCGAAAGAAATAAGTAACTATATGGGACACTTACACAAACGTCTTGATCGTAGGTCGTCGGTCCCCAAAGTAAGTAACTTAATAGTTGTTTTATTGGCCATAGACTGGTGAATGTATACATATATATTTTTAAAAACATACTTAAATATAAATATACACCCAAGCTCGAAGATCAAACAAATTGTTTATAAAAAATGTTGGCCCTCGTCTGTAACAAACCCGTGACTCGCGAAGCTGAAGGCAGGGTCACAATCAACTACGCTAACGGGCAAGTCAATACATATAAATATAACTGAGTAATAAATAAATTAAAAATAAATAAGGGCTAGAAATAAAACGAAATCTCTAAAAACATTATATAAAATCACCAATAATTCATTTTAAAGCCAATGAACGACATTGATAAAATGTCGGATAACTCGAATAATTAACTTATCGCCGCGCCTATGGATGATGCGATAAAAATCACTGCAACAAAATGACAGCAGTCGAAATGCAATGAAATTGAGGAAAATCATTTTGATATTCAGAGAGCGAGAAACGAACGGCCGGTTATTGTCGGACTCTATACAGTGACCAAATGGACTGCGCTCATTCAATTTCAATACTTTTACGACACAATAGGCGAGAGTAAGGCGTGTTCGCTCACCTGTCAAATTAAAAAAAGCACTTGAATATTCAAAATAAACCTGGTAAAATGTACGCGGCGATACTATGCACTGCGAGTATTAATTCCTACGAAGGTAATTGAATTTTACTCTCCTATAGACTATTATGGCTTGAAAATAAAACTTCATTCAATGACTTTCTACGTTAAAGTTCAGTAAAAAACCTTTAACAAAAAAACCTTGTAAGCCAAGCTAATGTGCAATACAAGTGAAATAAATTAGGTACTAGGCCCGTTGGAAATTATTCAAAAAACAATGAATTTGTGCATTATGTTTGGGTAAACATTATGTTAAATTATTGACCCGGATTGGTTATTTCAAAAATAAAGTGGAAAAATAGAAATCTGTATTGTTTGTATTAAAGAGTTACTCATAAGTAAATATGTGATCTGTGTAGAATTACTGCGAATTTAGCTAAAACATTCTTAATTATTGCTCTTACATATATTCACACTTATAATAAATATATTTAAAAAACTTCAGATAAGATAAAGTTACTTTCCTTTTTATTAAACACGTAAGGGACAGTGTGTTTAATTCATTGTAACAGATGTAAAAAATGCAATAAATAAATTGAATTTTTAAAAAGTTTAAATTTGTGTTAGAATTTTTGTCCATCCACTGTACAACAAAGTCAGCGTACGGAATTTACATGTAATGTAATGTACTCGTAATCCATAACATTTTTCAAAGTATGTACTCAATATTTATGCGTCATTTAGAGCCAATAATGGCTGCTACTAAAAATTTTAATTTTCATATGTTGCTAGAAAATCAACGGCTTCTTTTCCAATATTGTATTACTAAATTGCTTAGTTACGCGATCGTAGCTATTGTCTTGATAATTTGATTTATCGACTCCTATATAACTAAAACCCTTGATAGATTTGAAAATCTATCAAAGATGCATTTCCGTCTTTTCTTCTAGATAGACTACTTAATTGATTGAATCTTTAAGCTTCGAATTATATTTAACGAATTGAATTAATAAGAAAAATTCCAACCTTTTAGTCTTTTTTGATTACTCGTTAACATTTTTAGTTTTTTATGATACAATTTCACTCACAAGTGGCCAGTAGGCAGCGTAAACGGAATTACGGCGCCACATCTTAGAAATCCTGAGAGTTTTAGGAAATCCGACCGACCTCTTTGGTTTGTTCTTGGTTAAAGGGGCACATGTTTCTGGAACCCGTTAACTTTTGTTTGAAATTTGCTTTAAAATGTGTAATTTATACATCCTTTCATCTCTGTTTGTCTGTTTGCGATAATATAATGCGGTTTTCCCTAAAAGCCATAGTTTTTAATGGATAATTCGTTAAGGTTTTAAATTAATTGACATATGACGATACATATTGATCACCTGGGAAACATCCAAGCCGCGTGGGAGCTTTCGTCTGGAACGCTGTCTAATCGGACAATGTGTCGGAAGATATTCTCCTCTTTTGTAGGGCTACAAAATCCGCAATTGTATGTTGTTATATGTATTGTATGTATGTTTTTCTTAACTTAGTATTCGTAAAATTTCTCTTTAACTTTTTTATAAATGATCACGTACTATGCGATATTTAGAAAGCCATTTTAACATTTACAGTATCAACTTAAATATCTTAATAAGCATATTGTATTTAACATTATGATCTGTTATTTAATATCTTTCAAAATATCTTAATATTGAATCAGTCTGAGGCGCAGCAAAGCGTGGTCAGGTCTGCTAGTAATCTGTATTTAGAAAATAAATCTTATTCATATAGCTCTCAAGTGTGTCTTTCCACTTTCAGATATTTTTACTTTTTTAGCTATAATCATTTGCCACGTGATATCCAGCTGAGTAGAATAGACCATCCTCATTTCTTGCCAGGATGCCGTAAAAGGCGACTAAGGTAAGTTGACCCGCCGTGTGGTATACGGTTGAGTAGGTTGAGTAGACCACAGTCATTTTTTACTGAGGTGTATTTAAAGGCGACTAAGGTAAGTTGACGTCATGCAGGCCAGTCGTAAAATACCTAAACAAGTCCTGTTACAACATGTTATAACATTTGGGGCCGACCCCACGTAGAGTGGAAAAAGGGCAGGGCAGGGCATGAGGAATGATGATGAATCAGGACTACAAAACTTATACTTATGACCTGGAAAACTGGAATGATTGAAACTTAGTCTCGCGCAATGTTCTGTTGTTCTAGTGTTATTTGATTTTTGAAGGATGCTCTTTGCGAGTAAGTGATATTGAATTTTATACATACAGTTATTATACTAGAGTATCGGAGCTAGCTTCATATCTGTCCATCGATAAATAAGTGTCTCTTTCTCTTTGTTATGTGAGATTATATATAGGATAGTTATATAAGATAATGATAAGTATAAGCCTTTTATCTTCTTTCTTTTATTATTAAGTAGCTGCCCAGTCATGCGATGCTGTAGCTCAGTTTAGTTTCGGATTCCCCTCAAAACACAGCTCATTAGTTAAAAAAAACATTGCTCCTATCGCTACCAAACTTTACAGGATCATCATTCTAAAGATCGTCTGAAAATTTCGTTAAAATAGGTCTAGCCGTTTCGTAGTCTATAAAGGTCATACGAACAAACATTTATTTTTATATATAAGATTGGACGCTCGCATTCACAATTTTTGTAATTCGATTTAGTCAATTTGGAGCAAAGATGCTATATTTGTGTAGTAGAAGCTTAAAACTACTTTTCGTAAATATGTCATAATTTTATTAAGTTCGTATTATCCTTTTGTCTCTGGGCAATTGTCATTTTTTTTTAATGACCGATATGTGGGTAGCAATGAAAACGCCACTCGCCGATTGGTTCGTTTGTCGCCGTGCGAGTGTCTACGTGAGCGCGGAACCTTCGCTAATGGCCGCTCGATCGCTATAAATAATTGGCATCAAATTCATTATAAAACATAAACAATTCATCTAGGACTTTTCATATAAAGTGCAGTGCCTAAATTTAAAGTGTAGTGTCGAGTTTCGTCTACGTGAGCGCAGAACCTTCGCTAATGGCCGTTCGATCGCTATAAATAATTCGCATCAAATTCATTATAAAACATTGAACAATTCGTCTAGGACTTTCAATATAAAGTGCAGTGCCTAAATTTAAAGTGTAGTGTCGAGTTTCGGACTCGTAATAGTGTTACTGTTCGTTCGAGTAACAATCCCCTGGCGTCACAAGAAACGGCCGGCCGCCGGCGCGTATCGAGAACTTCGAACCTTCCAGTGCATGTTGGCAGTACAAAGGCATCGAAAGGTAGGTGGTGCTAAGTTGTTACTTATTATCGGTGATAATTATACATTGCCCAGAAAGATAGAAAATAGTTAAAGCCCTGAACCCCCTTATATAGTCCACTTAAACCAACAAACAGCGACCTAGGGTCCAGGGACCAAGTTCCTTTTAATTAGGGAACATTTCGCTAAAACTACCATACTACTCCAATGCTTGTTATTAGGTTATAAATATACTTTGATATTTTGAAAAAATGATAGGTACATTAAAGGAAGAGAATTCCTATGTGTCTACTACCTACCTATGTGTCTATCGTGCTTTTTAACTGCTTCGATTATATTTAATTGAACGTTATTTAAATACCTTCAATGGAGACATTCACAAAACTTGCCTTTCGTTTCTTCGCTCGACCAGTTTGAACATTCTTTAAAAGTTGACGACTTATTTGACGTACTGTTGAAAAAAGATGATATTTTTTTTTATATAATAAGATAAATAGAAATAGAAATATAACATATATTCTCGTCAAATAAATATAGTAAAATATTCCAGTTTTTTCTTAAAGAAGAGGAATAAAACACATAAATGAGGAAAAATACTTCTTTATTGAGGGTATTTAAACATAAATTGACGCTAATCAAGTTATGGGTACAATTTGTTGTCGTATACTCGTACTTTCATGTTTTATAAATGAATAAAAAATATTTATTTTAACTTAGAGCTGTACTTACATAATTTATTATTGTTTATCTTAATTGATGGCTTAGTGAACTACAAAAAGATTTATTAAAAATTATAGTGTTGGTAGATCTCCAATTAAGTAAACAGACCTTGTCACAAAAGTAAAAGAAATTAAGTATGTAGTAACAACTTTCTTATAATATACGTAATCATATGAACACTTGAAGTAAATAAGGCACTAAGTACCTAAAAATTAAAATTCGAACTAAGTATGCAATTTGGTTCTAAAAGCCTTTAAGAACCGAATTGCATACTTAGTTCAAATTTTAATTTTTAGGTACTTAGTACCTTATTTACTTCAAGTTTTCATATTTTAAACGCTAAATGCATAGTTTTTATAATACACTATTTTTATACAGAATTTTTTATTACATAAAGAAAATTGCAATTCAAAATATAGATGACAACGGAATGAAAGTTTTTGTTTGTAGTTCTTTTCTTCTTAAATGGGGTTTTTAATATTCTCCTTGCAGTTATCAGATGGAATTCACCGCACATTTTGCAGGTTTCGTCGACAACGAACCAATTATGATTACGGTTTCATCGTCGCGAAACCCGAATTAAGTGCGGTTTCTTCATTATGATTTCTTCTTGGTCTTCTGTCTTCATTTAGCAATTAGTTATTCCAATATAATTCCATATGAATAAACAATTTTACACAAAAAAATTTAATATACAAATTTAAAATTAAACACAATTACTATTGAACGTGCACTCTACATGTGGTATTTATTATAAATTGAGGACCTATTTGTATATAAAATCTAATATAACAGTAGATAAAAATTGCTTTTAAAAATTTCCCAATATAAGATATAAGGTATGTACGTATTAGATCTGATTATTAAATGAAAAAAGGATGACATTTATTTACAATGAAAATATACAAGTTATATCTATCTTAAATTACTTACACACTAATACTAGAAAAAATATGCCCACGTGGAATAGCTGATTCTTGGTACGATGAATAAAGAATAAACAAAATTACAAGTAGGTACAGAAGTTATGATACAATTATATGCCATAATTCGCGTTTGTTTACATTATACCAAATTAACCTGTCATAACTTCTAGACAATGAATTAAGTAAATAGCGCCTACATTTATAAATTATGTAAAATGACAATTAATAAAGTAACTAAGTTTATTTCGACGCATCAATTAATGAACCATATTTATAGCTTAAAATTAACAATCAAATCAAAAATACATGGTTTCTAGGGTGGATTTCTCATTAGGTCGTCAAAACTGTTGTTTTTTAATATGTAAGATGTTATATATGTACTTTACAGCTTAAGCTATCTGGATAATATAGGTACGTTAACACTTTTTTAATCATTAAGAAATGGAAATATTAGCAATTAAGTAAGAAATGAAACTTCTGTTCGTAAATAAACTTACTTAATTGCTATATAAAAGTTGATTTTGCATTAAATCTCTGAATTTTAAAAGCAAGCAACATCATAAGAAATGAGACACCGCAGTAACGGAGTCAGGCATCAGGCAGTTTGTTTATTAAGCAGGCCATTTGCTAAGTAATTAATAGCCCGTTACATTGCGTAATTAAAAATAATATTAATAAGGGTGAACAATTTAAATGGTTAATACTTTTGTATTTGATTTATTTTTGTATTAATTTTACAAATTATCTGGTTATATGGTCTTTAGATACAATTATAATTTCATAAATTGATATACAATTTGAAAATTACTTTATTGATGGAAATAAAGAACAAATTTCTATGAAAGCTCTATGCGCAAACAAATTTCGAGTGACAAAATACATAACTATTTATGATCGACGCACCCCCTTCTTCTCGTCCACACGAATCCTCGCTTCAATTTCATTTTCATTTACCCGTCTATTATTTCGGTGAAGACCTGTCAAACAGATGTATGTATATAATAAATTGTTAAAAAGTATGTTTATATTATTCATAGTAGTAGGTGAATTTTGAGGCTTGACTGATAAAATATAAAATCCCAAGTATAGTTAACAATCAAAACTACTAAAATATGTTGTTTTCTTTTCACAAGACAAAAGCACATTAAGCTATACTTTAGCATTTTCTCACAGAACAGATGACCAATTGTTCTGCTCTCGTAGCGGCCGCCGCTAAAAGTTTTCCCATTTATTCAATGCTCATACGTCAAGTGGATGTAGCGGTGCGGGCGGCGGCGGGCGACGCGTTCCGGCGTGATAAGGCGGGCGGGCCTATTGTCGCGGCGTCGGCGCACGTTTCCTCCGCAGCCGCCGAGCCTACCCGCATTGTTCCCTTCGTAATGAACAAACTTATTCCCGAGGCTAATGCCTAGGGATGTAACTTGAAGTGAAAAAATGTATTACTTAATAATCGTTTTTTCTCCGATTTGGAAAAACTAATCGATTTTTTTTCTAATTATTCAAAAAATTATATATACCTATAATTATTATATATTAATATTAAAACAGAATAAAGACAAATTAAAAGGGAATGGGAAGAATCAAAAATAATACAGATATGTTTGCAAAATTCGAATAAAATGTGTAGTTCAGCTATGTTGATTTAATGCAACAAAGCATATCTTATCTAATATAAAAAGAAAAAAAGCGGAGTTCTTAATATAATCGGTTTCTTAAAGTTTGATCTATAATATTTAAAAAATCGATTATTGATCGATAAATCGATTACTATAAAATAAATTATTTCACAACCCTACAAATACCCTGTGCCGTAGCCAGTATCGCTTATCAATTCGCTCTCTTTACCATTATCTTCCTAAATTGTCATGTAACTAACTACACGACAAGTATAATAACCCAAACTAACAGGCCTACTTTTGTTTGAATATTGTTAACATATTATTGGGCGTGATAATATTAGCATAGCGATAAGGGTTTATTTGATGAAAGACCCGAAATCTATTAGTGGCTCCGATGTCACTTTAAGATAGTTTGCCTATTTGAATATTTATGATATAATTTCATTCCTTCTTTAAAATTCTTGTTAATGTTACTGTGAAATAATTTGAGGAGATATACCAATCTCAGCATGACTATAAGATGGAATTTTATAAATTTAACTTTCCACTAAACGCTATTAATCACGTTAATAATTATGTAATGTAATGAAAAATTTAACTAAATATCTGGATCTAGCTCATGAGATCACCGCCATATGAAATATTGCCATATAATAACAATAATTGTTCCTATTGTTATTATTATTTTTATTATTATCGGTTATTATTATTATTATTATCGGTAAATGATCTACTAGCGAAAAATGTCGACCAACATCTCAAAAGGCTCTCGCTTAGTTGTTGGATCAAGGGCAGGATACAGAAGGCAGTGTGGCTTGAGACAGCACACATTGTGAGGAGGTTCCACACTCTGTATTCCTAACCGCCGGGAGCTTGGGTCCTTTTTCCGCTCTCCGTTGGTAATAATTTATATAAACAAATTATTTTTAAATGTTTTTTTTTGTTTTAGAAAATATTTAAAAATGTTAATGAATGAGTGAATAATGTGTGTGTATTATTCAATATAGCATTATCATGCTGTAAGTAACCTATTTACTCACCTTGTATTATCCTCCACTCAAACTTTTCAACGAGACACGCCCGTGGCGCCAAATTTTCGTATTCATTCTTATACATTCAAATTTTTCTAATAGTAGTAGCGCTCCTTTCAATGGAGAAAAAAATTCGCGACGAGCCGGCAATAGCTGTGAAGGGAGAAAATCGCATTTCGATCGAAAAGAGGGCAAATCTTTTATGTAATATCAGATTGTCATCGCGATTATTACAGGCAAATAGAATACGCCGGATCAGTAAGTAGGTTATCTTCTTGCTTCCTTTGGCTGAAATCACTTTATTGGATGTACCGAGGTATAAACCCACTTATTTTATTTTTTGCTTGGTCACGTTTTAAGTATACCGGTGTCTGTAGATTTGAATTTAATCTATTTCGGTTTTCTATAATGTTCTATGTATTTGTCTCTGCG
This sequence comes from Morpho helenor, assembly GCA_029227775.1. Lineage (NCBI taxonomy): Eukaryota > Metazoa > Arthropoda > Insecta > Lepidoptera > Nymphalidae > Morpho > Morpho helenor. The sequence continues at coordinate 11,570,298 of JARGCU010000028.1, read as the reverse complement.
TTTGTATTCAGAATATAACAATGTATTTTCACTTATATTTACGTTTATTAATCCGGACATATGTTTCCCTTATATCAAGTATATGTAAGTGGAGTCTCAATTTTTTAAGCAAAATTTGATTAGTGATGATTGGGATATCACGTGCTTAAAATTCAAGCAATTTAGAAATTACAATCTTCTGTTTCTAAATACTGTTTGTAGCCCATAAATAGTAGTGAACAAAATCAAACTTAAGTGAGCGTTTTATACAACTTTTAGAGTAAAACTTTATGGTATATGTAAATAGAATACGACTGTGGGCAAATTAAAAAAAAAATTGTTTTTCCGATTTTAAGTAGTTTTAGGATTGTTATATTTATTAAATACAAACATATCTTTAAGATCTTAGTAACGTTTTTCCTTATACAAGTTTATGAATCAAAACTTTTATAGTACATTCACTCAATTGTAAGAAAGTTTTCCTCAGAGACTCAAATTACTCTCACAAAATCGTTTATGACGCGATTGTTATTTCAATTTCATGAGAAAACTTAGGACATCACAAACAATTTTTGTTTGGTTTATACGAAGCATATTTAGAATACATTTTAAGATAAATATTTAGTATAAAAACTCCTTACAATGTATAATAATACAGAGATGGTTAGGTATGTACCCAACATAAAAATTCCGTGTTAAGATATGCGTTTTCGCTAATTTTCAAAACTACTCAACTGATTTCAGTTAAATTCCCTGGGTAGTTATACTTCGCTCCAATTTTAAGGATACTATACTTTTTATATGATTATTTATGAGGATAAAAGCATTCAAATACTAACTGACTCGATCCGTCTTCACTCGGAGAGTATTTTATTAATGAGTGAAGTATGTATTCACATTTATTTCTATTTATTTTGTTATCAAAATGTTATCCTTGTATTACTTATGCTTAATTATATTAGAAAAAAGTAGTTAAAGTCACTTGACATATTAAAATATTTCTACATATAAGTTTGAGAATCTTATGTATAAAAATGATTGTTTGTCAATGAACATTATAATTTTGAATGTGTTTCGATTTTGGAATAAGTATTTTCGTAAGTAGCACCACCAAATGTTTTCTATAAGGTAAAGGTATATATACACATTAGAAATTATTTTGAAATCAAAATCAAGAAATGTAATAACGTTCGTTAGCGATGTGAATACTTTGATTGCTTTGTGCCCGTTAGCGCATGTAGTGCAGGATCAGATGCGCGGAAAAATCACAGCTTAATAGCCGACTGGAGACGACGACATATTCATATTTAAATGTCACCTTGTGAATACAGCGCGTGCTAACTCGTGTGTATTATGGAGTACAGCGAAGCGAGATAGTTGCTACTATACACTGTCCATTATATTAACCATCTTTTGACAGATTGACGATAGTGATGTCCTAAAGATTCTCGTATGCGATACCATTCCGATTATAGTACCTACTATCATTAATCGAATTACGTACCTAAGTAATTCGATTAATGATAACCTACGTAAACTAGATTACTACTTGAGAAAAGAAATTCCAACTTTGAGAAAACTTATTGTTTCTTTGAAAAGAAGTGGTCTATTTCATGGTGAAAAATCTTCTTTGGTCAAAGTTTTGAACACAATTGGCTTTTCATATAAAAAGTTAAATAAAAGAAAATTATTAATGGAACGCACAGATATAGCTATAGCACGTTGTGATTTTTTAAGAGAGGCAAAGAAAATACAAGATTGGGCAAATATTGTTTTCACGGATGAAACATGGCTCAACGCTAACCACACACTATCTCGTTTCTGGACTGATGATACTGCTGATTCCACTTCCTCAGTACCAATGGGAAAAGGTGAGCGCCTAATCATTTGCCATGCAGGTACAGCAAAAGGATTTGTACAAGACGCACTGTTGGCATTTAAATCGAAGAAATCAAATGACTACCACGAAGAGATGAATGCAAATGTGTATGAAGAGTGGTTCAAAAAAATGCTCATTTCATTGGAAGAACCATCAATAATTTTTATTGATAATGCGCCCTACCACTCCCGTCAAATTGACAAAATGCCAACACAGGCTAATAAAAAGCATGAAATAATTAATTGGCTTCGGGACAATGGAGAAAATGTGGACGACTCAATGTTAAAAGTTGAATTAATAAAAATATTAAAAACCAAAAAGAGAGCAAAACGCTATGTAATCAATGAAATGGCAGCAGAATATGGCCATACTGTTCTTCGGATTCCTCCATACAACGCCAGTACAACGCAATAGAACTTATATGGGCACAAGTAAAAGGGCATGCTGCGAGATGCAATACAAGCCCCCCATTCACAGCGAATAAAATGTTGCAATTGCTAAAAAATGCTTGCACCCACGTAACGGCCGAGAACTGGGCAAGTGTGGTGGAAAGAACTAAAAGAGTAATATTCTCTGATTGGGAACGTGATATTGCGTTTGATAATATATTATCTACACAAGAGCTAATAATAACTGCTACTGAAGACTCCTCATCGGAGGAGTCTAGTGTTGATTATCATTCCGACGACTCGTGCTAATAAAATAAATTAAAATATCCTGATTGTTTTATTTGTATGTATGCATGTATTAACTAAGAAGAAAGTAAAACTTTATATAATGTTATTAAATGTCTTTTAATACTCGTAACATCGATTTCTACCGATTATTTTTAATCTGTGGCATAATCGTTATAGTAACCATTATGTGTGACATCACTAAGTGGGCGGTACCCATCCATAAAGTACAAATATTATTTGTATGATATTTGTACGTAAGCAATACAAAACTTAATGAGCGTGAGCTGTCAAAAGACTGATAATATGATGGACGCAGTATAATAAGCAATGATTTTAAATATCGTTTATATTTTATAACTTGTGGAGAACGCGGCTTAAATAAAAATACTTTCAATTATGTATTAATATTGAAATATTTAAAAATTACGTTAAAATACTTTCAATGATGTACTATTTTTTTTGCCTATTTTCAAAAAAATGGGTATTTTTTCTTATAATATGTTAACCCGGTATATTAGCCTCAGTTGTACAAAATTTCATCAATTTCGCTCCAGTAGAATTTGAAAACGTAACAACTAAGAGCCACATACAGACAGATTTTTGCATTTAATTCCAGCTAACTTTTAAAAGTTAAATTTTATTTATTTGTATTGACGGTTTGACCAAAAAGATACAATTTGCGATGTGGGAAACTAATACGTAGGTCGAATTGCTTTATTAAGTCTTTAGATGATTCTTTGAAATATTGCTTACATTTAAAATAATTGAAATGAAATGAATAATAATGAAATATTGCTTACATTGAAAATAATTGAAATGAAATGAATATTAATGAAATATTGCTTACATTTAAAATAATAATTTTTAATTTACATTCATAAATGGCAGTATAATAAATCCGATTTCTTACGTTGGCCACAATATTGGTTGAATATACTCAAAGCGTGACGGTCTGGTTTCGATATGGAAGCCTTGTTGTGAAAAGGGATTAAATTTTTCATCATCTTTAAGCTTATCTTTCAAGTATTTTTATATTTCGTATAAGCTTCCTTATTTTAACAAAAATATTATTAAATAAAATCACTCTTACTATATACTTACAAAATATATACTTTGACATCATATCTGTTAACCTTAACTATAAATATAACATCGATTGATACATTTTTATTATGTGTTTTATATGAAATTTATAGGAAGGTAATTTTTGAAATGATATAAAATACTTTAAAAGGTCAAATAAAGAAATTAATACGGTTAAAATCACGGGATATTTCTCATGATGACTCTACTCGTATATTCTAGTATTTTATCTAAATGTACAAACATCGTGATAGCTTCATAGTAAAATTCGAAAAATGACATGAGAATCGTATATCTTATAAAATGTAAGGAAAGGCAAAATTCAAAATTCTGTAATATTATTCAAAAATACATTTGAAAATTTATTTTTGAATAATATTAAAGAAAGTATTTAAGTTATACTTGCCTTAAATACGTTAAAGTACACGCGTTTATTCAATGGAAGTCTCCACGCTGACGCTGACTTAAATAATAATCATGGGTGAATCGGGCTTTTAACAAGGTCGATCTCTGAATTATATCTAAATTAATTCAATTATGTATGCTATAATTTAATTAAAATTAAAAAAAAATACTTTACTGAGGCAGTATGCTCAAATGCTTTCAACAAATTGTACACAAAATAAAGCAAATTGTATAGTTTAAGTTTATCTATTTGGCTAGTAAAGATACTATTTTTTTTGCCATTTATATAACTTCTCTTTTAGATTAAATAGCATGGTAACAATAAACGGCAAAGAAAATAATAGCAGCAAACTGTCTTTTCAGCGAAAGCTAAACAAATAATGTTTAAACATTATTACAATTTATTTTGGTAAACGAAAATATAAAATTAAACCGCAGAATTAAAGCCTTTTAAACTCAACAATATCGGAGTCGCTCGACCGCAACACTTCATCTGTGGAACAATCAAAATCGAGTAACAAAATTACAGACTAAAGGGATCTCTTAAATTTCTCAACTACAACAAAGGGATAAAAATGTACGTTGCAATTTCGCGGAGAGTCAACGACTCAATCCCGCACCGCTCCGGGAAGCTAAACTGAATTTATGGTTTGAAAATTAAACTTAAATTGGATGTAGCCGAGTTATTTTTAAACGGTTATATTTGTTGATTAATTATACCTTAATGTAATTTATGGGAAATCGACAGACGTGAAAAAGCGTCACACAAACCCTGAAATAATTGTTACTTATAATATATTCAGTTTTTAATACTCTATTTTAGGAACTTACTCATGTAGAAATGAAATGAAGGCGTAAAAAGACTTTTTGCCATTCACATTTGAAAACGTATTAAGTTAATTTAAAAAAATAAAATTCCAATTTAAGCATTCAATAACAATTTAAGCCTACGATTTCACGTGACTTGGATAAGGAAATAAGTTATTAGCAAGGAAACACGCAAATTTTAGAGGAAATTTCATAAATGTGACACATCGGCTTTGACTTTATTCTCTCTAATCAGAATAAGTTTGTCCGATACTTGCTTTTTTTTATATATTCGTCACTTCTAGCTACTATCCTTCTAATAAAGTAATTTTTCCGATTTATTAAAGAAGTACACTAGTACGAGTAGTAATGCAACTACACAAGAATATAAGTCTGTTGGATTAAAAATTGTTGAATTCTTCTTCATTATTAATGGATGGAAATAGGTCACAGTGATTTTGATGTCACACCATGTGTATCCTTGGATCTATTTATTTGTAGCGCTGATACTTCAGATACAGATAAATATAAAAAACCAATAAATATATTCTCACGTTTAGATTAAATCTTAGCTTATTCAGAGTATCTCTAAGTTAAGATTGTCTGGAAGAGATTACTTTGTACAATTTTTTATCTGTAGTATATTAAATTCTACTTGAATTTTTGTATTTTTTATTCAATTATAAGAACTGTCGTCCCGTGGAAGTCGTATTTTAGGAAATATTCATAGATATGCAAGTTTTCCAACGCTTATTCCGTCACTAAAAAGCGCATGATTAATGTTATTAAGCACGTTTTAAATAAAATATATATCTGCCTAAAGTTTAAACACGGGACATAGTGAACTCACGCTCACCGTTATACCGTTACAGTAAGTATATCATATTAAATGATTGTTTATTATATAAAAATAGAGGTCACAATGTGGCCTCACAAAAAGGTCCTATCACATAACTTTATTTTAATGTTAAGATATGAAGCTGACCTTCATATATATGAGAGTATTTTTTGAGTTATATTTTATGAACTTCACTATTGTTATTAAACCAAAAGTAACCTATGATTATTTTGCATACCTTTGATGTTGATTTTATTTACAACCATTTGACTCAGCCTTTGTACCGTCGTGAAACATTATTCTCAGTAAAGTTAATTTTTATTGGAAATATATGTTGTAGCAAAGTTGAACGATGAGCCACACTTACACGTAAGATGCAAAGATGAGAACTTCGTCAAATCCTATCATTATTAATTTTTAAACAATCTTTCGGTCTTATATGCTCATGTTTTGATTAAATCAGTAGGTATATAGTAATACAATTCTGTATAAGAATAGAATATAAATCAAAGTAAACACAGGACCTACATTAAACATATAGTTTATTGTGGAACTGAAAATGTGTAATCATATTCAAGTGGAATATTTAGGGCGGCAGGAGGATGAGAAAAAGGAAAACAGTTGAGATTACTTTTATACAGCGTGTTGACATTGCAGGCTTTTATCACCCTTTTAGAGAGGGTGAAATCTCTTACACTTTTAAAATAAGCAAATAAAACGAGGATATTCAAATACGTATAAAATATTAAACTTTAAAACTATATTTATTGAAACTATTGCGTTTAACATTTGCATTCAAAAAATGGGACAGGAATCGAAGCAGTGACTCTGCCAATTGATTTAGAAATCGATATTTCTAGCGGACACAGTTCAAGTGATAAAAAATGAAACCTACAAATACGGGTTACCCATCCTACTGCTTTCGTAAATACAATGAAAGTAGATTTATTAATTTAAACGTAATTAAAAGGCTTTTTTTAGCGGTAGATACTTAATAGAATTAGGAATTACTTTGCGTAGTTCCATAATAATTTAACAACTAATAAAATAATTATAATATTTTTGTATAGTGTTAGATATAAAAACAAGCCATGTCGAATCCAGCTGAGTAGAATAGACTACCCTCATTTTTTACCCAGGTGTCGTAAAAGGCAACTAAGGTAAGTTGACGTCAGGCAGGCGGCCAGTTCTAAAATACCTAGCCAAATCATGTTTCAACATTTTTATCTCATGTACCGACTGCGGGATGAGTACAGAAGAATGATTTGTGTTAGATATAAAAACGTAGGATTATAAAAATATCTTTTTCCAAAATAATCGAGGTAAATCTCTTTGTACAAACGAGTAACCGGATCAGAGAAAATGACACGCCATATTTTAAGTATCGGAAGAAAATCTACGCGGAGGCGACACCTGGAGGACGGCCCTCTTCCACCCTCTTTATTGATATTACGGTCGGCGCATTAACCACTCCACGATGTGTATTGGCTTTCAAGGAGCCTACAATAAAACTAGGATTGTGGCATCGTAAGGATGCTAGTTAAATCGTCTTCTGATATTGATTGAAAATAAACTAAAACCTTTAATATGAATAAAAATTAATCAATGGATATGTTGCTAAGCGCAAAAATCGAGGAAAGCTTAAATCAATTCAGGCTATTTTTGTATTAGCATTTTCTTAAGACATTCAAACCCCATAAAGATTTTAACAAATATCTAATGGAAAGAAAGGTAAATAAGAAAAACAACGCTTTTCTGTTCTCAATACAAACATTGTTAATTAAAAATGAGTCAAATGTCCCAACGTGATTAATTAGCCGATTCAGCTAGTTTACAATAAATACGTAAAGTTAAAATCGTTTAATGTTTATGACATAAAATTAAACATTTTTACTATCGTAAAAAAATAGTTACCCGTATAATTTTACCGGTGGTTAATTAGAATGTTGTATTATTCATTATATTTAAATAATTGTAAAATATTTTCAATAAAATAATTTTATGTGTACGAGAGGTATCTAGTTCGTGTTGAAATTAATTTTAAAGCTCAAGTGCTACAATAGAGTCTATAGACTTTTAAAGTAAAGAGCGTGGCGGTCAGTTGAGGGGAATCGTGGCCGGATCACGATAATGAAAGAGCTTTTATTAAGTATACGAGCTTATACTCTACGAGCTGAAATGATCAGCAACGACGATGGTCGTCTTTAATTGTGTCCGGTTTGCTTCTACTCTGCAATCTAGACTTCTTAACTATACCTTTAATACTGGTTATTTGCTAATTGTCCTTAAGCGTTAATCTCATATGCAAATCGAGACATAGTCTACGGACTGCAAATCGTCAGGTGTGTACTCTAAGTGGCTGTTTAGTAGAATAATTTTCTTAGTACAAGTTAGATTCGAGGGACATAAGTTTACAGTGACTTGCCGTCGTCTGACCACAGATGCCACAGCAACTACCCAACTTGGGAACACTTTAATTAGTATTTACTACACTTAATAAGTCGCAGGCTGTTCCAAACCTCAGCCTAAAGGAAACTTCTGATAAAACAACTTAAATTGAATATCAATTTTTTTATTAAGAAAAGTTTGGCGGAAGAATGAAAACAATGTATCGCCTGTTTAATAAAGCCCTAATATTAAATATTTCACTTGAAAATTTAAACTTTTTTGGGCTCAGTTGAATTCTTACAATTTTTATTTATAATATAAAATTGTAAGATAATTAATATATTGATTGTAAGAAATCTTTTTACCTAAAGATAGATGATAAAAGATATATATAAGCTATAAGTTAGTACACTTCCCGAATCATGGTGTTGTTAGATTAAAGACACTAATAGTAAAGACACTAAAAGTAATGACAATATTATTCAAAAAATATTTTTGAACAAATCCTTCTTATAACTTTTGTAATTTCATAGTAGATGCAAAATCGTTCAACGGAAACCAGATAGAAAGTATTTTATGAAACATTAGTCTGTAATAGTTATTAAAGCGGCAAACGTGGGTATGAAAAAGGAAATAAAATAAGCTGCAACGATATTAGCTTTAGCATAGACTACAACCTATTCGGATACCCCAGCAAAGCCGTTCTCAATAGATGGCATCAGGTAATAAGCTCAGCGATGGCCTATTACGGAACTACGTTGGAAATTCATATGGGCTCTAAAGGATATCAGTGGCTGGCAATTTTATATTACTCCGTCTAAATTGTAACATGTTCGCAACAATCACTATGAGGTATAGCTACGTTTCTTTAAATAAATCATACTCTTTACCCGCAGTTATAAATTTTCTTTATTAAGTTAGTATGGTCATGTAATGAAGAGCTATGAATATAATGTTACCAAAAGAGTTTTAAATATAAATGTATATGTATGTAGTGCATTAGTTACTTCACAAATTTTCGCGTTTTCGTTTTGGTTTTTAATTTACTATCTTAATTGAATAGTAAGTAACATTAAAAATATATTTAAAAATTGTATGTATCCCTGTAACTTATTAACAATTTTCCGATTGGAAAAATTTAGAGCTATATTATTTTAAATAAAATAGTTACAATAATATGAAAGAAACGTCAAAAATCTCGGTACCTACGAAAATTCTCACTTAAGCCCTCTGTCTGTTAAGCTACTGGTCATTGGGTCTTAAATCAATAAACCTTACTTTCTTAGACAGGGTTCGTAATGGTATTATGTTATTTTAAGGAGTTTTGCTGTGAACATTTTCGATGTTGGATCCGCCATTGTCTCAAAAAGTATCTTTATCGTTGCAAATGTCCCTGCAATCCGCCTTCTATCTAACCATTTATTAAATACCTACTGGCTGTGCCTAAATCTGTGTATTTAATTGAAATTTTGAACATAAAAGTAGCTATCGTGAGTTTAAACATAAGAGATATACTTGTAGACATACTGTCGAAGACTTTTTTATGGTATTTTTGTAGATCGACTATTCTTTAGCACATAACTTTAATGTATCTCTGTTGGTTTACTCGGCGCACGAGTTTTTTTACAGCTTTTTTAGCTCGATTTACATAAAACATCAATGTGTTATTGACTTAAACGTTCGTGAAGATTTGCAGTACCGTTTAGTGAAAACCGTACAAAACTCCATTCAGTAGATTTTGAAAAAATCGATCACATCAAGACAGACAGTTTTAAGGACTTTGTTTTATAATATAGATATATTAATTAGGAAATGCTGTTTAATAACTAATATTCACAGTAATGGTTTAATAGGATTGTTATTGATATTTGGAAAGTAAGCTAATCTATTGATTATGACGGGAAATGTGGTTTGCTTGTTGAGTTCATAGGCTATTAATCATCAAACAACGCTATTCACGAGCCACACTGATCAACATAACCGTGGAAATTCCACTGTTATTATCAGCTGGAGTCCTGTGTTTAAACATCATATGATTATTGCGATTTTATTAAAAGTAATTTAGGAATAAATCTATCTAAATATATCACGTTCCGTTAGAAGTACAGTAAATATGACATCAATTGGAACACTGTTTATGTAAGAGGATATTTTTTCTTGGGTTGATGGTAAAATTTCAAATTTACTTCTTTAAGTATTAATAATGATTGTATTATATTTCAAGATTTATTAACGTATAAAATGGTTGGTTTTAAGTATAATCTAAGAATATTTTGGGACTATATACTCTTTTACTATGTTGTTGCCTTCAAAACAAAAACTTGCGAAAGTCAGTCTGTCTGTAACGCTAATGCACTGGAGAAGTATATTTGTAGATATAATTATACTTATACATATACCGGGTTATATGGTATGAAAATTCCGTTTTCATTCGGGAATAAGTAAGAACCAATATAGTTCATAATTGAGGAAATTTTAGCATTAATGTTGTTGCGAGCAAAGTCGCCGATAGCATTAGTGTCACATCTATAATATACATGTATCTATTAAATACTTCTTTCGGATATCAACGGCAAATTAAAATTGTGAAAGATAATTTTATTACAAAAATAAGGAGTAATTCTTAGCAAATAATTTCAGACCAATAAACGAGGTTGACAGCGCGTTAACTCAAAATGAGCTTGCCGAGATTGTTATAATGTCGCCAAATTTAATTGAATAAGGTTCGCTTACATTTTACGACACGGCGGGGCCAAAGCCACGGCGTTAATCTCCTAGGTAAAATCAATTGGCCAAAATGATATTTTCTCGAAACTCCTATATTTGACTTAGAATCTTAAGTAAAAGGATTACGTTACGAAATCGTGTACTCATTTCTTATGAAAGGTAAATTGTGTGATAGTATATTATTTCCTCGTTAATCGTGATTTTCGAAAGTGCACATCTCTGCTTAGCGCTCTGTGGGCAATGGATGTGTTTTACTTAGTCCCCGGAAGGTGTATTTTGCGTTGACTGCTATGAGAGCACTGTTTTTATTGGGAAATTTATAGAGCAGCGTTTAAGAGCATCACCGTGCGGGCCGCCGCCGCACCATTGTGAAGACATTTCGTTGTCCCTTTATTGCTTGCTTGAAATTAATGTCTCGACCTCACAGCGAAGGATTTTCTACTTTGTGGGAACGTTTATCGGATTTTATTACGTAAATATTTTATGAGGAAATGAAACAGGCGGTGCAATAATATGACAGTCGTCTAATATCTTCCAGCTTTATAATTCGTTAACAAATTAAATATAAATTTTTGGTAGTTTCATTGTTATTATTGTTAATAATATTAAAATATTTGGTTTTCATTTCATGTAGCCGTGTGGTATCCGAATAAACCACCCTCATTTCTTTCAGAGGTGTCGTAAAAGGCGACTAAGGTAAGTTGACGTCAGGTAGGCGGCCGGTGTAAAAACGCAGCGAAATCATCTGACAGCGTGTTTATAACATGTTGTGCCGACCCCACTTAGAGTGGAATAAGGGCAGGAGGATAATGGTTTTTATTTCATGGTAATTTTTTATAGTATCTTTATTTAGTAAAGTTTGTGCAAGAAAAGTTTTAATAAACGTTTTTATAGTTCCGATTATTGCTCATGGGATGTAACTTTTAGAACATAAAGACAAAGAGAAGTAGAAAATAGAAGCACCTATTGATTTTAATAATAGACCTTAAAATTGGAAAATATGTAGCCAGTTAAGTTAACCTTAGCAACACGTTTGTTAACATTACGTCCAGTTTGATGCTTCATGCACCGCATTGTGAGGGCGAGTGCAGGGGTAGAGGGTCTGAGGGCGGGTGTGCGTGTAATTTTCAGATTAGTTTGTTCAGTAGCGAGTAGAGTGCCGCTTAACCGCAAATATGTGGCCAATAATAATGCCCTGCCACGAACCTCGTCAGTTACGAAAAATGTTTCAAAAAAACGGTTGCCTGTAAAGTCGGTTTTACGAGCAAAGATTTTACGTGACAACGTCTTTTTAAATGTGATGGATTGGAGTGGGAGAGAAACGCAAGGCATTCGCCAGTCCGGCGGGCCTCTTTTTCGTTCGGTGACTCATCGTAACAGACGTGAGCGGGCGTTACACTTTTTCATGAGTTACTCCAAGCCGCAACCTAATTTAAAACGTTGTCACGTCAAAACTAAGCATTTGATTTGTAACAATAATATAACTTTCAAATTATAACAGACATTTCAGGAAAATACTAGAATACCGCTATTTCTTAAAATAATGACATAATTAAAATTATTTCAGTTTATATTGAATAAATTAAGTTACTACATATAGCCGTGTGGTATCCGGCTGAATAGAATAGTACCACCCTCATTTCTTACCGAGTTGTCGTAAAATACGACTAAGGTAAGTTGACGTCAGGCAGGCGGCTGGTCGTAAAATACGTAGGCAAATCATGTGTCAAAATATTTACAACATATTGTGCCGACCCCATTTAGAGTGGGATAAAGGCAGGAGGACGTACTTCGTCAGATACGAAAAATGCTTCAAAAAACTAAATATTTGTTTTGTAACAATAATATAACATTCATATTATTTCATTGACATTACGGGAAAATACTAGAAACCCGCTATTTTTGCTAGTCTACGTTAAAAAAATGATATAATTAAAATTATTACTCGCTTTCAGTTTACATTGAATAAATTTAGTTACTACATACAATTAAAGCATTGGTCACAATTTTTGGTCTGTTTACATTGAATAAATTAAGTTACAAACATTGGTTAAAACACTGTTCGATAATTTTTAGAATTAGACGTAAATTTGTAGATATAGCAAAATAATTTCATTATTACTTTTGCATTGGTGCTTTTTAAATTTAAGTAATGTCTTGTTAGGTAAGGCTGTGTTTTACTGTTTTAGAATATTCGTAAGTAAATAAATCTGCTAGATACTTATTGCTACATATTTACGTGCGATTTAATTTATTTCCTTCTAATTAATTGAAAAATAATGAAAATATTTGATATTTTCATTAGTTTTGAATTATGGACCTCCGCAAAGTAACGCCTAATTCTATAAATTATTCTAATTAATTAATGTAAGATTGAAATTTAATTTATTTTAAGTTTTTGTCCACTTTTTATTTATTTTAGATATATTGTATAATAGGTCATAATGGGATAAGATTAAATTATTTTATACTCAATATACAAATAAAATCTATATTTTGAAAATATTCTTATTCTTGGGATGAATGGAAAACAAATTAATATTTATACTTGATTTAGGCTGATTAATTTCTAAACGTGATTAGCTCACAAGAAAAGTTTAATACTTCCTCAATACAAACTACCGTCCAGATGTTTATTATCAGTTTCGTTCGCAATAAATAAAGTCGTATTATATTCTTGAGCGGACGATCTCGACGCTCTATAAATCATTTTTATTGTGCTGTCGAAGGGCCCGGGTAATAGCAGAGACGGAGGCTTAATTGGGTTGATTTCTGCGACGAATATATGCTTCTTCTAAATCTTGCACTTATAACAGAACCAGTTATATATATTTTTAAATACTGGTCATATGTGATTTTACAAGCGATATTTATTTTCTTATAAACGAACGAATTTACTTATTGTAGGTACCCTGCTCGTCCATATACTTAAAAGTACAAAACAGTTTATAGATTCTTGATTGGTTTTTATTTTGAATATCTTTTCACGTATAGTAAATTAGTGAAGTAATTTTTTATTACTGACTCAAAGTCATACCATCAGCCCTACACTACATGTGGCCCTAAGCCGTGGTCCGGCCTCACAGGAGGCACCCTTAGGACCACGTTCCCCCACGTTAGTAGAGCTTCTGCGCTCTACTCTCCACATTTCGCAACCTCGACGATGCTTCTGCGCTCGCCCGTCCCGCCCGGTGACGCTGTAAAAGCCATAAGGCCTAACAGTATACTGTCAATTCGAAAAAACCCACCGCTAGGCATAGGCCTCTCCCCTTTTTGAGATACAAGCTGGAGCTTATACTCACCTCTCTGCGCTATTGCGGATTGGTAGGTTATATATATCTACAGAAATCTCTACGTTTTCTTACGGCGTTTTCCTTTACCGAAAAGCGTGCATAAATTGCAATTGTCAACTTGAAGCATAAGTTTTAACATAAAAACTAATTGGTGTCTGCCAGGGTTTGAACCCGTGAACCTCTCGAGAGTCGTTTGATCTCACCGATGGGCTATCACAGCTATTATTTTATTAATTTACGTAATCTCATGTAAATTGTGTTTTATAATAATTATAAAATGAATTGGCTGTGAGTTAATATATTGCGGATATAAATGCATCCACTAAACAAAACTAGGGTTACACCTACAAATTTATTACATTGCTAAAAATAAACCTAAGTTTCACTAAACACCTCGCAGAATCAGTTGATAGTAATTAAAATCAAGCAGGTGTCGTAAACGTAGCTATGCGGAAACCCCTTTGTTTATTTTACACCAAAGGCTAACGGTTGAACGCTTTTGAAAAACACTTTGTGTACGAATGGACGAGCAAGCGGGACATTAGCTACAAAAGCATTTTTAAATTTATTTAACTACGATCGATATACACAAAAATAAATTGCAATAAATGGTCGACATTAGTTTATTCGCATTGAATTCAATGCGTTATAATTTTTATGACTGAAGTATTTGCAAACAGAAATTTTCATAAAAAGATATGCCCACATTGGGCGTGCCCACAGGCCCACCAAAGCAACAATTTATAATAACAATACATAGCATGAGATTAATAGCAAATCTAGTCAGTTCAGTAAGGAGCTGACATGTTAGCTCTTAGATCCAAGACATCTGATAGTCATATGAGTCGGCGTTCAAAACTGAGACTAACTTCATCATCCTCGAAACATCCTTGCAAACCTCGCTTTTGATACTGATCATCGACTTTTGATACTGATCATCGAACAAAAAATAGAGTGATTTATGGTTTTGATATATTTATGGTATTTAGAAATTGCAAATGTTATGCGTATATCACATACTCTATGTGTTAAAGTGCTGCTTTGTTAAAAAAAATATTTTAATTTAGTATCCTACTAAATGCAAATGTTAGAGGGCGTTATTTAAAAAAAAAATTGCTATGATATAATTCGCGATAAATTTATAATTATCGCGGATAATAGCAAAATAAAATAATAATTATTATTTGTAATATAGACCTCTAATAAGTAACGCCTTATTCTATAAATTAATCATTCTCTTTCATTAAATATGAATACGAAGATATGATAAAATCGTTTAGCGGAATTAAAAAACGACCAAATTATTTGCGAACTAATTCGACCTTCGCTGTTTGCGAATAAATTTTTCAAAGCAGAAGTACTCGTATATCTCGTAGCTTAAGATGCATTTGGTTTGGTGCGCTCTATTAGAACTGTTCAATGAGGATCGTCGGACAATGAAGAAGGAATGCGTACTGTATAGTCTTCGTTCGATGTCGCATCGGGGAAACAATGAGAGCTTTGATATTATTCACGGTAGTTACGCAATGTGCGGCTCATTACGTCCTATTCCTCTTCACTAAACTATAATGTAACCATTTTAAAGAGAAAACCTGTATGGGTTTTTATATATCATTGACATTTGTATTCACATGTCATTATATATCTTAATGCCGTTTGTTAAATCACAATTTTGGATAAAATTAACCAATTTTATTATAATTTTTAAATTTTAAAATCATATTCGGCATTTAACTTTAGCTTTGCTATTACAGCAGTTGATGAACACTATTAAAAGAAGGCTGATACGAAAAGCCTATAGATGATTATATGAATAATAAGAATGCGTGAATATAGCTACTTTCGACACTGTAAGAGATAGTAATGTCTAAATGTTACTAGTTATAAGAAATATATTTTGTAAAGAGCAACCGAAAAGTTTCTTGCTAATTCTTCTAGGTAGCAGCTCTCCGAACTAACAGTAGAGTTGATGATTCAAAAGTACTTGTTTATAAGTTTACTTGAATAAAGAATGATTTTAATTTTAATATGAGTTTGTGTAAGTTACAAGTTTTATTTTTACAATTCTGAATATCTAACTAAGTAGCATTATTTTACTTACTTGGTATAAGCAGTATGATATTATTCCGAACCGTTTGCTATCTCGATAAGCATCTGATATAAAACTGAGATATAAAAGGGGTTATTTGGTTTCGCAGGCAATAAAGCGGTATTCAGCGAACAATGCGACCAGATGCACTTCAGCTCACCGTCTCATGTATAATATTTTGTTACGTAGGGATTGTTGTGGGAATTGAAAATAAATGGATATATTATGAAATATTTACCCAATTTTACGTAGAGCTTTATAAAAACCAAATTACAAAATTAAAAAGCTAATAGGTGAGATATAAACTTATGTTTTTCAAACAATAATGTTGAAAATTCCTTTATTGTTTGATTTCAAAATAAAAATAATAAATATATAGGACAATAACATACACGGTTATCCAACCCGAAATTAAGTAACTTAATACTTGTGTGATGTGTGACAGAAAACTGGTAAATTAATAATTTTAATTTACCAATTACTTAAATACTTCCAGAATCGAACAACAATTAAACTAACAATAAGTATTTGAAAAATGTTGTTGGAAATTGAACCCGCGACCTGCGGAACTGAAGACAATGTCACGGCCAGATGTGCCAACGGGCCAGTCAATTTATTGAAGTCAAAAACTTAGTCGTGTATGTTTGTTTAAAATTTTATAACTTATGTTACTTTACAATTATATTCAAAGCAATTGTAATAATTTTCAGTTTTAAAGGCAGCTTAAATACTATAATAACAAGATTATCTTGGTAAATGTAAGGCGCTTAGATGGGATTGTGATGACAATAATAGAAATGGGTGGTAGCGTCTTGGGCGTTATGCACAGTATTGTTTACCAACACCTAGCGTATCGTTGATAGCTTGCTTCATTTATTAATCCCACTTTGTCCAAGTATAAGAAATATAGATTTTTAATAGATCAAATATTTTAATATAGACAAGTTTCGTGAAATAAAATAAAGTTGAAATAAGGCCTGAAGGCAAGAGTTAAATAGATTTAGAAACACATATTAGGATCGCATGATAAAAACTAAAGAAATTTAAAGACAACAAACAAAAAGAAAAATAATATAGAATTGGGCGTTACTTTGTCCATATGTATGTTCATAGTACAAAAGTAATAATAATTATTTTGCTATGATATAATCGCGATCCGATAGTATATATCTACTATCGGATCGCGATTATATCATAGCAAAATAATTATTATTACTATTTTTATTACTATTACTTTGGTATTATGGATACTACAAATGTACCTCATAATTATTATTTTCCTGTAATCCGCTATAAATCGCAATTAGCTATTTATAGATAAAAGAACATAAAGTCATATTTATATAATGCCTTTTTGTAAAATTTTATTGAGTTTTAATACTTTAAACTCAAATTAAACTCAATTTATAGTTGAGCTTTGCATTATCAATTTTAGTGAAATATTATTTTTACACAATCATATTAATTTACTATCAATTGAAATCACTGTCCGGCATTAACCCGTAATCTTTATAGTAATAGCAATAATCTGGAATGAGCCCTAAAATATTATTGTATTTGGATAATCTTCCTGAGTGCACCTCGCTCAACGAGGATAGCGGTGACACCTATACAAAGGACTTGCCACAACTAGCTCGTTAAGCTCAGGATCGTCTGTAGGAAATCAGCGTATCTTTTATACCGATATTGGTTACATTTCAAACATTTGATTTATTCTGCTAATATTCTGAGATATCGTGTAAGTAAAGACACACAATTGATCATTTCTAATCTTAAAATATTTTAAAATAATTCAACAGATATCCAAAGTTATTTGCGGGATTGCATAGTACAGATAAATGCATCTATCATGCATGCAACTTAGATGCAGTATTAACATCAATTTACTGCTGGGAATTTTTCGTAACATCAATGTACAGTTTCAAATTTAATTAAGTTTACTAAATAATAAAGCTAACTGTATTGAAATAAATGAATTGTTATCGTCCATATTGATGTGATGTTATTTTTAAATAATGATGCAAACTAAAAATAACAGTAATGTTCGAATTGCTTTATTATTTTAAAAGGAAAATCCAGAATAAAGGGAATACAGTAATATCAATAACCACACGCACGATTGCCTACATTGAGAGGATTAAAGCCAGCATACGTGGAACGAGTTTCATTTATACGACCGAACGCGTCCGATGCGCCGGACTATTGCGCCGGAAATTCTTAAAACTCCTCACAATTCCATTTCTACAGCTCTTCTTATTAAGCTAGAAGTAATTGTGGCAGACTTACAAAGTTAACCAGTTCGCTGTAAGCCGCCCGTCCGTGAAAAGTCATAATCGTTATTTTGTCTGCCGACTTCATAAAATCAGACACAGGGCCCTTTCACTGCAGTCGACTATATGATTAGGAGTATTTTACATTGAGTTATTTTTAATTATTCATATCCAAAATATGTACAAAATACTAATCATTAAGCATTGCAAAGCAGAGATTTTAGCAAAATATTATCGCTCTTAAGGTTTTTATTTAACTAAGTATTATAACTTCTTGCTGAACAAGCATAGTTATTTAATGTTTTTTCAATTAAATATTACACTTCAAAAAGTGAAATGTTATATTAACTTTACTTAGTTGTAATAATTCGAAGCTTTATTTTACTATTTTTATATTGTAACTTATTATGACTCTTTCTGTTTCCGGTAATAAATAAATTAATTTACGTGATTCTGCTTGATTGATATTTTCTTTGTTATATAGTAAAGTAGTACTACTTTTAGTAGTATTATTTTTTTAAATTGAATTGGGATTTGAATTAAATTCTATAGTATTCAGAAGAACAATGAAGTAAAGGCGATTCAAATTAAAGAAAACCAATTAGGTTTCATAGTACAGTCCATAAGCTATTCATAAGTCTTAAGGTTAGCTTAATTGGTTTGCAAATGAATTTTTTTAACAGTAAAGTCTACGATAATATTTAAAAAAATCGTTTAGCTCTATAATTTTATAAAAACTGTGTTCCTATTTATAAAACCTATCTATTTCTACTGAATACAATATTTTCATTTTTCTGAAAAACAAATATACCTAGAAATATCTTCCTTTTTGTAAATATGACCTAAACCATTATGCCTAATTTTTTTTATTACTATATTAATAGCTCGATCTTTTGAACTTTTTTTTAGCCATGGACAAGTAGCTACCTACCGTCTTTATGTTTTTTAAGTTTACTATTAATTGACTACATAACATACGACATTTTTATAAGATAGATAATTGATGCACTGATGGATAGTAGAGCTAATTGTCTAAATTACGAAATTTACATTATTGATCGAACATTATATCTAAAGAAGAATGTTAAAGTATGTCTGTTTTACTTGTAAACATTTTCTCAAATATAAGGATTACTATTAAGTTAAGTATGTGAATATTAGGCGCTAAATGCATCACATTCTTAGTGTACTATGTACAACAATATAAGCTAAGGAGCTTAACATAGTTTTGTTACAAGTTCTTCAAATACCAAACACCTAGACTCGTTTCGTCGCCACAACTACTTTTCTTGTATATAACATAGCAGAATAGAGCTAAGTTAAATATTGATACTATAATATAATCTTTTACGAACTATTAACCATCGAAATTATCAACTATAAAGGCTTAAAACTTTCAATATTTTAAAGAAAGATTCCAAAGTATAAGAAATAGTTTGATTGCATTTAACTTTATAAAATGTAAAGTTTATTTTTAACCGAGTTTAAAAAGTTTAACTTTAAGTTCATATTAATTAATAAAATGCATTATAGCAAGACTTCAAAATTCTTCCACTTATTCGTTATAATTTTTACAGACCGGTGATTCACTAGTTTCAAGTGGAAACACACTTGTTTCGACTTGATCTAAGCTAGTTTACACCCTATAACATTGCTATTTTTCATTTACGCTGAATGTCCGGTAGTGTTACGCTTGGATTTGATGTGAGAGTATCTAATTATCATTTTCCATTAAAATACTTAGTGCTTAATCTCATTGCCATTAAGTCCATGAAGGTATATACTCAAATAAACTATCTTTAAAATATTTGAGACTCGCTGTTGAGCTACTATGCGTGGTTTCCGCCGCGAGAACGCCGTATTAAGAGCTCATGAATAAGGGGCCCTGATTGGGCTTGACACTAATCGGGTTCACCCATATTGAGTAGTATAATAAGACCTGAGTATAGCCAGCTTTGATTAACTTTATCTAAAATAATTTTGTCATATATTTAGCTGATTTATAAATGTTTAATTCTATATAATGGCAAAGTAATAGAATCACATCACGAGTAGGATTAGGAGTGTTGCATGGACGACCGACTATTCACGTCAACGCGTCTGCGGCTCTGAGCCTGCCTACGTGTCTACAATAGGACGTTGAATGGAAGGCAGGCGAATTCGATCAATCAATTGAGTACTGTACCCTCATATTCGTATAGAGTTTTAATGCGACATGAAATTTTCTTCAATTAGAGTACGAGAATCATTTTTCTGACTTTATTTTATTTTAAACCATATTTTAGCGTTATTTGGTTCATTCTACAGTCAAATAAACAAATTTACCACTATTAAGAGGTCTACGGAAGTAACGAAGTTAATAGAAAGGACCATAACAAATGAATTTTATCAAATTTGGTGTTTAAGATAATAAGAAAAATATTACGTTAACATCTATTAATTTTTTATATTTAAAATACGTATTCTACAATATGCGGTTATTTCATAGAAATGAGAGCTAACACGAAAAAGTTTGATTGGTTTCAAAACGCACAAAGTTCCCAAATCATCAAAACTCATTAAAAAGTAAAGAGAAAATGTCGAGACCTGTCGAAATGTAAATCAAATATGGTGAAATAATATGGAAATAATCTTCGGTATATACTAACTTACTCTGTGTTTGTTGATATAATTATAGTACATAGAAAAATAAAAAAAAAATGTGAAAAAATAGAAAGAGTAATAAATCTGACAGCGAGTTTTAAATCAGCGTTTTTCTTGATTTAATTTCATTCTAATGACGCTTGAGAAAATATAATAAAATATGATTAATGTTATAAGTTTTCAATATTTTCAGTAAATAGAGTTTGTTAAAATGCTCTAATTTGCAAGATAATGGTATATTTTACACATCTGTGTAGATCGTTCTAATACAAGTTCGTTAAGTTACTTTGCTGTAGAACCTTTTACTTAACCTAGAAACCACAAACCTCTTATCAGAATGGCGCCTAGACGGATTTTATAATACATTTTATCCTTTTATTATAGAAAATTTGTGAAAATGGAACGTAAACTATTATTAATTCTACTTTCAAACTTTATTCAAAATAAGATTTAAAATTTGCTTTATGCTTAACGAAACTATTTAATCTTGATTCTAATATTGATGTAATAGCAATTATGTAATTTGATCTTTTTCTATGCTCATAAAATTAATAATATAAAGAAAAATGATCTTATAACAATGCATTGTGGTGTTCAGCGAGTGAAAATACCCGACGAGGGCGCTTGCTATGTGTATGGAGAGGCTCTTCTGTGCCACTGGTCATTACTTGATGACTGAAATTATGACAGTGGTAAAGAATTTGTATTTTCCCTTTGTCATAACATTTTGTAATTTTATTTATACGGTTCTCATGTAAGTACTTGAAATTTTGTGAATGTTATAAAAATAACTGAAAATGTGAGTTATTATGACAAGGATAAAGGCTAGGTAGGCTGACCACACTCATTTCTTACCGAGTTGTCGGAAAAAGCGACTAAGGCAGTTGATGTCAGGCAGATGGCCAGTCGTAAAATACGTTGCCAAATCATGTAACAACATATTTATAACATGTTGTGCCAACCCAACTTAGAGTGGGATAAGGGCAGGAGAATGATGATGTGATGTGATATGGTATTATTAATTGTTTTAAATTGCCAAATTTTGTGAGTGGACTCCATGTGACTTGCTAATGACATACAATTATTTTCTTGCCAGTTCCTCTTAGTGCAATCCTTTTTGCTTTTGCGCTGTGATTAGGTACTACTAAGATTGTATTTTTGTTTGTCTGTAATCGCTTTATTGCATTAATTCAAATAAAAATAATAATAAAAAATAACCTAATTATAATAATAACATAGGTAATTCATAATTAATTATTATTTAGATATGAAAAAAAATTGAAAAGAATTTTTAAAAGCTCTTTTTAAAGTATCTGAGTAGTTACCTGAATTACAAATTTGTAATAATAAAATTATAAAGTAAATTTACATTATCATATCTTCACTTAGTTGTAAAAGAATAAACTGGAGAGCTATCTTGACACATTGTTTTCATAGTACAAGTAATTTAAAATTATCACTATTGTAGATTGAACAATTCCAGGTTTAAGTAAAAAATGTATTCCAGAAAAGTGTTAGTAAACGTCTGCACGCTATACAAAAGAAAGAAAAAAAACCGCCTGGCGTTGTCTTCTTGTTTTGTTTGTGTGAAGTTGTCTTACCTTAAAAAACGCGGCTGATCCGCTATAATTAGACGTGAGTATAGCGACGGAACATAGTAGACAGTTTCTGTACATTAACTACAAATACTACTTACGATAGTTTAAAATTGAAAATACCTTAAGAAAACTTTTAAGATGCCTAATCGCCTACCAGCTGTGGTAGCTCAGCGGTAACACCGTGCGCTTCTTTCGAGGAGATCTAAAGTTCACACCCCGGGCAGGAACCAATGAGTTTTCTAGTAAAACTTATGTGCAATTTATTACATGCTTTTCGGTGAAGAAAAACATCGTGAGGAAACCTTCATATCTCTAGAGAATTCTGGGGATATGTATAACCTACCAATCCGCATTGGAGCAGCGTGGTAGGTCTTAGCGCCAATCCTTCTCTCCAAAAACGGAAAGAGGAGGCCTATGCCCAGGAGTGGGATAGTAACAGGCCGTTACTTAAATCGCCTACCAGTAGATCCTATTTTGATTTGTATAATCTTCAAATCAAATGTCTAATCCAATAGAAATGAGGGGTGCAACAGAAACAAATTACCGCTTCGAAGTTGCTTATCGCTGCAAAGTATGACATCTATGAGCTTTTCTGTTAAATTTCAAGAACAGTAACAGTACCCTTTAATATCTGAAGATAAGTAACTACAGAAGTAAACCTGAAAGACAGTCGGTTACTTATAAAGTGCTGCATTTACGGCACCACCGTAGTTTTTGCATCCTGCAGCTATTCTAGAATTGACCACTTTTGAAAATTGCTTAGATAAATTACTTATCTAAGCAATTTTCTCGTTGCTCCGAAAGGACCTATGGTAGGTGCAAGGAACAGATTCCACGTCTCTCCTTCTCGTAGACCTGGGGAATGGTTACTTACTTACGGCTAAAGTGGTCCTTTGCACCGAAAAGCTTCAGCTGTTTTCTATATCTATGAAGAAACTCTAACTAAAGATATAAATATATATATGGTTAACTATGTTAAAATCATTATATACTTTACATTGCGTATATAATGTTTATAGCATCTTAAATATTGTTGCATAGCTGTAAAGGATAATAAAGTTTAAGCTATAAGCTTATAGATCAATGTGATCAAGTTTTGAAGCTTTGTGTGCTTTGAAGCTTTATACAGTTATAGATTACCTATACCTATATATAATACTATGTAATGTCTAGTAAAAGTATTTTTAATGTATTAGACAGACTAGATTGTGTAAAAAATGAATGACGTTTAAAAAACAACAATTTGCGTAATACGTCTGCTTTGTGACAATTTTATAAAAAAAATGTTATAAACATTAATTATGGCAAATAAAAATGTATTTCTACTATTAATAGTGGTTCAGAGAATAGGAATATTTCCCGACGTTCAAATGTTCTTGTGTAAATACGACGTTCATTAAGTTGCGGCGGGTTATTACCTAACTTTTATCTGATTAGAAACTAAGCATCTCGCCCATAAGCTTTTATGATATTATCCCAGAGATTGTTATAGTTTTCATATAAATTCTTTTCACTTGTTAAGGAAAATCGTTTTGAAAGTTATAGTTGTAGTCTAGTAATTATAAGAACTAATATATATTGAAACTATAATAATTGTATAATTATAGTTGTACTATTCAGTTGATTTATATATAAAAACTAAAAAAACATATTTTTCATATGAGATATACTGTTAGTACTGGTAAGGTTACATTTTAGCGGCAGAAATATGCGAGTTTAATGAACCAACTTTTGTATTGTTAAAAAGAATTGTTACTTTTTATATACAGAATATTAATTATAGATTAAATAAAGAAAAAATACACACAGAAAATGTTTACTAATATTTTAAATGTTGTTTAAAAGTGAAAAGATTTTTTAAATATTTTCAGTACGGCCCTTTCAGTAGTTCAGTTGTACAAATAGCAGTGAGAAAAACAAAACCATGATGTCAATGGTCTTTTAATTACAAAGAACAAATTACCTGTTGCGATCTATTAACAACTGCCCAAAAGCTCAGAACTGTAGCCCATTATTTAAAATTTAATCTTATTATTTAATATTTTTTCTTAGCTACAACAAACAAAACGCTTAATTATTAAAATTTCATACCAAACGGTCAACTACTAATATATGGTCAATAGTATCTTAATTCTTTATCTCTATATTAGAAAAAGATTAAAATAGACATTTTAGCATTTTCCCTGAGACCCCTATTAATCATCATAAATTTTAGTTCGATGATATTAGTACTCAACATATTTTTGAGAAGGAATATTTCATTTCGGCTTTGCTTAGATCAAAATAAAATCAAGTTATTTTCCTTCTCTTACTTTAAGTGTAGTCCAGATTAGGCCTAGTTCATAATGAAATGTAGTATATTGTTTGTAAGTTTGGGTCAAACTAAATAGACTGAGTTTTAAGTGTTGTCAAACAAATGTAAAATTGTTATTTTTTTTGTTGTGAAATGTGTTTATTAATAAAATTTCAAAAGTAAATTCATTTTCGAATATTTAAATAAAATAACTCAAATTTTATAAGCGAAAATTAATATTTAAAACAGAAATATGTTTTTATTTTACATTACTTTAGAAGACATTAAAATTTTAATACAACTTGTAAAAAAAAATTAAATATATTTTTTTTAAATAGGAAAGGTTTACAATAAATGTTTGTGGGATTGCGTGTAGATTTTCCTTGAACACCATGCCGCCAGGATATAAAAATATAGTAATTTAAAATATGATCCGGCTTAGTGGTTGTGCTTTTCACTTACAAGGCACGGATTGGATTCCCATTATGATGCATCGTAAAACTTTAACACGCATAGTAAATATGCCGCGCTAATTAAGAGGAAATAAAGTAAGTGAAGATGATGATCTAATTTTTAAATATAAAGAACTTTACTTAAAATATTGATTAAATATTTTTTAATTTATTTAACAAAAGTGAAGATTATTTTATTTAAAAAAAAAAACTTCTAGAACTTATCATTAAGTAACGATACATGATTAGTTTGATTAATTTAAAAATCTTTGTGACTATAATTTATAATAGTTTAAAGTTTTCTCAAATTGAATGGCCACGTGATACGCACCTAAAATATTGTACATATAAATATTTACTTAATTCTCGAAACTCCAAACTTAATCCGGAAACTGCATTTCTTCATTGCCCATTCTGTTATTTAAAAAAACTTATATACCTTTCATTTTCTTGCGGTGTAAGGCCGGAAAATCCATGACATCTCCGATGGAAATTGCTTTTTAATCAAATAAAATTTTCACTTACCCTCGAGGCGGGCGGCGAGCGGCGAACGGCGGGTAACTGGGCTGAAGGCGATACACGGGCGCACCCTGCAACCCCGCGACCACAACTGATTTTCCATTGCGAAAACTTCCCTCGAACGCGTCATCACTCACCCCATTTCAAACCAACCAATGACTTTGCTTGGATTCTAGCGAAACGTTCCGATTATAACCGGGCATCGTCGAGCGCGAGGGGTGGCGATTGGATCTTTTAATCTGAAACGTAAATGCATACAAAAAGAAAATAAGTGAGCTGTTACCTTCCGTACACGGGATGTAGGCCGTAGTGCTAGCTCGCGCAACAGGTAAAGCTGTCTCACTCAATCTACGAGTTTAACGGCTACGATTCCTTTATAGCTACTTAACTTTTAGCATTTTCAAAGGGATAATGCGAATATGTAACTGATATAAAAATACATTAGTTTCATTAAAACATCGGATTATTCGTGGTTGAATAAATAAATAACTATTTGCATCCCTAAACATGACTTCAATAAACATTTGGTAGGTAAAATAGTAATGAAAGAGGAAAGGTAAATTTCACAAATTATAAAATGCCTAATTTACAATTCAAATTATTTGTTTATAGGAGTTGGACAGGATTAAAGAGTAAATTTATTCCCGGGGACAGGATTTTGTTTATTATCCGGGTGTGAATTTTTTTCTTTTCTTGATTCCAGAAATACAATTATAAAGCTTGATATTAATTTGTTTCACCCACAGCGGATCATTTGGGGATACAAATATGGCAATGAATATATTGTAGCCATTAAATTTTATTTTATCATTAAAATAAATTGAAACGGCTCTGTAATCCCCTTTGATTACGTCCACCGCAAAATACGTATTGTGTGTAATTGAAATGCCTTCAAATGGATTGTTCGGGGCAGTACGTGTGGCCCATTAGATTACTTGTTTAATTCTTGACCACTAGTGGCGCAGGCAGCGCTCGTAATCTAAGTTGTAAACTAAATCTTGGGACCCGTCTCACATATCCCCGGTAAGCCAGGCTTGCTTGCTATTTGAATGTGCTTCCAACGACCACGAATTAGTATGCGCGCTTCATTCGGCCCAACGTCCCAATGGGTTGGAAAGCGCCTATTCTCAGAATTGCTCTCACCTTTAATCTGTAAGCTGATATTATAAAGATATTTTAATATACGCTTAATAATTCAACGCTATTTTGATTACTTGTTGAGTGTAAATAAAGAAGTTTACAGCACAAATTAATGAAAATTTTACGTTACGCCTTTTGTACGTTATAATTTATGTTTTCTTTGTTTTTATTGCTGTTTTTCTCTTGTGGTGTACAATAAAGTGTATAAATAAATAAATAAAATAAAATTTTTGTGTTATTAATTTCGGTTGCCACTCTTCTCCTTTACTTCGCTTTATAAGCCAATGTTAAAGCATTATGTTAAAACTTAATTGGTAAAGAAAACTTTTCCCAATCTTTTGAAATTTAAATAATATCGATATTTTTACTCCGATTATTATGCTTAAATAATTAATCTAGATCTATATATATACTTATAGCCGTGTGGGATCCGGCTGAGTAGAATAGGGTGGTCTATTCTACTTAGCCGGATACCACACGGCTACCTCATTTCTTACCGAGGTGTCGTAAAAGACGACTAAGGTAAGTTGCCCCACCGTGTGGTATCCGGTTTAGTAGAATAGACCACCCTCTTTATTACCGAGGTGTCGTAAAATATGACTAAGTTAAGTTTACGTCATTCAGGCAGCCGGTCGCAAAAACGCAACCAAATCATGTGACAGCATGTTTATAACATGTTGTGCCGACCCCACTTAGAGTGGGATAAGGCAGGAGGCAGGAGAATGATGATCTATATATATACTAAATGACACATTCGTAATGTAAATAGCGTACGTAATAATCTACGTAATGGTATTTAATGTAGTAATAAACAATATTAATAATATAATTGCTAAAGTTTATCTATCTGTCTTTCTTACACGTTTAATGGGTATTCTTTGAAGCAATGTAGATAATATTTTAAGCTTCTATATCAGGCTAACGCATGGGATAAAAATTCCTATTTTTTCTTTAGAGAAAAGAAAAAACAATGTTATACCTAAATTAGTGTATTTAATCACTAAATGCGAAGCGAAAGTCACAGGTACCACTACTATTTAATAATAAAAGACGATAAATTTACGAACGTTATTAATCCGTAAAATTAAAGTAAAATATATTATTATGAACAAGTATAAGCCTCCGAAATTAGGCGAGTGTTGACCGAATAGGCCCCAGGCTTGGCTCAATTTGTAAGTGGGATCTTGGGATATGTTCATTTAGTGTACAACAGAACTAGCGCGGAATCATTCCGGTGCGCGGCGGCCGGCTAAGTTATGTAAATATGGATTCAAATATATTTTGAACGAACAAATATTATGTCGCTTGGGAGTAATCTGCTTGAAATCTTTGGAATTTTAATGTGAACAAGTAGATGCTTCACAAATCTCAGAAGTGGATTAACGAATGTGGTTGATTAAGGTTTTGATTGGTTGTAAAAAGTAGACACCTAGACGCTACTTTAATTTTTTTGCCTATTTATCCGTCTTACTCGTTACTGTTTATTGTTATAATTTAAAAATTCATCATCATCTTCCTGCCCTTATCCCACTCTAAGTGGGGTCGGCACAACATGTTATAAGCATGTCGTAACATGATTTGGCTGCGTTTTTACGACCGGCCGGCTGTCTGACGTCAACTTACGTTAGTCGTATTTTACGACACCTCGGTAAGAAGGAGGGTGGTCTATTCTACTAAACCGGATACTACACGGTAGGTCAACTTACCTTAGTCGCCTTTTACGACACCTCGGTAAGAAATGAGGGTGGTACTATTCTACTTAGCCGGATACCACACGGCTATAGAAATATCTTTCATATTGTACTAATATTACTACGTGAATAGGTAGTAACGTAAGTCTATAGGGTTAAGGTAATTTAAAACTTAATCCTGAAAGCGTCGCTCGTGTTGTCTATTTTATGCGGGCAAGATATCGGCCGAGTGACACAAGCCGCTTCCGCCGGCAGGCCTTTGAAACGACTAGAGATACCGCGTATATGGCTTAAAATCTTTGGAATTGGAAATGAGTCAGAAATAACCAAATGCCATTATGTTTTATTTTATCGTGGAAATGAGATATGTAACTGATTTGACATAGAATCTATGAATAGTCCAGTTATCGGTATAAAAATCATCATCATCTTCCTGCCCTTATTCCACTCTAAGTGGGGTCGGCTAGACATGTTGTTATAAACATGTTATCACATAAATTGACTAAGTATTTTACGACCGGTCGCCTGCCTGACTTCAACTTATCTTAGTCGTATTTTATGGCAGCTCGATAAGAAAGAGGGTGGTCTATCCTACTTAACCGGATACCACACGGTGAGTCGACTTACCTTAATCGCCGTTTACGACACCTCGGTAAGACATGAGGGTGGTCTATTCTACTCAGCCGGATACCACACGGTGGGTCGACTTACCTTAGTCGCCTTTTACGACACCTCTCTAAGAAAAGAAGGTGGTACTATTCTATTCAGCCGGATACCACACGGCGGCCGTATAAAAATCAGTTTCCTTAATTATCCTATTAGGTATCCTGTCACTTGGAGTCTTGGTTTTGATATTTTTATCGCTTAGAAAAGTGGGTTGTTTGGTCGGCTTACAAGTACACCTATGAGATGGTTTTTTCTCACACATGAGTTTGAGATTAATTTTATTGATATATATTTGTTGGACGAGTCCTTGTCTATCTGCATTAAATTTTTTCTACTAGTATTTTAAGTTACCGACTACGTCAATTTAAATCTTAAAAGTAATGAAAGTGCCAAAAATTATTGAAATATTTATTTAAGAACTAAATGTTTTTGAGGCTTTTGAGAAAAGTTCTCATAAATTCGAAGCCTTTCCGATAAAGTTCAGACTTTTGTTTTTTGGTATTACCGTGTAGTTTCTAGTTTAAATAAAAATCCTTTTTAGTATTGTTACTTATTAGATATAAGATAACCTTTTTATTTTAACTAAAATTTTCAATTTTCACAACTCTCTGGCAATCATTTACTCCTATTGTAAATGGGTTGACGCGGGCGGCTGAACTAGACTTGATTGGAAAGTCTATTCCCTATTCCATATTTATTATGGACTTTTATCATGTTTATTGACGCGCCTGCGGTTAATAAATCAGATATTAGCAAACTTTTCAACTCATGTGGTAAAATAACTCGCTTCATATTTAATAGCTCCGATGAAAAACTTTTAGTCAAACATTGTTAAAATTGATAATTAAAGTTTATATCGATACCAAAGATCATTTATTTGATTTAAGTTGGACATACTTCATACAACATACACAAGACTTCATAGCAAATTTCATTGAAATCAGTTCAGTGAAATTTTTGAGGATTAATGCAAATAATTTATAGAATTAGGCGTTACTTTGCGGAGGTCCATAATACAAAAGTAATGAGAATATTATTTTGCATTATAGCAAAATAATATTCTCATTACTTTTGGATTAATGCAAACAAAATCTTGTACAGATTTTGTTATATTATTGTATGAATTAGAATGTAGAAAATTTTGGCTCTTAGCAGAAATTAAACCAGCGATCCGCGGAGTAGAAGGCAGAGACACTGCCTACTAGTCCAACGAGCCAGTCATACTAATATTATGTACGCGAAAGTATACATAAATAAATATAAATATATGGGACACTTACACACACGGTCGTCCGTACCCAAAGTAACTTAATACTTGTGTTATTGGTGAGAGACAACTGGTGAATATAAACTTATACATTTTTTAAATACATCTTCTTCTCAATTGTTTCGCTCTTGACAGAGCGGTCGTGATCGCCTTCAAGTTGTGATTTTGGTAGCGGCTGTTGTTATGCGCTTCACAATTTTACGCCATTTTTTGCGGTTTGCGGTCATTCGGGTATACTCATGCACCGGACCGCCCACAGCAGATTTGATCTGGTCGGTCCATCGCATGGGTGACCTTCCGCGAGGCCTTGTGCCTTCCACTTTTCCCTGGACAACGAGACGTTCTATGGACTGGCTGCCCCGTCTTGAAACGTGTCCGAAAAATGAGGGTATGCGGGATTGTACTGTAGAAAATAGACGCTGCGTGATGCCTAGCTCTCGGAGTATCGAAACATTTGTTCGTTTCTCGGTCCATCTTACTCCAAGCATTTAAATACATACTTACATACAAATATACACTCAGGCTCAAGGCCAACAAATTCATTTATAGAAAATGTTGGCCCTCGGCGGGAATCGAACCCGCCACCCGCGGAGCTGAAGGCAGGGTCACTACCCACTGCGCCAACGGGCCAGTCAAAAGTGTATATGTTATTTTAAGGAATTAAGCGATACCTTGTGGAGGTCCATAATCCAAATGATAATACTTGCAGTTTTGTATCAGGTATGAAAACGGATAGTGTTGACGATAACATCGTAGCTACGTATTTAATACGATATACTCGTGTTATAGGTAATACAATAAAATTTGTTAAAAATAAACGTTATAGGTTAAGGCATAGACATAAGATGCTAGAATAAAAACAATGAATGAAGAATAAATACTTTTACTAAATAAAGGTTGTTTGGGTGCGAACGCTATCCGTAAATAAAAGAGACCCCACGGGCCCTATATAACTAGCACTAGTCAATTTGAAAAAAAAAGCCTAATAACTCACTTTACTCACTGGCACGATAGCGTGTGCACGCCTCCACTTTCTACAATCCACAAGTGTTTTATTTATTATTTTCGCTAACAGATAATAAACTCTACATTTAGAATTTCATATATTTTCTTTTGATTTGATTTGATTTGAAATTGCAGGCAGAGACTAGTATAGAAATATTAATATTTATTTTTCATAATATTTTCATATATTATATCTATATAAATTTGAGCTTACGTATGGAGAGTAGTTTTGCAGATCTTAAATTTTAAAACGAATGAAATCTTACATCTGAATAAGCTATAAATGTTTCATTAAAAGTTTGTTCACCGCTGTAAAGTTCTTTACCAAGTGTATTGACTGAAATTCTTAGCAGTGCTCAAATTCCAATGTGGAAACGATACTAACTAACCAAGTTTTCGTAGGCGATATGGATTCTATTTTGCATTTTTATTTTTCTGAAACTGCTCATGTGAAATCGGCAATAGTTTAGCTTTTCAAAGCAATTTCAAAATAGCCTTGCGATTGATTTTGAAAAACAAATTAATCTTCTTTTCTTTTTGCGGCCGTTGTTTATATTTTGGAGTTTGAGTTACTTAAAAGTCATCTACAAGTTAAATTCGAATTTAAAACAGTTTTTATTCAAATATACTGTTTCCAGTACTTTTGGATTAATTCAGAAACACTGATTTGGAAATTTGCTCTTACCGAGACGAACTAACAACTAGAGGATTAAAAAAGGTCTTTACTAAAATTATTTTATACTTGATCGTCTTCAACATATTTGAAAAATAAACTTTGGTAAATAAAATGAAATCTCATGAGGATGGTGTAAGGCGAGAGCATATGTCGGTGTAATGAAGATTTGAGGATAATCGAAAGAGCGGCCGCTCGGCAGACGATTTATTTGCAGCGCGACCGTCCGGATAATAATGCCTTTAACGGCGTTTCCGGCCATGTTAGGCCTTGTTTGCTTGATCCATTGCGCTTTACTTGATCAGAAGTTGCACTTACTAAATAGACCGTAATTAACATATCATTAGTAATATATTTATCTAGATGTGCATAGTTTCAACAGAGTTGTAAAGAGTATGTAAAATGCTTTTCTTTAGATTTCCAGTTATAGACAAAAGTCGAGTTTTTTTCTCTTGGATCAGGAAATTTCTCAAAATAAAAAGGATGCCATTATTATATGATATTCCAGGCAAGAAGTTTCTGATAAATTATATATTAATCCCTTAAACCGTAGGTGTGTTAAAGTGGTAAGAACCGGATACTCCTAAAAACTTTCGCTATTTCACAATATAACTAGGATTAACATAGGTTGACAAGGTTCATTAAGCTGCTTTCTCCTTCATGTAGAGATTCGTTCGAAAAGAAACC
Source organism: Morpho helenor (assembly GCA_029227775.1). Taxonomy (NCBI): domain Eukaryota; kingdom Metazoa; phylum Arthropoda; class Insecta; order Lepidoptera; family Nymphalidae; genus Morpho; species Morpho helenor. Next base: position 11,537,229 of record JARGCU010000028.1, on the reverse strand, counting down.
ATAAATTCCCCATTGTTGTCATTCAAAAAAATTAACGCATAATTGAAAAAAATTAACGACTGTAAACAATTGATATTTTGTTGGAAATTTAACAGTTAATATTAGTCATAAAAATAAGACGTTGAAACTTAAGGCAGAATAGTCTACGCAAAATGTGTTCAAAGTAAATATTTTATAAATTAAATATTTCATAAATAATAAAAGTACTATTCCTTAATATTAATAACATACGTATATCTAATTATTCGCTTTATAACACTTTCCCTCTTATTTAACCAAACATTATAATTAACGTATAGTTATCATTATATGTATTACAAAAAAAAACTTGTACGTCAACTCTATAATAGAATAAACACACACATATCTGGCATGTGTTTGAAACCATTGCTTTTAATTGAATCCATTTGAAATATATTTTTTCTTCAAGCAACGTTTCTAATGTTGCAATTACAGTAAACGAGGCACGAAGATCGTCCTGTCTGCAAGCCATGCTACTCGTTTGTTGATAGACTTTCGACCTCGCTTTAAGTGTTTCTGCAAACCTTTCAGGGTTAGAAAATATGTCTCGCATGCGTGATTTTTAAAAAATTATCTCACAAAAACCAACTATATTCTACTTTTTGTGAGTATTATAAATTAGTATTTTATCAAGCGGCAATTGATCACGCTGAGAATTTTTCAGGCCGATGATTTAATTCAAATGATCCTGAAGATATCATACATACGAGTATACATTTGATACTTGTTTTGAATTTCAATAATATATTTTTTGTGAAGTAGCGTCTCGTTGCTACCGTAATTCTGGGTAAGATCCTCCTGTTTGGCAAACTAATATTAGAGTTCAGTCACCGCACTGTTCCAAATTGGATTTGCAGAAAATACATGTTTCAGAACTTCACAGTTTTTTTATTGAAAAGATGCATATCTGGGGCTTAAATCCTAAATGCCAACCACGGTCATGTGCTCTATACATACGGTCCTCCCATTTCATCTAGTATAAGTAAAATTAAAATCTGTTTTTTAATCTTTGATTTATTAAAAGAGCTCTATTACAAAGAGTTCTTTTTCGTATTTTATTTTTTCATAATAATTTACTAAATTAAGTCAGAACTTAGTTCCTAAACTATTATCAATAAAAAACGGATATTTAAAGATATCCATCGCATGATACATATTTACCAAACATTGGACTTTTTTAGTGAATTAATAATTTTAGTTGGATAGTTCCACGTGGGAAAATTATTCAAAAGCAACTAGTGTTTTGTAGCCAAACAAAGTTACAGTTTTATTTAAATGGAGGCAGAAGCTTGACAGGCGCGCCCACCGGATATTGATTTACTGAGGCCAATGAAGCTCGGTTCCGTTGCAGCCTCCGATACACCACATAAGCTTTGTGATGCGTCGTGGGTAATTAATTTTCACGAGGTCGCTCGATATGATAGTGTGCTCAGTATATTCAATTAGCGTTAATGAGCGTTTTTACGTACTAGGTTATGTTATTTTTAGATTTTTAATATATATTTTTATAAATTAACAACCAGAACGCAACTTTTTCGATGCTCCCAAACGGCTTGTTTTTCTGATTTTCTTAAAATTATCGTCCTATTTTTAACCAAATATTTATTGACCCACAAACAGAAATATTAGCAAAAATTCCTTATCACCCCTTATGTATGTTAATATAAGTGAAAACCTCTAAAAATCGATTAAAATCCTTTCAGAAGTTTTTGAGTTTATCACAAATAGACAGACGACGTGGCAGGCGATTTTTTATTATTTGTAGTAATTATTTATAAGCATTAATTTTATGTTAATTTTCTGATTTCTAAAGCTCTTACGTGGACATAGCGCATAATTTAATAGCTTACGATTCGAGCTTTTTTGTTGACCTCAATATCTTTCATAACATTTAAGTTTTATACTATTAACTTGGCATTACAATAAATATAAATCTAAGTTAATATGGACATAATATTCACAATTTTAGATTTTTGTTTATCTAAAAGTAATGACAATTTTTTTTATAATCCGCCACTAGATACTAGTGGTCCGCGTTTAAAGTATTTTATTCTTTTTATTTAACAAGAATGAAAAATTCGCATCATTATTGAACAAAACTTCTAACTTAATATTATAAAAAAAAATTATGACTACAAATTAATTTTATTACTAACCAGTATAAGACCATTAAATATTAATTTCATGGAAACAACCAGGCGATGATCATAATCGCATTAAGCAGATAAATCGCTGTGATGCTTTCTAAACGTTTGATATGGTATGGATAACATCAGAGGGTGTTTCGAATGGATGAACCGCGGGACACGAATATCGGCATTGCCGCACGCGTTCCTCCAGGTTGTATGTAAAATCATTGTGGATGAGGCAAATTTTATTAATTACGCTTTAAAAATATGATACGGTAATGTGTTTATTAAGGGACGCTGAAGTAATTTGTTTTAAATACACCTTGATATAATACGGAAAGTATGATCCACTTGGCAACGGCAAGTAGGACTGATATTAAGTATATATAAGTCCGTTTCATGCTATTGCTTTATTTATATATACTACTATATATATATACGTTGGGAATAAGCATAACAAAACGGTGTATGTCATAGTGTGTTTAAACTGATTAATGTTTAGATTCCGGCTATACTCACGTCTTATTTTATCGGATGAGCCGTCGGGCTCATCCGACTAGTCGTAGTTGTTTAAACCTGTTGTTTGTTCAGTGTATCGTGATGTTTTTGATGATTATTATTAAATACCATTTTCCGCCGTGTGGTATCCGGCTAAGTAGAATGGACCACCCTTATTTATTACCGAAGTGTCGTAAAAGGCGACTAAAGGTAAGTTAACCTGTAGTGTGGTATCCGATTGAGTAGAATATTACACCATTTTTCTTATTGAGGTGTCGTAAAATACGGCTAAGGTAAGTTGACGTCAGGTAGGCATAAAATACATAGCCAAATCAAATGACAACATGTTTATAAAATGTTGTGCTGACCCTACTTAGAGTCGGATAAGGGCAGGAGGATGATGATTATTTTATTAAACACCATTTAAGCGCCTGCCCGGGGTTTGACACCACGAAATATTAGCATAAGTCTTATAACACTTATATACACGTGAATACGTTATCTGCTTTTATAATGAAATAAATTTCATATAGTATAATTATGATCGTGAAAATTGGTCTTAAAAGTTTGTTTACCACAAAAACTAGAGGTGTCTAAGTTTTTCAAATAGCTTCTCCTATATCTAAACATTTCCACGAACTCTTTCGAATAACATTAACTGGTGATTGGGATTTATGAATCACTTGGGACGATGTCAATATCATAGAGCGTAACTATCAAACTATAGACTTGCAAGTTGCAAACTATAGACCTGCAAGTTGCAAAGGCAAGTTGGAAGTTAGTGTTAACTGTGTAATAATTAAAAGAAACTAAATTTAAATATCTTTAGAGGCTGTAACATTTTGTAGAGCCACGATAATCAGTGGGAACGGGGTCGGACGGAGACACGGCGCGATTCTCTCACTCGAGAGATCACCTGAAAGTGTACCACTTAATAACTCACATCCTCTCTCGGTTCACTGGGCATCCGCTGGATCGTCACATATCTCTAAATATGATCGGCGGAGCGTGCAGCTCACACCGCCCGGATTAAACGCGTCCAACGTTCGCCACACAAGCTTGCTTTTATGAGAAAATAAATTATGTAAAATGAATAGTTGCAAATATCTTAAACAGCAACTAAACCAATGCCTACCTAGTTGTTAGAGTACATATCGGACGCTTAGTATTAAAGTCACCGAATTTAAAATGACTCATAAAATAAATCCTTATTTTAATTCCTATTACATCACGCTACGATCTTTTAAAACTCTAGTGTTTTCGTGCTCGTCCAAGGTATGCGTCTCTTAAGCACTCACGAGTGTTGTAGGCACTACGCTTTAATGCAATGTGCCACAATACGACTTTTTGAATTCACTTCATACTAAGCGTCCGATATGTACTCTAAAAACTAGATTGGCATTGGTTTAGTAGCGGACAAACTTGGAAAACAATGGATGATGAAGACATATTGTGCCGACCCCACTTAGAGTGGGATAAGGTTAACAAAATGACAAGATATGTCAAACTTTTATAGCAGTTTGTTTTCTAGTTAAAAGTTGTACCGTATCATAAGAAATATCAGTATAAGTTTTGTGCACTAATGACATAAAGATACAACAATAGTAAATCTATAATTTTCCTTCGAGTCTCTAAGAATAACAGTCGGAGAAAATTTCTTAAATATTTTTTTCGTATAATGTAAATGACAATATTACAATTACTTACTGCAATAAGATATCATAGCGAAATAATTTTCTCTGGTAGAGGAAAAGTATCATTCTATATTTAAATGCACAGAAAAACGTAGAACTATGTTGGAATAGACAGTTATTAAGTAGTAAATGAAAATGTATTATATTATCTATGTCCTTTGCTGTTATCACATGAGATTTAATAATAATTTATTTTGACAATTTAAGTTAAGAGAACTAATAATAATTTAATTTTCAATAGAGTTCATTCATGTTCCTCATAATATAATAATACATACTCCGAAGTATTAAAATAATACTCTTTAGTTTTTTATATTAATTTACATCCTAAATGTCAAAGCTATTTAAAATGTTATGAAATTAAAGCTAAGGTAATTTGAGTATACTTTTGCCTTTATTAAGAAATAAAAATTTTAAACGCTACGAAAGTCTACGCGCTACGAAAATGATTTCAGAGAAGGTAATCTACATTTTAGTTAGGACCTGTCTAGGACACTAATATAATCTGCAAAATGATATTATCCGCTCGCTAATATAGTACTCAAGGCAGTTGCATATTTTTCTAGTAAAGTACACGAAGTTTTCTTAACAAGAATAAAGTACGTGGAACTATTGAAGAGTTTAATAATATTCATTGGGTTCGGGCAATTTTCCGGACGAGCGGCGTCGCGTCTTTGATCAGCATCGACAAGCCCGAGAAGTCAAATTGACGAAGTAACTATGACTAACAAGTCCTCGGAGCTTGCTAGTGTAATTTGATTTGTTTATATTTTATCTTTTAAGCTTGTTTTCACAGTGCTTAGGGATTATAGTTTAGGAATAATATTAAACATTGTTTAATATTAATTAAAAATTTAAGGTGACCCAGAAAGCCAAAATTAAGATTTATTATCTCTACAATCATTTGGTCATATGTAGGGTTGTGGAAGATTTTCGTTGTTTTGCAAAAATGTCATAAATCACGGTGGATAGTCCATACCTTATGTCATCACTTTAACTATATTTCAGAATAAAGGCTACAAGGCTAAGGCGAATATAATACGAATATTATTTATATTAACTGTAGAAAACCGGCGGCTACTCTTGGGGCGTTGCAAAGTTCCAGCTCCAGTTTTATCATCATATAAATAAATATCACAGTAAATTTACTTACTAAAAACTTAGGATTATTATTTTTTTATATACTTTTCTGTATATGATTTCTCAATCCAATTTTATTCAATCAAGGTGCAACTTATTCAGGTAGACATAATAATCTTTGCTCGATCATAAAACCTTTTGAAGGGAAAAGTAAATTTACTATATTTACATTTACTTTAAATAGTAATTGTAAATGTAGTATAAAGATTGGATGTGGAATTTGATTTCTTAAGCTATCTAGTGAACAGAAAAACAATTAAGGTGTTTCTGGATTGAAAAGCTGAATGACCACTTACCTTTGGTAGAGAAAACCGAATACAGTCAATTGCCTGTTCACGTCAATTGAAGTAACAGAGGGTTTTTCGAGTTCTCACAGTGTTGCACAAAGTAGTTAATTATTAACATTTAATTGTTATGCCTAAATTGCTTTATGTCACATTACTGTACATCAAACTGTGCTCAATGCTTCAGCTTTTGTAGAGCTCAATACTTATGATAATTTGCAGGAAATTTGAAATCAGTACGTCCTTTTTATAGTTTTTAAGTACACATTGAACTTTATTTCACTTAGTTTATATAGATTTCTAAGAAATAAAATAAAATTTTAATTGGTCAAATTTATATATTTTGCATTAAGTGTTACATTTTAGATGCTTTATAAAATGTATTTGTTTATATTCAAGAGCTGTTTTGCAACTCAAGTTTTAAATTTCGAACTAATTTTTTTATAACGCATTAAAAGTTTGTTTTTTTTTATCGCGTGTGCCGTATATGGGTAACAAAGCACGTATGCTCATGTCAGTGGTCGGGGCGATGTCGCGCCCTTCCGGTGCGCTGACGCCGATGCACCCACCGTGACAAAACTACATTGATCTCAAAAACTGAGATTGATTTAACACTGATCAATTATACCGTTGCTGCATTGGTACTAGTATTCACTTATTCCTGCCTTCAAATCTGGAGATCGCGGGTTCGATTCCCGCCGAAGGCCAACATTTTATAAAAAAACAATTTGTTGGTTCTTCTAGTCTGGCTGTCATTATATTTTACAAATTTTATATTCATATATTTACTAGTTGTTTCTTACCAATAACAGTAACATTAAGTTACTTACTTTGCAAATACTGTAATCTTCAGCCTTAATAGAAACTATAACAAAAAATCTTATAGGACGGATAATAAGCTACACGAAGCAATATCACCTTGACTTCCCTAAATCTATTAGATATATTAGGTTGCAGTTCAAAATGGGACTTATTTCATCATAACTATGTCATGAGTAGTTACCATCATTGCATTTTATTAGGAAGAAAATTTTCATTCAGCTATTTACTTATTGGACTCTACTTTGATATTGTTTGTTTAAGAGATGATAAAGCCGATATAATCTTTACTATATATTGACACGTTTAATAAAAAATAACATAAATAGTTTTTTATAATAGTTACTTCATTTAATAAATTATTACACATAAATAAAATAAAGCTATAGGGTAAATACCATAAGGTATAAAGTTCAAAGTTCGTAATAGGTCAACATTGAGAGCTTTTATGATGCATTTCCTGGATACAATATAAGTGTACCGAACAACAAACAGGTATTAATTTAATAGTGTCATGCTAATGGAGCGAATGGAGGTCGCCCAGTTGAGTGTTTGGTTCAAAATGTTTTATAATAAAATGCATTGTTATTGAAAACAAATTGATATTTTTTTTATAATTGGACGTCAATAAAAAAAGGGATCAATTACATATCATTAATTATCAATTACAGTGAAAATCAGATAGGTACACTCTCATTTGATTTCTCTTTATTGTAATAGGGTGAATTGTAGGATTGCTTTTCTACCCCAGTATAATAACTCTGTGAACATACATACATGTACAATCAAGTTAAATGTAACTCACAGACCGAAAGCAATATACGAGGGATCGTCGATCATTGAAAAGTGAATCATTGGATGTTCTAACATTTTACGGCCGCTATAGCCCCATTCACGTGTTCAAATTTTGTCAATTCAACGCAGCGGTTATGTACAGAAGATCGGAAACAATTAGACAACTGTGGCATTGGTCAGCCGAGCGCATATCCGTACTGGCGTTCTGCCCTAGTGATACATTGAGCCTCACCTATTATGGACACGTAGATCTTATTTCTTCTACCTTTAAATCTATTTTCCTATGCGAAACGAACAATCGCTGATAATTTTTCCCTGGTAGGTATGGCAGCAGTGAAATAATATTTGACTGCACACTTTGTTTGATTTACAACGACGTTTTATCATTTAAACTATTTTATTGTTTTAATAAAAAAATTAGCTTAAATGAATAGAATAGAATAGACAGAATCTTTGAAAGTCGCAAAATTTAAGATTAAAATCTTACTATCCTAATAAAAAATGTGATTGTCACTTTATTTGTCAATGTATCAATATATATGGTAATGATTAATTTAAAATTGTTTGTTTTTCCAAATTAATAATTAATTTAGGTCATAAAGTAATAGACGAAACAAAATTACATACGATATTTTAACCAAATTATGTGCAGTATAACCAACAGGATGCTGCAGTTAACGCTATGCATATATGCAGGTTGTTCCTTAACTAGTTTGTATCTCGGCCGCTAAGTGCGTCCTGCACGATGTCGGACCGCCGGAGTACTTAACCTAATATTCGGTAATTGTATTATTGGCCAGTAGAACTAATTAACTGCCTCTCTGACTCGGTTAGCTAAGACGCCAAATTGATACGTGCTTTGTATATCGTATACAGTTATCGGTAAATGATAGTATTTTGTTTATTTACGTATCATATAAGATGTATGAAATAACATTACATAATTTTTAATATTTTTTAATATCTTTTCAACGTATTGCTAATGTATTTGAATTCAATGTACAACATGCTCTTCGTTGAAGATAAACATCGTAAGTAAATTTGCATATTTCTAAACAGTTCCTGGGATATGAGTAACTTACTAATCCGAATCGGATCAGTGTGGTGGGCCTAAGATCCGTTCACTACGGAATAAGAGAGGAGGCTTATGCTCAGCAGTGGGATAGTAACGTGGCTGAAGACAAATGAAGACCTTTTCGTATTTTTGTATTGAATTCAAAGCAAACGAAGGTCTACGAAGCTGCATTTAAGTTTCTAAGTATTTTTTTAAAAAGTACTCCTTTTAGGAGTCGCTAATTTTGTTAATCTCAAGTTATATGAATTGTAAGACTACCGCTTATCGCTAAAACTCATCTATACAACGAAATTAATGAAGTCGTAAGATTTTAAAACTGGCAAGAGGAGTGGAGACAGAGTAATGTTTCCGAGTATTAGGACTATGTGAGGTTACTGCAAAGGAAGGGTCTGAAGATCTGTCCATTTCATGATGTAAAAAAAAAGGGAGAGTCAAATAAAACCAAAATGTGTATTTTTATATAATAATATCTTAATTATAGAATCTACGATAAAACTAATAATATTACTACATTGTCTTTATAAGAGACATAAACATACTCGTAAACTAAAACGATTAAATTTAATTTTTGGCTTACAAAATAAATTGATTAATAAAATTTATACACTTAATGATCAGAACCTGGTTTATAGGCGGCACTCCAAATATCTGCAAAGCAAACACTGGAGTGGAATCTGTAAAACATTATGAGGGGTAAGCAGACGTGGCCAAGAATACTCCACAGCACTTTGCCATAGAATTCGTATCGTTCATCGAGACTGTCCGGAGCTTTGTAGGAGAAGGTATACATGAGCCACATAGCCACGTTACCAATGAGGAGGAACATAAGGACCTCTCTGCCTGGTTTCGAACGTCGCAGCTTCCGACTGTTGCTGCAGCGACGAAGCCCATCGACAAGGAGTGATGTTTGAGCAACGACTTGAATAGCCTGAGAATAAGAAAGGTTTAAATTAAGTGTAAGACATATTGCCCTATCCAAAGAATAAAGTTACATCTCCCACGTATAAGCATAAGAAATGTGATTTTATAGGATAGGATAGCATAGGTAGATTTCGAACTTTCGCGATTCACACTAACTATTTTATAAACAAAACGGGCGATATGCTTATACATAAAGCAAATTACAAAATTGAAGATCATGATAAAATATCCTCGATTAAAACGAAATTTCAGCTGCATACAAGACTGCGGTTTAATAATCTAAAATTGAAAATGTTTAAAAGATTGACCGCCGAGTTTCTTGCTGGTTCTTCTTAGTAAGAGCAACATTCCAGCCAGTTGTAGCTTCATTAATCATATTGATCCTAGACGATTTAAAAATGATTTAAAGAGCTTATTGAATAAAGATTATTTTGATTTGATTTGATAAGTATTCTCATTAGATTAAAAAGAGACTTCAGTTCTTATGAATTTAGGAATAAAAATAAATATTTTATTTAACTGTATTACAAAATTTAATCAAAATCGTAAATATAATAAAGTAACTTACCATTATCATAACGTCTATAGATTTTATAACATTTAGTATTTCGATTGTTGCAACGAAGGAAAATACTGTTTCCATGAAGAAGGCCGGTAAACAAATAAACAAAAGGATATCGTCAAGGAGTGATACTGGGTGTTCGTTGATATCCAACTTCCTTGTCTGATTATAAGCAATGACTACACCGAACAGCATGATCACATGTAGCCCCAGTTTTGTACAGGAGTTTAGAAGGTAGCCCAGTTGAAGATAATCACTGAAAGAGATTATAATAGTTCTTAATACAAAAGTAATGATAATGTAATTTGGTATAATGTGCGATAAAAGTATATTAACGCCGTGTGGTATCCGGCTAAATAGAATAGTACCACCTTCATTTCTTACCGAGGTGTCGTAAAAGGCGACTAAGGTAAGTTGACCCACCGTGTGGTATCCGGTTTAGTAGAATAGACCACCCTCTTTCTTACCGAGGTGTCGTAAAAGGAGACTAAGGTAAGTTGACCCACCGTGTGGTATCCGGTTTAGTAGAATAGATCACCCTCTTTCTTACCGAGGTGTCGTAAAATACGACTAAGGTACGCTGACGTCAGGCAGGCGGCTGGTCGTAAAAACGCAGCCAAATCATGTAAAATCATGTTTATACCATGTTGTGCCGCCCCACTTAGAGTGGGATAAGGGCAGGAGGATGATGATGTGCGATAAAAGTAAATGGGAAATGTAATGCTAAACTTAGAGTGTACTATCCGTTTTCATCCCTGATATATGTAAAAAGGCATGCACTACAAACCTCCACAATAACATTACATACATAAATTTACCATTTTCTTTTATCGCGGATTACACCAAAATATAACTATACTTTGTTTTAAGGATCTCCACAAAGTTAAATTACCAATGGTTCAATTACGATACTGTCAGGAAAACAGATTTCTATGTACATGTAAATGGCAATATTATTAATGTAATGCTACTAAACATAAGCTTGTTTTCTAGTTTCGCTACACCAACATTTTTCAAAAATCGTAGGGAAAAAAATTATAGGGCTTTTTAAAAAAAAGTATGAGAAGGCTATAAAAACTGTTTTTAGTATTACATGGATTCACGGTGGACTTGATTGGTTATTGTGACTATAGCAAAATATAGTCATTTTAATTTTGTTACGAGTATATTATGCATTTTATAGTTTCTTATATATTTAAATATTATTGCTTACTATTATAATAAGAGTTGTGTTTTTTCTACGAATTTAATATTGTTGTATTATAAACATTGTTGTTATAAATGTACTTATTTGAAAAACTTACTCTCCAACGCTGCTGAAAACGAAACCAAGTATCAGCAACCCAGCTACAACCACGCTAAGAACCAGACCTAGGAATAGGCCCTTATTGGAGGCATGACAATCCGCGTGGATCACAACATTACTTGTATAGTCATTATCTTCACTCGCTGTTGGTATTCTAATACATAAAATTATAACTTTATTAAAATTGGACATGATTACCTTATTTATCGAATAGGATATTGACTAGGGGAAGTCTGAAGGTTGCGTCCATTACAGAAAAGATGAGAAGTGCGAGACTAAGTTGGTATGGTCATGTAATGAGGAGGGATGAAAATCATGTGACCAAAAGAGTTTTAAATATGAATGTGGCTGGATGTATGGCTAGGGGAAGGTTTGAAAAAAAGGATGGATTGTGGGAAAAATCATATGCATGTTAAAGGTACCAGAGTTGACGAATAAAGTAAAAGTAAGTAACGGCCTGTTACTATCCCACTGCTGGGCATAGGCCTCCTCTCTCCATTTTTGGAGAGAAGGGTTGGAGCTTAGACCTACCACGCTGCTCCAATACGGATTGGTAGGTTACACATATCCCTAGGGTTTTCTAGAGATATGCAGGTTTCCTCACGATGTTTTCCTTCACCGAAAAGCGTGTGATAAATTGCAATTATCAATTAGACACATAAGTTTTAATAGAAAAACTCATTGGTGTCTGCCCGGGTTTGAACCCATGATCGTCTCTAGAGATTCACACGGTCGCACCGCTAGGCCATCACAGCTGATAGAGGAGAATTGGTGATCGAATCATGATCGAATAGGATATTGAAGATTGAAAACCATTAAGGTCTAAGTCATAGAGTTATTAAACTACAGTAGAGGAGCCAGTGTAATAAGTGTCTATAGAAATAAAGAGAAAGGAAGCAAGGTTATCTGTCTCCCTTTTTCCAAATTATCTGAAGGTAGGATTTAGTTATTTGAATTAAATTGGATTTGGGAAATTTTCAAAATATTTTTTCTTTTAAATAAAAAAATGCATAAACATTTTGAAGGTGTTCTACAAAATATGCAAGTATATAAATTAAAGTGTGCCATTACATTGCTTTGCGCATGTGTGTTTAGACAAAAATAAGTATGCGTCTCCTATCTTCGCACACTTAATATTTGTTGGATACTCGTACTTTATGTATTATAACTCTACGCTATAAATATGAAAATTGAAAAAATATTGTGCTAAAGATCATACGGCAGAAGCGAAAACTTCACCACAGTTCTCGAGCTGACTTTACCCGAACGAGCCCATAAAAGTTTTTACTTCAAAAAAGTTGGGTACAGTTTTCACAAAAAACCAAAATAAATTGGACTTCTAGAGGATTTCTTAATAAAAAAAAAGTTTCGAAATTCAAACTCAAAAATTTAAATATAGGATTTTTTTAACACTTACTTGCAAATGGTTTGACTATCGCCCAAGCTTGATGTACTATCAGAATCGTCGTTATCACATACTCCAATATGACTCCAGATAATATAGTAAACAGCGACTGTAATGCAATAATCATATTTACATACAATACTTAATTATATTCGAAATATAATATGTATCATATCATAATGTGTCAAGTATCGTTTTGTATATTATATTTATTTATTTATTTATTTACGTACAATAAACAAAAGTTGAAAAAACATTATTGATATAAAAAAAGTGTACAAAGGTCAACTTATCCCTAAGACAGAGATCTTTGCCTGCTAACATACGAAGTGAGACAATCTATACTAAATATAAAAAATTCAAAAATTATACATTTGAATTATACTTTAATTGTTATTACTTTAACTATTAGTCAAGTTCTAACGACTTGAATTTCGGTCATTGTCTATGTAATAATCTTAGTTTTATTACGTGTGAAAGGTACAATTGCACCCTCAGTCCGGAAAAGTACCTATATAGAAAATTACACATATATTTTTTATTCCATTAACATAAACTAGTTTGAGGTAAATTGATAACGGTCAAGTGGAAATGGTCATATATGACCGTTTTGATAGTACGCACTACGGCTCAATAACTCTATTAATTTTACTTAACTACATATTGGTAAATATTACGTGTAGATGGAAATGCAAATGCAGTTTCCTAAAAAAATGTTGACGGCACCCATGATAATACTAGTGTTAATAATACACCAGTATGCCAGAAAGAGTGTATTATTTGGAAGAGTTAAATAACGATTATGTTATAACAATACACAATATTTTATTTTATGTGTGTTTTATTTATTAGAATACATACCGATTAGGATATTATATTCGACGCCAAATGGGTACAGATAGGGCGAAAGGTTTTCTATTATTGATGTTATAGCGACAGATCCAGTGCAGTTTTCATTATGTAAAACGCTTATATCGATGGTAGGGTTTTGAACTAAAAAAAGAAAGAAAAACTAGTAAGTTATAAATGATAAATGATGAATTAATAAATATCCCAAATGTTGTATATTATAAATGGTTAACATAAATAATGTCTATACATCTTTATTTTAATTTCTCATCATAATTTTAAATAGAACTAATACAAATGAAAGAATAGTTTTTTTTCATTACAATACGTATTTTGTCATGAGATTCATAATTAGAGATCAGGTTTGAGGTTCGGTATTTATCGGAAACTATAAAATAGGCCTAGGTATATCGAGTGATAAATCTCGTATAGTTATTCACACATTCGGAAAAACTTAAAGTTCGACTGGTTGATTGATCATTATTACTTTGAATTTCGTATTTTTGTATTTATTACTATTTATATATTAATAAAATAATTATACAAATTTATATAATGATATTTACGAAATATTATGAATATTGTTATGTTCTAGTTATATATTATAGAAATATTTATTTTTAAAAAGATTGAGTTCTTGCTGGTTCTTCTCGGTAAGAGCACCTTTCCGAACCGGTAGTAGCTTCATTGTAATTTGACGATTCAAAAGTGCTTGTAAAAGCCAATATGAATAAATATTTTAATTTATGTTATAACATAACTAATCATCATAATTCAACATACTCCTGCCCTTATCCCACTCTAAGTGAGGTCGACACAACATGTTACAAACACGTTGTCACTGATGATTTGGCCAACTAATTTACGACCGGTTGCCTGCCTGACGTCAACTTACCTTAGTTGTTTTTTACGACACCTCGGTAACAAAGAGGGCTGTGTATTCTACTCAACTGGATACCACACGGTGGGTCAACTTACCTTAGTCGCTTTTTGCGACACCTCGGTAAAATTGAGGTGTCGCAAAAAAGGTGCCGGATACCGCACGGCAAATATAACATAACTATTCGTATAATAATGAACTTGAAAGAAATATTCACTAAAATTTTTGATCACTACGGGGTTTGAATCGGTCAGCCTTTGGTATCGATGCCAAGTTGCAAAATTTTATGTTTCATATCTAACATGACAGTTTTTTTTATTAACTAATATTTAAGAAATGATAATGTACCAAATACTGGTTCAGCTAGAGGATCCACTTCTGCAGCTTGACTTCCGTATATAATACGAGCGTAAATGGTTAGAGCAAGGACTGTCTCCCGGACAATATTGAAAACCCAAAAGCACAGACTACTGCCAATCATATGCATAAAACCAAAGTGAGCTAAACCCTGTTGACAAATAAAAGTTTAATATCTCGTTCAGAGCACTCAAAGAATAAGTTTTTTATTCAGAAAATTATGTTTGATGATGAATGCTTAACAATTGCTTAAACCTACTTAAAGATGATGGCCGCCAGCAAAGAAGATTAAAATAAAATTAAAGGTAATAAATAACATTATTGGTTTAAAAATATAAAAAGGTAAGATTAAAAAAATAATATATTTAAATTTAAACCATCTATCTTTGTGTTATTATTATATATTCGGTTATATCAATTTAAAGTATTCATCGTAAATCATCAAGGGGTCATCATTCTTTACCCTTATCCCAGTCTAAGTGGGGTCGGCACAATGTCTTCTTCTTCCATTCTCTTCTATCATTCGTCAACTCTTGTGCCACTCCTTTAACATGCATATCATTTTTAACACAATCCATCCATCTTTTTTCGGCCTCCCCCTAGCCATACATCCATCCACATTCATATTTAAAACTCTTTTGGTCACTTGGTAAATCATCAAGGAGTATATAATATAAATACCTGTGCTTTTAGAATATGAACGTTAGAATATTTGAAGATGAAGTACAATTGAAGAAAACAGTATAACGGACTGCAAATATCGAAGGCGAATTGGGGAAAGTCTATACATTCATTATTATCGATGTCATCGTCAACGAGATAACCGATTTGAACGGTTATTTGTAAAACAGAGTGAATTAAATGACCCAGTGCGAACCCTGAAACAAATTGTAAGTAAAGGTTTATTTCTTTAAGAACGAAGTGTTCTTTAAAAGACAAAAAAAAATTTAGTAACAAGTAACGAACAGAAAGAACAGTTGTCTAAGCTACTGATGGGCAAGATTCCAGCTCAAAGAATCCCCGCACTATTTATATTTATGTTATCACAAGCATTCAATAAACGGCTCTTGACCGAACGATAATACATATATTCCATGAGTGAAATAAGTTCTTCGGTATAAGAATGTTAGACGTAATCACTAAAAGCACAAATCTGAAGCTTTATCGCATTTATTTATTTGATTTGATTTATTTTTCTTATATACAAACGGTACATATAATTTTGTTTCATATATTAATATCATACATCAATATGAGTATTTCAAAATTCTACATTCGGAGTCGAAAATAAAGCATTATGCAAACAAATTCGAACCAACTCCTGAATGGGTTTTTCCACAAAAAATTCCATTCGGATTTTTTCAAAGGGCAAGTTTTTTAAGTGATCCATATAAAGCCCTAAATTTTTTTAAAATTTCCGGACGTAAGTTTACTTATGTCATATATAATACAAAAATTATTTAATTAATCATTCAAGCAATAATGCTACATCATAATTTTGCCTTTATAAATATAAAAATATATAATCTAATTTCGCGCTTGTTAAACCATAATAATGATATGAATACATATGCCACTATATTTTCCCACAAAAATGAAAACGACTTATCGTCTATTGCTGATTGCTGATTTGCAAATTTTTTTGTTGTATATGACGAAGATGGTAAGGTTGCAAAGCAGTTACAATCGAAAGTAATTTCAATAAATATGGAATGAAAGACTACAGAATGGCTACTTAATGCTGATAAAATTTACACATAGTTTATTTTACCAGCAGCTCCTAGCTTTAGATAAAAGCTTCCCGAATGACGTCCATGGCTGAAGCAGTAATCGTGTTTGACGGGAAACAGTGTCGCTGGAGGAAACGCTTGTGAGGCGGTGCTCCCGGGTGTACGTTCGCCGGAATTGATTCCAAATTCTTCCTACAATTAATATTACTAAGAACTTTAAACATTTTTAACAGACATTAGCGTTTTGTTATGGTAATGTAAATTAAAGATATTATGGGAATAAGCTTAAATTGGGTATATCTTTTGTCGCCCTAATTTACTGTTAGTGATCTCAGTACTCAGAACAGATCAGTAGTACTCAGAACACAGTCGTTAAAAACAAAATTATAATCAAACTAGTAATATCCCGCGGTTTCACGTGCGTAATTTTTATTTTTTTTACAACTTATCACATTTTTATAACGAATCCTTTTTTTTGATAATGTAATGTAACCTATGTCGCTCAGTAAAGATGCAGCTTTCCAATGATGAAAGAATTTTTGAAATTGGCCCAGTAGTTTTTGTGTGAAAACATTAAAAACATACATACAAATTTGTCCTCTTTATAATATTAGTACAGATCTGAGTACGAACGATAAATAATTCAGAGTAAACGTGAATGGTGCTAAAATTTTTTTCGTTTCTTACCTCTTGTTTTCTAAAAAACTCTTGTAGTTTCTCGTTATGAATTCCTTTGATCTTTTGGTTCCTCAGTACTACAGACTTGTATCTAGTGATATCTATTACTAAGTAACTATGATAAAGAAATCCAATTCCCAGTAATATTAGCGAATAAATCTGTAAATTAATCGTAGCGATTACTTATTGATTTATAGTACTTATCACTAAACAAACAATAATTTAAAAGTATAAATTTATCGGTAGGATAAACATCTATACATATAAATTCTTAGCAATTGATTCATTAAAATATTATTATAAAAATAAATGATAATAATATTAATTAGACATATTCAGTTTTAACGATATAACGACAACAACTTAGTAATTTTAGAAGGTATGGTATTCAAAATATATAAACTAAATTCTTCTGCTTTCGTATATGTGCCTGTCTGTTAAGTTTTCACGTCTGACCCGCAAAGTTGATGAATTTTAGTACAATCAAGTTTAATATTATTATATTATCCTATATATAATGAAATTACTAAATTTTCCACTTAAATACCCATATATCGATACTAAAATTATTTTTTTAAATGATATATAAGCATTAAGCATTGTAATAAAATAAAAATTAAATATAGAATAAAATAATCGTATGTATGCACCATTCAATTTTGTTATTTTTTAACATTTACAATAGTTGAAATAACAGTTTTAATAGAAAATTATTATAAAAAAATTCTTACCGGAGATGTTGAGAAATCTCGTAGAAATGGATCAGTAAGGTAAATTATGAAACCAAGTGTCACTAATAAAACTGCATACATACAGCTTAACATTAACGTGAGGTATTTTCTGAAAAAAAAAAAAATTTTGAAGTTTCGTGTCTCAAATACGACACGTATATAGGAAATAAATTATAATCTTGTTTTGAATTTGAAAGGAAAAGAAAAGCTCAATGAAGAATGCTCAGTGAACAAGAGTGAGAGATACACTATTTCGTATCTGTTTATTATAGTAAATCGTAACATGAATAATATCTACGACCGCAAAAATTCATGATTATTCGTTTCACAAACGAAAAATCATCAGAAGATACACTAAGAAAAATATCTTTAGATCCCAAGATAAAAATTGAAAAATTCGAAATTATATTATCGTTATTAATTTTATGGAAAGTTTACTTTTATGAAATATAATATAATAAAGCAAATCAAGGTACTCTGACGGTCCATTATCAAACCTAGATTTATTTTAGGTTCATTATTCTACTATGTATTTATTAAGTTAACAACTTACTTATTAATGCACATAAAAATGTTTTTTCTAATATATAATATATAATACTAAATAATATGCCTGTTATATTGTAGTCACTAATATTTCATAGTTACCCAGAAATGATTTGATGCTACTGATAAATCTCAATTGCTAAGTTATAAGATCAGAGATAGACCAAATAATAGTTTAATATTTACAATATCTGTGTGATATAAATCATTTATCGATGACTAATTCGTGTAGGTCTATGATAAAGTCTATGATATGACAAAATCAATATCTTTTTTAATTAGCTTGATTGTATTATAGCATAATACATAATTGTTAATATTCTGATTCAGTATACAACTCACGTTTAAAAGATTATAAGGATTTTCTGTTGTAATATACATGTACTAGTACCTGGTTGACCGAGCCTTGCTTGGTATTTTTTACAAAATAAAAAAAAAAAACTAAAAAAATAAAGAAAAAATAATAGGGTTGGTGGGGCTCCATCCTAGGTATTTTAATTTCTCGCGACCACCTGTTCTCCGAATAAGCTACGCCGACTTGACAGTTTATAGCAAAAATTCAATTCAATATTAATTTTAGTATTTTTTAATGCCCAAAAATAAGGATTTTTTTTTAAATAAAACCTAGCTAGATCGATGTTTCTCCACCAAAACCCCTACATGCTTAATATCAGGAAAATCGTTGAAGCCGTTTCGGAGATTCCAATATATCTATATATATATATATATATATATATATATATATATATATATATATATATATATATATATATATATATATATATATATATATATATATATATATATATATATGTATATGATTAATTCATTTAAATATTAAAGATTTATGCGACAAAGTATTTGGAAGAATTTGAAGATTCCTACAAACAAATTTGCATATACTATGAAAAAAGTTCCTACACCCAATTGCACCGTGTGCAGTTTAAATAGAAGTTTGAAACAAAAGTAATAGTAAAATTAATTTGCTATAATCCGCGAAGAAGTAAAATAGAAATATATATATAAGCTTTGCGATTTTGGTCGTGGAGTCTATCTCCTGATGATGCTTCGGTTGCGGGGCGAAACGATTGTTGAGCTTGTGATAGTGAACGTATATAGTGCTTGCGTATTGTGGTGGCGGTGGTGGAGGTTTGTGCATGTGTTTTTACGAATCCTGCATGTATCAGGTATGATAACCGATTGTCCACTCTACATTTAGCATTATATATATTTTACTTCATCGCGGATTAAAGCAAATTAATTTTATTATTACTTTTGTATTATGGATCTCCGCAAAGTAACGCCTAATTCTATAAATTATTTAGTAACTTTGAAGCTATAGCTATTCGCCAATAATTTAAAAATACTACTTACACAGTTAAACGAGCGTTATCCTCGGGACTTGTTGGAGGTGGTGCATGAGTCTCTACGGAGCGAATGGACTGAGCATCCATTGTTGCTACAGACCTCTTCCGTGGCGTAGTACCGCCACGCATTTCGATTGGTGTGTTTCCGCGATAACTATCTAAAAAATTATACATTGTTATTAAATTTATGTTAAATCAATATAAATTTGAATACTAGAGAATCAATATTCATATTTCATTTATTCATTATTCACCTGCCTTTATCCCATTCTAAGTGGGGTCGGCACCATGTTATAAATGATAAAAGACTACGATATTTCTCCTTTATACTTATTCAATAAATAAAATGTAATTATCTTAAAGTCAACCCATTTACTCTTTCGCAACAACTCAATGACGCATAATGACAGCCACAATACTTTTTCATATTAATGACCAACTCTATGAAGGAGGTTGTATTAGAAACATGTTGTAACAAAATATGTTATTGCATTATTTGGCTAGGTTTTTTACAACCGGCCGCCTGCCTGACGTTAACTTACCTAAGTCGCCTTTTACGACACCTTGGTAAGAAAGAGGGTGGTCTATTCTAATCAGCCGGATTCCACACGGCGGGTAAACTTACCTTAACCGCATTTAAGGACACCTAGGTAAGAAATGAAGGTGGCTTATTCTACTCAGCCGGATACCACACGGCTATATTATTTTATTTATTATGATTTAATAATAATTATTTTACTTGCAAATTTTACAAATTTGGCAAGTAATATTCTTATAAGAAATAATTATAATTAAACTAGTAGGTTTGTTGTAAAATTTCGAACAAGAATCATGATAATTTGTACTTATCTATGTGCTAGAAATAATAATATTATATAGAAATAAGTAATATATACACAATTACACTTACTGAGAGATTTGATGTCTCCATTTCTATAATTTCCATAAATATTCCCGTTGTATCCAAGTGGACTTGGTGTATTTTCATAGCCTTGAACGATAAGAATAAATTATTTATAATATTATCAAAAACGAATGAATGAAATAATCAAAATAAAATAAACTTAAATTGCAAATTTATTCAAATAAAATTTTATGTTAGTTGTGATTTTTTCATTTCATGGCAAAAGTAAAACTATTAGTTGCTTTTAAGCTTGCATTGACATGAATTTTTAAATAAACTCTTCGAAATAGGTTTCCAAAATTATTCATGAAATTTTCACTAACCTAATGGAGTAGGTGGAAAGGAGTAGTCATCCCTATTACTTAAGTTTAATTTCGGCAGTCTGTCGTTTGCCTCTGTTGAGTCCTGAAAAAAAAAATTATTAGCAGAGGAATCGAGTATCGGAATAAAAAATGTTGCGTGAACATCGAAAGCCGTGCAAAATCGGATTAATAACTTCATTAGTCGCTTGTTTCTCTCGATCGACACCACCCCGTATTTCACTATAATCCCATTATAGCGTTCCCGTTGTCGAAGCAAGTTTTTCGGCGAACGGGAAGAATAAAACCCAGCTAAACGACCATAAAATACTATTATGTCTGTTTCTATTTAGCTATTATTACCAAGATATCTCTCTATTTATTAAACAAACTGACACTAAATAGAAAATCTGTGGATTCTTTTTGGAGTCCATAGCGTGATGATGCCTGCGTGATTAGGTGAAACGATCGTTGGTCAAGTTGGAGTGGCTATGTGCAGTTCTAGTTTGTAATTGTGGTACTTTGTGGTACATGCTATTTACTGCACTCCACTGTAGAATGTACTATTCGTACACCTGTACCCGTTTCATTTGGAATAGAACAGCATAGAATAGAATAGGAAAACTTTATATGCTCCCACACCAAAATAATTCCAAAATACAAAAAACGAAAAGCACTAAAAATTAAATAATTATCTAAAATTTGTCTTATTGTTAGGTTTACGGCGTTGCTTTGCGGAGGTCCATAATACGAAAAGTAATTAAAATATTATTTTGGTATAATCCACCACTTTTTTATATTAAAATACCTTTATATTTTACTCGTCGATTTACTTGCTGATTGAAATCTAATTCAGACAGTTGTTATATTTCTTTATAAACTATTACTTGATAACGTTACAGTCATGCATTTTTTTTTCAGATAAACGAAACAATAACGATATCAAAGATAATAAATGATCTTTATCAGTTTTAATCATGTTATAACCTTTCTCTTTATAAAGCGATTCTTTATGATTCGGTAAAATATATCTTATTGCACATTAACATGGGCATTATGTAGATGTTATATAAAATGATTTCTATTTTAATAATATGTGTAATGTAGGTAGGTAAATTGTTGATCACATGATAATAATGTCGAACGATCATGATGTAGGTTCTCAAAGCAATTAAAAATAAACTCGTGATGAAAATCCCCGAATTCAAAAAATCTTGTTACTAACTTGTACGGCGTAGAATTTAAAGACATGATTATTTATTTTATTTACATTTAAAGCTAATAATTTTTAACTACGTCTTACATTTTTTATGAACAGTACAAAATAAGAAGATTAAATTTATTATTTAAGCTTAACAATTATATTATAAAAAATAAAATAACTGCTATTAGCGTCTGTTACTACTTATAGGCAAAGGCCTGTTATCTCAACCTTTTCTACAATGCAGATTAATAAGTTACAATTATTCAAAGAATTATCTGCGGATATGCGTGTCCCCATATATTGTTTTCTTTAACTGATAAAAGTGTAAATATAATTCAAGCAAATACGTTTTATTGAAAATATACGTGCATGCACGCCTGACATTGTTTTTCTATATTGCTTTTTTTAATATTTGGAATTTTGTTTTGTCAATATTTCTATGATGACATCATACACTTACATCGATTTTTAATTTTCCTAACCAGGTTACTCCGTATTTGCATTCCTTAACAATTCCGTTCATATTTATTTATTTCCTTTCATAGGTCATTCGATGCTTTAATTATTCGATGTTTAAACAATTTTTTTTTATATTATGAAAAAAATAATAAATGATGTCCTAATTTTGGTCACATTAATTCTTTTATTAATTTACTTTAGTAAATTTAACAAATATTTTTGAAAAGTAAAAATATTTACTAAATCACTTTTCCATTTTTTTTTTGTATTTATAACGACGAGCTAAATTTAGTTTTTCGTACATGATAATCACGTGAAATACAACGTGATTCGCATGATTTAAAATACGATCAGTTGAAGCTTATCGTGCTACTCAATTACATTTCGATAGGTGAAGGCGACTGCTGGAGTTAGTAATGAATTTCTGTATTGAGCATTTATGACGAGGTCGGTTGACAGTGTATGTAAAAAAAGGAGATTGAATTTTCATTAGGTGAGGCGTTGGTGCGGCACGATGTGTCCGCAGTCGGTATTTACAGCTGGGCCGTAGGGGGTGTTGGTGGTAGGTGGGTGGTGTATGGCGAGGGAGGCTCGCGGCCGGCTGGACTCAAAAGGTTTACAGTTCGCTGCGCGAGAGTCCCCGCCTCACAAACACGGCGCGAGCCCGACGCTCGCTTGATGTTATGGAACTGTACATGGGCCTTTAAGAGGAAATCTGTTGCATTTTATTTTTAATCTATACAATGTTAGCATTTTCATATGCTATTTTATTAATATTGCAACATATTATATTAAAAGGTAGCATTTTAACGATATGTCAGATTTGACTAAATGATATATTTATTTGATACTAAGCATTACCTATACTATTTTTAACTATTAACAGATAAATTAAAATAAACTATAATTCACTTGATCAAAACAAATAAACACAGTTATAACTATAAATTAGTAATAAAGCTATAAACAGTATAGTGTATTGTCGCAAAATAAATGACCTACTCAGCATTGTCAGAAGATTTTGTTTCATTCTACAATTAGCCTAAAACTAACTATAACTAAAGAGCAAAAAATAAGTTTAGATAAATTGCGTGTTTCCTGATGGAATCAGGTTTGGAGAGCGCACAGTAGAAAGCACCATGTTTCATTTTAGTGAAATTGACAGTCCAATCGGAATATTTGATCCATAAATTATTAATGCGATCTATGGGATTTATGGGGAATACATCGAGATATTAAGAAATAAAACCGTTTTGTTAATTGATTTTAGAAAATGAAAAATATTTAGTACAAGTGATTTTAAATAAAAATATAATATTTTTTCCCATTAGAAATTAACATTTATGTATGCTCGACAAAAACATAAAATAAAGTACTTCAGTAAAAATATAATTAAATCTAAATTAAAAAACAGTATTTTTCATATATTTTGACAAAGAAACTAATTTTTTTTCTTTAAATAAAGAATACTATAAATTTTATAATGGGAGACATGTCCATAAGTTTCGGACGTAAAAATGCTTACAACCCATTGCCTCAATATATATGAATTCGTTGTTTAAACTACCGGCGAAGCTTAAAATAAATTTACTTTGAAAGCATGGTGAAATATCACGTAGCAAATATTTTTGTTTTAAATAGTGAGATATCATTCTAGAGTGTCTTGTTTTGACTCATAGGGCGCATTCAACAGACAAGAGAATTTTTAAAAAAAAATTAAATTTTTTTTTTTCATAGAGTTATTATACTTGTACTGATTAGGGATGCCAGCCCAAATTGTGCCCTATTACAATAGAGAGAAAGCAAATTAGACTGAATCTATCAGTTTCTCTTTTTTTGTGTTATTAGACAAAGATATGTATACGAGTTTCATCTTCCTTCTCATTATTCATTGTGACATTTATAATTACAGGCCTGCCTAGGCTCCCATACTCTAGTATATAATAGTAGTAGTATTCGATGGTATTTTTATATACAAACAATGCTGAGGCCCTTATCTTTAATATTTAAATGAGTTAATCTTGTATATACTATATACAGAATCTCGGAAACGGCTTGAACGATTTTCCTGAATTTGCATGTAAGGCGTTTTGGGGGAGAAAAATCGATCTAATCGTAGATACGTTTTATTTAAAAAAAATATCGTTTTATACCTGTTTTCGGTCTCTAAATTTTAAAAATTTACGTTTAATACAATCACAATTTTTCGCTGTCAAACGTAAAGTCATGGTGGTTCATTTGGAGAACGGTCGGTCTACAGAGGTGATAATACCTAGTATAGAGTCCCACCAGCCCTATTATTTCTTATTTTTTTTTTAAATTTAATTTTTTTACATCATTTTAAAAATTACCTAGCAAGGCTCGGTGAACAAGGACAATATCATATTAAATAAACCGAGGTTGTTTATGAGATATTTATTTTTTATTATAAATTTGTGATCTCTATTTATATTGCTACTAAATTATCTAAATACGTTTTAAACATATAGTTATCTTTGGGATATTGAGATATTTTACAGCGATAACTAATCGTAATAATTAATATCTATGGATTTGACGTCATCTTTGTGTAATCAGAGTAATTATAAATTCGTGCCCATAATGTGTAATTCTACAGTTGTGATATTGTTTATATTATTTTGTAGAAATCGGACAAGACCGGACCTGAAACATTCCTCCGTAGCGCAACTGGTTTTATATGTTTCAGAGAAACCATTATCTTCACCCTATATACTCTATGCCTAACATATGATTAAAGAATATCTTCAAATATTTTAGCTGGTATATACCTTAATTTTAGGACTGCAATATTTTATGTTTATGTGGCGCAATACTTACAAAAACTTGCGAAATATCAAGAAATACCGAAGAGCAGATTTCTCTTTTGGCGTTTTCTTAACTATTTATATTTCTATGGACTTGATCGATTTTTGAACGACTTTCCTTGAATCTAAACTGATGACTTGCTTTCATGTTTTTACTTATTACAACAGGGTTTAGTCTTTTAAGCAAAAGTTTTTCAAATAATTTTGGTAGTAAAGATATTGTTTTTTAAAGAGTTAGCTTCATGAGAAGGTTTTCCGGCTGCGGTTTTCATAATTTCTTCAACAACCTATCAAGAGATTGGGAACAGATTTCAGTCTTAATGACGTATTTGGCTATAATCCAGCATATTAAAGCAAAACAATTCATTACTTTCACATTTATTTTCTATTAATGGTTAATAATGAAATCTTGTGACATTAAGAAATAGAAATAGGCAGAAATTCCATTAGCACTTATGTGATTATGACGTTAAGAAAAATAAGACTATATCTTATCGTAATAATTAATTCCTTAAGAACTGACTTTAGGTAATCATTGATCAACAGTTTGGTGGAATCTCCTAATCTGTAAATAATATATTGTTGTCTAATACTGCTACATTGAGCTCTAAATTCACCAAGTGTGAATTGAATTCCGCTATTGGGGTCCGTATTTTAAATTTTTAGTATGTGATGCAGAAGTATTGCGATTGTGGTAAGTGCAGAATTTCCACTAGCTCGGGTAAACTGCTATCGCTAAACATTAAATTGGAAACCATTTATTCGAGGAAAACTTCATAGTTTAAGGTAACAGATTTAAAACGATATGTAATTTTGTAATCTTAAGATTCCAAAATTAAACTGGTTCAATGCAAACGGCATTGGCAGCGCGCATGCACATTGGTTCCTTTAAATAGTCGGCGCGTAAAGTCGCGACCTGCTTTCATCTGTCATGCGGTTTACAACTAAAGATTTGAATTTAGATTTCAATCAACATGCTAATTTCATATAATTGAGCTACACAGAATAAGAAGAGGTCTGTTTAATTGATTCTGTAAGGAAAAATCTAAAACCTTACTGTAACTAAAGATTAATGATACCAATATCAATCTTATGGGTTTCCAACGAATGCTGTTTCACAGGATAAGTAATATGATTCCCATAACAAATGGACGCGAAGTTTATATACGACTTAATGAGCTTTACGTAATAGCCGTAAGCTAACGCCATCATTGCTATAAGCACAGCCGAAATACAATTGTTAAAAATACTGTTTTCTTATTACTGTGATAAAAGTAAATAATTCATTATTTTCAAACGAATAACTCTGATTAAAAAGTAATACATCATTGAACACAGATTGTGTATCACGATTAAGTCATGATAATATTTTAATTTCCGTAAGATTCCATTATGAAGAAACACAAAACGATCACATATATTTCGTATATTAAAACGAACAATATTTATTACAACAAATACCGCGTGTAATCTTTTAATCCATACAAATACTACCTGACTTACGTATTTTATGATTAAAAATATGTATTTTTTAATATATCTAAGCGCCTTACAAGTTGAAGTGTATTGCTGTTTCAGATTATACAATATTTATGGTCTAAGTTATGACTGTAAGGAAGACGAAAACAATTTGACGTCATCATAAAGAATTGATCATTCAAAATTAATAAATATATTTATTATTTTGCTATAATCCATAACTAATAAATATGTAAAGTAATGATTAATGAATAATAAATAAGTAAGTCATTACTTTTGTATTGCCATTTGCAAAGCTTCTTTCAATATAGTTTCATTTCTTCTGGATAATTTTGGCTTAACATTTCTAAAACACGGTCGTCTGTCCCCAAAGTAAGTAACTTAATGCTTGTGTTATGGTTGACAGACAACTGGTGACAGACGAATCATAAGAGGATTTAAGTTATACATTATTTTAGGGTAAAATGTGACAATTCGAAGAATTTTGTAATTGTTTAATATTAAAATGAAGCATACCACGTGACCATAACATGTGATTACAATTAAGTTGATGTGACAGTAAAACGTGACGGAATAATTATGAGATAAAAATGAATTAATTCAACAAACAAATGTAGATTTTTTTATATAATCGTATTAAAAATCGAGATTTTTTTAAATATCTTATGATCTTATTGTATAGGCTCCTTTAGTAGGCAACTTAGTCGTGACAGTATATAGAATCATTGATGTCACAAATTTTTGATTGGTATATGATGGCTTACAAGGGTTTACAATATATCTAGAAATAATATATTTCTGATATGACAGGTAGCTAACGGCTTTCTTTGTTTTGGTGTTTAAATGGAGGTGGCATATAAATCATTGATACATAATACCTGCAATAAAAGTAAAGTCACTATATAATTAGGCATATCAATAATTCAATGGACTTGATGCTGTAATAACTTTAAAGTCAATCAAATATGAAGTCATTCTGATGTTTTATCGGTGACTGTTTTTGAAAGAATTTTGTGCCGTATCCGGCTGAATAGAATAGTACCACCCTCTTTTCTTATCGAGGTGTCATAAAAAGCGACTAAGGTAAGTCGACCCGCCGTGTGGTATCCGGTTCAGAATAGACCACCCTCGTGTCTTAACGAGGTGTCGTAAAAGGCGACTAAGGTAAGTTGACTCACCGTGTGGTATCCGGTTAAGTAGAATAGACCACCCTCTTTCTTATCGAGGTGTCGTAAAATACGACTAAGATAAGTAGACGTCAAGTAGGCGGCCGGTCGTAATATACGTAGCCAAATCATGTGACAACATATATAACATGTTCTAAGTGAGGTCGGCACAACATGTTTATAACATGTTGTGCCGACCCCACTTAGAGTGGGATAAGGGCAGGAAAATGATGATGTTTTTTAAAGAATTTTATCTGACACTCATATTATATTAATAAAATTAATTTATTTTCAATGTTCCCATTATTATTTATTGTTTAAATTCGTTAAAAATTTATTATTGGCTTAGAATGTTATATTTACATAGATAAGAAAAGCTGATATTTAACGTAATAACTTTATTTTAAATTTAAATTTTTATTTATCTACAAATCGTTAACACTCTTTAGCAACTTAATCTTATTATAAATTCACTATTACGTAAGTTTACTTATAAATAACTCGAATATATGTTATCAGAATGAAAGCTCTTAAGTTTCAATGAAAGTGTCAAGTAAGTTTTTGGTACTAATCTCTGAATTTCCCATTCTTTGATGTCTATCTAATATTAATATTTAGCTTTTTAACACTGCATATGAAATATGATAAAAGATTGATTTTATTCAATGTATTTCCCTGACAATTGTATTGCGCGTTATTTTCGAGTGCGAGTTCCGATATGACACCAATGTTACGAAGCTCGTATGCAATATTACCAACGGATATAGACAAGCTACTGCAAGTGAATGCATGGAGAATATTTGTACTGTACTGGAATTTTTGATCTTAACAATTATCGCCACAGCCGAATTGAGACGAAATCGATAACTATAAATTGAAAGGTATGATAGAAACAGATTTGTTTCGCTTTTCGCAGGATTTTAGTGACAGAAATATAAATATAAACAATGAAATCGTTATCAACCATTACTTATCGATACTTTGATCAAGTATGATTATTATTAGCAACTCGGCGTGGTGATTTCAATAAACCCTTTCAATTTACCCTTTCTGGATACGCACTTCTTTGTTAGGGAATATGACGTAGGCATTAAGTCTGTCCAGGTTGCAGACCTGGTGTCTTATGTACATAAAAATATAAAGAATTATAAAACGATAGGTGATGTATACAATAGACAAAGCAGGAACCGACATAAGCTTGCGGTTCCTGCTTTGCGTCTTGCAAAAGTGCGTAACTCGTTTGTGGGTTTTGGTATAAGATTCTATAATAAAATTCCGCAATCAATTTCAGCACTGCCATTACAGCAGTTTAAAAACACTGTTAAAAAGAGGCTGATACAGAAGGCCTACTATACTCTTGATGATTATTTAGAAGATAAGAATGTGTGGATATAGCTCTCTTTGAACCTGTACAAGACAGTAACGACATAATGTAAATAGTATTAAGAATTATATTTTTAAAAGAGCAACCGCCGAGTTTCTTGCTGGCTCTTCTCGGTAGGAACAGCTTTCCGAACCAGCATTAGAGTTGACGATTCAAAAGCACTTGTTTACAAGTTTATTTGAATAAAGAATATTTTGAATATTTTGAATATATTTAAGAATAAAAAAAAAGTATTTTTGCCCTCGTATCACACAACTCTATGAACAAGGAACATTATGAGGTATTAGACGATAAAAGTCTGGAGTGACTTTCCGCCTCTACACGCATTACAGTATCTACGACGGGTCTCTTTAAAAATACCTTATAATGATTTATAGAACTTACTTAGTTACTTTGCGGAATTCCATACTACAAAAGTTACATCCGAATTATTTTGTAGTAATCCGCGTTTATTAACATAATCTATGTAACGCTAAGTGTATGAAGCAGTCAACGTATCAAACGCCGCCACCTCTTATATTCCACACAAACACTACACACTCTAACTACCACAATTTCTACGATCGTTTTGCCCCGAAACCGTCATCATCAGCATAGGCTCCACGACAAAATCGTAATTCAAAACACCTTATACTACAAGACTTTTAAGTGATCAAGTTTACTCACAGCTCTCTCAAGATCGGCATACATAACGTTGCGAGGTGGTCGACGTCGATTGCGGCCGGCGGTAGCAGTTAGCAAGCTACCTGAGCCTGGGCCTGGCTGAGACATGGTGCGTCGCCGTTCTGATGGATCTTCAGCCACTTGTAGTGTGTTAACTGAGGTATTCAGAACCTGGATGTACAAAAATATTATAGTAATGCCTGACTTCTTTGCAAACGACTTTCTACGATAATTTTATAGGACAACTAAAAATATACTTTATTTAAATAAGCTCTTTCAAGCACTTTTGAATCGTGAAGGATCAATATGATTAATGAAGCTACCACTGCTTCGGAATGTTGCTCGCACCAAGAAGAACCAGTAAGAAACTCGGCGGTCGATCTTTTAAACATTTTCAATTTTACATTATTAAACCGCAGTCTTGTATGAAGTTGAAAGGATTTTCAAAGTTTTCAAGTTGAAAGGCATTTTTGTCATCTAAATAATTTTCAATTTTGCTTGCTTTACGGATATGTATATTCTCTTAAACTGAATTTAAAAGTTTCTGTAAACTGGTCCTGGTATTATTGACTATTCATAATGTAATGTTTACTTATACCGTGACTGTTTATATATGACTGCTAGGCGAAACCCTCTCTAGGGACAACTTAGACTTAGCACAGTGCTTATCTAAATAGGCAGTTTACATATGCTCCAGAAAATCCTTAACCATACGGAAGTTCTTCACGTTAAAGGTAAGCATTATTTGTAATTATTGTTTAAATACAAAACTATGTATAAGTTATTGAATATCTGGGTGACAGAGCTTCGCTCGGTAATTTTTTACAAAAAAAAACTTTAAAAAAAACTTTAAAAAATAATTATTTACTTGGGATCGATCCTTGGCACTCACATTTCTCGAGGCTGCCCGCTAACCGAATAAGCTACGTCGACTTGACAGCTAATGGCGAAAATTCAATTCAATATAAATGTTAGTGTTTTTTAATGCCAAAAAATAGGGATAAAACAATATTTTTTTTACATAAAACCTAGCTAGATCAATTTTTCTCCCCCAAAACCTCCTACATGCTGAATTTCAGGAAAATCGTTGCGAGCCGTTTCCGAGATTCGGAAAATATATATATATACAAGATTAACTCATTTAAATATTAAAATATATTTAAAAAAATGCATGTGACAATAATTACTATACAAATAGTGTGTACCTAGGCGTGTAAATTATAACTTAAGACAGTTTCAGTATGCAACCCACCAACCAAAAAAATGTTGCTAGTTTATAACCCTGGACAACTTTTTAAGTTTTCTCTAAAAAAATAACTTTTTTAATCATGCCTTTATCATTTGTTGTATTTGAAGGATAAGGTAGTAAGTAAGCCTGTAGATAAATTAAGATATTTTGGGATATGTAACCTACCAATTTCCAATGGAGCAGCTTGGTTGGTTTTAGCTTTACATCTCTACATATATATAAAATGATATTTTTCCTTTAAATATAATTAATAATTTAAATATGATTAATAAGATAATTTTAAATAAGAAGAAATTTTCTAAAAGTTAACCAATTCATTCTTCGTCAACAACTTGTCCCATTGACGGTGACACTGTTTTTATATATTATTGAACTATGTGATGGAGGTTGTATTTGAAACAATTTGTAACATGTAATAATAGACAACCTTCTGGCAATATTGGTAAAAGTACCCAGAAGTGAAATATTATAAGTTTGTTATTCTTACATCAGAAGCATCAACGGAGCGACGCTACCACCAAGATGCACGACTCAAAGCAATCACCATATAAGCAATAATATGCAATTAAATTGAATGGATACCTCTAAGAAGGATTCAAGTCCAGCTGTTAATGAGCGCTATTAAAACTAATTGTCTTGTACTAACTAATTGTACTTCAAGCACATACTATGAAAAATATTTGAATTATGTTACCTATCACCACTCAAACTTCAATGAAGATTATGCTTATCACTAATTACTTAGTAAAATTTACCTTAAAGGGTCTAGACTAATGTATGAATACTTGATTTTAGTATTAGTTTGAAGAGCTTGATAAGAAACAGAAAGTGTGACGAAAGTGATAAGTCGAGTGGACTAAGGATTTATTGTATTGTTTTTTTTTTATGCGCATAGAGGAAATGTGTCAAATTACTTATATGTATGATTTTATGATCTATGAAGATGTGATAGACAAACGGAGAGACTGTGCGGCTTTTTCCAAGGAGTCACGGGTTTAAGCCCCGGGCAGGCACTAATGAGTTGTTCTTTTCAAATTTATTGCAAATTGATATTGGCAATTTATCACACGCTTTTCAGTGAAAGAAAACATTGTAAGGAAATCTGCATGTATGTGAAGAATTCGTGGAATTTGTTTAACCTACCAATTGATTTTTATATGTCATAAGGATTAGACAACATTTCTACTACTACTTTTTCAGCTAATTTTTCAACAATTAATTATATTAAAACCAAATGTCATATATCATTAACAAAGTATATCTTAAACTCACGAATAACTCCGTCTAGAGTTTATCGCGAACAGACAGACAAACACAGCGAGGGACAATATAATATCTCAGGACTATCTGCACACAGTACTATTGCAGTTGCTCATAACTATTATATTTTTTCATAAATTGTCGTTTTTTATATTGTTTTGCAATAATTATTAATAAAAAAAATATCGTAAAATAATATATATTTAGGATGCACATGAGATTGCCGAATATACATTTATATACATATTAAGTTCTCGAGCAAGTGGTGAAATCCATTAGCTAGGAGAATCTATGGTTGACCGAATTGACTTTAGAGGCTTTGTCCGATAAGGACGATGCCAATTTAATTAAGTTAAGATATGCGTCGCTAACTTTTCAAAATTACTTTCAAATAACCTCAATACCGTATGATGACCATTGAACATCAATGCCTATGAAAAAAATTCACCGCAAATTCTGTATGTTAAACAGGATATTCCACTAAGTCTGTACACATCGTAGTGTTATCTAGATACGTCGGACTAATTTCAAAACTAGTCGGGCATATCTGATAATTTTGAAGGGTTAGTATTTACTTTTTGTCTGTCCGCTATAAATTTTCTAGATATAGCACCATAAAGAATGAATATACGTCACATGATCATCGTTATACAACTTATTTATATTAGCCTGAACCTCACACACCGAACAATAATTAAGGAACATACAAATAGATAATAATCATTTAATTTATAATTAATCTAACAAAATACATTTTATTTAATTCATGACTATCCTCTCACTCCTACTTCTTACGAATATTATAAATGCGAAAGTTTGTGAGTATGTTTGTATGTTTGTTACTCTTTCACGGCGAATCCGCTAAACCAATATCGATGAAATTTGGCACAATTATTCCTTATACACCGGAGTAACATAGAGGCTATAGAAATATTGTTAATTCTACAGGAATAAGATGACATCAACCTATCACGCCACAACAGTTCAAGCGATCGAAGTTGCGGGTAAAAGCTACTCTTTACATAAATATAACTTGAAACTGAACGTTATGTGCAAATCAAAACCATGTCTGTTTATTGTGATATATACGCTTACAGAGAGATAATAGCAATAGAAAATGTAAGAAAATTTGACTAGAAACCCCGAAAAATATTGGTTCAGTTGCGAAAATATATCACAATTTAAGCCGTGCAAAAAATTGAACTTTATACCAATAAAGTAGAAGCACTTGTAAATGGCGAGCTGCGCTGCGTACAAAATCCCCAACGTAAATATCCACTAACTGGATTCGAGTGCGAGTTGCAGCGGTTTAGGTTTTAAAAAAGAATGAAAGAAGCACGATGATGTAAGACAATCCTTGCGTTTTACGGGTTACGTGCAAAAAATTTACAGGTACAAATTAATGTATGCACGAAATAATTAATGAATTTTGGGGTTTTACCGTGAAAGCAAACATAATGAAAAAAATTATATGTTTTTTTGCGAGTGATATATTAGTGTTATTTTTTTCTAATTCTACAATTATTTTACTAGTCCGAGTGTATCCTCAGTCGGAATATCGATCTTAAAAATAATTTTACCTTAACTATAGTAAAAATAGACGTTTTAATAGTAAAGAATCTGGGCTTCTTAACCAGCAAATAGACTCGAAATTGGAATATTGAGTTTATTTATAACTAGCTGTACCAGCAGCTACACCCGCGTTAAAATCAATATGTTAATTTTTTTTCCCAAATTGAAATTTTGAACGTAACAGATGTTGTCGTAAGTTATTTATAAGAGTTTTTTGAATAACTTTCACGGTTTACTTAGCGCACGCAAGGAAAGCTTAAAATTTTGCTGTTTTCGAATTTTTTTTAATGCTGCTGCTATTCATTTTAGCGTGATGTCATATATTCTATAGCCTTCCTCGATAAATGGACTATCTTAAACTTCGACTATCTTAAGAACCGATTCTTAAGACTATCTTAAGAATCGGTCCAGTAGTTCCTGAGATTAGCGCGGTCAAACAAACAAACTTTTCAGCTTTATATATTAGTATAGATAACCCTTCATCGATCATTTGTGAGAAATCATACAGACCCATATAATTTTTTTTTGTTTATATATATATAAAAAAAATTACATAATTTTTTTAAATAAATAAAAATTTGGTTGTATATAAAAAATAGTGTAATAATTAGTAAAATAAGATATTATATATTTTTAATTGCTATTATATTTTAGAAAGTTCCCAAAATTTTATCAACGTGGTTTATAATGCACAGAAACGGTAACGACACAATTTTTTAAAAATAATTCGTGCAAACAATAATATACATACTCCAGGATCCTTTGTGGGTTCTGGTATATGTTCTTCATTCTCTTCACCAAATTTCTGTAAAGATGT
This sequence comes from Morpho helenor, assembly GCA_029227775.1. Taxonomy (NCBI): domain Eukaryota; kingdom Metazoa; phylum Arthropoda; class Insecta; order Lepidoptera; family Nymphalidae; genus Morpho; species Morpho helenor. Next base: position 11,502,161 of record JARGCU010000028.1, on the reverse strand, counting down.
TTCGGAGTGATATTTTTTTTCACCCAGAGTCTTCCTGTTCACTATTTCTTCCAACATATCTTTTCTGGCTGCATTTGTGTCCGTCATTTTCACTATGTATTTCAATTATATAAACGTAAAATTTTTAATAAAGCACAATTAACATTTTATTTATCACTAATGGACTGCAGAAGTATGTCGCTGCTTGAACAATCAATTCTACTATTTAGATGGCAAATATAATGAAAAAATTATCATCCGTTATCATGTGAGACATATCACTAATAAAGGTATAATCAACGTATCAATTTAACACTTCCTTTATTCATTTTGTATTTATGTAGCAATGATTTATTCGACACATTTTAACATATTTCATGTTTGTAGCCGATTAGAGATATCAATCATATAATCGACACTTCCCACGGCGTTACGATAACTACACGGATGCCCAAAGATTTATGGTCAGGAACTACAGCAGTTGCTTCAATAGAAATAACTATAAACTAATTTTAAAAAAACCGACTTCGCCGTTTGCAATTATCCAAAGAAATGAAATACGTCAGATTTGCATAAAACTGTAATTTTAATATGGAACACATTAATAATTATTGTTTGTACATCTGAGGGGATGTACCCCGTAAATATTATCAGATACTATTAAAATATTAATCATAACTATGATTCAAAAGTGGAAGTAATAATGAGTTTCGTAGTAAAGGTGTAGGAAATTATGTCATAGTTATTGAGTTTCAAATTAACTAAAGTGTCTCATGCCAGTATAATATCAATTACTGACTCAATATATCATAAAATAATACATAAATGAATCGCATATAAACTACATTGTTACAGAAAACAATAAGCAATATGAGTTAGTCATTAAGAAGTTTACTGAGCACTTCTTTCAATTCTAGAGAGAATTCTGAAACGGGCAAAGCTAAGTCTTGCGCTGAAACTACTGACGATTTTTCCTTTATAACATAATCTGAGGGTACAATAAAAGGTTGTTTCTTATCTCCTGGATCTTCTAGTGATTTCAAGAAAGGGGGCATCGGGAAATGTGGTCGTTTTTGTAGCCAGCTGTGGAACTCCTTGGTAGACCTAAAATACCAAAAAATTGTTGAGAATTTTTAAATAATCGTAACATGAAATACAATAACGGCTTCTGGCAGCAATAAAACTGTTTTTATTTTTAAGTAAAAAAAATAAGGCAATTCATAAGGACTTAAAAACGATTTAAGCCTCAATTTAAATGTATTACGTACGTTAGATGCTGTATATCGTTCCAAACACAAGACATTGAACGCAAATCTTCTGGTATTTTAACACTATCCCATGTGTTTTTAGTGTTGTTTTTCGGAGGAATATGCTTCATTTTTTGCGGTAAGCATGTGCCGAACGCCATTGTATGTGCTGGACTTATCTCCGCATGGATGTCATATGCTATTTGTCGCTTAAGAACTTTTGGACAAGCTGTCTGAAAATACAGTATTAAATTAATAAATTATTTTAATAAAAAAAAATAATATTCCCATGCATATAAATTAAAAATTATATTTTAAACAATTATAAGGTTGTTTCGCCATTTACTATAAGTTGAACAATTTACACTTTGCAAAATCGGTTTTTGAAAAAGATTTGATAGTCTATGCTAACTGAATTTCTGTTTCGGAATAATAAAACAATATATTTTATGGTAAAAATGTGACGAATTACATATAAACAACATCTTTTATTTTCTTTTCTGTATTTATCTCGTAGTTACATTAATTTCGTTCGATAAACGGACTTACCGATAATAAGACTACGATCTGATTTTAGTATCACAACATATAAAACGTTAACTAATCGTAACAGTATGATTATTTATGTACGTCTGAGCGTTTAGTTTTTAATAAAATAGCCCATGGACGTTAATTTTCAGAGTATTCTTTCTCTTGATTCTCTCTCGTTTGATTTTGATCCAACAATTTTGTCACAATGTTTTTTCATTACATAACCCTCTCACTTTTTTGCCGAGTGGTATCCGGCTGAATAGAACAGTACCACCCTCATTTCTTACCGAGGTGTCGTAAAAGGCGAATAAGTTAAGTCTACCCGCCGTGTGGTATCTGGCTGAGTAGAATAGACAAACCTTATTTCTTACCGAGGTGTCGTAAAAGGCGACTAAGGTAAGTTGACCCACCGTGTGATATACGGTTTAGTAGAATAGACCACCCTCTTTCTTACAGAGGTGTTGTAAAATACGACTGAGGTAAGTTGATGTCAGGCAGGCGGCCGGTCGTAAAAGCGCAGCCAAATCATGTGACAGCATGTTTATAACATGTTGTGCCGAACCCACTTAAAGTGGGATAAGGGCAGGAAGATGATGATGAACCCACTCACCTTTTTTACGCCTACATAGTCTGCAATAGTTTGCAAGACGCAGGGAAGAATTTTCGGATCAAGTACAAGACCGCGAGATGCATGCTCATCAAACCATACCTGAAAACATCAATTCTCCAAGAAGTCCAGTAAATTTAAATTAGCAATTTAGTGCTATTTGTCACTTTATGATTCTAAATTGCTTTGTTACGGTTTCAGTCCTGATACGGGTTGATAACGTTGCAACTGTCTTCAAGCAAAGTAGGTTATACGTGAATTTGATATTAAGTAAAAAAGTTCACATTGATAATATTAATAATTAATAATAGTAATAACTTAATTTAGCCTAAACATATAGAATACATACAAAATCCAGATACAAACAAATGTATACTTGAAATAAATAAGGCACTAAGTACATAAAAATTAAAATTCGAATACTAAGTATGCCATTTGGTTCTAAAAGACTTTTAGAACCAAAATTTTTAGTATAAATTTTAATTTTTAGGTACTTAGTGCCTTATTTACTTTAAGTGTTCAAATGGTTACTTACCAAAATATTAATAAAATATCTTGGTGCTTAGACACTCGTATTAATATTACTTGAGTTACAAGTACGAAATACTATACTAAATAAATACTATACAACTACTATAGAAATAATAATTTATTACTAATATTCAGCCATAACGTAGCTTTTATAACTCTCAGGTGCTTATGCATTTTTTTCGTTATTGTAATGTATTTAGCATTGCGATTTCAAAATTGATATTAGCTTAAAAACTGAATCATTAAAGATTAATAAAATAAAATAAATGATAGAATGATTTTGCTATAATCCTCGCTTTAATTTAATATATGTTATGCCAAGTGTAAAGAGCACAATCCGTTCACATGTCTTACACATTCAGCAGTAGTAACCGAATATACCACAAATCACCGCCACTATACTGCACAAAATTTATTCAATATCAATATATTCAAAATCGCAATGCGATGCGTAACCCGCCTTGCGATTTTTTGCTAAGCCTATCTTCTGATCTTCGGTTACAATGCGAAACAACCGTTGAGATTGTCCTAGTGAACACTTGCAGTGCTTGCGTTTATTTAATACCTTATTTTTTCTCTTACAATGTAATTTCGTATGAAAACAAGCGAGTAAATATATTTTACTTGAAACAAATCTTCAATATCTTCTGGTCGTTTGATTTCACTCTTAAATTCCACATTACCTAATGCAGTCCACCAATTATAAAACTCTTTTGCAATCTGTAAAAAAAAGACTGGCTTCACATTTTTACAAATGGCCATATTTCTTTTTTATGGACAAAAAATGTTTAAAAATTTACCGTCTAATGTCTATTAATAATATCATTACTAGAATAATTTAGACTATTTAGCAAAAGCTATCATAGTTATTACTATTTTGAGCAGTTCAATTACGTTGTAATTTTCAGAGAAATCTTGTTTTAATCTGAGGTAATTCCGAAGAAAAATGATGAAATAAAAACCCTGTGACTTATTTTCTTAGGTAACCTTTATTGAAATGATTCGCTTAAGATTGTTATACCCGAACAGCTTGGAGCAGTTAATATGGACTGTTTCAAGCTGCGACTGCACAGTGATATGTACGACTATATATGAACCGCTCAAGCAGTTTCAAATGTTTCGGCGGTTCGTGCGACATAGCAGTCGCCAGGCATACAATTACTGCTTGAACTGGCGACAGCTCTCGCGCGGTTACCTCCGCCCGGTTCTTTCGCACGCTTCCTCCTCAAAATCCATGAAGCTACTGATTTGAATTAACATAGCAATTGCTAACTGCTCGAGCAGTTAAGCTAACAGCTCGAGCAGTTATCAATGGCAGCTTCAAGCTGTTGACTTTGACTGCAAGAGCGGTCCGTGTATGTTGATCACGGGCTAAACGATCGAGCAGTCAGTGTATAACCAGCCTAAGACGTGTTTTCTACCTTCTTGGTCATGATTTCAGCCTTCTTGCTAAACTCATCTGAAGCCGATACTTCAAACGCCTTTTGCTTATATTTTGACTTCCATTTAATCATATCAGTTTCAGATTTATTGCAATATAGCATATCGAAATGTGGATTTTTCCCTCTTGATTGTAATCGTGGTCTGATGGCTTGCCTAAAATATAGTATGATAATGTTACCGCACATTGATAAAAAATTATCTTTATTTTTACGTGTAGGATAATTGCGGGTTTTCCCGTTTTTTTTAAACTAGCGTAATAACTTATTCTGTATTAGTGCTTTATGTTGTAATATTTACTTTATTGCAATTATCAATAACGTCAAATTTCGGTTCAATAGGCAGTTTTCAAGTGAATTTAATATTGAATTATTGTTTTTAATATTCTATTTTTCTGATATTGAAATTGATTCTTTAGGGCTTACTATTCATTACTTAATGATACACTTGAGTCAAAAAATGGCAACTAGAATATAAACCTTTATAACGCTGCATTTGGTTTTGTGTACTAACTAGATGACAACTTTTGACCGGTACTTCAAAGTACCAGTTCTTAGTTATGGATTATTTTATATTGTATATTTAAAGAATCTTTATTTTTGACAATTGATACCGCAGTAATTCCCCTTATTCTAGAATTCTACAAAAAATTATCATTGTCAATCGTGTATTGACAATTCTATTGTATTTCAGTTTGTACTTACTTCACTTTTTCAGCACTAACATGTACTTCTAAATCATCCAGGGTTGTAGCTGGTTCACCGATACTGGATTCTAATCCAGATTTCATAGTCCTTGATAATCTAGACGTTGATTTCATTTGCGTCTTGGACATCAATTTTGAAAAAGATTTAGACATAGATTTGGAGAAAGATTTGGACATTGATTTAGCACTAAGTGATTTTGCTCTCAACATTGATTTTGATTTGCTCGGTCTTTTCAAATCTGAAGTAGAACCTGATGTTATAGTCCAAAGTTCCGATTGTTCTACACCCGGCTCGTTTTCATCTCCTAATTCCTCATACATTGCAGGATCGAAATCACTCATTGAAAACGTTGGTTTCATTCGGCCTGACTAAAATTTCAACATTATTATAATTTACAGAATTAGGCGGTACTTTTTGAGTCTATCACTTGAAGATCCTTTGGTTACGTAATGATTGTTGAGATCAGTATCAGGTGTGAGAACGGATAGTACTCTACATTTAGCATTACATATATTTTCTTTTATCACGGATTATATCAAAATAAAATTTCCATTACTTTTGAACATTAATACACCTTGGGTAAAATATAATAATGTACATACAGAGGGCTATAAGAATGCTTCTTGCAATTAATTTACAGAGAAAAACCTATATTAAATAAATGAATAAAAAATACATAATTTTACTTATGTTAAGGTGTCGGTATTTTAGTGGGAAATGGACATTTTTTTTGTTTGTTTGTTTGACTTGCGCTTGAATGATGCCCTTAATTAATACGTACTTCAGGAGCACACGTAGTGTGATAATATCGTTCTGAAGGTTCCAGAGATGACGAAGGTGACCGAGGTTCATAATGTTTTTCATCTGGCAAATTAAATATCTTGACTATTCTATTGAATATTTTTGCACCAACGAGTTCACGTACTGTGTCGCTGTTCGAAATCCAAAACTGAAATATTTGTAGAGCCTCAATAAATTAGAGAATAAATTAGATAAATCTGTTTATTGTTAAAGATTTGAAAATGACTGCATTGTCAGCAGAGAAACTAAAGCCTATGTTTCAAAAGAACACTGAAGTACTTTGATAATGATTTATAGAAGCAGGCGTTACTTTGCAGAGCTCCGTAGTTAAGAAGTTATAATAGAATTATTTTGATGTAAATCGCGTTTGTTAAGAGAATCTATGTAATGCTAAGTGTATGAAGCAGGAAAGATTCATAAACCCTACACAAGCAGGACAAGTCACCACACGTATCACAAAACGCCGCCGCCACGAACACTCCACACACACTAAATATTTACTGTGGTAGTTACCACAGTGAGTGTGTGTGGTAGTTACCACAATCTCTACGATTGCTTCGCCCCGAAACCGAAGCATCATCAGGAGGATAGACTCCACGACAAAATCATAATGCACTCTTATAAACAATGTATCATCGTAACGCGTAACGTAATTAGTGTGTGTAGTGCTTGTGCAGAGTGTTGGTGGTGGCGACGTTTTGTGATACTTGTGGTGACATATATAGATTCTCTTAACAAACGCGGATAACATCAAAATAATTGTATTGTAACTTCTGTACTTTGGTAATATTGACATACAAAACCCAGCATGACATCAAACTGAGGTTAAACACTGTGTCGCTGACTAGGAAAAATGGCGGCAGCTAATCCACAATAGGTGTGCTTATTGCTGACTTTATACATTACATAAAAACACTTGAAAAAAATTGTCAATTTTTTTTAACTTCTCCTTCAACAGATGAACGTCCAACATTGGACATAGATCATTCTTTTTTTCTTTTCTAAAATACTGAACTTTTTAATGACGGTAAGATTATCAAATATGTACTAACAATATTCAGTCTGTGCCAATTCATTTTTGATAATAAATATTAAACACACTGAAACCATTTTATACAGATAAGAATCATTACCTACTATTTATGGAAACAAACGTTTAATATTGATTATTTTTATATTGACTATAAAATGAAGCTGTAAAATTTCAGATATTTATTACGTTGATGCACCTCATATATGATATCATTTTCTAAAATAAAATTGACTAATAAAGCACTTAGTCAATTGATAACAAATTCTCTGCATCAGAAAAATCCTCAAGATAGATACACTTTGTTTTTTTGAATTTTTTTGATGTTTTCGCAACATCTGCGATATTCTTATTTTTCTATGACCTACCGTTTCATCTTGGTAAGATAATTCCAGAGATCGAATTACATTCTTCCAATGAACTTTAACAGAAGCTTCGTTTTGTTCATATCGAGAAGGTTTAATAACTCTTATATCCTTCGGTTTGTCCCAATGTTTTACTAAGGGCCGTTTGCCACAGGGCATGACAATAGCTACGTTTTTGTAGATAGATTTAAACAAAAATCATAAAAATTATTGACTCTAAAGTGATTAATAAAATTGACCTCGATATTACTATGATAACTCAAAAAGGAAATGCCAAAAATATAGACATTAGAATTGAACTATTTAATCATTTGAATTTTAATTTACAGTTTTATGGCCATTTACAATACATACAATGGTTTACATTTTATAACAATATTTCAACAAATGATCTAGATCAAGCGTGAGCAACCTTTTTAATCGACGGGCCAATTTAAATTTATATCTTTATCGCGGGCCGCCCATAAAGTAACATTTATTAATAATTAACAAAACTTTATTTTTAATAAATTCTGGAATAAAAAACTAAATTTCAAAAAAGTTAAGATTTCAGTTTAGTACTAGCATTTTATTAAAAAAAATTATAACAAAATATTAATGGGAGAAAGTCTATAAAATAAATTCAATTTTAGAAATGCTTGGCGGGCCGCATAAAAATGTTTAAAAGGGCCGCGTGTAGCTCATCTCTGGTCTGGCTCGTCGATTTGAGTTGGCTTAGATAATATTCAAATTATATATAAAAAAAATTGAATACTAGCGTGTCACACATATTTCAAATAGTTTTTTTGGTAAGGTAAATTTTATAAAACTGTTTAAAAGGATTATAATTCAAAAAATTATTGTGTTTCATATTTAATATTTTTATATAAAAATATTTTTTGTTACTTTGTACAATAACCGGATCTTCCATGATATACATATATTTCTTGAACAAGATAGAAAATCACAGATAAGATAATCGCAAGCTATACAAATTGCAAATTTTTAAGTATAAAAAACGTCTTGATAAAAGCAGCTCTATCTATTACATCACACGTAAACTAAAATGTACAATGTTGTTTATCATGTGAAGTTTGTTGCTTGTGAAGTTTGTTGCTTGCGCGAAAGTGTTAAATGGTTTGCTAAATAGTTTGACAAATGATGAGTAGATGGCGCTGCTATAAATTATACAAAAATTATATATAAATTTATATTTACAATTCTTTATTTAGAAAAATGTTTACATTTTTGTTTTCTATTAAAAATATAAAACACCAATAAAAATACACAGAGTGGATAACGGGCCTGAGCTAGGTGGTCAAGATTTCACAATGAAATATCCCACTATTCGTGTTTCATGCCTTCAAAAATTTTAAATGTTTCACTGCAACAACATCTTAAAATTGTTGTCAAACCTTTTTTGGTTAATCGTTCCGTTATGCGATCGTAAATCAAAACAAGGACAGTTATTATAGAGTTAATATTCCACATGGAAGTTCTACCATATTTTTTATGAGATACTTTCTACATGGCTTTCTGTGCTTAAAGTACTGCAATATTCCAAATTTAAAAATAACAAAAATCTTTTCGTCTGTTTGCTGTAATCAATAAAATTAGCACGGAATATTTGGATATTTTATTTAAAATGAAATATTTTAATTGCCTATATACCTAATGGTAAATGTAATTTTTGAGTTAAACGTAATATTTATACGCATTTATTAGTTTCAAAAATATACATATTATTTTTGAAACTTATATATTCCATGTATTTCAGCTTTTCAAATTTCAGCAGTTAACTAATACTCCTTAATTTACATTGCTATTTGTTCTGCATCTTCAAATGTATCTGGTACCTTTCGACCTCGAGTCTCTGGTTGGGTAAGTATTAACATACCTGCCGTTGCTGCCATAATTGCAAAAAGTATAGACGGTATTCCTTCCCAGTAAACCATTAATGGTGGTGTAAGAGGTGCTACCACTGAACCGATACGACCTAACATAGAAGAGAAACCGAGAAATGAGTGCCTATGCCGTGTGGGATACAGTTCTGAAGTAAATAAATACAGTGATGTAAATATAACGCCTGTACTAAATTTTCCCGTTAGATATAAGATTAAAGACAATGCGTACATGTTATTGGGAACAAAAGAGAAAGCGATACAACACACCGAACACAACATATAACCAGAAAACAGAGTCGGCTTTCTTCCTACTCTATCTAATACCATAAAGGCTGTCCAATAGCCAGGTATTTCGATAAGCGTCGTCAATACATAATTTAAGTACATATTTCCTGACAAACTAACGGAGTTTATAGATAAGCCATAGTAAATGAAAGTTGTTGCTATCCAATACACAGGTGTAGTACAACATCTACGTAACATAACAGGTGATTTTATCACTCTAATAATCAGCAGTTTACTGCTTATATCTTTTTTGTCTTTATTTTGTTTAGGAATTGCGGTTAAAAGGAAATTCATTACTTCGTTGGATATTTTTCTTCCATTTAATCGGGCAGCATTTTCTAAAGTTGATCTGGCTTTATCGTTTTTATTTTTGCTCAGTAACCACCGGTGACTTTCAGTTACTATCCAATAGTATGAGAGAAGAGCAAATACCGGGATAAAGAGTGTCAATGTCAGCTTACGCCATTCGTGTACGGCGGCGGCTATTGCACCCAATAAAGTCTGACCTAACGCAAAGCTGGAAGACATCGTTGCACTTGTTGGAACACGAAATTTAGGACCGACTAGTTCAGTAGCTAATATATAAGCTGCACTGTAAAGCCCTCCGCCTATAGCAGTATGAAGAAATTGTAATGTAACATACATGATATAATTAATAGAAAATGCCTTAAGTATACCAATCAACGCTACATTGAAGGCGAAAAAGACGACCGAAACGCGACGACCAAAATAATCGGAAACAAAACCAGCAAGAGGAAGAGCGATCATAGCACCTAGACTATTTAATGTTCCGGCTAGTGCTCTGAGCCATTCACGACACTCTAGACCGAAATCGAATACAACTGAGTTTGTTCTGCCATACACATATCCTTCACACGGAACAATCGTATTTCTATCAAATAGGTCAGCCGGGCAAGTGCCGTTCGGAAATGTTGTATTCCATAAGTTCGTTTGATAACGAGAACAGTCTTCAAAGCCGCTTGATGTTCTTGGAATGGCATTCAATATCCACTCTGGCGCAAATTCTGGGGGCTGTGCATCACATAAGGGCACCGCACACCGATAAGGCAATTTCCCCGCTGTGAATATATAATCGCCAGCCATAAATCCAGAGGCTGCTGCTGGAAGAGCCAACAATATAATATTTATTAGTTGATATTTTCCGAACTCCCCCAGTTCACTATTTAACACCGTCTCAAACTCCATTGTATTTCTACGTTCACTAGCACTTGTTTTGAATTTGGTTTATTTTAATTTGTTTGAGTTCAACGTATTATAAAATTGTTAGAGTAATAATAAATGATTTAAATACTCGAACAACAAAAACCCGTCATTGCCTTATCGCTGTATTACAGAAGTGTTTGTAGGTTAAAAATATCTGTTCTTGAAACTAGCAACAACGTTCGCGGTGCACAGTCTACTACTCAATACAGGTAAATAAGCTGCGCAAATACAATAAATAGACTACATTATGTCTTTCAGTAGATAATCTGTGTTATAAAACTGACGCAGAACTGATTTCTCAATTACAGCTTTAAAAAATATTTAATGCATCTATACTACTTACATAGGTTTAGGTACTTAAATAAATGTAACCAAACAAAACCATATAACTCGGGTGTGCCAAACATTTTATTGCAATAAAATGTATGGTATAATTTACAAATGCAATGAAATATGGTATATATTATTTTTTTTTTTGTAAGACCATCAATGACAGATACATCATACACATTAAATAAACGCATTAATTATATAGACAAGGTAAGGTCTATTTAAGGTAAATGTATCGTCAATTACAGATGGTGACGACATGAGCATTACAGCGTTACATCATTATAAATAAAGAAATTAAAATAACAGTCTTGTTTTGATTTCTTAGTTGAAATAAATGATTAAATGAAATATTTCTTTTATACTATTTTATATTTATGCTTTTAGTATAAAAGCATAAACATTTAATTTTATAAAATATATTCATCAGGCAGATTAGAACCAATTAAAACATTTTAATATTCAATTTTGTCAATAGTAATTAAGCATATGAGACTATCTGACGTAACGTACACAGATCATAATACATTACATGAAATAATATTTATATTCATTTGTTTTTAAAATTATTGATGGTAATTCTGTCATAATAAAATGGCGCAAATATAATCGATAATTTTAAATGCTTTGAAATAAATAAATTATTATGAATAATTTGAAAAGAATAATATTTAGTGTAATGTAATGTGTTATAATCTGCCTAACAAAAATAATATTTTTTTGACATGCTTACTTTCAGTTAAATACCTACGGAGTATACGCATTTAATAATTTGAAACATTTAGCTTTGTAATATAGCCATCTTAACAAACTTAGCCTAACATAAACTTAGCCTCACAACAAGTTGTGAGTAGTATTTACTATAGTATAGTATCCTTACTCCGTTGAAGTAATTTTAGTAATCATTAATAGTAGAAAACCAAATAGGAGTGTCAATCTGTCTCATATATTTATGACTTTAAAATTTCGAACATTTTGAATAAATACTTTCACTACATATGCGGTGACTTTTAATTGGTGAATGAATAGAGATATCTTTACATAAATTGGTGCCATCTATGACAGGAGTGAACTACCTTTTTAATCAACGGGCCAATTTAAATGTTAACATTATTTGGCCGGCTGCACATAACTTATTATTAATTTTCAAAACTTTATAATAAACATTAAAAAAAAAGTAAACATTTCAGCTAAGTATGTACTATCATTTATTGAAATTAAATTTATAAAAAATATATTGATGGGAGAAAGTCGATAAAATACATTTATATTAGAAATGCTTGGCACGCCACATTTACGTGTTAAACGGGCGGTAAAACACATGAATGTGTAACTCGTCTCTGATCTAGGCTATGTATTATATAAGTAAAATGAAGTCAATCCTACTAACGTAAATAAAACTAAATTTAAAAATGAAAACAAAATATTATTAGTGTTTCTATTTATGTAATAATATAGAAATATGTTAATATTAACGATTAGAAGAAGTATCGGCTAACTCCGATAGGCGTTTCCTAATGTGGTCAATGGGCGCAGGGATGTCAGTTGGTGATAAGATAGGTGGTGATAGTTGTTGCTGCAACTCGAAGGTCAATCTTGCGTCCAGTACTGCGGAGTCAAACATGCCTAAACTTTTCAAGTACGGAGCTCGTCGGTATTCAGGGTGTTCTATCATCCATCGACAGTACTCTTTCACGCTCCTGTAAAATATATCATAAACGAATGGTACATAAGACTTCGTTTACGTTGATTTAAGTTTTAAAGTATCCTCAATCTAGTAGTCAGAGCTATTTTCCGTTTCTGAAGTAAAATCGGGAAATTTTTCATCCAAAATTTTAGTCCAGTGTATAAGCTTCAATCGAATAAAATTTTATCATAGTTGCTGCAACGATTATGATAAATAATTGCTTCAGCTTTGAAAGCCTTACAGACAGTCTTTACTCTAACACCTAAATACCTATATTTTGACGTATCCTAACGACAGAACCAGATAGGCTATAGTGACTGCGTAATAGCAAATTAACTTTTTAAATACCTTAAAACAAACTGGTTAAAAACATTTCACTTTTGTATTAAAAAATAAGGATTTTACTGAAAATAGTTTTTTTTTATAGCCTTTTATCGTGTCCTTAATAAGTTATATTTTTTATTTTTATTTTATAATTTTATTTATAATTTATTTATTTTATTTGTAGATTATTTTAATATTATAATTAATTGTGTTTAACTATTTTCAGTTTAGTTCAGTTCAGTTCAGAAACTGAAAATAGTTAAACACAATTAATTTTACCTTAAATTAGTGATGCCATCCCAAACCGTCTTCAGAGTGACTAAATCTTGTGGAACATGACGAGCTGATCGCCATAAATTTTTGGTATCATTGCGTGGGGCACGCCATTGGTCATTTTTTGGTAAACTTCTATTGAAGGCAAGGGTATGATCAGAACGGCACTCTGCCTTTATATCTTTTGTGATTTCACGTCCAAGTGCCACGAATTCTGATTTCTATAAAATACAATTATATTGATTTTGAAAATCTCAATTTAATAATATTCTTATTAGATGAGACGTTAAAAAGAATCTTAGAGAAAACTGAGGTAAGGCATGGCACAAAAAAGATTCGGATACTCTTATGTAGAGCATGTTATTTTATAATCGATTTAATTAAAGTAACATAAGAAAGAAATGGGTTATTTTGCTATAATCTACGTAAAGAAAATCTATGTTATGGTCAGTGTATCAAGCACAATCTGTTCTCATACCTTGTATAGGTAAAATTAGTAACCGAAAATATCACACACACTATTACAATAATACACTAACACTGCACTGCACATTACATTAAATTGAATTGTTACATTTATTATAAAATCTTACGAAGTTTGAAATAAATAAAAAAAACAACTAATTTTAATATATAAAAATGTTTAACTGCATAAACAAGATTATATAATGAATAAACAATATTTTATAATGATAAAATGATAGGTAATATTTACAATAATATGACTCGGCGTCGTTGATAATAAAATAACGACTATCGTTAATAAAAAAAATATCGTTAATGTCGGCTAACTTACAGCTAGGTATAGACCATACGAGAGTTGCGTCCTCGAGCCAATGCAGGGTAATTTACGTTGGGTCGAATAATTTTAACATTTATAAGCTTAAATTAATTGCTATGAACACAGTTTTTAAATTTTAATTGTCTCTGAATAAAATAAGTATTTCGTACCTCCATATTATCGGTAATTTTCGCAATGCGTTCCTGCACGGTGGGCATTTCCCTTGGTACAATTTGCAGACTTCTAGCGACATGAGTATCAAATTCAATCTGTAATGAAAAATTGTATATTTTTGTCCTCTGTCTATTACATCTGTTAGAAACTTAAAAACGAGGAAATCTAACATACTTGAAATAATTCCTTTATAGCTTTAGGCGTAAAGAGTTGAGATTGTTGATCACCACCCAGTTGCTTCATATAGTCACAGAAATTGTCAGCGATCTAAAATAACAATAATGTTTTTACAATATTCGTAATTCGTTTTACAAAGCAATAAACTTGTTAACATAATGCAAAACAAATCCATTTTTTAGAATGCCATGTATGAATATTTAATATTCATTTCGTCATTCGGTATGTAGTGAATCAGTTTTTTGATTAATGACATATACAGCTTTTATGTGTATAGTATTGTTATTTGTATATTTTTTTCAATTAGAGTCTGCAAATCGTGATAGACAGAACAATACGTAACAATGAAAGTCAATATTTTTTGTACATAATTAATTTATAGTAAGTATTGTCAATAATGATTTATTTATCATTTTTGTATTTAGAAACAACTCCTCTTGTATAAAAAATGCCCGGAGTCCCAAGTAATTTTCTGTACAGTTAATTGGAGGTTCGGGTTGCGCTTTTAATAAATTCATCTAACGAAATGATATCTTGCTGTTATGAACTCCACACCATGCTGATTTGTTACGATATGCACAACTCATAATTGACTATGCACCTAAATTTACAAGCGACAGCCGTATAATTACAAAATAGGAAAGTTTTAGTTTTGAGTAAGGAATATTGTTACAATTAACTAATGATTTAACATGATGCTTAAGCCGAGGAAAGATGTAAGAATCCCCAAGTTTGTACTTGGAGATTCCTGACACTTCCTGTACATCAAAATGGTTTACTTCGATTAAATAGCGGTTGCTAAATCATTAAATATGCTGATGTCACCAGGCGATATGCGATTTGATTAAAATATCGCACTACTTAAATAAGCACATTCAAAAATTTTAAAAGCGAAGTTATTCGTATATTCATTTTAAATAACGTGTATAGTATTTTTCGAGCAAAGATAAGTATTTTATAGTACATAATGATGTTTCACCTACTTAGGTACTATAAACATACAGTTATCTGCAATACCAGCTGTTTTATTATGCAAAATAGTTAAGAATGTTAATAATATTAGAAAGCTAATAAAGTGATACATATGAGAATGTATGTAAATATTTATTACTCGATCAGTTAGGTCGTTAGCTCTTTTGACTAAGCTCTTTTCATCTTCTTTTTCAGGTTCAAGATAACGGGTATTCCACGTTATTTGCTCTCTTACTGGTTTCCTCAAAAAATTTGCATGAATATTTGATTTGTCATCTTCCTCATCGCTGAAAATACAAATATAATAAACCTTGCCTTACATTACTTTTCACAACATACAATAATACTCATTATTATATAACGAGCAAGAGCACCAGGTTAGTACGAACTTAATGTAAATATTAACTATTTTATAATAAGTATGATCGGTAAATAGTATAATAATATAATTAGATTATTATTTATAAATAAACATAATAGATATTCAAGGGAGAACTTCGCTATTCAAATTTCAAATTCTTATTCTAAATATTTTTTTTTATAATTTACGCAAATAAAACAGATTTAAATAAGCCGGAACATTAATGCGATAAATTCAGCATAGCAAGAATTTGCAATCTGTCTGCCAAAGGTGAAATAACCATATATAAATAAAAGTAGGAAAATGACTTGTGGCAATTAACATTCAGCTTTAAAAACAGACAAGACAATAGAAGTTTTATTTTATAATAACGGTTTTTATTATAAAAACGTCAGAAGAAAGAACGTCAAATTTGTAATATTTATCTGTATAACTTAATATCATATATTATAAAACCATAATGTAGAGATAACAGAAATAAACGGAAACTATAAACATTGTTTGTAATACAATATCATTTCGACGAATGTTTTAAATTATGCCGTAAGATAAATTGAGGATTTCTTTATTTGGAGAAAATATTATTGAACTTAGAAAATAACACGGTATTGTTTAATTAATAATTAAAAAATTCAAACTCAAATTTCCGTAGAAAATCTATTTGTCAAGGTTCAATTTACGGGAAAATAATAGTTCTAGGTTAAGAAATCTTTGTTGTTATACAAGTATTCATATTGTATTTATTATATTATCAGCATTAAGATTCAGTTAGGAGTTATCAATAGTTTAACAAATTTAAGAGACTATCACGTGAAAATATATGTATATTGTTAAGAAAATCATATAATAGAAATTCTTTATTTTTTCATGCTTATTAGTATATATTGAGACATTAATAAATTTCATTAAATATGATAATGTTGTTAGAAATAGTGGTAGAGTCGTTTTTAATGACATTCCTAATTGTGTTAGTATAATCAATTTGGAATTAAATTAAAATGATTCGATTCAATATTGATTGAAACCTGTCTAAGCCGTTACCTCGGTTATTTTCCATATATTTCAAATATTTGCGTAAATATTACTCATATCTCTCGGTGTAGTAGAAATACTATTCATGACTATTAGTATACAACTTAAACATATTGGCACTCTTTTAGTATGCAACAATAATAGTCTTCTCAAGCCAGGGCACAATGGATAGTGCGAGGCCTTGTTAATGACGTCACAAAAGATGGCCCTCCGTTTAAGAGACACTGGACACAGGAATCTGCCCTTTATGAAAATGCGTTTTTTTTATTTCATAAAAACGAACGCGTTAATTTGAGATAATTTTATCATCAATACAATAAATTAGCAAATAAGGACTTTGTTTATAAGTTTTAGTATTACATTTTATAGTTATAAGATTTACTTACAAATATAAAAAAACTTAACTACATACTTATGCTTTTCCATCGCTTCATAAAAAATAAATGCAAAAATATTTCCGCACCTTTTCCCATATTTATATTGTAACAATAAACCGATTAAATTTCTTACGCAAATAGGCAGTGAGAGATAAATGGACTTATCTAAAAAATATCGTTTACCTTGAGATAAATTCAACGTCGGTGTCAGAGTCCAATTCTCGAATGATGTTAAGAGTTTTCCTATAAGATAACAGCGGCTCTTTAACTAATCTACGAGATTTTTTCACTGAAATTATAATTTTCATTCATTAACTATTCGAGCATCGATACTAATATTATGAATGCGAATGTCTGTCTGTCTTTCACGCTTTCACGGCTAATACGCTGGACCAATATTTATGAAATTTTGCACAATTAAAGCTTACACAGCTGATTAACATATCCGCCGTGTGGTATCTGGCGGAATAAAATAAACCACCCTCATTTCTTACCAAGGTGTCGTAAAAGGTGACTAAGGTAAGTTGGCGTCAGGCAGGCGGCGGGTCGTAAAATACCTAGCTAAATCAAGAACATGTTTAAAACATTTTCTGCTGACCCCACTTAGAGTGCGATTAGGGCAGGAGAATGATGACACTTGAGTAACATAAAGGATAAAAATCCGGGAAATCAGGGAAAACAACATATAACATATCATTATAGAGGGTACTCAAACGCTAATGTTAACGCGGGCATAGTCACTGGTATCACTAGTATATAAAGTTTGATACTTAGTTGTATATTACTGAAAACTCAATATTTGACAACGCACTTCATAGGTCGGGGCTTATCGAGAATTATATCAGATGACTCATATGATTGTATTCTTTTGCAAGGTTAAAATAAAAATACACGTATATATAAAACTAAATATAGCTAAATATCTTTATTGAAACTATTGTACCTTCTACTTTGTCTGCATCCTTCCCCTCCTTTGATATTACATCGATGCGTAATATATCACAGACTTTCTCGCAAAGATCAGTTGGAAGTACTTCAGGCAAAAGCTTTATTTCCTTTCCCTGCATCTGCATTGAATAAAAATGATAAAACAACCTCAACAAATGGGTTACGAAAAACGATAATAAAGAGTTCTGCTAATTTAAATACAAAAAATATGAAGTCCAAAATAAAAATGTTTAAGCAATAATTTGATACAAAATTTAGTTTACTTACCGGTCCCTCAGAAGGAGTGGACAAATTATTGAAAACACAATTCCAATATTTCTTGTTACTGTGAACTATTTCGGTACCTTCATATTTAGAAGGTTTCACTTTTAAAATCTTCTGAGGCTCTTTTGCTTTGCGTAAATATTTATATTTATTCATAATTTATAAAAAATGTATAAAATACTAATAAAATATTTTGATTACTTTGTTTATTGGGCCACGTAGATTTAATGGCCGTGAAAAAACATTGTATCCGATAGGTAGCGCGAACATGGCGTTGGAGTAAATCTATTCGGCGTTGCTACACAACCGATCGTATTGTAAATAACTGCACGGGAGTACCTGGAAACGTTTGTTACGATACATGCAGGACATATTCCGTTTTTTATTTCGTGTAAATGTACAAAATACACGGAGCAGATGTAAATTTTATTAATTGTAGTGGAAACAGGGTAGATATTTTCATTAAGTCAATATTGTATATCTTATAATTAAAAAGACAGTCGTAATAATGTTAATGTATAGAGCTGTTTTAAAAAATTGTAGAATAACGTCTATTGACCTAATGCCTCCCTTTTATTTCATACCATCAGCCCTCCACTACACGTCGCCCTAAGGCGTGATTCGGCCTCACAGGAGGCACCCTTAGGACTACGTTCCCCGACGCTAGTAGAGCTTCTGCGCTCTACTCTCCGCATTTCGCAACCTTGACGATGCTTCTGCGCTCGCCCGTCCCGCCCAGTGTCACTGTAAAAGCCGTTAGGGCTAACAGCATAAAGTCAATTCGAAAAAAAACCCCTTTTATTTTAGAGGGATGATTTGGAGTTACGACTATAAGGCAACAATGAACTTTCGTCTATAAATATAGCATCGATCCTCGTATCACGATTTCAGAGGAGTTACCTCGGAGACCGTAATCTTCAAAATAAAATGTGAGCATTCGTCAATCGGAAAAACTTAACAGGTCCTAATAAGGTTAGGTAATAAAAGACAAATTTAAATACGATTCAAGATTTTATGAAGTTTGTCCAATTAAACCGGTCATAACATATTTTGTAATATTATTATACCATGCTTAAATTAATATCAATTAAATATTTTACAAATTTAGAATGCAAAAAACTAAATTTTACTACAACGATGACAAGTTGAGCAAGCATGCGGCCGACGCATCCCGAAACATAGGTTGATGAGCGCAGGGTCGCTGATTTATAAAAGAAATTTAAAACTTATTGTTCTGGTTTTATTGTCGTTCTGGTTTTCATGTAAACTGGGATAAAAAGAGTATAAATATTTTATTAATTTTGCCAGTATGTAATATATGTAAATAACACTTTATCTCTAATGATATATTATTGAATATGTGTAATAAACATTGTGTTGTTATTTGAGTTAATAACTAAGTAAAGTAGCAAAGATAAATACAAGGTACATGTGCATAGGGAGATCAGAATCCAGATTAAGTCCAGATAATCCCTTATATCAAATCAAATCAAAATAATCTTTATTCAAATAAGCTCTATCAAGCCTTTTGAATCTTCAAAGATCAATATGATTAATGAACCTACAGCTGGTTCGGAATGTTGCTCTTACCGACAAAAACCAGAAAGAAACTCGGCTGTAAGGTAGTCGTAGGTCAGTTATATTGCAAAACGATACACTGCAAAATGATTTTCAACTATACTAATACGAACGTTTGTATGTTTTGTAAAAAATAACGCGTAACTGCTGGACATAGAATAGGTACCTGGTATAAACTGGTGGTTAAATCCACACTGTTTAAATGAAGGGGAAGAGGCTATTTATATTTAATTTCTTTCGAATTTTCTGTAATGAACGGATCTTTCGTTGTTGAATTTCACAGGAGCGATTATAAAATTCAAGAATTAAATCATAAAATAACTTTTCAACTTCGAAGATGGTGACAGCCCTGTTGTAGCGAGGGGGGTGTTTGATCAATAATCGTGATGTCGGCTATGCTTTGAAAACTCCTGTAGTGTGCAGTTTGCGTACTGGCGAATTGCAATGTGAATACGTGAATATTCTTTTGTGTTTAGACTTATTTAAATTCATATTTACAACATAAAATATACACTTTATATTTTGCCAGCCCTCTTGTTTTAGGTGTAGACATTAAGTTTAGCGATTCAACGCAAAATGGCAGCATTATTTGGACCGCTCCACGGCGGGCATTTTTTCTTTTTTACTTACGTATCAGTAATTTACAATCGACATACATAGTTACGAGTAGTATATTTCTGTTGTAAATAAATCTGTTTATCTATTCTATTTAACTTGCACGCTGTTAGTATAATATTTATATCCTTATATTTATCTATACTGATATATAACGCTAAAGAGTTTGTTTGTTTGTTTGAACGCGCTAATGTCAAGAACTACTGGACCGATTTCAAAAATTCTTTCAGTGTAAGATAGTCCATTTATCGAAGAAGGCTATATATAGGCTTTGTTATTACTGCAGAAATATTTAACCTAGTATACTATATGATCCGAGCAATTGTTTCGGTTGTACGTTAAATCTTTGAATCGCTTGTTTGCACAAAAAACAAAACAGTCGTCTTGTTATCCTGAAGAGCATTTTTCATTCAAAAGCATTTTTGCGCTTAGACTCCTTGTATGAAATTGTCCTGAAAAGGACATTATATGTATATATCGGTAAAGCATAGAGCAGCTTGCTTTAATTGTGGTATGGCAAGGTCTATTTAAGAGACATAATTTGGGATAAAATCGAAACGTCCGGGATTCAAACCCAGGACCTCTATCATGTACGAGACCTAGTAATTCACTATGTTACATAATAGGGGTAGTACTAAAAATCGATATTGGTAACAAATTCTTTTTACTATAGTAGTAGTATGACGAATAAGTTCTGAGTAAATAGAGTTGACGAGTTTATGCAGGCTCCATTTGTGCTTAACACAATATTACGGAATGGCGGAACGTCTAGTTTGTATAATAGTTTCACTTCGCTTTGCAATAGCAGCATTCAAATAGACGTATGCGGTATGGTAAGATATTTCGAAAATTTTTGTAAGATACAAAGATATCGAAGATTTATCTTCATTAGAGCCTTATAATTACACTTCTTATTACCAATTGTTTTTTCATTTTCCACTAAGACCCAAAAATGTTTTTTCTAAAATATTAGATTTCGTTTATCTAAATCTTCCAAATCTTCTGAAATTAATTTTCCAAAGATTTTTGTGAGATTGATATTAAAATAAAACAAATTTTCATTTAAAGTGTTAATAAGAAACTCGTCTTTATATATGATATGTTGTTATTGTCTTTTTTATAGTATTTTTAAAATCAATATTTATATAGATAAATCAATATTTTAATATAAAATAGTTACAGTTTAATACAAAAATCATTTACGATATCATTTAAGTACTATTATTGAAACCCCTTGCATTAATATTTGTTGAAGGCGAATAAATTCTTGGTAAATAAAGTTGGCAAAGTTTATTCAGTCCACAATTGTGTCAGATTTCGAGGGAACTAGCGCTTAACACAATATTACAGCACGGTGGAACGTCAAGTTAGCATAACGTGGCATAACACTGTTCAAGTTCGCATTGCGATAGCGACATTTTAAGGACTCCGATATTTTGAACAGTTATTATCCGTCGCTAGCTTTCAGATCGTTTTGCGTTTTGCAGTGAATTTCAATTTATCTGAATGGTGTTATCGTAAAATTAACGTTCCACATTAATATTTTTTTAATGACGGTTTGCGCCTAGACTACTAATACACATGGTTGGATGCGATGACGTATAACCAAAAAATCTGAAACGAAACCAGAAAAAGTTTTACCTTTTTTTTTAGTTTTAGAGACAAGTTTGAGATCTACCAGATTTTATGTAATTTGAAAAATGCAAGGTCCAATTTACCAATCACTTTCGATTACTTACTCGGGTTAAAGTATATTTTAATTTGTATGGTATGAGTATATACCTGTAATTGTAAGACCGTATGCTATGTTATATGTAAGCTGTGGTAGCCCAGCGGTAACACCGTGCGACTCATTCGAGGAGGTCACGAGTTCAAACCCGGGCAAACGCCAATGAGTTTTTTCTGTTAAAACTTTTGTGTCTAATTGATAATTGCAATTTATCACACGCTTTTCGGTGAAGGAATACGTCGTGAGGAAACCTGCATATCTCTAGAGAATTCTGGAGATACCCTACCAATGAAATACAAAGTTATAAATGTAAATAACTGATCAGAGTGAATTAATTTCAGTCAGTACGATTGATACTTTGTAGTGTTTAGGGACCACCTAATTAGTAATTACGATGAAATTTTTTAAAGTAAATGCACACTTACTAATGATTGTAACACATCACATGTTGCAACAAAATTTGCGACGTTTAAACGCCCAATGCGTTAAATATGCCGCGTATAAACCCACGCATGATAGAAAATGCCCTTATCTTGACCCGTCTGTTTTTAATCCGTCAGTATTAGTGTTATATAAATAGTATTTTTAAACAGGAATTTAATTCCATAATATTGCACATTCTGTTAATCAATATTATCATATCTCTAAGTTTATTGTTTAAAAGTCCGATAGAAAGCCTAAGTAGTGTTGATACCTATTAGCAAATATTTTGATTAAGCTAAATACTTCATTTGTAGCTAAAATTATTTCTACTAATATGAATTATACATGCAAAATTTTGTTTGTCTTTCTTTCTCAGCAAAACAGCAACAGATCGGTATGATTTTTGAAATGGAGATTTGATGTTAAAGTTTATGGTAAAAATAAAAACAAATAAACAAAAAGGAGAAATATGTGGCTAATTTGATGACCTTCTTCTACCTTTAATAGCGCCTGGGATCTATTGAATCTCTCTCTCTATGCCTAGCCTTGTCCCATTTTTAATTGGGGTCGGCTCTCCTCGTCATTTTTCGCCAGACACGTCGGTTCTGGGTCGTCACAATGTCGTTTATTTGGGCTTTCTTCAGGTCGTTGTTGATCACAGACATCCAGGTTTGAAGGGGTCTACCTCGGCTTCTTGGACCGGTATACAAATTTAAAATTTTACGAGTCATGTCTTGTTCAGTTCTTCTCATGACATGACCATACCACCTAAGTCGCGTTTCGGCGAGTTTTTCTTCGATTGGGCGGATCTTAAAGCTTCCCCGTATGTACTGGTTTCGTACTCTGTCCTCAAGGGTGACACCTCCTGCCCATCGAAGCATTCTTAGCTCCGCTGTGCTGACTTTTGTGGTATGGGTCTTTTTAATTGGCCAACATTCAGAACTGTACATTAGAGCTGGACGGACTGCCGTTTTGTACACCTTTCCTTTAACTTGTATCGGCATTCTGCTGTCACACAACACACTCGAGAGCTGTCGCCACTTCATCCAGCCAGTATTGATGCGGTGGGCTATTTCGGCGTCGATTGTGCTATTATTCGATATTATGGAGCCTAAATATTTGAATTGCTCGACTTCTTTTAATTGGTGGCCTTGTATTTTAATGGAGTGATGATGGCTGGTATTATCATGCCTACACTGCATATACTCTGTCTTTTGCAGGTTGATCTTAAGTCCAGCTGTCTCGAGGGCGTTTCTCCAGCATTCGAGTGCACATTGAAGTTCTGTGGGACTATCTCTAATAAGGAGAATATCGTCAGCGTACAAAAGATCCCAAGGTGGCTCTTTCAATATCTTTGCAGTTAGATGTTCCATGACAAGATTAAATAGCAGTGGACTTAGAGCAGATCCTTGGTGTACACCCACTTCTACTTGAAATTCTTCACTTATTCCAGCTGGACTCCTTACTTTGGTGCAAACGTTGTGGTACATATTACTGACAGCCTTGACATAATATTCCGGTACATTCAGAGACCTCAAAGATTGCCAGATAAGTTGTCGCGGCACTCGGTCGAAAGCCTTTTCTAGGTCGATAAAGGCTAAATGTACGTCTTTTCTAATTTCCCTTCTTTTTTCTAGTAAGATCCTTAAGCAGTGAAGTGCGTCAGTTGTCGATCTTCCTTTTACGAAACCGCATTGATTTTCTGATAAATTTACTAATTGCACTAGTCGGTTACCAATTACTTTTTCATATATTTTGAGCGTGTGTGACATAAGTTTAATGGCGCGATAATTGTCACAGAGCCTGATGTCACCTTTGTTTTTATAGAATGGGACCAGATAACTTTTCCTCCACGCTTTGGGTATTCCGTCTAACAAAACTTTATTTAAAAGGTTTGTTAGAAATGACACTCCGTTTACTCCCAGCCTCTTCCATAGTTCCACGGGGATCTCATCCGGCCCAGTCGCTTTATTATTTGCCATTCTTCTAATTGCTAAATCTACTTCTTCATATGTGATTTTCTCAATTGGTCCCTGTACGGCGGCCATAGGGACTAATTCTTTAGACGGAAAGGTTTCATTAAGCAGTTGGGAGTAATATTCGCGCCATCTAGCGTTGATATCAGCATTTGTTGTCAAAAGTTTTCCTTGTTTATTTTTAATGAATTTAGTGATGTGTATGTCCTTACTATTGGCGCTCCTTTGCCTTGCAATTCTGAAAAGTTCTCTATCAGTTTTTGCAGTTTCTAATCTGCTGTAGAAATCATCGTTGTGCTTTGCTCTGGAACATGCAACTTCTCGCTTGGCAGCCTTCTTAGCGATACGATAGTTGTCACGGTCTTCATCACAACCACTAAGTTGCCAGGTCTTAAAGAGTAACTTTTTGGTCTTGACTTTTTCTTCGACTTCTGACTGCCACCACGATGCCTTTTTGTTATTCTTTAGCGGGCCCTTAGAAACTCCTAACAGCTTAGAAGCTATTTGCGTGCAATAAGATTGGAATCTATTCCAAATTGTATCAGCCGTATAGTTATCTGACTGTAGATCTTGTTTGACCAGGTAATCGGTTAAATCTTTGATTAAGGAGTCTCCTTCGATGTGTGGTAATCTGTGCCACCGTATTTTAGGTCTGATTTCTTTGCATGCTTTGGTGGACCTTGGAATTGTAAAATCAGCAACCAATAATCGATGTTGCGTTGTGAGTGGTTCTCCTAGTATTACTTTGCAATCTCTATAGGTCAGTAGTTTAGAACGATCTGCGAGGATGTAGTCTATTTGAGTTCTAGCTTCTCCACTCTGGTATGTTATCTTATGCCTGTCCGTTTTTTGGAAAAAAGTATTGACTATGGCCATGTCATGAGTAGCTGCAAACTCTAGGATTTGGGTACCTTGTGTGTTCTGACCTCCATATCCCTGTCCACCGTGTACTCTCCGATAACATGGTGCGGATCTTCCGACATGGCCGTTAAGATCACCCGCAATATACTTAATTTCATCGGGTGGATACGATTGCATAAGATCATTAAGATCATCCCAAAAAGTTTGTTTTTCTATATCGCTACATCCTGCTTGTGGTGCATACGCAGATACCACGTTCATACAAGGCTGTCGATCTAGTGCAAATTTTACGGCTATAATGCGATCGCTAATACGTTTAACTTCTACTGTCCGCTCCTGATGGTCACAATCAATTACAATACCTACGCCATTCCGTTTGTTTGTTATGCCATGATAGATAATTTTATATCCATTGCCGATATTTCGAGCCTTAGATCCCTTCCACCTAGTCTCCTGTATGCAACACACGTTGACCTTGCGTTTGAGCAGTACTTCGCTCAATTCAGCGCTGCGTCCTGTCAAAGAGCCCACATTCCATGTCGCTATTCGCATTTTTGGATTTGGTCGGTGTGCATCTGTGACTTTTCCGTCGCTTGAGGGGTACGCCCTAGCATTTTCTGTATCGCCCTCTGTTCTGTCGTCGCTTAAGGGGAACGCCCTAGTATATTGACACACTTTTTTATTTTGTACTTTCATGATGAGGAGTGGTTGAAATGGCTTGAGGTTTTACAGCCGGTTGCCACCTGACGCTAAGACAGTAACCCCTTTTGCTCACTGGGGCTTAGGATGCCGCCGTTGACCCAAAGGTTCGTCCGCCGCCATCCTCTACACGTCATCCTGCCTGATGCCGCTGCTCTCTGTTAGCCCGGTATCGAAATATGTCCGAGCGGCCTGACAGAGAGGTTGCCTGTTGGTCCGCGGGAGGTATTTTATTTCCCTCCTACCCTGCATATCTGCCGAGCATTCCCCTATCCACCAACCGGGGACGCGTTCTCTAGGGGTCAGGCTCCCCCGAGAATCTAGGGGTCAGGCTCCCCCGAGAATCTAGGGGTCAGGCTCCCCCGAGAATCTAGGGGTCAGGCTCCCCCGAGAATCTAGGGGTCAGGCTCCCCCGAGAATCTAGGGGTCAGGCTCCCCCGAGAAGATCTATTGAATCTATTTTTTTTTTTTTTTTTTATTATACAGGAAAAAACCCCTTATGGGTACCGCCGCCCGACGGGGACAGGCGGCGGTTATGTCGGACTCGCACCGACTAAAACGACCTGTGTGCTCCACCACGCTGCCGATGGCAAGGACAGGGTATCATTGTACATTTTGCCCCCATCCCGCCGACAGCTCTGATCCCAGAGAATAAACACCTCCAGGTAGGGGCCCCTCGAAAGAGAAACCCCCCTCCGCTAACCGGTGCATCGGGAGCACCAGATGCACCGACCGCCTCGGGGACCTGTAAGCCAGGTGTCCGATGTACCCCGTTCGGAACACCCGAAGGTCCCCAGTTAGGGCGGCAGACGATGGGCTTGGGCGAGTCACTAACACCTGGACTCACCAGCAGCAGATTGGATCCAGAACAACAGTTCGTGGAACCGCTCCACCGCCTCCCTCCGCCCCCCTCCGCAGAGCTAAGGGAGGCCATCGCTGCCCACGATCGCTCCTTGCCCACCGTGTTTGCTATGTCACGGTCGACAGGGAGAGATCGCGCCCCAAGTAGGGGCCCCAACGCCTTGGTGGGCGTTTCCGCCCCCACCGGGTAATTTTTTATAGAGGTTTTCTTCCTCGCAACCCGAAGGTCCCCGTTCCCATTGCTGGGCTTCCGGGTTTCGCCGACGGTGGCCGTAACCATGTCCAGCCAGACTTAGAGTAAGCCCAACTGGACCCGTCGCTCATTAGGGACTTCACCCCAACCCCCCCGAAGTCCCCGGCCCGTCCAGATTGCCCTCTGCTAATCAGAGGGACAACTGGATTGGCCACCCCTCAGTGGTCCGTTCGCCAAGACTAAGCTTGCCCAGGGTGCGCCACGAGGAGGCCGACCACTTTGGCACCCCTATTGAATCTATTGATTTATCTAAAGACTACCATCGGCAGAAGATCTTTGTATAAATATTGTTAGTATAACCGTCGACGAGTAGTCTTATACAAGAGAAGCATAAATAAAAAATTGCATCAACTACATATATTTTCACCATTTTGGTAACCCAAGATTAATAAACACAAGCATTTTCATTAAAACAATGTACGTAGTCGTGCAGTAATCGTAAGTTACAGCAGGAATGTCATAAGTCCCGGCATTAACACAATAGCAAGACGTGTGACGACTTAATAAGTTAGGTTGTTACCGGCTTGTGTAAATTTACTTTAATGCCCGATATACCGTTCACACCCGACCCTACATTATTCTTAGCTAACCGTGTAATTTATATGATTGTGTAGTGCACACAAAACTTGGAGGTAAATTGGCTTTGGCAAATTGATATATTGACGACATCATTACGGAATGTCTGTCTTTTTTATTATATGTATTGATATCTTTAAGACATCTTTAAGGTCTAGGTTTACAGTATAAAACCGATACTGAAGATGGATTTTAGATACTGTACATACTCATACACGAATACCTAAACAAAGTCACTAGAATTTCAAAATTTTCGCGAATCACGTGAATTAATTGTTTTTAGCGGCTACGAGAATAACAGTTTTATATATATTCAAAATATGATTTCAAAAGGATTCAATGCTTTCGTATTTTTCCACAAAAAACTATGATATTAATTATTGGATTTATCGCAAACCTTTCAATAAATTTTGATTTAATTTTAATTATATATATAGAATAAAAAAGTTTACAATCTGTAATCAAAAGATTCATCTGTAAATATTTTAAGTAGGTTGGGATTTTTCTCAATCAACCGCTGCAAAGATATTTTACGTTTTTGAAGTATTTCTTTCAAAGCATCACTTGAAGTAGCCTTAAGTAAGTAATGTGATTCTGCATGCTTTACCAATATATTGCTTATACAAGGACACGTGGTTTCAGCTAATGTTAGTTCCTCTTGACTTGAGTATTGTGTCTCTACAGAACGACGTATTTGTTTTGTTGCGGAAAATGGCAACTTACTCTCTGCGATGTTTTTTGGATTTATCAATTTGGGTGGAGTACCCTTTTTCGGTATTTTACTGAGTATAGCTGTAACTCTATTGAAATTTTCTTCACTGTATTCTACATAAGATTGCAAATAAGGAAAAGTACTTCTTTTTATCCAATCAAAGCACTTTCTCACGGGGCATTCATGAAGTCGTAAAAAATCATCTATTATCAATGATTCGTTAGACGATTCACTTTCCTTCAACGTAGGTAGAGACTTATTCATTGATTCAATACCAATCTGTTCTATAACTTGAGATTCCTTTTGTGCTAAAGGTGGTAAGTTACATCTACAAATTTGTGACTCTAGAAATTTCTTTATACTCTCGTACCCATGGCACTTAGCATAGACATATTGTCTTCTGAATCGGAAAAACGGGAGATCCACGTCAGATGTTAACGTCTCCCGACTGCCATAAGAGGGTGGAATAGGATCCGATAAATCGCCAATTATTACGAATGGCTCTTTTTCACATACAGAACTGGTTGTTGTTGGTTCTTCTTCGGGAAATGTGAATAAATTTACCTTATCTTCCTTTTCATATAAAACAGTAGTAACAACATTTGGGTTTTTCTGAATTTCATTTAATTGTAAGACTACCATTTTTTCTAAATCAAGCAAAAATGTAGTTTGTTCTGGCAAAAGTTTGAGCGAGAAACTTATGAATTTCAAAAAAAGTTGAAGAATTTTTCTAATTTTATCTTCGTATTGTTTATTTATTTTAGTTATTGGTACATCTTTTTCTTTCAAAGAGTCTATTTCACGCTCTTTTTCGTTAATTTTTTTGAGATTTTGAGCGATTTCAGTAGTATGAAAATTTTCTAACAGCAATTTTTTTATTTCGCATTTTTTTCTTTCCAAACTCATAATATACATAGTACTAGTCAGTCTAGCGGCTTCAGTTTGCTTGTGAAAGGCTCTTACTGCGTCATTTTTTTCAAACAAAGCTTTGTTTATAAGTTGACTATTTCTGTATAATTCATTGTCTAATAAAAGTTTATAATACAATTTTATTTTTTTAATTTCAGTTATATATTTTTTGGTAAGTACTTTATTTAAAACGTTCTTTTCTTTCTTTAATTTTTTTTGTATTTCATTGTTTAATTGAGAGTTAACATTAGCATGGACACTTTGAAGGACTGTGTGTATTTCTGTTCGTAAATGGTCTTCTAACTCTTGTAGGGTATGTTCATAAAAAATTGATATTTCTTGTTTCATAATTTCACTTTTGTATTTGTATATATTTAAAAATATTTCTTTAACTCTCTTAACAACTTCTTCTTTTGTACTGATCAATATATGATTCCAAGACGCATCGTTATCTTCCAATAAAGTTGTCAATGAATTTAGAAATTGAGTTCGTTCCATCTCTAACACTGCATTTCCAATTGAAAGTATACCTTCGTGAGTTTGCCCTCTTGTTATTTTTGATGTAAATGGTGGTTTCAATTCAACGATATCTATAAGTAAATCGCTTGGAGAAACCCATTCATCTTTACCATTATTACCTTCGTGTGATATTTTTTGGTCTTTTCCAAGCTTGTAGGTTTTAGGTTTGCAATAGGTGTCACTGAAATAAATTTCATTATACGTACTTGTTACTCTTTCGCCCTTACATAGTGTATTATTAATGTTTTGGTTTTCCATTTAAAACAACTAACTAATGTATAATATATTTAATAGAAAAATAACGTATTGAAATATTAAACGTCAGTAATAGTCTAATAAATTCGATGAAAAAATCTCAACGAATAATTTAAATTAATGTGTCATTTTTAGAGAAAAGAATATATTGTTTTTGGTTAATATTTTCTACAGATTATGACACTTTTACAACACCTTTTTGTTTAATATAGTCAGATAACTTGATTGTGCAGACCCCACTTAGAGTGGGATAAGGTGAGGAAGATATAGTATATAGTCAGATAACTTGATCTTAATTATTTCACAAAATTGATATTATAAAACTATATTTAGGAGAATTTCTTAATGTGATGGAATAGTTTATAGGAAAAAAAAATTTGGTGTGGAAAAATTTTTCTGTTCTTACTTGTTACACATTTTCTTCATGAAATATAATATTGAATAACTATTCTAATAGGTATACAGCGTTAAACTAACTATATCCGCAATTTTAACACCAAAAGTCGTAACCTTTCATGAGAAAAAAATATGTAAAATATTTGGAAAAAAAAAACATAAAATATGAAAACTAAAAGATAAAGAAGTTAAAGTGTAATAAAAATTGTTACTCAATTCCTATTCAAAATTAGAATTTCTTAATAGAATTACGCCCATAATTTCATAACAAAGTTTTTATTAAGTTTCTCTTGTGCCCCGAACATCAAATAAATGTAAAGGCATCCACAAAGGAAGAGTTTGGTATTCAGATGGGGGTACGTGTCGACAGCCTACCTGTGATTAGTAGGAGCGTTGTAAAGCGAAATGCCCCTAGCTAAATTTAATTAAATACTTCCTTGCACCTACCTGATATATTATCGTATTTTATCTCCAACGCTACGTTAATAATATAACAATCATAAGTTTGGGCCAATTTTTTTTTATTTCAATTCTATATCAAAAAGTGACCTAGTTTTTGTGTACAAGTTTGTAAATCGAAGTTCTGATCACTTTACCTACAAAACCTAAACACTAACTATTGCAAACTAAAATAACAACCGATTAAAAAAATGGATTTCTCGCAGAATGGTCCACACAGCGCCCGAGAACGACCATACAATAATAAATTACAGATATATCCCAACTCCATTCTCATTACGGATGCGGCAATGTCCGCTGGAGTTTTGTCATAACTCAGTCTCGGTTAAAATTATTTCCGTTGGCTCTGATGAGAAAACTAGAGATGGAGAACTGGAAATGTAAGCATTCGCGCAACAAGCCGTAGAATAACGACGGGACATATTTCATTCTTAACGAAGTTAAATTTCCGGGCGAGTCCTGTAAGAGCTGCGTAACAGAGATAAAAATATTACTTACCTCTGAAACAACTATTCAGATATTATTAACACAGTACATTATTAACATAGCGTTTATTTAAAGAAGTTTTTTATGTACATCACGATGTCATCGTTGGTTCAGTTTATCGTTATAAAGGTGCATAGTATATTGGTCGGATTCAAGCGTAACAATTAAAACATTATTAATTTTCAGTACTTTAGTCCGTTTTCTACAAAAATGTATGCAGTTACTCCATCTGAGAGAACGAATTTTTTATAGAAGTTCAATTTATTTTATCTAAACCTAACTCATCATCATTCTCTTGCCCTTATCCCACTCTAAGTGGGCACCACACGTTTGACCATGTTGTGATGTGATTTGGCTAGGTATTTTACGACCGGCTGCCTGCCAGACATCAACTTACCTTAGTCTCATTTTATGATACCTCGGTAAGAAATGAGGTTGGTCTATTTTATTCAGTCTATTTTATACCACACGACACTCATCTATAACTAAGTATAAATTTAAAATATTTTTAATCAACTTAAATATAAATACCAATTAGGTATTAAGCATATATGTACTTATACGACAAAACGACTCTATATACACGTAACATGACATGATGTATGAGTTATAGTAAGTAAATAAGATTTGTATGGGAAGACCGAATCTTTTCTTAGCCGTACATTGCTTTGAAAACAACAAGAGAATTTCTTGTATTATTAGTAGTAAAGTAGTAGATAAACCGGTTTTTGGTTGATCTGTATACTTGTAAATCATTTGGTATTCATTATTCTATCTATCTCACACTTCGTAAAATAGTCGATGTGATTGTAAACGAGTTGTCATCAATCGATGCTGGTGAGAGATCGATGCCGTGCAAACCCATTTCGTGTAGCACCTGCTCTACGAGTACATCACGTCGCGCCCCGCTATTGTCACTCAACTGCCATAAAATTGCTGCACTTTTTTGTATAATAATTTGTTTTTCGTCTAATTTAATTCTACATTTTATATTTTTATTTTTGAAAATATTTGTATCACTGTTTAGCTGAGGCAAAGAGGCCAGAGTCAGTTGGTGTTGGTGGTCTAAATTTACCCGAGAATTCTTTCGAATCGCTACCATGCCGTTACCATAACCGCCGCTGTGGCTAGGAATAGCGGGGTGACCGGGAGTGACGACATTCGCAAAGTGGCTGGCATCGCTCGGAAACGAAGAAATGAAAACCGAGCTCAGTGGCGTACTATGCGAAAGACCCATGACTAAAGGAGAGATTTATTCACCTATTCTGAGACTAAGAGCAATAATATCAATAGACGCTGATTTTACATTTTTATTTTTATTTTGCAATAAGAATGTGTTAAATTATATTAAATAGGAAATATGAATTTTACTTCAGATCTTTTATATGTTGATTTACTCAAAAGTTTGTTTCATATAAAGAAATTATTAAACTTGTATATATAACTGAAAAAATTATAAAGCAGTCATGAAAATTTTCTTATCATCGTAATACGTCATGTAAATTAAATCTTAGAGCGCATCGCATCGTAATCCGTAGCTAAAAATTTATAATTGTAGTACAAATAATAACGATTCATATCAAAAGTGTCTGTAAAACTAGATATAAACGTTTTGATGGCTGTAGAGTATGTAGATTGGTCTATGCTAACATAAAAGTAATATATATCAAGCAGTTCGATGTGCATAGCAATAACAATTTAATCATAGCAATTTCTTCATTTGTAAGTATTCAAGACCTTATTATCATAGCAATTTCTTCATTTGTTAGTATTCAAGAGAAAATAGAAATTTCACATAATAATAATTTCCATAGTTCTAGCAAATTCATTAAGAAACCAATTACTAAAAAATAACATGTGCATCTTAATACAGGGTAGTAATTATGAGTATTTTCTACGTTACAAAAGGTAGATCCTTTTAGTTTCAAATATTTACTTAATTTAATGTGTAACTGGTTGTGGTTGTATGCGTTTATTTAGTTTGTAGAATACATTTTCAAACACCCATGGGACTAACTAAAAGTTTTTTTCAATTGAAATAGCATTGTGGTTGTTTCCTCAATTGGTTTTGGTCGATTAGGAAACTTTAGCTCGAAAGTTTTAGTTCTAAAATTTACGTACATATTTAAAACTACAGGAAGAAACAAAAATTATATTATAGTGTAATTTAAGACATTCATATTAGTCTTTAAGTTTAATTACATAAATATTATTTAAAAAAAATAAGTTTGTTTAAGAATAATGAACTTAGGTACGATAAAATAACATTTTAAATCCTCCTCTAGAGGCAAACGTGATTAAATCGGGTTTGATTCATGTTTATGTATTGGTCGTTATTTAACTGCATGTGGCTAGCTGCCTTGTATTGTAATTTATTTCTTTAGTCGTTTCTACCTGACTTTAAATGTTCATCTACGTTAATATTTGGCTAAAAATATTTAAAGTTTTATCACAAAATACAATTATAATGCAGGCGCAGGTTTTAAAACAATATGTTTAAATACTTTGTCTCTTTTTCACAGTTTAGTCTTAGAAAATTGTTAATAAAGGACTATATTACATATTTAACAAATTTTAGATTTAAAGGATTGAATTAAAACATGTTTAGTAACTAATGTAAATAGAAATTTAACATTAATACTTTTGGACACGACCGATAAAAAAATTATTGTGACATAAGAGATGTTTTAAACAATGTAACAAATATTAATATAAATATGCAATTATATTTTTTGAAGTGAATCAGCTGTACATTTTAAATATAAGATAAATCTCACTAGTCCACGGAAATTGAATTGTTATTTATGATCCTGACATGGTGGCATAAAAATTATAACATATAAGTAATTTAGCATCAGCGTCATAGCGTGTTCTTTTCAATATTTAGTGTCTTTTCCAAGTAAAATAATATTTTT
Source organism: Morpho helenor (assembly GCA_029227775.1). Classification (NCBI taxonomy): domain Eukaryota; kingdom Metazoa; phylum Arthropoda; class Insecta; order Lepidoptera; family Nymphalidae; genus Morpho; species Morpho helenor. Next base: position 11,467,609 of record JARGCU010000028.1, on the reverse strand, counting down.
TTATTCCATTTTTTTATAAATTAAAAAAAATACTGTTACTTTTTTTTACTTAGGTACTTTTATTTAACTGAGGTACATATTTTAAATACAGAACAGCATAATGGAACTACTGTGACATCCATCGTATATTTAGTGATCAGGTTACACTATTTCTTGCCGTTCACAGATTGGAAAACGACCTCGAGATACTAAATCACAAATATATCTCGACTCCATTCTCATTACAGATGCGGAAATATCCGCTAGAGTTTTGTCATAACTCAGTTTCGATTAAAACTATTTTCATTGGAGAAGTGATAAGGAAACTCGAAATATGAGCATTGGAACAATAAGGTACAAAATATTATATTCTGTGACATTCATAATAATATAATATAAGAAACATATTGATATTGATCTAAGTAATACATTTACAATTAAATGCCAATACGTATAACTGATTTCTGTAATTTTTTATATCAATGAAATATAAAACTTTGAATTGATTTAAAGTTTGAACATATCATAGGTTCTTAAAGTTACGTGTATAGATGCGCGATGCTAATATTCGAATAATATTTCATACTTAAAGAAAAGAAGCTTGTGGAGATTCGCCTCGGTAGGGACAGAGTGTGCTTAGTGTAGATAGAGAAGTTTCTACAAGTACCTTCTTTCTTTTTATTTTTGTTTTTGCCAGTTTAAACAAAAAGACTTATATTGAAATAAAATGGTAATGATAAATATATTTTTATTTAAAATTTATTACAGCTCATTAGTATATATTTTACTTATATATGACATTAAAAAAATATCTTAAGTCCCAGATCGCCAAGGGTCTCATCAGTGTTTTTTGTATTTTATAAGATACTGAACTAAATTGATTTGAAGAATGTTTGAGCTATCCAGTTTTTCGTCCGCACACAATATTTGCTAAAATTTGATTAACTGCAAAAACCAGAGAAATAAAATAAAAAAAATCAAGAGGTAGTATCAAATAATAGTCATGCAAACCAATAATTTACTCTAATGAAGGTTAGAGACTGGAACTAATTGACACATAAGTAATTTACTCATAATCATAATTCATAATTCCATCATTACTTTGGTTTTAAAGTTATAATATCACCTAACCACCAGGCGAACCCACAGTCCGCAATAAAAGTTTATATCTCTACAGAAACCAATGTTAGTATTAAAATGTCAAAACTTTGATAAAACTTTATCTATGTTTAATTTGTTTACTACGAAACAAAAGCTATATTTCAGAAACTGCAAACAACTTTTTTTTACATCATATGGGCAAATAAATCTTTAGCCGCTTATCTGGCATCAAACTTAATTCCCATGCATAATTCATTGCGTTGATTCCCGGTGAAGAGGAAAACTTTCTAACTCCAAACAGTGCGCGTTTACGACTGACACCCGTCGATTAGTTTCTGGAAACTTTCCGATACAATATATAAGTAGTAAAATATTTGTTGTTTATGAAGAAAATATTTTCTGATATTTTGTTTTTGAAATGACACAAACAAAATTAGTTATGAAGTTATTTGTACGTCTCTGTGACTATGATATATGTTTTTGTTATCATAGCTTGTTAAAAATTTATGTGTGGTAGAAAAGTTATATGCGTAAAAAAATACAACTTGATTCCAGAAAATCTCAGTCGCTTAAAGGATTCAAATAAAAATTATTTTATTACTATTTATTCAGTGTTAATATTTTGTATGATATGTGTGTCCAGCAATCCACAATGGGGTTTTTTTCCGATTTTAAGTGGGTCGCTACTGTATTTTTATTCGGCCCACTGCTGAGAAACGCCCCATTTGGCCAAACTCATCCAGGTCAAGGGTGGTGGCTTCCGCGATTGGATACGTCCACCGCCACTGCCTGTTCGCTTAAATTGGTACACAGTATTTACAACTTACAACTAAAAATCTTAAACTAGCCTTAAACTAGCTTTACAATTAACACTAAAAGAACAAACAAACATACAAACAAATCCAAAACAATCCACAATGGAGTATCGTGGTGGGTATCGTGGTGAGTAATCAATCCCTTCTCTCCAATAAAGGAGAAAAGAGCTATGCCCAGCAATGGGATAGTAACAGGCCGTTACTTTGAATAGTAGTAAGTTATCGAGATTTCACAAATTCATTAACTTTCCTGACTGTCAAGTTCATAAAAAAATATATTGTAATTTCCTACCAAGTTTCAGTTGGTACGTTTAGGCAGAAGTGAACATTTAGTTTCTCGTTTATGGCTGTCTTGAAGTTCCCTGTGAATGTTATGAAATATTAAAGAGAGAACCGGCGTCCGTTCGCTTATTGCCTTCTCGCAGTCGGTACGTGTTACTGCTTCTAGACACGGCATAAGAAGGTGTTGCTTGTAATTTTGTCGGTGTAAGATTGCGCAGTAATGTAGGGTAAGGGCTGCCTGAATTGTTGTATTTCCTTAATAGTTTGCATTTGCCCCTCGCCGACAATTTGTGACAAGAGCGTGAGTTAAATTGTCGTCTCTAGGAAATAAACTAATTTACTTATTCGCGACAATCGTGAATGCGTTTGTTGGAGTGAATTTTTGAAATAATAAAAACTACAAATAAATCTGAATATCTATCTATTATTTAAGGTATTACACATTTGACACATTATGTATATATTTTCTATACGTATACTTTATTGCGGATTATAGCTAAATAATTTTATTACTATTTTTGTCAAATTCGAGACGTAACATTTTAAGAACACTCCGTTTAAATCCACTATGTTCATAAGTAGTAAAAAATCTTATATTGCTATATTTAAGTAGATCTTACCTCTATTTAAGCGGGTTCACACAACCAAAGTACTTGACACGCGTCAATAATTTCCACGAAAATGCACTTCGTGCAAAATATACACCGAGCAGTAGCGAAAATATAACGTGAGTTGAATAAGTCCTGAACACATTATTTTGAAGTTTTATTTATTCACGTATTTCAAAACTTTAAATCAACTATTATTTTACTTGATAAATGCAATATATTAATTGAGGACTAATCAATAAGATAATAGTCCTTATTAAATATCTTAACAGTAAAATATCAAATATTAGAATTTTATACTACTAATTCTTTTTAGAATATCAGACGAAATATATAATATCAGCTATTAATCAAATATACTTAAAACATAGTATTTGTATGTTTTAGTGTTACCGCCTTGTGGTATCCGGCTGAATAGAATAGTACCACCCTCTTTTCTTACCGGGGTGTCGTAAAAAGCGACTAAGGCAAGTGATTCACCGTGTGGTATCCGGTTAAGTAGAATAGACCACCCTCTTTCTTATCGAGGTGCCGTAAAATACGACTAAGATAAGTTGACGTCAGGTAGGTGGTCGGTCGTAAAATACGTAGCCAAATCATGTGACAACATGTTTATAACATGTTGTGCCGACCCCACTTAGAGTGGGATAAGGGCAGGAAGATGATGATGATGATTGTATGTTTTAGTGTTGACCTTTAAAAAAGTTATATTTGAATTCTGAAACTAAATATTACTACTGAATATATTCAAAGATCGGTTCATATCGCTTGATAGGTTTTATCTAAATCCTGCAGACTGCAGACATGTGAGCTGCTTCGGACCAATATTCGGATGGCTTACACTTTATGCTTCAAATTATATAATCGAAATATCTAACTTGGGTGAAACGAAAACGTTAGAATACGAAAGAAGCTTAAGCAGTCCTCTTTTATGTTAAGTTTATGGAGTATTAATACGTCTTATTGCTAAATTTCTTTTACACTATACATAATTTTTACGACGGTTGCTTTCATTGTAATAAAATTTAATACGGAAATGTTATCCAATAGTGTACTTTTATGCAGAAGTGTTCTACTTAAATTGAAATACAAATGTAATGATAAAATAATTTTGCTATAATCCGCGATAAAATCGATTTTTTTGTATTATGGATCTCCACAAAGTAACGCCTAAATCTATAAATTATTTAAATTTAAATGTCAATGCAATTAAAACATATAAAAAAATTAAATATTATTATATATATTATTTTTATAGATAGATAGATAGATAAACAAAATTACACTATAAATAAAAACATAAAAACAAATAACAGAAAACTTTAAATCTAATAATAATGTAAAGCGTGCAAAGGGCGGTCTTATCATTAAACAGTGATCTCTTCCAGACAACCCTTTTAAGTGAAGTAATCACATAAAAAAAGAAAAAAACAGTATAGTGGGTTAGTGTTCCATAAAAGAACATTTTATTTTGTTTTTATATTATATTTTATTTTTATATAATATATTATTCTTTATTAAATATACTATTTTTAGTATAAAATAAATAAATAAAAATATATGGGACACTTCATATCACACACACTGGGACTTATATCTAAGCTTATTTGTAGCTGTAAATAAGGAAAGAGCTACCAATATTTAGCGTTAGGAGTGGATGGTAGAGGCTAGATGCTTCCTCGGAATCTAGTTCTATCCCATTGCCCAATGTTCGCAGTTGAATTACATTAGACCTTGCTTGCATTCCGACCGTTCTAAATGCAGTCGGGCGAATCTACATATTTAACTAAGATATATATTTGAACTGGCAGTGAGAACAGTTCCACTTGCTTGCAATTATATGTATTGCTGCAAATTTTGGGATGTATAACTATACAATTGAAATTTGCTTTTAATTAGAATACGTGAATTAATGATAAATTTATGGATCTATGAAATTCTATGAAAAATGAAATGAAATGAAAATATGATTCCAAGCGCCTTTTCTGTTTCAAATTATTTTATTTTCATTATTACTCGCGTAAATGTTAACTTACTGGATCGCTAATATTAAAATTCTTTTAGTTTTCAAACAGTCATCATTCTCCTACCCTTATCCCACTCTAAGTGGGGTCGGCACAATATGTCTTCTTTTTCCATTCTCCTCTATCATTCGTCAAATCTGGTGCCACTCCTCTAACATGCATATCATTTTTCACACAATCCATCCATCTTTTTTTCGGCCTTGTAACTAACTCCACCTTACTCGTCTATAAAATATAATTTATAACACTTAACCACCGCTAGAACGCTCGCACTCCAACAGCGTAAAGCATAAAAACGCGCTGAAGGCGCTAGCACTCTTAATATATATTGGCTCGTGATTCGTCTAAGTGGCTAGGACCCGTACTACGTTGTGTTTTGTAATAACTCAAATTCTTTTAGAGCGTCAGAGGCTATGTGTCCGTCAATCTAAAGGAGTCAAATAAAACCTTAAATAGAATAAAATAATGTGATAATAATCACATTATAGTTTTATAAAAATATTTCAATATATCATATTCTTTAATATAGAACGAGCCGTCAGGCCCTACATTCGTAGTTTGTATCGCTTTGCTCAATAGAGAGGTTCATTATCAAATATCATTTGTTATAATATAAAACAGTTGTTTGTCATCAGTTTAGAGGCGTAAAGCAGGCATAAATTAATATAAATTATTAAATATAAGTACGATTCACGAACAGGTTTTATATTTATCTAATACAAGAACAGATTTTACATGTACTCTACATGAACAGACTTTATATGTCCAACAGATATATATTCGTTACACGAACAGATTCTTATATGGTCAATACATGAACGGGTTACTATAAAATTTGATAAAAAAATGCGAGACATTCAGATAGTTGAATGTCTCGCGAATGTCTTATGTTATTACTTCATAGGATATGTTATAGCCAACAGAAAGATCACTCACTCGATCTTAACACCTAACCCTTAAACAACTCCGTAGAGAAGTTTAGCAATGTGGTATCTCTCTCCTATCTATTATATTCTTCCGATTTGGAAAAATATAAAAAGAGAGTGATAGTCAGTAGCTCCGCACCCGCTACCAACGGTGAGCTCCGTCCATAGGATATGAGCCCCCCCCCCAAGGGGTACCTGTTTATAGTGCGCCTGCGGCGTATGATTATGGGATAAACCCATTATTGTCGGGAGTCAACAAAACCACAGTTGACATATTAGGCATGAGTGCCTTGGTGTATAATAGAGGACCGAAGCCCATATAATAAATAGCCGGAGCTATAAAATATGGCATTAGCCAAAGGCACAAGGCCTGGTAAACTTTGATAATAAATTACCAATTCTTATATTCAGTAAGGCGCATGTCGCCTGCACACGTCGTAACGGTGCGTTCTATGGTAAAAACCACATACAGTATAATACGTATAATACGTATAAAGTCCACAAAGTGGAAACCCATCGAGATGGCAAACATGTTGCAAAGCAACTTGATTAGTTATAATATATACACCATATAGGCGTGTGTCCACCGAGGTGGATAGTGTGTGTCCACCGAAGTGGATAGTGTGTGTCCACCGAAGTGGAAGATGTGTATTGCAGAGCATTACATGAATGCCAATCACCCCCTATTCACCCAATACCATATAATGGAGTCACACATAGTGCACTCGCTTACGGTATGCGCCAAGCTCAACACGCCACCTCATACAACAAAAGGTAATTTATGTTTAACGCGGCAAGCCACGTAAGATGTAAATGTGAAGATAAGGGAAATGCAGGCCACACTGTCTAAAGCTAGTCCGCAGTCTTATTAACAAAGACCCGACCAGCGGCTCTTATGCAATAATGCCATGCTATAATGGTCATTCGTGGTATCATTAACTAAGCTAAGGGGACGTCCTGAAAAGGACGAAACACCACACCCATCCGTTACTATGAACAGAGTCCATAGCGATCCATCACTGCCGCGGCGTATCACTTCAGCAACATAAAGTTAACTTCCGCAACGCCCAGCAACATTCAGCTGTGGTACCGTCACTATTGAGAGACTACGAACAACGTATAGATGTCCGTTCGTCAAACAATAACATTTCAGCCACCACTGTACCGGCACTACTCCAAGCGGCCTATGCGTCCAAAGATCGAGCAAGGCACACGGCAATGACCGAAATCACCACCGGCCTAACCAAACCCGTATCACAAAGGCACACGCCCAAAGTAACTCTGGTTGCGTCAAACCCAAGCCGAATAAAGGCACGCCGCAGCAACCGAAGTTAACTACGGGCCTAGACCCAGCCCTAATAAGATGCAGCCTAGTGTAGCCTTTTGGGCCAGGCACACAGCAATGACCGAAATCACTGCCGGCCTAAACCTCAAGTCTCCCACCAGTACCCGCCAGAGCATGTTCGGTAGAGTGCCAACCACTACTCAGCAAAGTTACCTTTACCAAGTAACATTCAGACACTTTAATCGTTCGAGGTGAGCTAAGCGATGTAACCATCGCTACACTCTTAATGGTCAAGTCACATTCACAGCCTTTCCAAAGATCGGCACGATCTTGCATCTTGAACCATTATACGAGAGCGGGCCTAGATGTGTATTTATTATTAATTATTATAAAAAATAGTCGAGTTAAAACTCAATTAATATCTTGTATCGCCCCAGTACACATCTACAATATCATTATAACAACATTTCATAAGCGACCTAACAGATCACTTCTGCGCTCTACGCTCCGCCCGCTCTCTCAATACTGTAGTACGGCGGATAACGTGACATTCGGTCAATATGACGAAAATTATACTTTTCTGAATTTGATGTTTTATGAATAGAGCATCAATTATAGATGCGAAAAAACATTACTGCGTGACAAACAAACATTTATTTTTATACTTATAGATTTTTTCTAAAATATTGAAATTTTAATAATTATTTATTTTTTTAAAACTCGAATGTAGGGATGAGACTGTTACAGCCTTCCCCTAGCCATACATCCATCCACATTCATATTTAAAACTCTTTTGGTCACATGATTTTCATGTTTTCAAACAGTATTTTTATAATTTTTTTTTGCATGAATAATAAAATAAAATACATGGTAATCTATTTGAATACTGCTATAAAATATTAAGCTATTATAAGAACTAAAATAGCAACGAATCTATGTCAAAGTAATGGTGGTCCATTAAGTATTAATACCTGGGTGACCGAGCCTTGCTCAGTAATTTTATTAAAAAATATAAAAAATTGCAATAAAAGGTAGCAAAAAAGACGTGGTTCCGGTTTTGTTTTAATTCTTAAGTTTGCCCGTTCCCCGCTGAGCTTATTATAACTTAACAAATAACAGTAAAAATAGTCTTTTCTATTCGATGTCAATTTTAGCAGTTTTTCAATGCCTGAAAACGACATTTTTAAAAAATCAATCCTAGCTAGATCGATCGATTTTTTTTAATAAAAACACTATAAAAGCCAGAGAGGAAAGAAATTTTTTTATTTACAACAAAAATGTACAAGTTATGTCTATGTTAAATAAGTGTATATATACGCTATTAAATACATAACTATAAATTTAAAGGTTACTTGTAAGAATAGCGTACTAGGCGTGAATAACTTAACATGTCCAAAAAGCACACTTTTCAGGGTAGCCATAAAAAGTTTTACGTTTAAGAGAAATAATTAAACATGCACAAGTTTGTATGTGCGATGTAAAAGATTTATCCACTTCACTGTTTCAGCTGAATATTTATTTTATAAATAAGCCAATCCTAATGTCTATTATGATTCAACATATAAGAAGTCGACTTATCAATATATTCACATTAACATACATGTAGGACTACTACACGTAACTACAAATGCCAGCTTGCTTCACTCACAAAGGTCGTATTTTAAGTCCCATGTCACCACGTCGTCCAAGCTTGTTTGTATGTTAACGTCAACTTTACTAAGGTTAAAGCGGTGTGTTAGCAAGTCCAGTTGAGCCCAAAGGCTCGGCTTGGCTTTTGCTACAGCTTTGTTTCTGTTGACATTGTCTGTGGACGTGTTAATTTTATTGAAGTACGTGACATTTCGCCAGGCTGTCGGCGTGACGCAGGTCAGCTTGAAGACGGTCACTCCCGTTTTGACAATTGAATCATACAGACTAACCCTCTCACGTTATGTTATCGTTGACGTAACATTTCGTGTAACGTAATCTTGCAAATTAATATCTTGTTCGAAAGTATGTCAAACAAATGTGAGTAGCCAAGCTGTTTAGGAAAATTTTAGTATATTTCAAGCGTATAGTTGTTTTTACAAACTAGTAACATATCGCAAATGTTGATAGATGAAGTAGATATTTTACTGCATTTTAATAATGTCAATAATTATTTTATATTAATAAATTTAAATTATTCTTTATTCAAATTGGCTTTTACAAACACTTTTGAATCGTCCAATTACAATGAATCTACGACTATGAATATCGTAAAGATGCTCTTACCGAGGAGAACCAGCAAGAAACTTGGCGGTCACTCTTTTCAAAAATAAATATTTCAATAATATATTCGTAATTATTCACAAATTAAAAATTTACAATATAATCTAGTGCTTAGCTGTTCGCAATTAAAATCCAAACTTTCTTATCATTAACATAGTCCTCAACAATAGAACCACGCTACGCTTTATTTTTATTTCTTTACGTATTTAGCAATATGGTTTTTGCTGGTTGCTAGAAATAATACTTTAAGGTAATATTTTTAATATATATTGCAAAACAAAGTTCCTCACCGCTTTCTATACCTGTTTGTTCGCGACAAACTCAAAAACTACTGAACAAATTTGCCTGCCTTTTTCTACGATAGACGACCAAGTAAACCTCTGAGGATGCCTTATTTGTAAACACTGTCTAATGTTTCTAACGTGAAAATGAATGTGAACAGTACTTGTATATAGTGGTGGGGGTTCTGAAGATTTTTATTGTATGCTTTTTTTAAAATCCTGCATGCGGATAGCAAAATATTATTATCATTATAAATGTATTATGGAACTCTACAAGGCAAAGCCTACTTAAATAAATTATTGAAGTCGTATAATTTTGTAGCTCGGACTATTAAATTTAAATGCTATATTTCTGTTATAATTTGAGCATGACGTTGTTGGAACTGTAATCAAATATTGTCGGGCGTCTCAATCGAGATTGACCACGCTCGACCTCTGTCAAACTTAGCTTAAAGCATGTCTTGAATGCATCAGTATAACCATACTAATACCATATATGCAAAAGTATGTCTGTCTGTCTTTTTATAAAATAGTTAAAATAAAAATAGTACTCAGGCGCTCAATAATGTAACGACGACATCTTTGTTGACTTTAATAACTTCTTATATATTATGTATGATAGATAATTTAAAAAATCGAAATAGTTCTTAATTTTACTTTTTTACGATTGCCTATAAAATCACATAATATTCCCGTATGTAAGTCTGTATTCGATGTCGCAGCCATAATCAAATCCGGTCGGGTCGTTCTAATCGAGGGTGGCCACGCTCGACCTCCGTCAAAACGTGCTTAGAACATGACCTGACTGTCAGAACGTACAGATAACTGAGCAACTTCTTATTTCTTATGTTTAAGAACTATATCACTAGAAAAACTCCTAAAGTGTAGTACAACAAAATAAGGAATACATAAGATTGTTAACACGACGACCTAAGATATCCAATGCTTCGGTGACCCTTTATTATTCCCCCAATAATCTAAACTGAAATCCAAACCTGAGAGCCCGTCCCCGGTTTAGAGTCCAGTTGTCTCTTCTTGCTTCAGACAAGGCTAGTATCTCTCAACCGACAATGTCCTTCCGCCATACAATTTAAGTGTTCCGTTACAATGCCTTACAGAAACCGTAAAGGGATTTAATCCCTTTCAAGTTTGCACCTTTCATCTAAGACATCTAAGACTGTTGTATTTTTACTTACCAACAGATAACATAGAAAGAAGCCAATAAAACAAAGAAATGTACAAAAAGTATATACTGGTGGATAGTGATAAAATAGAGTGAGCTTGTATTTCAATCCAAAATTTAAAATCTAGTTTCTTAGATAACTTGATAAATCGTTAATTTGAAATTGAACATTTAATTATGCACAAAATTCTTTTTAAGGTACTAGAGATACAAATTTAAACTTTGACGTATCCCCATAATGCAATATGTAATTTTTTTTCTGTTCCCAAAAGGAAACTAGTTATTTCAACCTATATGTAACTTCGGTCTAACAAATTTGCAAAAGTGAAATAGACAGACAAACAAACTGACAGACTTTTTCTTTTATAATATTAGTATGTATGTTTCATTCATTTATTTGTAGTGAATTGCTCAAATTCTATTTCAACAAACAATATTATTGTCAGTATACTCTCAAAAACTTTTTGAGTGTACCACGTGAGTAAACTTGGCAATGAATTTTCCAGTTGATAATAACATGTTCCTTTTATGTAAGTGGGGCTTAAGTTGGAAGTTCGCAAACTTATTTGAGCTACAAGAAAAAAAACAAATCGACTGTTAGAGTAAAAAATGTATAGAAAAAAAAGTGTAACTATACATATTTATGGATAGCATAAATTACATTATTCATGGTTAGATTTAAAAAAATCGTCTTAGCGCATTTTTTTTATATAATTCATACATATTATAAAGCCTCAATATAATATGCTATTAACTAAAGCTACTTAGAACAACTGCAATATCCTTATCAAATATCTTTCTTAAATGGTAATTGTTCAATATTCACGTATTTGATTCACAGCATTTGAAAACAATTGTAATTTTTTTTTACAATAATTTGTTATGAAAACGAATAACTGAGGAATAATGATTTACTTAAAGTATTTGTCATTCTATTTTATATATTTATCTATATATTTTTTGATTCCGCAATAGCATTGTAAACAATTTATTATGGCAAGGACAAAGCGCGTCTGGATGTCTAGGAACATTGGTTCTCCGCCTGCTACATATTTCACTACATAAATCATAACTTTATTTCCTCTCGCTCGGTGGATAGTGGAGGGAGGTGCCTCTAGAACGGCTTTAAGATTTCTCAGCTATATCACAACAAAGGCGTGAGATATTAAATTAAGTGTAGAAGGAACTACGCGAAGTTATTAATATTTCATAATATGCAATTTAATATACTGACAGCTGAATTTTGTTAAACCGCTGTACAAAGCTTAATTTGGTACTAGGTCGAACAATTACGTTATGTATGGAGCAGGTTTTAAACGTTTAATGCTTACAATGAAGGGAACGCCAGCTCATTTGAGACGTTTTAAGCAGTCCTTCCTGCCAATTAGCGTGCGACGCCCAAACAAAAGGAAAGGTGGCTCATGAATTTATTGTTAGGTTACTGGCTTAAGTTATTTAAGTGTTCACTGAACGGACGTTATTCACGTGCGAGACGGCGCGGAGAATGCAGCATCCTACGACGATTTATCATGAATCTTTAATTAAACTTTAACACTGACTGTTCACTGAGACTCATTGTGTCTTACAATATGCCCGCTATATTGATTGTTTCGGTACGTACGGTTATTAATCTTTCATACGACGAAAATTTTCATAAACGAAGCACGAAATCAATAGGTATTATAAACTTGATTTGTTTTCTATTGTTTGTACTTCCACTATTGTTTATTTTAGGAAATTGAAAACCCTCTTTGAAATTGATTCCCGGAATAGACTTTTCAGCAAATACTTTTAAAAACTGGTTCATAGACAAACAGCAAATAAAAGAAGCGAAAGCAATTGTGTGGATTGGGCGTGATTTTTGTAACCGAGTTTCTGGCAAAAAAAAGTATTCTCTGAATAGCTTTCAGGAATTCTCTTTAATTTAAATTACACTTAAACGAATTGTTATTATATTTTATAACACAAGACTGCCAAAAAATTATACCCTCCTCCGTTAATCTGAATTTCTCTGGTAACAAATACCCAAGCGCAGTGAGTACACATATAAATAATAATTAGATACAGTTACTTAAAATAATATAATTAGTTTTCCATATTAAACATTTAAGTGTAAAAGTATGTTTCGTTATTGCTGGAATATAATTTAGACATTGGACCATCCCGTACTCGGTCAAACAAATCTTCTTACCTAAGTGTCTGCGTCTCGTTGAGATGTTGCACTCCTTTTGAAAATAAACGTCTTTGAAATAGAATCGATAAATTGAATTTGAAGGCAAAGTGCGTGGTGAAAAAGTGGACAAGGCAATATTTGCTGGATGTCAAATCTAGTATGATTTTTATGAAATACATTTTCCTCTCTAAACAATGATAATATATTGTTAACAAAATCGTCACTTTCATTTATTTCTAAAAATAGATTTATATGCATTTAATTTTTTTTAGTTTTTAATGAGTACAGTAACTTAAAATGTTATGATAATATATTTGTATAATGTTATTACAATATGTATAACATATTCCCATAGTCATATATTTTTGTGAGATTTTTCCAATTAAAGTGATCTCTAGGTTTGCTCCGTTTGTGGAACACGTTTTAACTCAAATGAAATGATGAAGTTTCGAAGTTATTTTCAGTTCGTATATAATACAATTAAGTGCTTGCGGTTTGTGGGTACGATTCAATTACCAACTTTGCGAATATTTTACCTGCACTGCTGTCTGTCAAATATAAATGTATATTAGAGCACTATATTTGTTCTGAATTATGGCTGGATTACTTTTTTGTTAATGAGTTTAATGTGTACTTATATGTATTGGATCATATTTTCAAAATTACGAAGACCATGAAAGTCATCCAGACCAAAAGGGCTTTTGAAGAAAAAGGTCTGAAATCCTGGTCTTATCTGGCTACATTTACTGAATGTAGACTTCAGATTCTGAACATTTGTATAGTTTCCCAAAAGGGCTCAACTAAACTTAGGTAGATAGCTGCCTGTATTAAATAAGCGTCTTTCTAATTGATATTTGAAGCTTGACCTAAGCCAAAAGACGCAAAACATTTTAAAAAGATTTATAAATCTTTTATAAGATTTATAAATGTTTTATAAAAACATAAAACAAGGGGTGTAAGGGGGAGACTCGTCCCAATCAGTCTCTTCAATTGTCAACCTCACCTGCACGTGGTGCACCCTGCATATTAACCAACGAGGCTCTGGCGACCGACCAATGGCGGTATAACCATTCACATAGCTGACCCAAAATAAACCAGACCGACAGTGGGCAGCAGCACTGTTGGTGCGACACGGTCAGCACTGCGATCACCAACCCGCATGCCAAGCGTGGTGATTACCGGCAATACCTTCATGGCATTACAAAATAAACCACAGCCCCTAGTCCCCGGCAGCTCCGCTATTCCCAGCTCTGGCAGCGGTTCGGGTAACGGCGGGGCAGGGGGTGTCAAGAATCTCCGGGAGAGATAAAACATTCAGGTGATTAAAAAAATAAGACAAACTTCTGACAATCACTTTATATTCACTCCTATTCATCATATTTCATAGATGATATATTTTATTTACAACAGTAACAACAATTTTATTACATTATATATTTAGGTTATACAACAGGATTATACTTTTTTTAATAATTTCTACTAAATTTTCTATAGTAAAATATACATACTAAATTATTTAAAAACAATATGTAATTTTCATGAAAGTTTCATATTAAGTATCTTAAATACGTATTTTAATAAGTACAGAATGGTTATAAATAAAATAATATGAACTTTTGATTGTAGTGTTTAATTTTCTAAATAAAATTTAATGTTTTTATACCATATATCATGTTTAATTATTTAAATTTCAGTATTTATATAAACATTCGTTATAATATAGAAGTTACTCCTACTACAATTATTTTTTATAAATAACTTTTATGAACCTAGAAAGTAAAAACTAGATCCTAAATATAAAATAAATAAAATAACATAAATTTGTAATGATTTCCTTTACAGAGACAAAACTAAAGAAAATATAGTGACAATCAAAATTATACAACAAAAAAAAAAATATACTACATGTGCTATATTACATGTAAATTGAATTGAGTAAAATGATAAAATAAATTTTAACCATGTTAACTTAATTACATATTATATTTGTTGAATTTAATAACATATTATAAGTATTGAATATTCTTTAAAAAATCAGTGATCATCACTATTTACTTATTTCAACGAATAAAACATTATTTTAGGACAATACAAGTAAAGGAACCCTCGAAAATACTACACTAATCTATCACAACACCGCGTACAGTTTCATCTATTATCGTAATACATTGCGATATATGATAAAATTACTATAACCAATCGATACTCCTAACAGCGATTCCAAAAGGCACTAGTATTTATTAATTTATATGTAAATGATACGTCCATACTCGTTGTAATTCGATTTGTTAAGCCAAAGTTGATATTCGAAGTAAAATATATTTATAAAATATATATGATAGATGGTTTCAAGTTCTGGTAACGCTTAGCTCGTAAGCTACTTCGCTATATAAGAGTAAATAGAAGTAAACTAAGCTTCTACGTTCGGTCTGAAAAATTAAAATAAAAAAGAATTTATAATGTAAAACTTTAATTCCAAATTTAAAATGTAGGCATAAAAATAAGGCTGTGACGTTTTTCTGAAGAAAACATCTTACAACGCAGACATTAAAATCAATGTACTAATAGTAATATTGTTATCCCCCATGCATTCCCATTATCTACCACTGTTTGACTCTTTTTAATCAATGGATGGCCACTTTTGGGCATAAATCTCTTCTAGGGATATTCACCCTTTAGTTTTAAGCTGAAAGTTTACAGCATAAACCTAATTTTATCTTAGTTGTATGATATTTTCCCATGAATATCCCACTTTGGATGAATAAAACTTGTAGTGGATATTTAAATACTATAACAGTACTATTGATCCCTGAAAAAACAATGTAGCTATTGATTATTTCTATTTAATAATATATATTATATTTTGTAAGTTTAAGATTTTTATTACTAGCGTGTATTTAATATCAATTTACTCCAGTATTATAGCGAAGCAGCTCTTTTTAATTTAGTTCTGTAAAGTAACTTTAAGAAAATTAAATGTATTGGCTAAAGATTTAAATGTACATAATAAGTTCAAAATTACTAAAATTATTTTTAGCTAGAATTTTTATTTAATTTCTTTACGTGCTAATTTCAATCAAAATCTTATCGAAACAGAAAAGTATGGTTTACTAAACTTAGTTTCAGATAAATTATTTTCGGTAACAATAAATATAATTATAATTTGTATGTAATGAAATAAACAATAAAGAATAATTAAATCCGATATTGGTGGTAAGAAAAAAATTATAATTGTTAACATAATATTATTGGATAAACGTTGTGTTGACGTTGAACTAGGAAGTTTTTAGTCACTTGTAAGTCAAGTAAGCTTGGTATATAAATTACAATGGCACATACTTGAAATTAAATATTGAATATAAGAAATTTGGTATTGTATTTTGTTTTGTATGTCATACGATAATGGTTATTTGACTTTTACTGTACAAGCAATGCAATATTGTATTTTAACATAAAATAAGACTTCGCAGATAGTTTCAGAGAAAAATATATGATAAATAAATTCCGCTAGTATAGGCATTATACAACTTTTTACATAATTTACTACCGACAATATTCATACAATTTACTTAGCTTAAAGCATCATCGACATATTAAGCTCTCTTCTCTTGCGGCACAAACACCATGTGGCGGCGCTAGAAATAGTTTACCATTCGCACATGCACAAAGTTGGTATATATTCTGGTGGTGAGGGTCGTGCGTATGTGGCGCAGACGATGGTAATGGCAATGCAGATTTCAGTTTCGGCATATAAATACTCGGTGCATCTAACCGTATCTGGAAATTAATATTATTTTGTTATCATCATCCCACGAAGGTGCACAAAGGCCTTTGCTTTTTCGTATCTGTTACGAACAGCTTGGGAGTGGAATTCTCTTACGGCAACTGATTTTCCGATAAGCTGTGATGGCTAAATGGTGAGACAGAGTATCTCTTTCCTAAGGGTTCACGAGTTTAAACCGGAAAAAAAACAAATGAGCTTTTCTGTTGAAACTTATGCTCTAATTGATATTTGAAATTTATCATATGTTTTTCGGTTAAGGAAAATAACATGAGGAAACTTGCATATTTGTGGAAATTCCCTCGGATATGAGGTGTATTGAAACGCGAGATCCAGATACTGACTGACGTTTATTGTTCGCTCGATTATATTTCTACCTACAATACTAATACATATCATCATCTTCCTCTTAAATTAATACATATAAAATACTTAAAGTAAGATCAATATACAATATATTATGAGCGACAATATTAATTATTAAAAACTATTTATTTTAAACTTTAGTATAGAATAACAATTTTACCTAAACATAAATATTTATTTTTTAATCTTTTTAACGCAATCTAAAGCAGCTTTCCGACGCGGGCGCTCTTCTTTCGGCATGCCGCTTGTTATTTTCATAGAAGGAGGACTGTTTACTATGTCGTCCTGCTTATTCTCCGTACAAGAGCCGCCCGAGATATCCGCCAGACAATCTTCCCACTGTTCTGACTCTGTTAATTCATTGTTTATTGGGGATACTAGAGCTAAGGAATGCCTTGACTTGCGCTTATCCGTTATTATTTGATCTATATGCCTTTTCTGTATCCGACCATCCTGGCTTTTAACTACATAGGACACGGGACCTTTACGCTCTAACACTTCGCCCTTCCCCCATTTAGGATTATTTTTTGTATAGTCTCGGATCAGGATAGCGTCGCCCGGAGCTGCGACCCGTAAATTTTGCGGGGACGCGCTTCGGCGTTCGGCCGCCTGCTGCGCGGTGCGCACACGTTCACCGGCGTCGGGTCGCACCAAGTCGAGCCGACCGCGCAGGCGCCGCCCGAACATCGCCACTGCTGGCTCGCGACCCGTGGTGCTATGTTCCGTATTCCGATATGTGAAAAGGAACCTACTAAGAGCGGTCAAATCGTCTACTTTTTCAACCGATGCTTTCTTTAAAACCCGTTTTATAGTTCGCACTGCATTTTCGGCGGCACCGTTACTGGAAGGGTGATAAGGTGCTATAGGAGTGTGCCTGATGCCGTTACGTTTTAGATACGTTCCGAACTCGAAAGAAGAAAAAGGCGGTCCGTTGTCGGTGACTATATTTTTCGGAAGACCGAATTTCGCGAACAGTACTCTCAAAACACCGATAACTAAAGCGGCCGAAGTGGTGGTTAACCTTTCGACTTCGATCCATTTTGAATGCGCGTCCACTATGACCAAATAGTATCTGTTATTGAACGGCCCTAAGAAGTCTAGATTCAATCGCGACCACGGCTCGGCGGGCCACGGCCACGAGTGCAGCGGCGCGGCGGGCGGCGCGGCGCGCTGCGACACGCACGCCGCGCAGCGCGCCGTCACTTGTTCTATGTCGGCGTCCAGACCGTCCCACCACACGTAGTTGCGCGCGATCTGTTTCATTTTAACTATACCGGGATGCCCGTCGTGTATCTCTTTTAATATTTCGTCGCGCAATGTTTTCGGTATGACGACTCTGTAACCCCAAACTAAACAGCCCTGGTCTATATATAAATTGTCCTTTCTATTAAAATAAGGTTTTTCACCATCACACGCCGGTTCGTTCGGCCATCCGAACATGACGTACCCATAAATTTTACTCAATAGAGGATCTTTTGCAACTTCAGTCTTAACTTCCTTAAAGCTAACTGGAAAATTTTCTTCAACAAAATTTAGATAACTACATTTTTCCCCCTCACGCTCGGCTCCCCCGCCCGACGAGCCTAGCGGAAGTCGAGACAGCGCGTCCGCGTGACAGTTTTCAACAGATCTAACGAATTCCATTTCAAAATCATAAGCGTTCAATTTGACCGCGTATCTCTGCAAACGACTCGCTGCGGTTACCGGAATTCCCCGATTCTTCCCGAAAATATAGCTGAGCGCGCGATGATCGCTGCGTAAAACAAAATGTCGCCCGTACAAATACTGGTGATGTTTCGTAACACCGAACACGATAGCGAGCGCCTCTTTATCGATTTGCGAATAATTACATTCGGCGGCGGTGAGCGTCCGTGAGGCGCAGCTCACGGGCCGCTCCGAGCCGTCCGCCTGCCGCTGCAGCAGCACCGCGCCGAGCCCGTACGGGCTGCTGTCCACCGCCAGCACGAGAGGCGAGCCGGGGTCGTAGTGCGCGAGCACCGGAGAGCTGCTTAACACCCTTTTTATTTTATTAAACGATCTCATGCATGTATCGTTCCAATTCCACGTAACATTTTTTTTTAACAGATCATACAGCGGCCTTAAAATGTCACTCATATTGGCGCAAAACTTTGAATAAAAATTTACTAAGCCCATGAAGCTTTTTAACTGTGTCACGTTCGTGGGGGGCGGTGCGGCTACTATAGCTTCAATTTTTATATCGTCCGTATGCAAACCGAATTTATCTATTTTATACCCCAGGTAGGTGACACTGTCTTTAAAAAACTTACATTTTGACCAATTAATTTTTAAGCCATTCTCTTTCAACCTCTGTAAGACAGCCTTTAAATTTCTTAAATGGGAATTTCTATCTTTACCAGTAATACAAATATCATCAGCGAATACGGCCGTCGAGGGCAAGCCACTCAAGGTTTCCTCCATGATTTTTTGAAAATTCTCCGGTATGCACTTAATTCCAAACGGAACTCGCTTATAAACAAAAGTTCCTATGTGAGTGGTGATCGCCGTCATCGGCTGCGATTCCTTTTCCAGAACACATTGTTGAAAAGCATTCGACAAATCGAGCTTAGTGTAATGTTCGCCTCCGCCCAGCGCGGCGAACAGATCTTCGATCCTCGGCAGCGGGTAATGGAAATCTTTTAAACGCGGGTTTATGGTAACTTTGTAGTCACCACAAATACGAATAGAACCATTAGATTTCACGACCGGTACGATAGGTGTGCCATAATCAGACCGATCTACTTTGTAAATAACCCCTTCCCGCTGCAGACGCTCGAGTTCGCGCTCGACCGGTTCCCGAAGCGCCAGCGGCAAGGGCCGGGCCTTCACGAACACGGGAGTGGCATCATTCAAATACAATCTAAGTCGAGACTTGAACGTGCCCAGTCCCTCCGCGAACACCTCGGGAAACTCGTCTTTTAAACTTACAGCGACCGACTCCTCACTTTCTAAATTGTAACAAGAAATTATTGACAATTTTAATTGTTTTATCCACGACCTACCCATGAGTGGCGGGCCCCCATTTTCGATAATGTACAACTTTAATTTAGCGCTTTGAGAATCACACGAAACATTAACCAATATATAACCGATAGTTTCTATGATATCGCCCGTATAAGATTTTAAAATTAAAGATTGATTTTGAACAGGAAATTTATAAAAATATTTATCGTAAAAATTTTTCGATATAGCTGAAATCTTACTTCCTGTGTCTATTTCAAATTTATGATTCATATTTTCAACATTTAACATGACATAATAGGGGCCGTCACCTCCGCCGGTTATCAAATTATAAAAATCACTCTCAGAATCGGAATTATTAATTAAATGCATCTGACCTTTCCGCTCGTGCCGCGAACTTACGCTCACTTCACTTTTGCTCTTTCGACACATCACTTTTAAATGACCCTTCACACCACACGAGTCACACGTATAATATTTATAACGACACTTTCCTTCCGAGTGGCCGAGCTTGCCGCAGCGCCAGCAGGCCCGTCGGACGCCGGCCGAGCCGCCCGCCGCGCTCGCGGAGCCCGCGCTCCGAGCGCTGCCCACCCGGTGCAAGCCGTCGCCGCCGCGCGCGCCCGCGCCGGCCTCGCGCTCGGCCGGCGCCGCGCACGCCGTGCTCGCGTGCCGCTCAGCCGCCTCCAGCGCCAACGCCAGCTCCACCGCGCGCCGATAATCAATGTTCCTTTCGGCAAAGAGCCTCGATCGCATCTCTTCGCTGAGTAATCCGGACACGAATTGGTCTCGAAGATTAACTTCGAGCTGTGGTCCGAAATTACATGTTTTAGCGAGATGTTTTAAATTTTGAAGGTAAACTCGGATACCTTCGCCCTGTTGCTGCTTCCTTTGCCGAAACACATGTCTCTCTGCTATCTCGGATCTCTCTGGTTCCAAATGATCTTTCACCAATTTTACCAATTCTTCAAAAGTTTTATCTTCAGGTTGCGCGGGTGAACACAAGTCGCACATTAACGAATAACAGTCCGCTCCGACCAAAGTAACCAATGTGGCCACGTGTAGGTTATGTTCGATGTCATTTAAAACCATAAATTGTTTCACTCGCCGCACATACGCATCCCAATCTTGAGTCCCGACATCAAAACTTTCTACTTTACCGAGTGGCATAACTATTATTTTACTTTATACGTAAAATTATAATTTATTCTCGTCGCCAGTGAGGTGTATTGAAACGCGAGATCCAGATACTGACTGACGTTTATTGTTCGCTCGATTATATTTCTACCTACAATACTAATACATATCAATATTTAACCTATCATTTTGTATTAGAGCAGCATGGTGGGTCTCAGCTCCAACCATCGATTAATGAAAAAACGGAGAGTGGAGGCCTTTGCCAAGCAATTGGATAGTAAAAGGACGTTACTTTTACTAGATTTTCCCAATTCCTATAATATGAGTATTTCAAAGCAAGTGTGAATAGGTATCATCTAGGCAAGCGCCTCCACCTTAAACTGTATCATAGCTGTATAAGGAGTCATTGCATCAGCAGGCAAAAATAAATAAAAGGCTTACATTGCCTGCAGATCGTTTCTTCATTTTAATTCGAAGACAAAAAAGGCAAAGGAAATGTATCACAGTCTTATTTGCCCAAAACAATCTTAACAACATGTAGACACAGACTATCTTCAGACCTATTCAAAATATATTCTGGCTACTACTATGGCAGTTAAGAATTATATTTATATAAGAATATATTTGATAGAAAGCATACATTATTCAGAAACACGAGAGTAATAAAACATAGCGTTCACATACGTGCGGCCACGTTGGTCGGGTGTATCCCCGAGTCAGCGCTTACAAAGATAGCAAAGCGTACTCGCAAGTATAAGACACAGCTTGCTCTGACATCATCCATTTATGAATCTTTATTTTTAAACAGGAAAAATCCTTACGGATCATTGGCGCCCGATTGGTAGGCGCGGGTATGTAATCACAGAGTAAAAACCGCACCATGCTATTGGTGTCAAAGACAGAACAACATTGTTCACATTTCTCCATCCCCACCAGTAGCGGCTCTGAACCCAATGGCTATGATGCTCGTCTAGTTAAAAAAGTCATTAAAAAATTCGCGCACTTGCTTTTTTTGTTATATAATTCTAGTCTTTCTTATTATATTTAACTACGTTATATCCGGCTGAGTAGAATAGACCAACCTCATTTCTTACCGAGGTGTCGTAAATGGCGACTAAGATAAGTTGACCCACCGTGTGGTATCCGTTTTAGTAGAATAGGCCGATTTCTTACCGAGGTGTCGTAAAATACGAGTTAGATAAATTGACGTCAGGCAGACAACCGCTCGTAAAAACGACCAACAAATCATGTGACAGCATGTTTATAACATGTTGCGCCGACCCCACTTAGAGTGGGATAAGAGTAGGAGGATGATGATATCTATTCTTATTATTATATGTAACAGCGTGTTAAATATGTCCACTGTTAAATATGCTACTCTAATGTGTTAATACATTTATATCATGGTTAAAAGATCGCATTGAAGGAGAGAAGTATTGCAAACTATAAAATTAATCTGCAATAACATCTTACCGAGCCGGCGATTGAGCGTAATCGGAATGTGGAAAGACAACTTGCGCTGATGTCACCGGCGCGAGATTCCAGCGCTATGCTCTGGGCTGCATGCATTTCCAATGATCGAGTTGGAGATTCCAACCTGTTATTGAAGACAAATATAAATATAACTAACTCATTTAGATTCTATATCTAGTCTATGATTCTATATTCTATACCAATTTAATCACCATTACTAAGTAAAGACTGAGATATTTGAAATAAAAGCTAATCTATGGATACTAGATTAAATTTTGGGTTAACAAAATTACTATACATTAGTATAACATATTAATTACAGCGCATTGAAAAATTGCTACTAATTCCGTGAAATATGTTTGTCTATTACTATTTCACGGCAAATCGGCTAAAGCAATATTTATGAAATTTTGTAGCTTAATTTTTTCTCATATGTTAATATGAGATCAAAAATTGCAACGGGCATCAAGAAAAATCACTATAAATTGAACACACAAATCAGACTTGAAATTGAAATCTTTAATATTTAAATGAGTTAATCTTGTATGTATATATATATATATATATATATATATATATATATATATATATATATATATATATATATATATATATATATATATATATATATATATATATATATATATATATATATATAGATACATACATACATACAAGAATCTCGAAAACGACCCCAACCATTTTCCTGAAATTCAGCATGCAGCAGATTTTGGGCGAGAAAAGTCCATCTAGCTAGGTTTTATTAAGAACCTCTGTTTTTGGGTATCAAAAAAATACTAAAATTTACTTTTTATTTATTGAATATATAAAATTTTTAATTTCATATAAAAAAAAAATCGTTTTATTCCTGTTTTTGGGTATTAAAAAAAACTAAAATTTACATTCAATTTATTGAATATATAAAACACTATTTATACCGTTAAAATTCAAGTCAGCGTAGCTTATAGCCCCACCTACCCTGTTATTTTTTTCTTTTTTTATGAACTTTCTTTTTTTATTTTGACAATAAAGACCAAGCAAGGCTCGTTCAACCAGATACTAATGATAACTTACATTAACGGCTTAGAAGGTGGAGCTTTTACAAGTGGTGATTGCACAGCAGTATTAAAGGAAGCACCGGCCGGACTTGCCACAACTAGATTGTCCGCCCCGATAGTCACCGCGTCCTGTCCCGCGCCGAGCAATAAAGTGCCCCGACTGTCCCGGACTTCTAACCGGGCTACGTTCACTTCTAAGCGGTCGTGACCTGTGTATCGATCAAGGATATCGATTTTTTTTAAATATCAGCATTATGATGTTACAACGATAAACCATTATTAATATTAACTGTCTATAAAAACCTAATAATAAAGCTTGAAATTATTAAAACTGAAACTTAATAATATAAAATATAAAATAATATATAATAATATATTATAATAATATAATATAATATTTTATATAACTTAGCCGTGTGGTATCCCGCTAAGTAGAATAGTACCACTATTATTTCTTACCGAGGTGTCGTAAAAGGCGACTAAGGTAAGTCGACCCGCCGTGTGGTATCCGGTTTAGTAGAATAGACCACCCTCCTTCTTACCGAGGTGTCGTAAAATACGACTAAGGTAAGTTGACGTCAGGCAGGCGGCCAATCGTAAAAACGCAGCCAAATCATGTTACAGCATGTTTATAACATGTTGTGCCGAGCAGAAGGATAGTTAATATTTATATAACTGCTATAATAGGAGCGAAGGGTAGGAGGATAGCTAATATTTTATGTAACTGCTATATGTATTAATGTGTAAATTACCAAAATTACATATTTCATAAAAACAGACGGTCTAAATTACAGTGAAGAAAACTACCTAATCAGGCAAAATATACTATGAACTTAATTTTACAACCTGCATATCACAAGAGAATACCTAGAATATTTTTAAGATCCAATTTTAATTTATAAAGGAGAGAGGTGGCCTTTGTCTAGCCTTGGGATAGTAAAAAATAAATATATACATAAAATATATACATAAAAAATAACATATAAAAAAAGATAAATATGTCTAACTCCCCTCAAGGCAAAAACTTCCGGGTTAGATTGTTTTTCTTCTTGAGACAGTTGCAACCTCAAATAGATAAAGTGGTTACAAGCAAGATACTAACTAATAAAAAAACATCAAATACCTAAAAATAATCTGCTTTGCACAATCCCAAGTGAATCTCGAGTAGACACTGTAAAATTCCTGGATGACTCGATATAAATAGGTTGACCGCGTCGCGACTTTATACTAGACGCAAAGAGGGAGTCCAACACTAATGCCTGTCCGAGCAGTTGTAATCCACCGGGAACTATCCGTAGCTGACCCATACCATCCTGAAAAAAAAAGAAATGTAAGTGGACTGGCCCGTTGGCGCAGTGAGTAGTGACCCTGCCTTCAGTTCCGCGGGTCGCGGTTTTGATTCCCGCCGAAGACCAACATTTTCTATAAATTAATTTCATGGTCTTCGAGTCTGGGTGTATTTAATATTTGTATTTAAGTATGTATTTAAAAATTATATAAGCATACATTCACCAGTTGTCTTTCACCCATAGCAGAAGTATTAAATAACTTACTTTGGGGACGGACGACCGTGTGTGTAACTCTCCTATATATTTATTATCTTAATATTTAAATGAGTTAATCTTGTATATATATATATTTTCCGAATCTCGGAAACGGCTCCAACGATTTTCCTGAAATTCAGCATGTAGGAGGTTTTGGGGGAGAGAAATTGATCTAGCTAGGTTTTATGTAAAAAAAATATTATTTTATCCCTATTTTTGGGCATTAAAAAAAACTAACATTTATATTGAATTGAATTTTCGCCATTAACTGTCAAGTCGACGTAGCTTATTCGGTTAGTAGGCCGCCTCGAGAAATGTGAGTGCCAAGGATCGATCCCAACTAAATAATTGATTTTTCTTTTTTTAAATTTTTTTTTTTTGTAAAAAATCACCCAGATATTTATTATTAATGTATTCAACTCAATTATACCAATTCAATAAAGCTTACACTATTCGTAAAAAAAATCTACATAATATTAAGAAATATATAGTCTACAAATAGTTAATATTTACTTAATATATTACGTTACTGTATAATACTGTATACTATTTAATTTGAAAATATCTAAAGCTCTTTTAAAAATAATTCCTAAAATATGTATATTTTACTTATAAAGTCTAGACATTCTATGAACTATGACTGCCGTAACTCACATAACTGCCAACCTGGTTTTGAACGAGAAAAATTTATAGAGTTCAAGTATTTTAAATGAAATTTACATATACATGGTAGCATTTAAGTTAAACATATTACCTCAACACATAAAAATAAAAACTTAAATTTATATTTATTGTAAGCCATACGTCGTTAAATATAAGTACGTTGAACTAATCAGTTAAAATATGAACATAATTAAATATAAAATAAATATTTAGAAAAGACTGTATGCTAACAAAAAAAATAAGTTTAAGTCTACATTAATGAAAATATAAAAAAAAAAATATTTAGATAAATTTTAGCTTTTGTTTCATTCAGTGCACAATGTAGAATAAATCCTCTGATTAAATAGTTTAAATTTTTTAATTTTTGAAAGAATTGAAATTGAATTTATGGAAAAACTTTGTGTGAAATCAAATTATATTATGGAATCGTTAGTAATTATCTACATTATAATACTGGATTGGCACAGCCTACGCTGCGTCATCATACAGATAACATATTTCAGATCAAACATGTAATCGCAGAAATAACCTTCCAAATGTAAAAAGAGGAACAGAGTTCCCAAAAATAATCCCCCTAAATCACAAACGTTCAAATTCTTAAAAGTTTCAAAGAAAAGTGTAATTTACCGAATTGAAATCCAATACTTTCAAAACCCACAGCGTCAATGCGAGATTGATAATCATCATAAGCATGAGTGCCATGACAAGAATGTAGAGGCATTTCTTTCGCCAACCGTAAATGCCAACTTTGAATTGGCTATTATAACTGTTCCTGATCGAGTCCGCCTTTGTGTCCCGGCCTGCATTGTTGTTGAGGATTGGCTCCGGGGTGATCTTGTCGGCGTAAGGGATCCTGAAAGAAAAATATTGCTTTAAAAATCACGTTTCATTACATTTTGTCGATAAAATGGAATACGTTGACTTTAAAGTTGGCTATGGTATTTTAAGACTATATGATATTAAAACTGTAACTTATTCCACAATATTATTATAAAGATGAAGTCTGTCTGTCCTTCTTTTTATTTTACTTTCACGGCTGGTACCAATTTAGTAATATGGCAATTTATATATAAGCATAAAGGACAACCCTTTATTCATTTCTGTAAAAAGAACACTAAAAATAGGATTATGTTCTTTGATAATTTACGAATATTTTTTGTCATCATTTGATTTCAGGATTTCATTAAAGTTGCTTTATTAATCTAGGTACAATAAAAACTTTTTGTATTGGATCATTGACCAAAAATTTATTTGAAATACTTGTAAAATTATAACATTGACGTGAAAATACAAAACAGATATTAGTATTTATAATACTAGGAAAGGATGAGGAAATGAAGGATATTTTAATCATTGAAATAATGCTCAATTTTTTTCAGAAATGTTGTCGCCACTGACTTCCGCTTTGTATTTTATAGCAACAAAGTCATGAAACAAGAGTATCACGCCCTTTTTGATTAAAATGGTGGCAATACTGTGCCGTTGTTGTTTCCGGTTTAGTCTTTCTATTGATAAAACGTTTCAGTTACAGTCAGTCTTTGTTCGTCATTCAAGAGAAGTGCATCTCGGAACGGGAATTGTGGTATTCCTATTATATCTTGTTATTGTATATAATGTGCGCTAACAGAAATATTCTATAGATTTCTCAATTTCTCCTGGAAATAAAATATGAGGAAATTTGTTTTTTTGGGTTATTTCAATCTTTTTTTACTGTAACGTATAATCGTATTAGTCAGCCAGTTTGCAAGTAATCTCGCGATATTTATGTACACTTAAGATTCGTGCTCCGTGAAAATTTGCAGCGCTGAAGTAGTAGAGATCACGCTCGAACGTTCCAAACACATTTCACTTTGCATAAATCATAACTTTATTTCCTCCAGCCCTACTGATCGCAAACCAATCCAGCTTTGTGTCGCAAATAAGTGTTTTACATCTTATATGGCTGTTATTCGAACAGCATTGTATCATACGAAATAATTCTCAAATTAGACAATATTTGAACAAAAAGTTTAGTTGAATTAATTACTACGATAGAATCAGGCCTTTACGCCGTGTGGTATCCGGCTGAATAGAATAGTACCAACCTCATTTCTTACCGAGGTGTCGTAAAAGGCGACTAAGGTAAGTCGACCCACCGTGTGGTATCCGGCTGAGTAGAATAGACCAACCTCAATTCTTACCGAGGTGTCGTAAAAGGCGACTAAAGTAAGTTGACCCACCGTGAGGTACCCGGTTTAGTAGAATAGACCACCCTCTTTTTACAGAGGTGTCGTAAAATACGACTGAGGTAAGTTGACGTCAGGCACGCGGCCGGTCGTAAAAACGCAGCCAAATCATGTGACAGCATGTTTATAACATGTTGTGCCGACCCCACTTAGAGTGGGATAAGGGCAGGAAGATGATGATAGAATCAGGCCTTTGCGGAATTCTACAGAACAGAAGTTATGACAGAATTATTTTGCTATAATCTAAGCTTCCTACACTCAGCATTACATACAGTTCTCTTAACAAACGCGGATTATAGCAAAATAATTCTATTATAACTTGTGTACTACTCTAATATATACAAATATAAAATCTAATATGGACATATAGTAAGAGCGCGTGAAGTAAGGTTGCGATTAACTTCGGTAAAGTTCAGATCGCAGGCGGACATATTCTATAAGTTTTCTGTTTAAAAAAGCTTACGTGTTTCAAATTAATTCCCTATCATCATGCGCCTTACACTGTAAAGACACATCAGCACGAAACTGCAAATATTTTGATTATTTCTTGAATATGTGTAATCTACTAATAATATGTGTTTTGTAGCAGCCTCATGTGTCCTTTGTCGATACATATTTTGAAAAAGGACGCCTTTGACCAATAATGGGATACTAACAGGACACTAGTATTCACAGGCGTACGTACACTTCCTTTAATTTACCCTTGAAGAGTTTTCGTAGCATATGAGATTATGAAGTAAAAATAAACAGAAGTAACCATACAGTTGTTTCCATTAGTAAGATACGAGTATATAGTTCGGGTTAGAATTTTAATGAAGAATACTAACATTAGTTGAAAACATGGCTCGCCTTAACATTAGATGTATGTGACATTAGGAGTTAATTTACAAGTTTACCATTCCTAAACTTGCTAATGTGGTTCCGTTCAATAAAATACGACTAAAAATTGTAGTCTCAACCGCATCACTACCGCTATATGCTTAATATACGTCGGTCACGCGATGTAGTTTATATTTAAAGCATTATTGCGGCGAACCTCTCTATAATTATGTTCTTTAAAAATAATACTATAATTTTCTAAGGTATCCCCCACTTGAGCATTAAAAAATTTTAAAACACCATTTTTCCTTTTTGAAGAATAATTATTTTATGTTAAATTCTTTATTAAAGAAGGTTTTAATATAAAAAACATATTCAGGAAATTTCGAATGCGCTGGATGGCGATAAATTTTTCACCCGTTTTATTATGATTTTTTTTTATAAGTTGTACAAAATATGACAGAAAAGCTATACTCTCATTATTAAAATTTATTACCATCGCCATCGTTTAGTAACATCTCAAAAGGATTACACAGTGTTATCCGAGGTCATATCGTCATATTTCAACCTAATAATACAAAACCTTAACTAATTATACACTACAACCTTTCATCATTCTCCTGCCCTTATACCGCTTTAAGTATATAATAGAAATATGTTGTCACATGAGTTGGCATCGTATTTTACGACCGGCCGCCTGCCTGACGTCAACTTACCTTAGTCGTATTTTACAGCACTTCGGTAAGAAAGAGGGTGATCTATTCTACTTAACCGGATATCACACGGTGGGTCAACTAACCTTAGTCGCCTTTTACGACACCTCGGTAAGAAATGAGGGTGGTCTATTCTACTCAGCCGGATACCACACAATTATATATATTTTTCTTAAATTATAGAAATAGACTGATAATAAAGAATACGAAGACCTTTATCACAATATGTATACAAACATCAATAGTCAAGTAATATAAAAAATATAAAATTTTGGATTTAAGACTATAAAATCAATCTGGACCATAAAGTGCACAACGATCTCTTCGGGAGTAAAAACATCGTGTTTTAAAGCCAATAACACGCACGGGAACGCGCCGCTGCGCTGCACGCTATACAAAAATAAATTCCAAATATGAATCTGCATTCGCTTTATGCAGTTCTATTTTTAAAGGTTTAGCCGGCAATTTGTTGAAGCCGCTATCATTATGGTATCTCTTATGTAATGTATTCAGAACGTGAATTCGAATTTTTACATAAAAATTCGAATTTTACAGGATTATATTTTATATTATATGTACACTTGTTGACTTTAGCATCAATTTCTTTGTTTTGCTCACAAAATGATAAATGCTAATGTGAAGATTTAAAACGATATTTGCTACAACAAAGTTTTAACACAGAATAGGATTCATTTTACTATATTACTGACTTATGCCCCCAATTTCCCAAGTGTAGACTTACACGTAAATACTATGTAGTCCGTTAAACATCTTCATACAAAACAATGGACGTGAAAGAAGATAAAACAGCAATTACATTTTCTAATTTATAATATTAAGTATGTATAATAAATATTTAATGAACACTTAGAGTGAGTTTAAGTTCTCGTGTATTTTTTGTTTTAAATTATTGTGCAAAAAAAAATTTTCTACAACCGGTGTACGGCTTGTATATAATTAATTGTTGACTATGGCATGGTGAATACGTAATTTGGCTAGTTTGCATTGCCTTATTTTAAAGCTGTCGGCACAACTGTAAAATAAGGCATACTGCTGCTGTAACAACGCAAGTTAACGCAAAGGAAATTTTCAATGCTATTGATTTATCCAACCTCTACATAGACGAAGTAAGTTTTCAAAATACAAACACTAAATTCAAGTATGTGTTATTATGAATCGAATTAGTATTTCGTGGTTCGGTGCGTGTTAAGTAGTATAGATGGAACGGAATTGAAATAAAATCATTTTAGAAACTGTAGGCATAAGTTTTAAAGTATTTAGATTCCAAAACTCTTTCACGTAAGGCCCACACTGGTTAAGGTTAATCTGAGTTATTCTTTTTTATTGGTGCTTCTCTCTTCGTTCGCTTGTTTAAATATAACATAAATAATTAAAAATTTCTTAAACGAGTAGTGCGTGTAGCAAATCATTGTTGCTACTTTTTTATTTATTTTTTACTGTCAGCAAAATAATAGTCATATTTAGATACTGTATATTTCCTTAATGATAAATCATTCGAGAAAAAAATACGACACTCTCGAGAAGGCCGAAAGAAAAATATATTGCCAGCAAACAGGTCCTATTAAGGTATATCTGAGAAGGGCAAAGTTAAAAGGCGTGATGCAGATGATTAATATGCCTCATTTGTGGCCCTTTAAGACGCTACGGGCTACGGGCTACGCACTCCGCTACGTGCTACTACGTTTATCGTTTACGCTTCCGCGTGGAAAATTTATTGGATTCCACACCTTTCACGTTCTTATTAATGCCATCATGTTTTTTTCTTATTCTCCTTCAATTTAGTAATTTGAAAATATGCGTTATTTAGTTATTTTTTATTCATATGATACTGTCCCACTGCTGAACAAATTCTTTATCAGCCTGTTTTGGTGCAGGTTGTTATATACCAGTAAATTTGCAGGCATGAAGTTCTTTTTTTCACTACCAAATAGAGCAAAGGATGTGGTTTTTGTTGTAAAGATAGTTCAAAAATAAAGCTAATTTTTCGTGTTAGTGGAGTCCACGAAACTTGGCTGATTGATGCCACTGTAAGGTCTCTTAGAATTAATTAAAAACAAAATTAGAAACTAATTTAATGGGTCTTCTTGTGTATTATGGGTTATTTATGTCACTTCATCAGTTCCTGGGTGACCGAGCCTTGCTTGGTAATTTTTTACAAAATAAAAAAAGAAACTTCAAAAAAAAAAGAAAAAATTATTGGGTAGGTGGGGCTCGATTTAGGTATTTTCATTTCTCGAGACCGCCCGTTACCCGAATAAGCTACGCTGATTTGACTATTTAGGGCAAAAATAGTGTTTTACATTAAATTTAGTATTTTTAATGCCTAAAAATAGAGATAAAACCAAATTTTAAAAAAATAAAACCTAGCTAGTTTGATTTTTCTCATTCAAAATACCCCACATGCTGTATTTCATTTAAATATTAAAAATATTGATGCACATTTGCTGGAAAAACATCTTTAGCATTTTTGGAACAGGGCAAATGTTTTTATATCAAATAAACCTACAATCAAGTGCAATGTTACGCAAACAAGGATTGTTTGTAACATAAATCAGAGGGAATTGAGGAAGAGAGTTAAGTAAAGATGTACGTACAATTCGGCACCGAGCCTCTCTTATTGTATTAGGATTAAGGAAAGCCGGCAGACACATTCACTCCAACAACTTGATGAAATGTTTGCATTCAGTGCTATGAAATACAATAACAAGAATTTAGGAATTTAAGAAACAAACCAAGCAAGATTGTGTACTATTTTCATCTTTTTAAAGAGGATTTTAGATATCAAAATCATCATCTTCCTTCCCTTATCCCACTCTAAGTGGGGTCGGCACAACATGTTATAAACATGTTGTCACATGATTTGGCTGCGTTTTAACGACCGGCCGCCTACCTGACGTCAATTTACCTCAGTCGTATTTTACGATACCTGGGTAAGAAAGAGGGTGGTCTTTTCTATTAAACCGGATACCACAAAGTGGGTCAACTTACCTTTATCGCCTTTTACGACACCTCGGTAAGAAATGAGGTTGGTCTATTCTACTCAGTCGGATACCACACGGCGGGTCGACTTACCTTAGTCGCCTTTTACGACACCTCGGTAAGAAATGAGGGTGGTACTATTCTATTCAGCCGGATACCACACGGCGTATTTTAGATATCAAAATATTTTACTTTTAACTTCCCATTTTGCAAAAATTTATATAAATACTGATATAGACTAAACTTTAGCACATAAAATCTTAGTCAAAAGTGATATTTGTTGAACACTACAATTCACATAAAACGTGGGTATTTTACTTTTATAAAATGGCAGCCAAACTAGTCTGCAATAAATTACATGCAAATATTGCTGTAGCCCATTTGATAACAAGCAATGGGGACAACATATCCCCTATATCTTGCGGAAAGCGCGAGAGTTAGAATTTTTCAACGTGCAATGGTCGTGTCGTGTTTAAATCCTTGAAAATTTATGACCCTACTCGCTACCGGTGGCCACTTTTAGAAATACTTGCTAGCTCTTGTGCAAGTCCCATAGTACCTCTTGATAGCGCTCGTATATTGATGTGACATATTTGGAGATTCAAACAGCAAAAATATTTGTTTGTACCTTTGTGATTCCTAGATTGGATATTTGTTTTTCTCGGAACAAACGGATGGCGTCTTTTTGTTTAACACAGCGGAAGTAACATAAGGTTATAATGGAATCAGTGCTTAGGAATATTATGGAAAAAGTTATGTCCTTATAACCATTTTAGCCACTCATATGAATGAAATTTTTACATTAAAAAAATTCATTTTGAAATGTGTTATTGCAAGCGATTTTCCATATATTTATCTTTTAACCATTAATATTTCTGATTACATAGCTTAATACTAATGTATTTCAATTAGTTTTGTCATACTTAGAGGTAGAAGGTTACAGTTCTGACTATCCTATATAGTGTATTATCTATGGTTCTGACTGCAGTATTCAATTTTTAAATATATTGACACTACATAGTTACAATATTAGGAGGTTTTTCTATAATTAGGAAGGTTATAAGTAACCTGGCGAACTTGCATTACGGAATAGAAGGTTTAGTAATTATTATAATTGGAAGCATACACTGGTGGTTAGTATGGTTTAGATTTAGCCCTTAATAGAAGCATAATTTGGATTATTTGATAAAATATAATGAACTTATTTTAAGAAGAACTTTAATAAATATATCATTTATATTAAATGAAATATTAAATAAAAATAGTGCCCATGATTTAGGATATGAATTTATATTTTTGGTCTAATAAGTAATATACAGTTCTATGGCAACACAAAATTTTACGTTTGATTAGTGTTGTACTACACTTGTAAGTACAAAGCGAAATGCGTCTAAAGCCAGTGTGCTTATTAGCCCATACTGTACAAAGACCTAAATTAAAACCTAACAATTATTATCACAGAGACCTAGTTTTGCAACCAAAAGAAATAAAAGAATACGAATAGTTCCGTGCGAAGATAAAGACTAATGTAAGAGTAAATGTAAATCCTAGATAACCACTTTCCGAATATCATACTATTTTTCCATTATAGGGGTAACTATTTTGACGCACCAGCTTATATTGTCTTGAGTAGATTTGTTTTATATTAATATTACAAATCAATAATTTTAGTAAATTATTTATTTGTTATTGTAAGTGTATTTCAATTATTCAACTATCGAGTTTAGCTTAAATAACATATTTGATCATACGAGTAAAGCGACCTTTTTCGTAGAATATATTACAAAAATTAGTGCGTACAGTTACTGCTAAAATAAAAATAAATAGATTGATAAAGAAATAGTAACCAAACATAACTAAAATAAAAATATTTGCTTTTAATATTTAGTTATTACCTACAAATATTGAGAACTACGATTAGTAATTACCTCGCGTCTCTAATGCTATTACTTATATTGTTACTTAACAAGAAATCATACGCGAAAAACTGCAAGCAAAAACTGCAAGTAAAACGGTGGGAACTATTATATAGTAAACAGATATTTTAAGAATTTATTGCATAATTATTTGTCCAATTAGGTACGTCCAGTGCGTGCCTCTAAAGACGTATTGAAAACCGTAAGCCCCTGATATTATCACTAGCATTATTTAATACTCTACTAACAAAGGTAAATTTAAAATCTCTTTGCCGCTGATTCCACCTGAACCAACTGTGGTATTTGAATATTTTTAGTACTACGATACATTAACGTATTTTGATTACTTGCTATGTTTAATAAATGCATGTTTTTTTTCTGAATAAAAATGGATGTTCATTTAAGTTAATTTTTTGTTTTTTTTTTAATATATGGGGACCGTCACCCGTCCCCAAAGTAAGTAACTTAATACTTGTGTCATAGGTGACAGACAACTGGTGAATATATACATATATAATTTTTAAATAAATATTCAAATACAAATATACATCCAGGCTCGAAGAACCAACAAATTCTTTTTATAGAAAATGTTGGCCCTCGGCGGGAATCGAACCCGCGACCCGCGGCGCTGATGGCAGGGTCACTTCCCACTGCGCCAACGGGCCAGTCAAACAGTATAAATGCATGTTTTTTTTCTGAATAAAAATAGATGTTCATTTAAGTAAATCATGAAGTTATTCAGATAGCAACGGTTTGTAATTGCGCGTAGGAATGGTATTACATGTTTTATATAGAAGGCAAAGTACAACAGATGAATAGAGAGTGTGAGTGCTAATTGAGCGTTTCACCGACTGTTGAAACTGCGGCCGCCAAACATTCGTTAGCAATATTCAACTAACGAACTAAACTAATAGCCATTAAGTGGAATAACCTAGCGCTTTGTGTTGTGCATCCATGCAAGTGACAACCTCTGTCTGTACTGTGTGTACTTTAAAGCTTATTATCATTTGTACATTTTAATAACAGAAAAACAAAAGCTCTGTTAAAATATGTACTGTACTATACTAAAATTCTTAATACTATAGAAACTTATACAATATGAAAACTATATCCAGTCCAAACTCTAATATTATAAAGTCTTAGCAGAGCAGCAGATCGATGTGACTTTTGTTATTAAGATCATCATCCTCCTGCCGTTATCCCATTCTAAGTGCGGTTGGCAAAACATGTTTATAATATGATGATTTGGTTACGTATTTTTGGAACGGCCACCTGCGTGACGTCAACTTACCTTACGACACCTCGGTAAGAAAGAGGGTGGTCTATTCTATTTAACCTGATACCACACGACGGGTCAACTCACCTTAGTCTCCTTTTACGACATCTCGGTAAGAAACGAGGGTGGTCTATACTACTCAGCCGAATATGACACGGCAAGTTGACTTACCTTAGTCGGCTTTAAGACACGTCGGTAAAAATGACGGTTATCTATTCTACTCAGTCGGACACGGCTTATTTTTGTTATTCAGATAAATATACATATTTTTTTTTGGTTACTAATTAATAATGTACGTGATGTGTATAGATATATTGGTTTATATAATTAAAATACATAAAATGTCATCATAAAATATCGTGGGGTTCAACCACGTTGAATTTATGTAAAAGAATAATTACTAATATCGTCCAAGTACATGATTTTTTTCTTCTTTGAGATTATGGTTTAAATCCCTCCAAAGTGCACTAAATATATTCAGCAATTAAAAAAAATAATTATGCGTTATCAAGACACGCAACACACACGCACAAACTTATAAATTCTACTTTTACGATACTAGTAGGATAAAAACATATTAAGTAAAAATTAAATGAAGTATAAAAAAATATATTCTAAATTTATACAGCTATATTCCGAATATTATTGTTTTACAGTCTGTGTATTCGTTTACTTTTAACAGGAAAATGAGTGCGCCATTCGGTGAGCGGCTGCAATTTATCTCCGGGCCGCGTCTTCCAACACGTTTGAGAGGTTTAGATGGCATTAGAAACCAATTACAACAATAATATCGCACTTAGGAGTCTCTCGCTTTTCCAATTTTATCAATAAACACAGCTCAAGTTACTTAAATGTATATAAAACTAAAAACAGAATATTTAGTATATTCAAGAAATATTTTGTTTTATTCATGTAATGTTTTTTTAACCAGTTAAGATAGTATTCTTCAAAGTATGCTATTGCTAAAGCTTACTACACAATTGATCTAGGTAATAAAAACCTTCAGTTGAAATTGTAGCCAGGGCTACGGTCTAAACCAGTGTTTCCCAGCGTAGGGCATACCCCCCATAGAAGGGCAATTTGATTTGGCCTAACCGTTTCGCTCTGGGCCATTTAAATACATATATCGATATACAAGATATTGATGCCACATTTAACGAATAAGCGAATTTTTGCGGTAAATAATTAGTATTAGGAATAATTTTAATTTAACTTATCATTTAGGTTTATTAAAGTAAAAAAATAACATAACATTGAGCATAAGAAAAAGGTTAACGGGGAATAAAAATTTTGGAAGACAATATCCTAAATAGTAAACTAAATAGTAATGATCAATATGTAACCATAATTAAACTGTATTAATTTTTCTTTTTAATAAAGTTTCTAGATATTTTTTCTCGCTAGGGACAACCATCTAAACCTCCTTAATAGCTCTTCTTATTTATATCTGAATAAAGAATGTTCTGAATTAATATTTAGTTACACATAATTGTGTAAAGCCCAAAATATATTTTGTAATAATTTTCATCTTTACTTTATTTGCGATCTTCTGGGTATGGCTAAGTCAGATTGTATAATAGTAAACTAATAATTATGTACAGTAAGAAAAAAATGGATGGTTGTCATATGTTAAGCAAATTTATACAGTTAACTTTACGATGATAGTAACTTCAAAATAACTTAAAAAGTATGATTTTTAGAACTTTATAAAACTAGCTTTTTGCAATGTGTACAATTTATGTATAATAAATTAGTTGCCCCGAGCAGTCTTTGTTTTGCGATGGACCAACTTCTATGTATATTAAAAAATAATGAGGACGGTAGGTTGATTTGGAAATTTCAAAATTTCCCTTATATTTTTAAATGAAAAAAAAATATTATTAAAAAAAAAATATTGGAACGAAACCATATTATAAAAAAATGTTGCTCTTTTCGTAACAACAACAACAAAAATCTCTTGCATTTATAATTATTATAGAAAAAATGGTCTACTTCGATATTAAATAAATAAATTCTGCTACTTATTATTTCCGAGCTTCGATGTATTCCATATAACGCAAATCAGAAGAATTATATTTTTTAAAGTGAATATCAGTCGAACCTATGAACCATGTAAATAGCGTTAATAAGCTGGCATTTATGTTGTGTAAGCTTTGTTTAAATAACTCGTATTTGATATAAGACTAGGTGGAAGAGTTGAATAGGGGATGAGAGTGCTAATTGAGCGTTTCGACTGCTGGAATGCGCGGCCGCTGCACACTCGTTAGCAATATTCCACTAACGAACCAAACTAATAGCCATTAAGTCGAATAACCAAGCATTTCGCACTGTGGATATAATACAAGTGAGATATGATGAATGACTGAATGAATATTCTTTAGCAGAACAGATAAAATAATTAAGGCAATGAATCAAAGTTCAATTCAATTCAAATGAGTAAAATTCTTTCAAATTCAATTTCAAAATATTCTTTATTCAAATAAACTTGTAAACAAGTGCTTTTGAATCGTCAACTCTACTGCTGGTTCGGAAAGCTGTTCATACCGAGAAAAGCCAGCAAGAAACTCGGCGGTTGCTCTTTTAAAAATATAATTCTTAATACTATTTACATTAAGTCGTTACTGTCTTGTATGTTGTCTGTCTTTGCTATAGTACCACCCTCATTTCTTGCCGAGGTGTCGTAAAAGGCGACTAAGGTAAGTTGACCCGCCATGTGGTATCCGGCTGAGTAGAGTAGACCAACTTCATTTCTTACCGAGGTGTCGTAAAAGGTGACTAAGGTAAGTTGACCCACCGTGTGGTATCCAGTTTAGTAGAATAGACCACCCTCTTTCTTACCGAGGTGTCGTAAAATACGACTGAGGTAAGTTGACGTCAGGCAGGCGGCCGGTCGTAAAAATACAGCCAAATCATGTGACAGCATGTGTATAACATGTGTAGCAGGAAGATGATGTGACTCAAATTCATTGCTGTTGATACCTTCAAAAAAAATAGTATTGAGCGCGAACTTGAAGCAGACAGCACTCCGATTCGATACAGGACCAATCAATTATAAAGAATGTACATAAACGTGTAAACAGGAAAATAGATTGCAGAGACCGGGACATCGCTACAAAATGAAAATACAAGATAGACAGAAGGTAAAAATGAGCTTCATTGTAAATTTTCTTCTTTAGTAAACGTAGTAACATATAACAGTTCAAATACTATGTAAAAGTGGAACTAAGTACTAAGATTTTCAGTAATAAAAAAACATTGCCTTTCATTAAGGCCTTACTCGTAACTGTAATTAACTTTTGATACTACCTAATATTATAAATGCGAAAGTTTGTGAGTGTGCTAGTTACTCTTTCACGGCGAACCCGCTGAACCAATATCGATGAAATTTGGGACTATTATGCCTTATACATCGAGATAATATAGGTTATAGAAATCCTGTTAATTCTAACGGAATAGGATGACATTATCATAGTATTATATAAATGACCTTTATGACTTAAAGTAATGCTAGTAAATATATAGCTATACAGTGAGACCGT
The DNA here is from genome assembly GCA_029227775.1 of Morpho helenor. NCBI lineage: Eukaryota > Metazoa > Arthropoda > Insecta > Lepidoptera > Nymphalidae > Morpho > Morpho helenor. The sequence continues at coordinate 11,428,213 of JARGCU010000028.1, read as the reverse complement.
ATTCTTTACAGAGGATTGCGCGTTTAAGCCCCGGGTACCTACCAGTACATATACATACATATAGAAGACATATTTTTCCCTTTTTTTTAGATAAAAACTGAAACCTGTATATGTCCCTATATTTCTTTAGAAGAGTGCTACCCATCAATGCGCATTGATCTCCGTGACGATCTCCAACCCATACCTCAAAAACACCGAAACAATTTTTGTGATTGTGGTAGTGAATATGTGCAGTGCTTGTGTATTGTTTTGTTTTTGGTAGTGCATGAGTTTGTAAAAATCATGCATTCTAACATTGCATATGTATATTTTCTTTTAGGACGAGTTTTAGCAAAATATTTTTTTTTACTTTTGTATTATGAAGTTTTGCAAAGTAATACCTATTTCTACCTAAAAAAATTCTAAAAGCAACGATTAAATAACAACATTAAACGATGTGTTTACTAAACTATAAATTGCATATTTTTAAATAGTATATTTACTATAAAATATGCTCAATGGACGCCATATTTCAAACATTTCGCCGTCCAAGTTTCGCTCAGACACTCCATATTGCTGTCGTAAATACGTTATGAGTGTCTCGACTTCAACTCGTTGGGCGAAAAAATTTCAACTTCCCAACTCTGATTTTTACTATTTAGTTTGGACGTTCTGTTTAAAAGAAAATCTTTTAGAGAAATACGTTACACATACATTTCAATTTATTGAATTCGTTTCAATACATTCGAGTGTGTCGGAAACTTTGAGTAACGTCAATTAACCTATATTATGTATAATTTTTAAAGATTTTGATCTTAAAATATGGTATGCCGTGTGATATTCGGCTGAGTAAAATCGACCACCCTTTTCTCTTACCGAGGTGTCGCAAAAGGCAACTTATGAGTCGGTGGGGTTAAAACCCTTTATGGGTAAGTATGTTAGCCAGTTTCGCCTAAAACATAAGACCACCAACTTTAACAGAAATCAATTAGAAAAATGGTAAACGCTTTTACCTTGTTATAAATTAACTAAAATACAAATCGAATCCGAGTTCTCTATGTAGCAAAATCAATCGCTTTTGATATTGTTAAAAAAATGGTATTAATATACGCCTGTCATTGTCTAACAATGAAACACTTAAAATATGTATTAAAATACATTGTCTGCATCTGAAAGACACTACAACGCATGTACACTTTCAAGCTACAAACTGGAATAATTAATCATACTTTATGAACGATGAAAATGTGTATTGCCGTACAACAGCGAGCTATGGCCAGACAATGGGTGACTAGATTTCTAATTTTAATTAACTGTAACATGTTATGATCTTAGCAATATTTATTACATGCAAAATGGAAGAAAACACATTTCTGTAATAGTAAAAATACTTTTTTAAAATTAAGGTGCGTAAATTTTCAACCTATCAACTACGTAACGCGACTTAACGTCATTCTAATTAAATTCAAATTCAAGTAACTCTGCAAAACTTTCTTGATATCTAATTTACACAAATAAATTCGCTAATATACATGTATTGTAGTAGCACTGTTGAAAACCGAAATTAAATATTGTTATATGATATTTCTTACAAGTGTTTGTAATGTCCCTTCAATAGTTTATGTATACTCTTATTTAATTTATCACAAATTATCGCTTATGATTCATTTATTCTTGTTTAATACAGATACTATTTTAAATTATAGTGTTAAACATGATAATCTACATTGCACTATTTTAGTCACTTATTACACAAATTTTAAGCATAAATTATCGAACAATGAACATAAACAGTATTTCAATCAATGTGCCCGAAACATGTGCACGATAGATGCAACCAGTTTAGAACTGAGACGAATAGTCAGAGGGCGTCATTCCGGTTAATACCCGGTTGTCATGTCGACCGGCTCAGCAAAATGTCAAGAGGAAATTGAAAATTAATTTATGCTTTCAAAAGTTCACAAGCTTTCATAGTAAATCACTCAACATATGCACACTTGAACTTATAATAGCGAAATTTGTATTAGGTGATTTAAGATGAAATCTTATTGAAAATAACCACTAGGTACTGCCTTTGTTTTACACCTTGGCATTACAAAACAAAATATGCAAAGATTTTCATTAAATTTATTTACATATTTTAAAAAACGTATTTTAATAATTTACTTCCTGAAATAGATAATGTTCTATGATACTTGTTTAAACCCTATTGCACATGAGCAGCTGATTTGTTTCTTGATATAAATTTTTAAGAAAAACATCGTGAGGATATCTCATCGTATCGCATAGCTCTAAAGAATTCTGGAGATATGTGTAACCTACCAATCCGCATTGGAGCAGCGTGGTAGGTGCTAGTAGCTCCAATCCTTTTCTCCAAAAACGGAAAGAAGAGGCCTATTCCTAGCAGTGGGATAGTAATAGGCCGCTACTTTACTACTAGTATTATATTCATACTAGCTTCACTGTTACTGTGTCACTATGTTGTCACGTATATGAAACAAAATGCCAATTGCAATGCCATTTTCTACGAAGATGCTGCATCTTTTTATAATGCTCAATGTTACAGAATTTTATTAGCTTCGATGTTTTGGTAGAATTGTATCCGTTAGGATACAAACTCATCATGCTGCTGCCCCTATCCCACTCTAAGTGGAGTCGGCATAACATGTTTTAAGCATGTTGTTACATGATTTGGTTATTTTTTTTACGACCGGCCACCTGCATGGTGTCAATTTAACTTAGTCACGTTATATGAAACCTTAATAAGAAATGAGGATTGTCTATTCTACTCAGCCGGATACCACACGGCACTTACCCTAGTTACCTTTTACGACACCTCGGTAAGCAAAGAGGGTGGCCTATAATACTCAGCCGGATACCAAACGTAACCTACCTTAATCGCCTTTTACGACAACTCGGTAAGCAATGAGGGTGGTCTATTCTACTCAGCCGGATATCACACAACACTTACCTTAGTCAACATTAAACTAGGTCGTTTTTATCGCAATATGACTTTTACTTAATTAAAAATAAGTAAGAATCGTTATTATTAATAGGTTATATTTTTGTACGAATCGACCACATACGCCAATAATACAATAAATTACTAACTAAAAAAAATCTATAAAATTTCAATTAAGTTTCCCATAACATGTGTATGCAAGTTGTGTCGATATATTATGGGAATAGGCAGAGGGCGTCATGTCCCGGTTAATACTCTGCCTGAGAGACATGTTGGGCGGGCTCAGCGAAACGTCAAAGGCAAATTGAAAATTAATTTATGCTTGCAAAATTTCATAAAGCTCTCACAGATTGTAAATAAGTCAAGACAAAGCTATGTCAAAATTTAAGTATGAGTAATGTACGTATTTTATAGACCTAAATATGAAAGAAGAGTTAGAATGAATGATAAACATAGAAAAATTAAAAATCATTCTTTTTTTAATATAAAGGGAAAATTATGAGCTTATCATTATGTTAATCTTATTCACGATTAATAGACATTCTCTTAAAAGGAGAGAGGTGAATTAAAAAACCTATCTACATAAGTCTGAAGCGAATTTGTTCAGCAGGAAATTTATTATATTCAAAGTTTTAGTTACCTTAAGCTAAGTTAAAATAAAGAGGAATAACTTTATTGCACAAATCATCATCCTCCTGCGCTTATCCTGTTCTAAGTGGGGTGACAACACGTTATGAACATGTTGTCACATGATTTAGCTGCGTATTTTACGACCGTCCACCTGTCTGACGTCAACTTCTTTTAGTCCTATTTTACGACACCTCGGTAAGAAAGAGCGTGGTATATTCTACTCAACCGGATACCACACGGTGGATCAACTTACCTCAGTCGCCTTTTACGACAGCTCAATAAGAAATGAGGGTGCTAATCTATTCAGCCAAAACAAAACGGCTAAACTTTATTGCACAAATAAAAATACATATAAAAGATAAAAGAACATAAAGAAACATAGATAACAGGTACAGTACAATGTGCAGGGAGAGGTCTTATCACACTGCAGCGTTCTCTTTAAAATAAGCCTTTAAAATAAATTAATGACGTATAATTGGTTCAAAACTAAAAATTAATTTTCATATTAACAGAAAGCAGTCGTGGCGAGGCAATAGAAGTGAACACACTCGCGGGAGAGCTTTAGAAAGAGTCGTAAATACAGACGCCTCACTTATAAATTAGGATCATAAAGCAGTTGCCGAAGTTTGTTAGCGTCACGACGACCATAAAACAACGCTTACGTCTAACGGGAATACGCTTGTCTACCCCCTTCGCAATCTTTCAATTTACTTGAAATGATATAAGAACTTAACATATCCATATAAACGAATATTATTTTATATGTCACAATTTAAAGTTGATAATTTTAGGTATAGATTCATAGTTTTTGTGATTATAATCTACCTACTAGTGGTACCTGCTACTTCGATAGTACCACCTTAAATTAATGTCTTTTTTCCCTGCACCTGATATAAAACGGGATTTTCTTATCCTATATGATACCCTGATGTAGAAGCTTTATTTGTGCCCAATTTCATCAATATTCGTCTAGCGTATTAGCCATGAAAGCGTAACATATAGACAGACACTTGCATTTTGGACGCATATATGTAGATATGTTGATGTGCTATAAAAAAAATATATATAGTAAATCAAAATAACTCAATGACTCAAAATGATGAATCAAAAAAAGCTAGAATTAAAACTATCATTGGTATAGAAATAAGAACAGTTATAGTAACACTGTATTGCATTGAATATTAAAACCAATATAGAATAGTAGATAGAACAATTATTTGAAAATGATTGGCAATGAACTCAGAATGACCCGTAAAGCAGGGAAAGTGAGTGTGTTAAAGACGCTTATGGCGAGCTTAGTAGGGTTAAATAGATAGTGATAAATTGGTATACCTAAAAGTACTAATCCACAGGAAAAGAAAAATATTGTATCTTATATATGATAAGGTATTTGTTATTGTTTCAGTATTTTATTGACATTGAATTTTATTACTTTTGGATAAAAATATCATCATAAAGTAATATGATTGGCATGAATAAATACCACCTATTTTTCGCGTTATTTTCGACAATATTTACTTAAATAAATTTCAAAGACTTGAAGTAGCTTTAAAGTTCCGATTTACGAAAATCGGATCCGATTTCGGAAAAACGGATGTCCGTTCCGACTCTCCGAAAGGAAAGTTTGAACAAAAGTGAGATAATAGTTTATCGGATATCCTCAAGATTATCTATCAGATTTTCTACTAGGTTCCAAGTGTTGTACGATTATGCTATGATCGTATGGGTATTTTGAATTACATAGAAAAAATATAATCAAATTTTTTGAAAAATAGTATCACTTTTAAAAGATGTTATTTCTCCGAAACTATTAATTTCATAATGACGCAGCTAATTCCATTTACAAAACAACATGCAAAATATGTGGCGACACATATGAAACCGGAGTATGAATATGAATCAAAATTTCATAGAACCGTGCCAATTTTCATATTAATTATATTTTATTATGAACAAAATGTATGCATCAAATAAGTTATGTGTGTAAAATAATGTTGTTAAAAGGAGTAATGGCATTACATTAATATAGTTCCAGCGGTGAAAATTTTTTACCACAATGGTTGCTGCGCATAGTGAGCGAGGATGGAAACAATTAAAATATACAAAAATGTTAAAAATAAATAGCGTATAACGGAAAATGTGAATTTCATTAAATTGCTACTGACATTTGTAAAAGGCCAGAACATAATAGCATTACGAATTAATGAGACCTGTTTAAACTTCGCCCAGCATTCCATTAATTAAAGGCTGATAAATTTTAACTGCAAATTGTTTAAGTAACTTCGAAATTCCATGCGATGAAAATCATGAGATTATAACATTTGTCTCTAAGAAGTTATCCTTTAAGAAATCTTTCAAATCGTTCAAATCTCAAGTGAAATCTCAGGCACGGTTATCTTACTCGCCTCATAGTTTTATTAGAATTGGTGCGAGAGTTTAACTGATCGTAGTAAGATGGTGAAATCGTGTGGAAGTATTACTTAAAGCGAACTTTTACCGCAAACACTCAAAGTTAGATGACACAAAAGTCAGTCGGGTTTTTCTCACTTACAATGTCAAGAATTACATCTTTCTTTATATACTGTAATGAGTGTAGAACTGATTTTATTAATAAACGAACAGGGAAAATACCTTCAAGTATCCCACTTAAATTTTCAATTGCAGTGTAGTTTTAACTATTGCAGTGTCTTCGTTACTATTGTATTGGTGCTTATCTACCCTAACTGCCCTGCCTAATTCAGAGGCGCTATTAAAGTTGCACTATTTACAACCAGGGGAGGTGAAAGATCTCGTAGCCAAAAGGATCCTGAACATCTTTTCGAATACCTGCATTACTAGCAAATGTAAGTAGTTTCGATCGAAATAATTCAGATGTGGTCAAAGTGATATTGGGCCTTCAGGCTCTACATAGCTGCCACTCCAGAAAAAAAAGATAAGTGTACATGTAAAATTTATTTAATTTCATTTTCCACAACACTGTTTGGTTTTTAGAAGTTAAGGGGTTTCAAAAATTTTCCTACATTTACAAATAGTTTTTAAGCTACTGTTGTAAGAATAACTTTCTTTCGAAGGTCACTGGTCCCACAAAACCAATAGGATCATATAGACGACTAATAGAACTTAATACACTTCTTTTAGTAGCAGTGTTTAACTGATCCGATTCTTCTGCCACCCACCTTAAATACATCTGTCACTATTGTACTGTCCTGATCAATTCCCGTTTCCCTTGACTAATTGTGCTCTTCGGAAGATCTTGTGAGAGTTGATTAGTTAGTAAATATTAAATGGTAAATTGCAATTCAACGTTTCAGTTTAATTGCAAACAACGATAATAATCATTTACCACTCGCGGTTTATTGCAAAAAAATAGAAGTAGAAAATCTCAAAGAGCTTTAGGTAACATACCTACGCTTGCATTACGTCTGGAGGTATGTAAGGTGCGTGTAAATTATTCAGTCGATACGAAGCTTGCTCTCTGGGGCTTTGGGTGGAATACTAACATCTGATCCCTGATTGTGCTCAATAAATCTGTTTCAATCACAGAATTCGATCGCGCGCCGTTCTTTACAAGCGCTAGTCACTTTTAATAGATTTTCAGTATTTATTTTCCCTTTTCTTTTTTTTAAATCGTGAATTTTTCTTGAAAGGATTGTGTTTTAATTAGTTTTGTTTGCTGTGTATTATTACACTAGAAAATAATTTATTCTATTTAAAAAGTTTAAAAATTAGTAGCAATTAATCCCATTTTAACTCTACTACATAAATAATGATATATAAGGCAAACACAAAATTATTGATCACAACTAACCAAAATGTATAATACTTCAGATTTATAAATGTGTAAATTATAATATGAAGCGTCAAATTGCATATTACACAAGCATAATGCGCAGTTAAATCGATGCAACTGCAGACTGCCGGACAAAAATAATGTTGATATATTAATAACTCTGACCTCAAAAGCCCCAAACTAATGGGCAATATTCAAATTAATCTAATATCCCACAAAAGCCTGTACAATAGATTTGGCTGCGTTTTGTTCTTATATATTTTATATTCTAATAAAACAATCAAGTGGAATATCGAAATCTTTATGAAATCGTGTAGTGGTCTGTCCCACAGCTGGTTTAGACCCACTGAGCAGCTTCAAGGTGGACTGGTAGGTATTACACATATCCGAGAAATTCACCAGCGATATGAAAATTTCATTTAAGCTAAAAAATATGCAAGCAACGCTCGAGTCCTAAAAATAACTTTTATGATTTTATTTTTGATGACATGTCAATAAAACGATAGCCCTGTACACTATTATATAATTAATGATAATTATATAATAGTGTAAAATATATGAATATTTTATAATTATTTCGTTTGTATTTATAGTATGTATGCCAAGAATTTATATATCGTAATTATTAGCATTCTCCTATACTGAAAGTATTCTAATACAACCTCCTATAACTGAGAGTATCACAAAGGCATCAAATTTGTTACATTTATATAACATTAGCTTCTGTCTGCAACTTTATTTGAGTTATTCTTATTTATTATAAGTACACAGTTTAATATATTCTAGTTAGCTATTTACACAGTATTTGTACCTAATTTCATCTAAAACCATCAATTTTAACGTCATTAAGTGACAAACATACAAACTTTGACATTTAATTATAAATGTCAAAGTTGGTATTAATGTTCGTATTAATGAATAGTATGAACAAATTCTTTCATAATTTGAAATACGCATATTTTACCTGGAATATAATTCAGTCATAAATAATGGTTAGTTTGAAATATTGCGAGAGTTGCATATACGGATTGTAAATATAATGGGCGTCAACGGGTAAAAATTATAGTATGAAAACCTTATATCAATTTCATAAAACTGGAAGTAATGAATTGTTAATAAACTACCCATTGTGGTATCCGGCTGAGTAGAATAGACCACCCTCATTTCTTACCGAGGTGTCGCGACTAACGTATGTTGACTCGTCATGTGGTATCCGGCTAAGTATTATAATAGACCACCTTGTTTCTTACCTCTTACCGAGGTGTTGTAAGACTAGGATAGGTTGACGTCAGGCAGGCGGCCGATCGTAAAATAACTAGCCGATTAATGTGACAACATGTTTTTAACATGTTATGCCGACCCAAAAGTGGGATAAGGACAGGAGAATTATGACCATTGAGGGTTAAGCTTATTTTATATTCTGATTATGATGTTTCAAAGTTAGAAGGCTGATTAAAATCCTCATGCTAAAATAAAAGTTGAATCTGTGCCTCGACATATTCTGACGTCAATGACGTCTGACCCAAACCATTCTAATTCAATAAATCACTTAACGTATTTTATAAAATTATATAATATCGCTCATAGGTTGCAAAAGCGGCATAATTTAAAAACACGTGTTTTGGACTCAGAGTAAATTTTAAAATAGGTGTAAATGTTAAAAGAGTTATAATTCAATATTAGGCCGTTTGTTTAAGAGTACTCAAGCATTTTTTTATCTTTTTTCTTCAGCAATGAAAACTTTAAGCCTATTCATTTCAAAACATGATTTATCAGTTGTACCACTATTGCAGCCCATAAGCGATTTACTATTAGAAAAATATATTCTACTAGAAGATTAATTTGATTGAAACTTTATTTGCTAATTAATATCTGACCTATAACATTGATTATTGTCCGTCATACACATTTGATTCGATTCAGGCGATTTAAATCGGAGCTACCGCAATTCAAACTACATGTCACGTAGCACTCAGTGGACTTGTTTGTGAAGCGACAATGCGAATGGACTTTAGCTACGGGTCGACAAAGCGCATTTATTACTTCGTTTGTTTAAATAAACAAGCTGATTTTGACTGTAAAGTTTTCTAGTCGGATCTCTGCTTGGAAACTGATTTTTTTTCTAAGGGTTTTCTCGGCTCCTTCCAGTTTTAGGCACTACCATCGTGTCAACTTAGTGTTAAGTATTTAAATGTTAAGATTATTATCATTCTCATGCCCTTAACCTACTGTAAGTGAAAGTAACTAAGTGAGTAAGTAAGGGTTGGTACAACGTATTTTAAACATTTTGTCACATGTTTTGACTATGTAAATTACAAACGGCAGCTTACCTGACGTCAACTTATCTCAGTCGTCTTTTACGACGCCCCGGTAAGAAATGAGGAGGGTCTATTTTGCTCAGTCTATTACCACACGGCAGAGTGTTAAGCATATCAATAGCATTTATAAAATGTGTGCGCTATATCAATTAAATGATAAGCCATGCTTCCTGAAGAGACTTAAAAATGGCGACGATATTATTACTTGAGTAGTCAACTCCTCAAGTAATAATATCGTAAGTAATAATCGTTAAACAGATTCATGAATATATGAAACTTATACTCTTTATTTTTCATACATTGACTTACATATATTCTTTCAAAGCAATTTCTTGAATCTTCAAAGTAATATATATAATAAAAATAGGATTTATAAACTTCGGTCTGGACTAAAATAGAACATGAAAAACGATACCTTCAGGGTATAATCAAAATAAACGTAAATAGAATCAGTTTTATTTATGGAGTTTAAAAACTTTATAACAAAGTTTACTATTGAAATTTTTACGAATACTGACGAAGTCGCGAGTGGAAGTTACTATATGTATAATATATTTTTCTACATTTGAGCACTTTTATCTATTATATGAAAAAAGAAAACAGAAAGTATCTAATATAAAAACTATATTTTGGCTAAACATTTATAAAAAACATTTATAAAGAGTACATATTTATTTTTATTAGTGAAACACGACCAAAAATATATTATGCGCATAAATAAGGTTACTAAAAAAACTTGAGTGACACTTATGAACTGTCTGATAACGTAATAATAAAATGATCGAATTCAGTTAATTTAAACCAGAATCACCGCTATTTACACTGCCCGTCACGTAGCACTCAGTATGGCTTGTTTGTGGACTGAAAATGTGAAAATACTGTATATGTACTTGGTTATTGTCACACATTTATTACTTCATTCTTTCATATCAACAAGGCAATTTAAAATTCGCGGCAATTGTAACTGTTATGAAGTTTTAATGTGCTCATTCCGCCTTTATATAGAAAGGTTATAAAATTAACATAACATATTAAGTTCTTGATTATTTTTACATAATATGTTTTATTTTTGTTCACTATCGCGTCACTATTTTGTATGTCCTACAACGATGTACGAACGTCTTTGATTCTTTGTTTCCTACAAGCATTTTAAGCAACAACTAGTCTTACAATAAATATATCCTTTTTGATACTTATTACGTCTTTTGCATTGCATTTAAGTATCAGAAGCATCTCTTATGTAACACAAATGAAACATCCACCATTTATGCATGGATTTTTAGCTTATTTGGTATTTCTAGAATAATCTCTTATAGTGCGGCATAACACAATACATGTACTCCCTCTATGTCAGTTTGTCAGTAATTAAAACGTTGAGTCGACCTAGGATGATCATAGATCTGGCACTTTCGTACCGATAACACTCTTGTTTATCATGTATTGTATAAGTGGTTATACTGCAATTTGTTAGTTGCCTGAATTTCATCGGTATATCGGCCAAATGACATTGGCTCCCCTTTCCAATTTCTCCTTTAACCTAGTGATCTATACAGTCATATATATACTATTTTAGAACTGTATCAATGTTTGCGTGACTGTATATAATTATACCTGAAAGGTTCACAATTACTCGACGCCTTCTATTCAGGCTTCATAAAGAAAATTGTTGGTGTTATCAAAACTTTTCTTGAACTAAATTACTTAAAAATTGATCGTTAATGTATTATGTTCATTTACTGATAATTAAAAGTTTAATCATTTTATTATTTGACCTCGTATTACATTAACGTATTGAAATATGCACGTATGTAGATCTGGCGGTTTTGACTGACTGACTAACTTACTGTCGTTGACTGTCTGAATAAATTTCAATATTGTGGTATTGTTCGTTACGATGCGATGCAATATTATGCGGTGTACTATGTTTATTTTGGTTGCGGATTTAGTTTTATGTTTACTAATTCTGCATACATAGAAACAGGAAAACAGATAATGTTATTATGCCCTGTATTCAACATATAACTAAAATCAAACAACATATATCCATAATACATACCGTAAGCATATCGATAATAAATATTTAAGACAATAAAACGAATTATTCAAGTTTCACAGGCTCCATCATTACAAAAAATTCACAAAACTAATCTTTCACACTGTTTGTTAGTTTGCAATATTACTAGTTTGTAGAAGATATAAGCGTTGTATCCGAACAGTACATAAAATTTCCATAACTTATTTGCTCAGAGGTGCGTCGCCTCGTAAATCTCGCGACAAGGGGATTTCTGTTTGTGAAGTTTCTTTTTTATTTCCACTTTATCTGTAACGCGGAGGCCTGTGAATACTCCCGCGCAACTCGCAAACCCGCTTAACTTCAATAAATCAATTTGTACGCTTACCCTTACTTATACACTCGGAGTAAAGCAAGTTTTGAACATGTCGCGACTGACGAATGAAAATGTAATTTCCACGGCACGTGAAATATTTGTCCGCACTGTTTGGACAATCTTTTTATCGCCGTCAACTTTGTATGTATAAATATTATTTGTATCCATATGTATTTAATAATTGCCATATCTTATGACTGCTGATAAAATAATGATGTCGCTGCCATTAAATAAAAAAAATATACCGAAGTAATTATGTTAGTATTACGTATAGTATATTTTCTATTCATTCCTCCGCATCTATTAGTTTGTTTCTGCTGGCCCTTCTACAAAGTCTCCTCCAGAATGAAGCATATTTTCTAATTATACCGTAAGAATAGTTATATCTATTTATATTCTGAGCGCGAGATCAAATCAGACTTAATTTTAATAGCATTTACTGCTTTAATGTATCACAAAGTAATTATTAGTGGTATAAGGAGTTGCATCAAACTAAAACTTATAATCCTTATGTTCACGTTAATCAAGTAATTATTATCCAAATTATCTATATAATTAAATACAAAAGTGCGCCATATGTGTGTGTCGTGGCCAGCAACCGAAAAAATACCGAATTCCTTTTTTGCTAACTAAACTTTGCCTGCAACGCACCGTTTTAATGTTTTTTTTTTTTGCTTCGTTCATAATGAAAGCCGTATATAACTTGCAGAGATTTTTTAGAGAGATATATATATATATATATATATATATATATATATCTCTCTCTCTCTCTCTCTCTCTATATATATAGCAGTAGAGCAAATTACTTGCAATGTGATTCACTGTGACTAGGCACGGTGATAAAAATTTTTGAAGAAAGAAATGAGAATGAATACATTTATTGATTAAAATAGACTCGTATTTTTTATGTTGTATATTAATTTATGTAGTAATTCGTATGTTATAATCGAACGCAACTTTGAAACTGACGAACTAACATAGGGACTATTCTCTATTATGCCCCCTTTCACTCATTTTCTCTCATCTACTTAGACAATGCGTACATCTGACAAAAGGCCTACCCCAGTTAAGGACCGTAGGATTCATAGTTCTTAATATAAACTTGACAATTATTTCTTAAAACTGAGGTTAAAATTAAAACAAGGAAGATGAAGTCATGTATGTGTTCAAATTAATTTTATGAATATTGTGAAATTCTAATTGGTGAAATATCATATTATAATGTCGACCCTAGATAATTCAACACAATTAAAACTGGGCTGAAATGCAATTTATTTTCCAATTATGTCAATTATATTGGATTAAATATAGTCAACATAAACAATTATTATTTACCGAAATCATTAATGAATTAAACTAGGCTCATAATTATAATATAGCTTTCCAATTGCAGTAATAATAATAAAATAGACTTCCACCAAATAGTACTTTCTTTTTTCACTCAAATATTAATTTCGGTTTTTTTATAAATTATTTTAAAATAAATAAATTAAATAATGATAATAAATAGAAACCAAAAATCAAAGAAATTCGTCTGGTATGAAACTAAGTTTATATGACTGTGACTATGCGGGGTATGGTACCTCAAACCAACTAAATCCATTTACCCACAACGTTATTATTAATAGCAACAGAATAAGCGAGTTTGGGTTGCAATTATCCTATATGTGCTATGCACCTACAAAACTACTCAAACGACAATTATAAATACAGCTATCACTTTTTTGTATTAAACAGGTTGGTCAGAATCAGTTCGACGACAAAACTCATATAATCTCTAATCTAAATATATAAATTTTGTATATTTTCTATTTACATCTCTTTCCACCATATATTGGTACACACTCGTGCCAAATTTATTATGTGTGTGTGAAATATTATTACGTAGTAAGATATAAAAAAAACGTTTACGTTATCGAAGGTTGCGAACAACTGTAACTAGTAGCGTGTCACTTATGGGGTAATAACTATTACCCCATAAGTTACCTAGTACCCCAGATACATATTGAAAATATTCTTGTTATTTAACTTAGAAAAAGCTAGTTCGCGATCTTTAACCTTATTATTTGCACAGAAACTTATTGAACTATAATACTTGTCTACTATCAAAGGTATCTACTCCACTTATCTATGTAATGTATGTCACTCTATCTATGTAAGTTATCTGTGACGGTCCAAATATTTATTTGCTTTTTGTCCTAAAAAGGTCCTAAACAAATAGATCTCCGACCAAGATTGGCGTTCAGAATTAGCGCTTCCCCTACCTTTCGCATGTTTGATTTTCATCCATCAATTAGTACAAACGGTCCTGTAATATACGAGTAAACACATCATGATCCGCTAAGCGTAATATACATTGTAGGTTATTTGTCATATAGAAACATCTACAGGAGAATCTAGTATACCGATTGAAAACTTTTACGAAGATAATTTAGATGCAATTGAATAATCAGAGAATTTAATGCTTTGAACTTCCTATTCGATAAGAGTATGTATCAACGATGATGCTTCGGTTGCGGAAAGAAATGATTGTTGAGTTTGTGTTAGGACACGAGTGTACTAGTGCTTGTGTATTGTGGTGACAATGTTGGAGATTTGTACGTGTGTTTTTACGAATCCAGCATCTATCGGATATGAAAACGGATAGTCAACTCTACATTTAGCATTACGAATATATATTTTCTATTTACTTTATCGCGGATTATAGCAAAATAATTTTACAATTAATTGTATATTTTTGTTGTTGAATTAAAGTTTTTAAAGTGTAATTATAACCTTGAAGCGCGTATTTTATGTATCGGAAATAACAACGTAAGACCCAATAAAGAGAAAACCCATCAAGACTATTAAGTATGTTAAGATCAAAGTGCATTTTATGACTGTTAAATATATCCAACGTAAAGCTGCGATACTTCATTTGGCTCAGGACGAAACCTTGGTGGAATGTCCATTTTGCGTCTCAAAGTTAGATGCGCCTGTCGTTCTATTTTAAACACGATAACGCCAACTTTCCCGTTCTCGAAATGTGAATACCTTGTTGCGAAAATGTGACTAACGGAAACTGTACAAGTAACACTGCTGTCCTACCTCACACACTCTCTGCGCCACCCCACAGACGACCCCAAAACCATTTCTATTCAAATTTCCTTATTATCTTTTGCTATTTTTCTATACTTGTATAATGGTTTGTTGGAAAAATGTCTTCTAATAAAAACTGTACATGTTTTAATTCCATTATAAAACCTTCAAATGTTATTTAGAATCATAGGTTTTTCCTGCTTCGCACTAGTAGATGGACTATGTTTAGCGGCGAGGATAGTCTCATCATGCGATGTGGACTCGAAAATTTATTTTCGCCCGCGTTAGTATTATTTTTGCAATATCAGTCAGATAGTCACGGCGGGGTACTTAAACCTTATAATATACTAGTAATATCCCGCGGTTTCACCCGCGTACATGCCGATCACATGACAGTGGAAAGTCTACTAAGTCGGACTATTGATTTATTTATCATCAACAGTTTTCGCAGCGCGTGCGATGACAGATTTTTATGACTAATTTTTTTACACCTTATTACATTTTTATTAAGGATCCCTCTTTTTTAATGTAATATAGCCAATTTAGCTCAGTATTTTCTTTATTTTTATTTTTCCTCCTTATAATATTAGTATAGACAAGTTTTCCTGTGACTGTTTGCGTGAACTTTAGTCTTACACTACCCTCAATTTTATACTATGTGTATTTTTCTGTTACCGAGGAAAAACGGCATTTTAATATTGTTTGCATTGTATCTAAGCTGAATTCGGTGAATTTCATCAATGTTGCTTCACCGAATTAGCCGTCAAAGTGTAACAGACAAACTTTCGTATTAATAACATTAATGTGGATACTAATTGTTTATTTTTATGTATTTCTTTTTTTTAATTTTCAGAAAATAATAGTTTTTATTAACTAAGGAAACATTGAAACACTACCTGTAAGGACAGGGAGAGCATGAAACTATATTGTTGTTAGTTGGAAACGTATCAGCTATATCAATAGATTCCACTGATTCGGACCATTGAATATGGCGAAGCGCAAATATTTCGGACAAATTCCTATCGCCTGCTACGACTCAAAGGGACTTCAAATATATCACAATTAAGCACAAAGATAATATTAGAACACAAGACACCGACCCGTATTACAGTAGAAGCTTAGGAAACCTGTCCAGATTACCTATTTATCTCCATAGCACTATAAATTTCTTACCGAGGTGTCGTAAAATACGAGTAAGGTAAGTTGATGTAAGGCAGGCGGTCGGTCGTAAAATACGTAGCCAAATCATGTAACAACATGTTTATAACATGTTGTGCCTACCCCACTTGGAGTGGGATAAGGGCAGAAACATGATGAGCAATAAAAATTTCGTCATTACTCCTAACAATATGTATTCCATTCCTAATACAGTTAAATCATTGTCATGTCGAATTCCACTATCTATGAAAACAAATTCGTCGCAGAATATTATTTTGTACTAAATTTATATCTCAAGTCAGTTTAAAAGATATTTCGTCTTTGATTTTAATATAATACACACTTTTTACAGAAGCTTTACTATTGAGATATTTGCGATTTGTATTCAACAGATTTATACATATTATATTTATATATAGCGCGTTATTTAAGAAATGTTTATATTGTTTCTCAAATACTAAATTGTTTTTATTTCTTGTTTAAAAAACCATCTATAGCTATATCAGATTATGGAAGCGTTTTCTTATTAGAAGTAAAATTCTATTTACAAGTAAAAGTGCAATATTCAAGAAGCAACTTTATAATCTTCTTTACGAAGTTGTTAGTATGCTCCTATTTAACAACTTTTCTTTGTTTCTTGAACTTCGCAAGGGGCTGTAATGGTAAATTTATTCCGCTGAATAAACAATGCAATCCGTACTTGCATAGATTAATAGTTGAAATAAATCTCACAGCTCACTTGCATTATTGTATTTCCACTGAAGAGCAATTATTGTCACAATACAAATATTGGCTAGTATTTGCTACTACATATGCATAATATTCCATACTTTCATGCTCCCAATATCAAGTCCCAATTATGGAATCGATTCATTGGAATTTTATTTTGAGTATTATAATTAGATTCTATGTAAGGACTCCCGAAATAATTATTCAATGCAAAGAAATCCCGAATATTAATTAATGTAATAAATAGAAACAGCACCTGTATTTATTATCTATATATTTTTTAACTTAAAATGTTGCCCCCCCCCCCCTGACATCGATTTTTGAAATTTTAAACAAAGTGTGTACTCAATATAGAAATCAAAGAGAAATGCTTACTATAATGTAAGATGTGAGTTTCATTTTCTTATAAAGTTTTAATGCTAGTATCAGCTTTTAACATTTTGTTTACAAATACATCTAGATAGCTGCACCCGCAATTTCACCAGCGATTATAAAAAAGGACGATTGTTACGTAGAGCCACCAACTCATAGAAGAAAATATGTTTATTTTGGTTTCTCTTGGAATTAAAAGAATTTCTAGCCTAGGTAATACCCTAATGCGTTAAGATCTTTACTTTTTTACTTATATTTGTAGCTAAAATTAACTGAATCTAAATGTCTCGAATAAAGTAGACGCTTACTGGTGAGTGACAATTTTATTCGCCATTTTTATATTTTGTGTTATAGTACCTAGGATTTGTCCAAGACAAATCCTATTATATATATCATAGGTATAAGGTCTTTAGGATTAGCTAGCCTTATAGTTTACCATCCTTGGTATGGAGAAAGAAATCTCTCGTACAAACATGACGTGCAAAAGCTTTTATAATCCAAAAGTAATAATAAAATTATTTTGCTATAATCCGCGAAGAAGATCGATCGATCAAGAATCAAAGATTCTTCGCGGATTATAGCAAAATAATTTTATTATTACTTTTGTATTATGGATCTCCGCAAAGTAACGCCTAATTCTATAAAGCTTTTATAATCATCAACTTGAGATATAAACATTTCACTTATTGGTGTATGAGAAATATTTTTAACATATGTTTTATATTGTTGTACAAATTCTAATTGATGTTGTAATAAACTTACAAAATTAAGCGGCGAAACAAGAGTAAGAACGTACCCAGTTAACTTTCGGTTAAAATTAATGAAGATTACAAAATTCACGGCCATTGGGTTCCGCGTTTCAACGAACCTTTGACTTTAACTTGCTTGTTAGGCTAAATTGAGAGAAATAATAGCACTCATTTGTTTGGTTTAAATTAGCTACTTCAATTAATTGATGCAGCTTATTTGAAATGTTAATTTGATATATCGTTTTATAAATTGTTCGAATGTTATCAAACCACAGACCACTACCACCGTAGACCATAACAATTATCTTCTACTAATTATTTGTGGCCAATAACCACGTATAATCAATTTACAAGGTATTTTTTGCAAGTATTATTTTTATTTTGAATATCAGCTATCTATTAACTCAGATGATACAGGCCCTATGAATAACAACATAACTATGAACTATTTCAGGGATACAGCCAAAACATTTAAATGATTTAGTAATAAAAGTAAAAACTATATAAAAAAAATAATCTATTATTAAAATAATATTAGAATTAAAGTCATGGTCCGTTATTAATGCTGTTCATTTAAAAATATTTGTAGTTTATGTATAACGGAGAGGAGCTTACACCCAAGTGTGACTTAAGATATAAAAGATATCTTTTCTTTATGATATTTTTAGGCTCGAGCAGATTGCAATAGTTAAACTATTACTTTTAAGTGAAGATAATATATCCAAATGTAATTAAAAGCAGTACTCACTTTCTTCCTTTGTGGTCGGTGTAAACGATGTGATTTCTAGCAGCGGGCGTTTGTCTATTCCGTCCTAGAGAGTTGGTATCCATCACCGGGTTATACTTTTATTTGTAAACTTTCTTTGGTGACTATATTACAACTGTATATTGCTATATTGTAGTAGTATATGGGAATTAAAAAGAAAGTGCAGTGATTTTAATATTATGGGGCTGACTTGCAAACCTATCATCTTGATTTCGACGTTGTTTTTTAATTATCTATTATTTCTAACTACTGAAATACTAAAAAATATAAAGATACTAATTTGTAAATATAAAATATAAATATGATGATATAATTTTGGCCTTATATTATTATACGAAATTTAAGACAATTTCGTAAACTATATTAAATTCAATCAATTTGATTCGATTTATAATTCTGATAACTACTATTTTCTACTCACTACTGTATTATATTATAGATAGACTCGATTAAGTAAATATGGCTCCACTCTAAAAGAAACATTTCGGTGCATTTTGTAATTACAATTACAAAAGTAATAATAAAATTATTTCGATATAATCCGCGTTGAATTTATGAATTACTTTTGATTGATTGAAGTGATGAAATACACTTGTATTCTTTAGTATATGCTTTCAAATTTGATTTTTTTATTATATTACTTGTAATATTTCACAAAGTCTGTTCGTATACATTGAATGCACTTTGAATCAATCTAGGCATCAAAGTAGCCGCAGAATTATGCGCCAGTCGCCGCTCGGACACGTTTAACAACTTCAGATGGCCGGCTTGTTAGAGCTCACTGTTATACTCATAGTTGCAGCTTCTTAGCTGCGAAAGTTTTGCTAACTGTTGATTTCGTTCGTTAATATTGTTCTGGTTGTTAGCGGGATTATTTAGTTTCAAACTGTTATGTTATATCTTGATAGAAATTGTAGGATAATATCATTAGTCATTTAAATACCATGGTCTCTTTAGATTTATAATTTAACACATTGATTCCTATATTTATTTTAACTCTAAAATTATTTAATATATTATTGAAACAAATTCTTTAGTTAATGAATATTTATTGGTAATTGGATATTGTAAAACACATAAGTAATGAAATATAGCGAAAACTTCTTTCTGTATAATAGTTAAGATATATTAAATTAAAATTATAAAAGTAATATTCCCAAAAAACTACAGATTTACTTTTGAAATTTAATTTATGAACTGATTGATAATTTTTTTGTATTATCAATATGTGATAAATGATATATTAGAAATAAAAATATTTAACTGTTTCGTTAAAGTTTATCAAAGTTATGCTTATTTGAACCTTGTTGCAACAAAGTTATATTAATAAGTATGGACTTTTTAGTACTAGCCTTTGAGGATGATCATTAATGTTATATAGAGTATATAAGAACATATTTACGCTGACAGTAGGCGTGGCTAAAGATCGAGGCGGGCAAATTTGGATTCGTCAAGGAGGTTATATGGAAGTTGCTGTTTATCACTCATTCTACCGAGACGTCTGTATAATATTCAAACTTCAATTTCTGTAAATTTATTTTACAGAAAAAACAATATCTCTTGATTCAACACTATATATTTGATATACACAAAAAACGAAGATAATCATTTTATAAAGCTTTTAAAAGTTCAATAAGTGCTTACGGTCAATTATTTATTTGTTACTGTAAACAATAAAAAACAAAAGGTCATATAAAAGTTCACTTTAATTGCACTAAGAAGAAACGATATCAGAAATATATAAAAAAAACTGAATGAATAAATAAATAAATATTTTTTTGTAAATTGATGCCTTAAAACGTAAAACACAAGCAAAAATATTTCGTTATACCAAGCTGAATTAATAGTATTCAAATGAACAATTATACTCGAATCTCCGTGGAATAGGTTGATTCAATATATCACAGGCGTGAAAATGTTTTCTCATTTCATAAATTATATTTTGCAAGACAGTGTACAAATGGGCTTTAATTAACTTGGGGAATGCCAAGAAAACGGCAAATATGCGAAGATCGCCGCCCGCCGTGCCGCCCGCCTCGCTAACTACGATTTACATTCGCTTCCATTTATTCATTATAAGATTAATTAACACAATTTCCATTTAATTTATAAATAAAATTTTTATTTAATAAATCATGAAAAAATACATGAGTGCTTTGAGTATTTACGTTTATTTATAGTTAAAATTTACAAAGAGAATATTTTTATATTTAATTGCAATGTCTCCCAATAAAAATGTCATTTAAGGTACTTTTTATAAAAAAATTATATATCGATTTGCCATTGTAAGGCATATAATCTGTGAATATTATTACATTTTTTTTAAGAAAAACCTTTTTTACATTTCTCTTTCTTATTTTATTCACCTCATAAACAAAGCAATTTGAAACTATATTAAGACTTCATGAGAACATATAACACTAGTGAAAAGTTACGACGACGTATTACGAGCTACGTTAATCACTACGAAATAAGTTACGATCGCGTTCCGCTTACGGACTGAATATCTAATCCGCTCTACGTGAGGGCTCGTAGCCGACTGAGCACTCTGCTTCTCACCATACAATTGTCCTTGCAGTTACACACACACAAGCAAATATAAACCTTGTTCCCATCAACGTGAATCCAATTTTCATTACCATGCACAAAAAGTATAAGTTACGAAAATTTAATTCTTCCCTCGTGAACATAATGACGGATTTAGATCTGAGAGATCATGGTGAGTTTTGAATCCAGTTTTAAATGATGAATCACTGTAAAACTTTCTGTTTCAGAGCAGAAGGTTCAATTTTCAGGTAATGTTTGTTAAGGGAGGCGGTTGTAATGCTTAAGGGGTGGTGCGTATAGCGCGCGCATGCGTCTTAGATCAAATTTCTTAAACTTTAAGTCGTGTGATGCTGAAACTAATTAAAGCTTTAAAAAAGATTTCTGACAAACAAATGACATTAATTCATAAATAGATATTTTAGTGAAACAAATAGGACTTACGTAATTCAGTAGTTCTCTATCAGTATCACTACATATTATAAAACAAAGTCACATATATCGTATGTACGCATAAAACTTTAAAACTACGCAACCGATTTTGATGCGGTTTTTTAATAGATAGAGTGATTCAAAAGGAAGGTTTGTACATATAATAACATTTAATACGAAGTAGAGAAATACTGTAATTTTTGAGGTTTCTGTAAATAATTACATTTTTTTCCGCTTACATTGCAAATGCAGGCTAAACCCTACGAGATTTATCAAAATGATGTACTAAGTATTTGTAAACCATGAAAAGGTCTACAGAAAAGTCCGCGATGGTATATGTCTATCTCTTATGGATAACCCACAATAGCAGTTTTTTTCATTTACTTTTTACGAAAAATGATGCCTTATGTTCAAAGCAATTTTTATACAATACAGCATTAATCCTTATCCAATTAGGTACCTTAAATAAATTGTTGATTTAATATAGATCAATATGGCTGTTTACACCATCTAATTTAAGTGAACATTTACGGAGATATTACAGATTTAAAATGCCGTGAGGAGGCCGCGCTTCGCCCTATAGCACTTCGCATTTAACAGCTATATGTCGTTGTTTCAAGAGTTTGTTTAATTAATTCTGTAATTAATTTTAAAAATAAAATACATAGGGGAAAAATGAAAATATGTAGTATATGAATTTAGATATTAGATATAGCAGGAAATCTTCTTGGTATAGGGAAAGGAAATTGTTTTTCTCCAAATTTAACGCTTGCGGGCCACGGGCTGTAATGAATTAATGAAAACTACTGGATCGATTTTAATCATTTTTTTTTACACTGACTGACATGGGATATATATATTCGATACCCGTGCGAAGCAGGGGCAGGCCGCTAGTTTAGTATAAAATAGTGAAGCAAATTTAGCTGATATTTAAAATTTTCAAAAATCAATACATTTAAAAAAAAATTATAAAAAAATATAAGTAATTATCTTAATATTTCTTAAGAAAAATATTGTAACGGTTTATTGGCACAATCAAATGTTCTTTTTTAAAGAAAATCAAAGACTTTGGACTTCTGGGCCACAGTGTAAAAAGCACTGAGTCAAAAACTATAACTTGAACATATTTATAAAAATGCAATTTGGCATACAACTTATTTAATTCAAAAATTAACAGCTTACACAGACTACAAATTTTATTATTCCAAAAAACCAACATTCAGTTTTTAATTTAATTTAATGTATTAGAAATATGTTTTTCCAATACAAACAAGTTATGCCCTGATATTAATAAGCATGCTCTTATTCTTTTTCTTCAACTGATGCATGTCTCTTGTTGGATTTTAAACATGGATATAAAACAAAAACAGATAACGTTTTTATTATTCTCTAATAAAAAGGATCCAATCGTGTAGTGTGTTAAGCCTACGATATTTATATAAAGAAAAGTTGTTATTTCATTTGAAGTAACATTAGTAGTTTAAATATACTTTTTAATATTTTTATTGAATTCATATTCATAAAAAAATTGCGGTAATATCTATCAGATAAAACTAAATTATCAAATGGAAACTAAAATTTAACTTTAAACTTGAATAACATCCACATTTTAATGACGCCAAATAAACAATTAATGTAGCCTATATCAAACTTATCTTTACAATTACATTACTCATTTGCTTAATTTAAAATTACAGATTTGAAAATTCACTATAAGTTATTTATTGAACTCCACAATTTAAACAAATCTTTAACAGCTATAAGTATTTTTAACATGAAACAAACATGATAACTCTTATGGGCTGCAATAGAGGCAGAACTCGTAATTCAATATCAGGCCGTTTGTTCAAGCAAATTAAAACATTTTTTGCATTTTTCTTAACAATGAAAACTTTAAATCAATTGATATCAAAATATGGCTTTTTGTGTTGTGCCACTATTACATTCCATTAGCGACGTTCATTCCATTATGTGAGTGATGAGTGGTGAATTTTAAGCGGTAATTCTTGATCACTAAAAACTATACATAATTTTAATTAACAAATCCACTGAACCGTGAATTGTAGTACTAAAATATGTATTCAAGATCGACAAACGGATCATATGAGCGGGCGCCCGCGGTCGGCCTCCGTCTGCCTGTGTAACTTCCAATATGAGCTTTGTTACCGCTTTGTTCTGCCATTTCTTGTGTCACTGCATTGAATCTATCGGCTGGCTTCCTTTGTGCACGGAATATTGCTCGTCTTTTGTCGAAATGAAGGTTACCTCCCCGCGAGTTGTTTCAGCGAAGAATTTCGCGATTGCAAAGTAATATTTTCCCCTTAAGAATTCCGATGTGTTTCTTTTATGTCAAAGATTACTTTACCCTCGGATTATATTGTGTTCAGAAATGATAATCTAAGTTTTGTTTTCGATATCGATGCTTCTTCAAACTTTTTCTTGTTCAATTCGAATCTTTTGTGTCAGTTATAGAGAGAAAATATTATAATTGTAATGTATTCAAAATCGATGTCTTCATTGGTAATAAACTGAATCACAAAAACTCAAACACTGATGTAGTTTTAGCATAAATACGATATAAGAAAAAAGTAATTAATATAATTTAGATAAAGTTAATTAGTTAGAAACAACAAGCAATTTCAAGAATTATATTATACGACTCAGACTACAGAGCCACTAATCCGAAACTAATTGTCGACCAGAAGACCATTGGACTTGAAACGGCCCAATGCTATTATCGTGAAAAAGGATTTCAAACTTACCTCATTACACCTGTATTAAATAAACTGCTTTATTGTGGAAAGTTATTTAGTTAACTAATAACAATAAACAGCTAATTTATTTATTGTTAAGTCCTAGACTAGGCGTTAGATTAAATATTTAATAAGTGTTGTCTGATATAAAGATCTCATTATTTTTTTTTTAATAAAGGAAAGTATAAAAATTATATTTTGTAATTCAATGAAAATCAAGTATTTGTTCTTCAATAAATATTTTGTGCCAAACAGTGGAAGTTGTCATGAAATTGATCTCTTTTTCGCAATAAGATTGCCTTTGTATCTTCTATTTAAATTTCCTATGATTTTGTATGTTATATAGTACGCTCAGTCGGCTGAAAATTATCATTACATTATCAATATGTATAGAATCAGGCGTTACTTTGCGGAGATCCATAATAAAAAAGTAATGAAAATATTATTTTGCTATAAACCGCGATAAAAGAAAATATATGTAATGCTAAATGTAGAGTGCACTATTCAAAAGATAGACAAAATCGCAAATTGCTTTGCGATTTTGTCGCGGTGTCTATCTCTTGACGGTTACGAGGCGAAACAATTGTTGAGATTGTGGTGGTGAATGGGTGCAGTGCTTGTGTATTGTTGTGTTATTGGTGGTAGTTAGTACATGACTTGTTACAAATTATGTATGCATTGGGTATGAGAACGAATAGTACACTGTACATTACATATATTTTCTTTTATCGCGGATTATATATAGCGAAGTAATATTTTCATTATTTTTTTCACATTACATTATCAAAACATCATCATCCACCTGCCCTTATCCCACTCTAAGTGGGGTCGGCACAACATGTTATAAACATGCTGTCACATGATTTAGATGCGTTTTTACAACCGGCCACTGCCTGACGTCAACTTAACTTAGTCGTATTTTACGACACCTCGGTAAGAATACATTATCAAAACCATGTCTGTATTAATTTTTTTACTGAACTTTAAACCATAATGTATGTATATATGACCCTAATAACACAATTTTCGCTTAAGATAGATAATTATGATTTCACACAACACGCGCGCCCGTAACAACTTGATAAAAGCGGGTCGTATGCGGCGCGCGTTACTTCGTTACATTACAATAGGGACACGCTCAACACACTGCCGAAAATATTGTCAACATACAAACAAAACATTTTACTATTATATAAATTTCACCGTTTGCTGTAAATTACATGCTTTTGATCGTAGGTTGCAAAGGTGACGTGTTGATATTTAAACAAGAAATATATCATTAAATATTGTCTTCTTAACCAAATAGGTGCGGTTTCGGGTAGGATTAGGATAGTTAGGATTAGGACTTAGAATAGTTTTTGTTACATTAAGGTCAAAATAAAAAATCAAAATTATATCTACCCTTATTTACCTTTCAACATATATGCCTGAAATTATGGCTTCTGTATGCTATATACAGCATATAGCATATGATTTAATAAAGCATTAGAACAATGCTTTTCGGGAGCATTAAGATATTAATATCATCATCATCCTCCTGCCCTTATCCCACTCTAAGTGGGGTCGGCACAACATGTTACAAACATGTTGTCATATGATTTGACTACGTATTTTACGACCGACCGCCTGCCTGATGTCAACTTACCTTAGTCTTATTTTACGATTCCAATAAGAAACAGAGTGGTCTATTTTACTCAACTGGATACCACACGGCGGGTCGACTTACCTTAGTCGCCTTTTACGATACCTCGGTAAGAAATGAGGATGGTCTATTATACTCAGCCGTATACCACACGGCGAGTCGACTTACCTTAGTCACCTTTTACGACACCTTGTAAAAAATGGGGGTGGTATTTTTTTATTCAGCCGGATACCACACATTATAATGCAATTATTCAATATATTAATTACATTGAATAATTTCTGGATGTTATCCGATGTGAATACACTGTTAGATATTTTTTTGTTACATTAAGGTCAAAATGAAAAAAGAAAAATTATATCTACCCCTATTTACCTTTCAACATGTATGCCTGAAATTATGGCTTCCATATTGCTGTATCAAATTAAATCAAATCAAAATAATCTTTATTCAAATAAGCTCTTACAAGCACTTTTGAATCGTCAAGTATCAATATGATTAATGAAGGTACAACTGGTTCGGAATGTTGCTCTTACCGAGAAGAATCAGAAAGCTTTAAACATTTTCAATTTAACATTATAAAACCGCAGTCTTGTACGAAGCTGAAAGGATTTTCAAATCCAGGATTTTTTATCATCCAAATAATCTTCAATTTTGTATGTAGCATGTGATTTAATAAAGCTTTAGAACAATGCTTTTCGGGAGCATTAAGATATTAATAAACGTAGACTTTATTATTTTTTCCATCTGCATTAAATATTGAACAGTGTAAAACATTTGTCAAGCGACTGACCCGTGTGTCACCGCGCTGCATCGTGCTCGACCGGCTGCTAATTAACACCGGATTACCGAACAGAACCGGGTCCGGCTATTTGCTGTTTACAACTGAATCCAAAGACAAACCAAATATAGTACGCTGCCTCAACGTTGAGGAACATGAACTATAAATTCAGTGTGGGACAGAAAAGTTCTAACGAAAAACAAAAAAAAGAAGAAAAAAGGTCAGTATGAAATTAAACTGAATGATAACATTATATTTATTTATATAAACTATTCTGCAATTTTTTTAAATAGGGACTAACTGTTAGTGTAGTTTTTGTTTAGTAGGCACCTACTAAGTATATGTTTTATTAATTCATGTTATTTTCATGACACTTCAACTAATATACAAAATACCGTAAACTACTGAGTGTTAACCATAGCCACACTGTTAAACATATGACAGGATTCTAAATATTTAGTTTGATGTTAGGTTACTGGTTTCAATGCTATAAATATAGGTATAAATAAATAAAAATATAAATATATCTATAGGCATTTTTGACATAGATATCTTCTTGTTCATCTTCAACCGATGGACGTCCACTGTTGGACATAGATCTCTTCATGGGATCTCCACAGCACATGTTTTTATGCTGCTTGTATCCAGCGGCTCCTCGTGACATTTTTGAGGTCGTCAGTTCATCTAGGTTATCTAGTTCATCTAGGGGGTCTTCCGCCACTGCGCTTTCGGTGCGGGGTCGCCATTCTGATTTGATCACGTAGAGATACTCCGAGCATAGCTCGCTCCATCAGCTCATCCATGGGCGTCATAAGAATGCTGAGCGATTCTTAGCATTCTTATGACGCCCATAGCCAGTGACATAGATATAGTAGATACTATATCAAATAATACTAAACGTCAGTCATGCAGAATGTATTAAGAATGAATCTAGTTGAGTATTCCGCGCGATAGTCGTAACATCTGGCCGCCAATAACAGAAAGAGCAAGTCCTTAGGGCACCGCTTTAGCTTTTCAATTTCCCTTTCGGAATTATTCGTACTAATCGAATACGACCGCCGGGGTCTAGGGACACGATCAGGATGATTCATTCATGAGGCTAATGTCGCAGTTTAAATCGAGAACTTGGTCTATTATGGGGCCGTTACCTTTTTCGGTATATAAATCTTTCACTATCGGCATAGTGTTCGTGTCCGAAATTTCATATTTGCATACTTTTAATTTTGTACTTTAATGTAATAATGTGAATCAAATTTAATAGCGATTTATAAATTGTTCTAAGGTCAGAAAATTAAATTCCATATTGTTAAATCTGGCACTGTTGTGAAGTCTGTTCATCATGAACTCCATTTCAACCAAAACTAATTTTTGATCGATACATTGATATTTTTAATTCTATTGGGAATAGAAAAACAATTTTAAAATCGAAGAGCACATTCTTGAATCATTTATTTAGCACCTTTTATTTATTACGAGACACGTCGTAAATCTCAAAAGTCACTAATCAAGCCAGGTGAAAAGCATGATAGGTTTGTAATTAATAATAAAGTGGTTTTACCTTTCAAGAAAAAAGAACCCAAAACATGCCTATGCCTTTGCTAATTAGAGCAGTTACACCCTTCTTCAGAATAATCTATGTAATTCTATAAAGTGACCTTGATGATTTAATATGGCTATACCAATCTCAGTGGGGTGACAAAACAATAAAATATAATTTCCTGTATATTAAAATTACAAGTAGAGCAAAAAAACTCAAAATATTATTTAACAATAATTATGCACATGACGTAGAATTCTTTTATTTACACTCGAGAGTGGAGGCGAAAGTGCAAATGACGAGTTGCTAGCTAGGTATTGTCGTCATTAATGAGCCTGAGTAAGCGAACAGCCGCGCAAAATTAAACTCCTGGGCCCGCGGCTTGTGATCATTACTTCACTTTTAATTATGACGTACTGAATGGAAATACAACATAAAATATTATCATGCAAGGCTAGATGGTAATATTTTATGTAACAATGTTTAATGTGACGTTTTGTTTTGTGGTAGTTTTGTTTCATTGTAGTTATTTTGCAGTAATTAATTTCTCGTTAATAAGGATGGTGGCCTTCTAGTAGTGCATTGGTAATGATGTATGTTTTGCCGATGTCATTTACAATGAAGATGTCATTGCAAAATTTTGACCGATTTCCTTGTGGCTCCTTAACTTACACATATTTCACAGTTTTCAGTTTTCATCTAAGATGAGATGCTTTACTAAAAAATAATTATAGTGTATCAAACATTATAAAATTTTTCATTTTTCTAAGCCTTAATTAGGATTAGCGTTTATCACATTAAACGTTTGTGTTCAAGGTCAACATGAAACAGTCAAAACGTTAACGCTTATCTTAGGCCTGATCTTGTTATGATTATATAGCAGAACGTAAACAGAACGAGATTCTTCCATATTTTCAGTAATCTTGATATTAGTGATAGAGACACTTAAACTGGTATACTGGACATTTGGATTTCTTATACTGTTAAAACGGGATATATTGAACATGATTTATTATTACTATCATTGAGCTTCTGTTCATAAGACTTTATTGTGACTTGTACAAAAAATTACCTATATAAAAGTAATATAATACCTTGCAAAAATTGTAGTGTCAGTATACTATAAACTTGACATGATCTCGATTTGTAAACATTTATCTTTAGATAGATGTATAGATTTATAATAATCAATTGTAAATCAAAAATAAAAGCAATTGACTAAAATGTAGCCTTAACGTTACGGAGCGCAGGAAAAAATGCGTCTTTAACGATGTCATTTACAAAGAAAATCAAAACACAAGCTTGATTATCTTTCGGCAACACTCTTGAAATTTAAAGGAAACTTCAAAAGTGTTGCCAATTATTGTAATTTATTATATTAATATCAAACAAAATTAAATTTGTACTTTTATTGTTTCCTTCGATTATGAAGTACAGCAATATCATGTAGTCATCGTATTTTTGAACAATTCTCCAAATGTTCATATATAAAGCTATTGTTTAGTGTTCAAGGGTGGGGGCGCAAATGACGAGGCGCGAGGTATTGTCGCCATTAATGAGCCGGAGCGAGCGGACAGCAGCGCGGAAGAGGAAAATTAAACTCCTGGGCCCGCGGCTTATGTTCATTACTCCGCACCCGATTATTGTGGCGTTATTTGTGAATGCAACGTAAAATATCATCATTGAGTCGCATGTGGTGAATTTGTTATGGGATATTAAAATATGATCATTATAGTGCGATTATTCAATGTAATTAATATATAGAATAATCGCATTATAATGTGTGGTATCCGGCTGAATAGAATAGTACCAGCCTCATTTCTTACAAGGTGGCGTAAAATAAGACAGGTAAGTTGACGTCAGGCAGGCGGCCGGACGTAAAAACGCAGACAAATCATGTTACAACACGTTAATAACGTGAATCAATCATCAGAGTACAGTGCGACAGAGTAAGGGAAATGATTCTGTTATACACTTTCCTGTATGATGTGTCTGTTCTCTATCACACTTGTTTTTAATGTTACGGCATATTCCGGTAGAAATTTAGTCCACGGGGCATTGCTAAGATTTCAATTTCCTTTCCGGAATTACTTGCTCTAATCGAACACGCGTCACGGGACCGGGGAGGAGCTGCCGCAAATTAAGTGCTCCCTATTGCGTACAAATGTTTAAAATGTACTATTTAGAAACGATCTTAATGTACATGTAAATAAATTATGTGTTTCAATTATTTATAAGCCTTTGTTATCGAATGGTTATCTCTCACGTTTCTATTTAATTTAGTAGAATATTCAGTAATAAATAGCTTCTATACGCGACTTCTTTCGCGTGGATTTTGGTATCGAGATAGAAATAGCCCAATCCCTAATTGGCTCTTTCATTTTCGATCGATTTGATCTTTTTCTGCGTTCGGCTAAATTTATATTCAAATTCAAAAACTTTGCACAGGTTTAAGAAACAATCAGATATTCTGGCTAAGATTTGACTTCAAATTAAAAACATTCTTCAGAAGAAAATAATATTGAAGCTATGTATGTATGAAAATTAATTTTAATTATGTTAACATCGTATTGGCAGCTTTCATATGTTTTATTTTAATCGGTGTTCTTTCAAATTATTCCTTTTGGTAAGTATTGGCCAACGTTTAAATGTCATACGACCTACTCAATCATTCTTAGTCTAGAGAACATGTAGGAAACATGAAGGAAGGAAAGCAAAATTTGTTTTATAGTTACAACATCGAATTTAATAAAGACGTCGCCATTCAGGTAATAGAGTCAAAATAAGTTTTTATGCATGGAAAAGTCAGTAAGTTATAGCGGCGCGGGTGTAGGCGTGCGACAGGCGGCTGCTGATTGTAAAGCGCTCACAGACGGAGCCTATTCGATTTCACGGCTCGCCGCGCTCGATATTTATTGTCATCGGTGCATTTGTACGACACGGCGCCTACTGGACAACCCCCTTGGGTTGCTGGTCGAACAGGGTGTATGTTGGACAGCCGATTAAATTATAACACAGCTATCCATTATCCAAATCACAATTTATTGCTTTACCAACAATTATTTTTATGTAATTACATGTGAACGACCGTGTCAACACGACGACACGGGAAGAGTGAGATAAAAGAGAGGTTCTCACAAACCACTCGTAGCTTATATATTGTTCCGCGAACCAAACGATAGCGGGAATTTTTTCGATGCAGCGCCATCTAGTTTGATTCGCGGCACTAACGTATTTGCGTTATACATTACCGCCCACCAAGGACAAATTGCTATTTGTCCTTAAAAATTGTACAAAACCCAGTATACATTATGCAAATCAAAGATACAATAATGATGAGAAAACCACTTATTTAAACTATTAAAACTATTGATAAAGCTAAAAACTATTAAAAGCAAACCTATTTTGTTACTGGAAGTACACATAACTTAGATGCCGAGCGTTTAATAATTGAATTTTTCGTTTTAAGTGTGACAACGCGAACAACATTATCTGGGCCAAAATGACACTTTAAAATTCTACCGTACAACCAACGACATGGAGGAAGGCCGTCTTCCTTAATTATAACGACATCACCTTCCTTTAGTTGTGGTCCCTGTGAAGACCAACGGTACCGATTAAAGAATCTCGTTAAGTATTCCCGAGACCACTTATGCCAAAATTCTTGTAGCATTCGCTGAGAATATTGCCACCTTCTTAAGGAGCCAATGTTACAAGATTCAAAATTTTCATCAGGAGCAGTAACCAAAGGTTCACCGACGAGGAAATGTCCCGGTGTTAGAGCATCAAGACAATCCAAATCCGAATTAAGTCGAGATATAGGTCTCGAATTGAGACACGCTTCGATTTGAGCCAACACCGTCGACATCTCTTCGAAGGTGAGAGTTGAATTTCCAATAACCCTTCTCAAGTGAAATTTCACCGATTTTATTGCCGACTCCCACAGTCCACCTACATTCGGTGCCTGGGGAGGAATAAAATTCCACTTAGTTCCCTTACTAGCCAATGATTCCGCTAGTTCTTTTAACATACTGCCCTTTTCTGCGGCAAAAAGTTTTTTAAGTTCTGCAGCAGCACCAACAAAATTAGTGCCGTTGTCACTAAATAATTCTTGACAGTGACCTCTTCGAGCCACAAATCTTTTAAACGCCTGTAGAAATCCTTCAGAAGTTAGATCTGACACAACTTCTATGTGTACCGCACGAGTCGCTAGACATACAAATAAACAGATATACCCCTTGTGCGACTTATGTCCACGACCCTTGGCAGTGCGTATCTGAATTGGCCCTGCAAAATCGACACCGCTATTCCGAAACGGACGAGATGGAGTTACACGAGCAGATGGAAGTTGTCCCATCAGCTGATTATGGGTAAGTCCTCTATTTTTTACTCAAGTAACACAATTTTTTATGTAACTTCTTATTTGTTGCTTAGCTCCAATTATCCAGAATTTATTAGTTAAATAATTTTGTGTAAGTTGATTACCTCCGTGCATTGTTTGTTTGTGAGCGTCATCAATAATTAGGTAGGTAATTTTAGATTTTTTCGGTATTATAATTGGATGTTTTCTATTTTCATTTAATTCTGATTTTTCTAATCTACCTCCGACTCTTAAAATTTCTTTATTATCTAAATAGGGATTTAATACTCTTAGAACACTGTTTTTACTAATTTCTTTTTTCTTTTTCAGGTTGGCGATTTCTTCTTCAAAGTTTTTCTGCTGAAATACTCTAATAATATTTTCTGATGCTGTATTTAACTCTTCTGTCTTTAAATAACCCGTTTTTCTTTCAGGTACCGGCTTCAACAATTGGAGGAATCTTCTACAGTAAGCTATCACTCGCACCATTCGTGTTAAAGATGAAAATCGACCAAATATGCTGTCTTCTTCTATTGTTGCAGCATGTACTCTTATTGCTTCCAAATCGGTTTTTATATCCTTAGGTTTACCATAATTTATTTCAGTACATTTTAAGAAGTCAGGTCCATTGAACCACAACCAATTATGTTGTAATTCAGAAGGAGATACCCCACGAGAGGCACAGTCAGCAGGATTCTGTTTGGAGTTTACATGCGACCATTGATTTGGATTCAAAACAGTAAGTATCTCTGACACTCTGTTTGCCACGAATACTTTCCACTTGGAAGGTAAACTATTGAGCCAAGCTAGGACGATAGTTGAGTCCGTCCATGCGTGCAGGTTTTCCAATTTCACATCTAATATCTTGGCTACATCTAGCATCAGCCTAGTTAACAAGACTGCTCCACAAAGTTCGAGCCTTGGGATGGAAACTTGTTTGATTGGAGCCACTTTCGACTTCGCTGCAACCAAGGTAAGGTGAATATTTCCTTCTTTATCTATTACCCGAATATATATAGCTGCAGCGTATGCTATTTTGGATGCATCGCAGAACCCGTGTAATTCTCTGCGAGCATCAGTAGACTTAGTTTCAACCCATCTCGGTATATGAATGCTTTCTAATTTTTTAAGATTATCCCGATAAGCTAACCATTCGTTTAAAATGTCTTGAGGTACTTCATCATCCCAGCTGATACCACTTATCCAAAGCTTCTGAATCATAGCTTTAGCTACAATGACACATGGCGTGAGCCAGCCTAACGGATCGAAAAGTCGTGCTATATCCGCAATAATTTTTCTTTTAGTTACAGGTACTTTCATATCCATCAGCTTCACATCGTAGCGAAAAGAGTCTGCTCTTCTCTCCCAGGTAAGTCCAAGTATTTTCATAATATTATCCATTTTTATATTTACTTCTTCCTTTATTTTAATCTTCCTGTTATCTTCCTGCCTATCCTTAAACTTTTCCAATAGAATGTCATTATTGCTAGTCCACTTTTTTAATTTAAAACCTCCTCTTTGTAAGATTTCATTCATTTCATCATAAATTTGCTTTCCTTCATTAACGTTTTCACATCCAGATAACAAATCGTCCATATAAAAGTCTGTTTTTATTCTTTCAGATGCTGCTGGGAAATTATTACCCTCGTCGTCAGCAACTTGCTGTAACACCTTAACTGCAAGGTAAGGTGCTGATGCGGTCCCGAATGTGACCCTTAATAATCTGTAGCTTTTTATTTCAGAGTTTGGAATCCTTTGATCACGCCACACCAGACGTTGAAAATCTATATCATTTTTGGACACCTTTACCTGCCGATACATCTTTTCGATGTCGGCTACTAAGCAAATAGGATGTAAACGCCAACGCATTATTAAACTGCGTAAATCCGATTGTAAGGTAGGTCCTATCAATAATTCACTATTTAATGATGGTCCATTAGTTCCCTTGCATGAGGCATCAAAGACAACTCGAATTTTCGTCTTATCTTTTTCTTCGCGTATCACGGCATGATGAGGAAGATACACTGAACCCGGTTTATTTAGTTCATCCTCAGGTACGACCTCCATGTGCCCCAAATCCAGATAGTCCTGTACAACGTTGCTATACTCTTCTTGTAATCTTCTGTCCCTTTCCAATTTTCTTTCCAGCATAGCAAACCGTCGCAGCGCAATGTCCTTTGAATTACCATATTGGCATGCAGGATCATCCGATTTAAAAGGTAACGTAACGACGTACCGACCGGACTCATCGCGTTTTTTAGTTTTATAAAATATCTCCTCACACCTTTTTTCTTCTGGTGTGAGAGGTTTATTTATAGCGTCGCTGGAGTATTCGGATTCCAGCTCCCAAAATTTTTTCAATAAATCATTTTCATTTGATTCGGGTTCGTCTATAAGTAAATTACAACTTAAATTGTTCGTTTCTCCTAACCCGACCTGACCCGAAAGTATCCACCCCAGCTTCGTATTCTGGGCGACTGGATAACCCGGCGGACCCCTTAG
The DNA here is from genome assembly GCA_029227775.1 of Morpho helenor. Taxonomy (NCBI): domain Eukaryota; kingdom Metazoa; phylum Arthropoda; class Insecta; order Lepidoptera; family Nymphalidae; genus Morpho; species Morpho helenor. The sequence goes on along the minus strand of JARGCU010000028.1, from coordinate 11,392,744 downwards.
TAACCCCTCTTGGATCACTTGACCATAAACATCAGAACCCAATAAGAGATCGATTTTATTGGGTTGATGGAAAGATGGATCCGCAAGTTCAATCCTACCAAGTTCTGACCAACCTAGTACCTCTACTTTCTTCGAAGGGAGGAAAGTAGTGATGGATGGCAGAACATATGCGTTTATAGAAACGACAACGATAGGATTGATTCTAGATTTAATGTTTAAGTTAACTATTGCCTTGGAGATTACCGCTTTATCTCCACCTACGCCTGAAATTATACCCTTCACAGGAATCTTTTTCAGCCTCAAACCCTGAACCGCTGATTCCGTGATAAAATTAGCTTGAGAGCCCTGATCGAGCAGAGCCCTTAACCAAAAGTTAGCATTATGTTTCGACTCGGCTTTGACAAGCGCTGTTGCAAGCAAAACCTGTTTAAATTCCTGACCTGTCGAAAAATAAGCTGTATGAGATACAGAACCGCTCGCTCCATTATCTCTGCCTGCCTCTAAAGGCCCCGTTGGTAAAGCTTCCTTACACTCCTGTTCAACCCTAACATTAGTAGTCTCAGCATTACTTATACCGCGAGGATGTAATAAAGTATGATGACGACGATGACATATATTGCACTTAACATTGCTTCGACATGCTTTCGCTCCATGGTTGGACCCCAAACAATTAAAACAAATACGATTGTTTTGAACAAAACTACGACGTTGATCTGCCGTTTCCCCTATAAATTTTTTACATGAATTAAGTCTGTGTGCTTCCGAACAAAATAGGCATTGCAATTTAACAACGTGTAAACTTTTATATTTAACAATAGGATTATTTACATGACCTTGTGACCTTTGAGATGTTGACTTGGTATCCAGAAACTCGAGTGCACGATACCGGTTTGTAAGAAAATTTTTAAATTGCTCAAATGTAGGTAATTCTTCCATAGAATTATCACTAGTTACTTTAAATTCCCATTGTTTCCTGGATTCCATGTCAAGTTTTAAGGTAAGTATATGTATCACAATTATATCCCAATTTGTAACATCAATACCTAGATTAGATAATCCACTTAAACAATCGTTTGTTGTATCTATGAGTTCCTTTAAACTACTTGCCGATTCTACCATAATATTTCTTTGACTAAGTAACCTTTTCAAAATATAGTGCGATAAATACCTTTTATTATCATACCTATCTTTTAATAATGTCCAACAACGTTCATAATTTGCTTCAGAAATAGGAACTTGCCGAAGTAACTGTTCGGCTTCCCCCGATAAATAACTTTTTAAATAGTGTAACTTTTGAACCTTTTCTAAATTTATATTACTATGGATTAAAGATATAAACAAGTCTCGAAAAGTAACCCACTCGGTATAAGCCCCAGAAAATTTAGGAATAAATATTTTTGGTAGTTCGACCTGAACCTGTTTGGATTTACTCACACATTCAGGATTAACCCCAATACTACTCTCATTCGCTTTTGAAAAATAATTAAGTACACCCATTAATTCTGTTTTAAATTCTATATATAATTCCTCGGCTTGATCGTAAATATCATTCCGAATATAATCCTCATCGCTTAATAATTCTCCAAAGTCCTTAATAATAACCCTATGTGTATCCCCGAAATTATTCCATAAACGCTCAAGAGATTCGAGCCTAACTTGTACATACGTCTCATTAATTCGCTCCTTAGGCGACTTTTTATAATTTTTTTTAGCTTTTACTAATTTACTATAATTGTCCATTTGTAATCTTAATTTATCTTCCATTTTAAAAAACTACTAAATTCGAAATTAAAGTAAAAAACACAATATAAAACAAATCTCTAAACACAAATAAACAATACAAATAAGATGCATAAACGCCTCAGTAATTATCGTAATACGTCTCATAACATACCAAGGTTAACTAATACTTTCACTAAACACCTTATCTACCGTATAACTTTTATAAAATTATCGAACTCGCTAAACACAATGACTACGCGTATAAAGAATACAATCAAAGTTCACCCTTATTACAAGCAGAATAAGGTTGAAGTATTACACACATTATTTTATTTTTACAAGTCAACAACATCTATATTTTTTCTATGTTAAATTGAAATCACAAATATATTACAAGTCGAAAACAAATGTAATTTTGATTAAAGTTAAATGAATACGTAAAATTTCGTAAAAGTCCTTAGATTATTCCAATTGTTTATAACCTCGAACCAAAATCAGGCATGGGTTCCCCATAGGTTATCACGATTTAAAATTAGTATTATTAATTAGACTAAACATGAAAAGTTATTGTTAATTTATAAAGTTCAAAGTATTTGTTCTTGATTTTAAAGTAATTATTCACTGAAGTTAAAATTCGCTAATTAAATTAAACTTCACTCACTATTAGAGACCTTGTCACTCACTTGTCACCTGATCCTATTCCTGCGGTGCGAGGGTATTACTGACCCCGCTGGTCACCGCTGTACCTGGTCCCGCTGCTGGCTTCCTGACGGATCCCTCCGTCGCAAAGTGCTAAGGCCGGATTCACCACCAAACCTCAGTCCTTGCTGCTGCTGCTCACAGGCTGCTGCTCATTGCCAACACAGGGCGGCACGGTTCTCCTCCCCAGGCGGCCTTGAATGCCGTGACTCCTCCGGATTTTATCCGACACGAAGGACCATGGACAACCCCCTTGGGTTGCTGGTCGAACAGGGTGTATGTTGGACAGCCGATTAAATTATAACACAGCTATCCATTATCCAAATCACAATTTATTGCTTTACCAACAATTATTTTTATGTAATTACATGTGAACGACCGTGTCAACACGACGACACGGGAAGAGTGAGATAAAAGAGAGGTTCTCACAAACCACTCGTAGCTTATATATTGTTCCGCGAACCAAACGATAGCGGGAATTTTTTCGATGCAGCGCCATCTAGTTTGATTCGCGGCACTAACGTATTTGCGTTATACACCTACTGAACCGCGCTAAAAAATCTCCATTTCCGAATTCGGACGAGAACATTCCAGCAGACCCTCCATACCGATCGAGTTTCCGAAAAAATGTCCCAGGTAAAACCGACAAAAACGTGTTGTCAACGCGGCGTTAACAATCGCTTCGTGAATATGTTTGGATGTAGACACACGTCAACTTGTCTCGTTAGTAAAAAGTCATGGCGCCTTACGATTTATCACCTGCACCCGACAGGGCCGCGGAGGTATGCTCGCTCTCTAAACTGACGCAAATCACGATTAAAATGAAAATGTCCGGATTTACAGAACCAAGAAATTTTTCTTATTATAATAAGTAAATACGTTTTAGCTACGATAAAAAAGAACGAAACAATAACTATCATAATTTTTACTTTCAATGTATTTATTCAGTTATATTTTTAAAAACCCATGGAATAAATAAAAATGACCGCAAAATTAATTCAAGCAGAGCCGTTGCGACGTGTGTTATCTGGCTGAGTAGAATCAGAAACAACTATCGTTTGTTACCGAGGTGTCGTAAAAGGTTACAATGGTAAGTTGATTCAGGCAGGTGACCGGTCGTAAAATAACTAGCCAAGAAATGTTGTGCCAGCCCCGCTTAGAGTAGAATGAGGGCAGAAGGATGACGAGGCCTTGCGACTACATAATAAGATCTCTTTGTTCGTATTAACATAAATTTTATGTAAATTAACTTAACAGTATCTAATCATAAGTTCATTTTTTATACCTGCAATAGTAAAAAAGAACTTACTCTAACATTGTAATATCCCAAAACCATATATAAACATATAAACACAAGTATGTATATGTTGCTAACAAGCTCATCTGTTTATCTCATTACACACCGCTTTGCTTAAACTTGAGCATTCCCTTTATCACTGGCCAAGCGTATACATGTTTAATCTGTTAGAGTACTAAATGACTACTTACTGTATTTGTTACAATCGACGCTAATCAAAATTCTATTTAATTATATACAAATGGCACTTAGGTTTATTCAATTAAACTTAAAAAGTTATTTTAACTAAACTTGACTACTGACTACCCATATCTATAATACGTGATACGATTTAACTCAAAATTTTCGAATAGTTACTTTAATTATTAAGTTCTTTTACATATTTAAGGCTCATAAGTTAATCTCATTTTGCATCAAATATTCCTTGCAGACCTCAGCTTTATTTAGATTGCACATATTTACTACTTTACCACCGATTACTTAATCTGAATTTTCTTTTAAATGTTGAGCCATGACGCGTTAGAGGAAGCTAAAAATATTTTAATACATAAAAGGGCTTATTGGCGTTGGAATCGTAAGCTGTGATTTGAAAATAAAGATAAAGAAGTAGTCGTTAAATACAAAAAAGCAACAAAAAATTAAAAGTGAATTTTATTTGTCAACTTTTATATATTTACCGCATATACTTCAGTTAGCTTTGGTTAATATGAGATTTAGTAATATTACAATGTAAAAACGATTTTTTGCATTGTAATATCTACCAAATATTTGCATACTACAAAAAATTTTATACTGCAAATGACAGTATTCAATACACAATTCTCTCTCAGTTTTGTATTTAGTGTTTCGTCTTAAATGCTTAAAGCTGCGATACGATAATTCCAAAGTTTTATTGGGCTAAATGATAAAATTAAACATTACAATGAAAAGGGAATAGGGATCGGTAACAAGAAGGCAACTTCCATTGGGAGCATTGGGATTAGCTGGATCTTTTAAAATTGCGGGTAAACATCCGCTCGTTCCTCCGGGACGCTGATAAGGTGTGCCAGTATTTGTAACTTCAAAATTGTATTTGATCCCATATAGACTTACTATAAACATATTATTGTCAATGTTAGTATATTGTTATTCAAGCTATGTGGTATCCGGCTGAATAGAATATTACCACCCTCATTTCTTACTGAGGTGTCGTAAAAGGCGACTAAGGTAAGGCGACCCGCCGTGTGGTATCCGGCTGAGTAGAATATACTAACCTCATTTCATAACGAGGTATCGTAAAAGGCGACTAAGGTAAGTTGACGTCAGACAGGCGGCCGGTCGTAAAAACGCAGCCAAATCATGTGACAGCATGTTTATAACATGTTGTGCCGACCCCACTTAGGGTGGGATAAGGGCAGGAAGATGATGATTCTCTACACTCGATGGATACAAGAATAATCTTCGAACATCATAAATATAAATAAAAAGTATTGTATATTTTTTCGTAATCATTTTATATTTAGTTATATTTTAGCTAGACACAATCGCGGAAGAAACTTAAAAACACGCTGCAGGAAACAGCAGCTTGCGCAACATGTTTTGATGTTTGTTCGGAGTCAAAGTAAATCCTTTTATGCTATAATTTTAGTATTCTGCTACAGATATTAAATATATAAACGAAAATAGCTATTAAATTTCAGATTATGTTCTTCATAAATTAATGATTTAAAAAAATTAAAAGAATTTTACCTTCGGGATAAATTTACTGCTATCAAAAGTCAACCAAATAAATTAAATTACAATGGTCCGCCTAATTTCTTAATCAAGTTCAATAATGAAATATTGGATATTAAATTATGTTATCTTGTTATAAGCTGGTTGCTAAGGCTGAAGAAAGCTTGGAATTCCTTCGCTTAGAAATTACTTAAAATATGAGAATAACTCAGTTCTTTTAATATGTTTACATGCTTCTTGAATGAAATTCAAGGATTGGGAAGTTGGTCAACATTACCTTGATTAAATATATATTTAATATAACCATCCAATGACTCATGCAGCCACTGTTCTAAATATAATACGTTGAATATTTAATTACATACGACTCCCAAATACATTCATGATGTTATTTCTTTTTATAATGTATCTTATATCTGTATTAACTTACTTCAAATTGTGACAAAGTTTCCCTGTGATAAGACGAATCTAACAAAGCGGGACTAATGTTGCCTGTTGCATTAAACAGCCCTCACCCCTATTCTCAAAACCAAACGTCTGAATTAACATTAGTTTTACGACTTAAGATACATCAAGAATAATATCATACTGCCTAGAGCTCAATAGTCATAATGAAGAGCTGTAGAGATAAAAAAGTGTTTTAAATAATTTATAGAGTTAGGCCTTACTTTACGGAGGTCAATAGTACAAAACTAATAAAAATCCTAATATTCCAAAATAATATTTTCATTAGTTTTGAAAGGGTTTTAAATAATTTATAACATCTGTTAAATGAACCGCTTATATTCGGGGATGTATCACTAGTCAAAGCATGCAGCTGTAAATTCCATTTTACGAGAATACGCTGTGGAAAATGATAGTTTGTAAGTTATAAAAAAATTGATAAAAATTATTAAATTTAAGTTGTCAATTATACTCATTTTCCAAACGCAAAGAGTGTTTATTTTAGAACCCTGCTAAAGTAAAATGAAATTCCATTACTGCAGTACAAATTATTAGGTATCATCAAATTTCGATATTACAACAATATTTATATGATTATATTATATAATATTTATAAGAAAAGGTAAATCTTTAAAAAAAATAAACTTATATATACTTCAGACTTTATAAAAATCCTGTTAAGTTTTGCAGCTGCCAGACCAAAGGCAATGCCGTTACGTGTCGGTAAATGTGAACAAAGCCTTTGACACCTTTTACCGCATACATTTTCAGCGAGGCACTTCAATCGCAGTTTACACGCACTCGCGACCGACATCGAAATATAAGCGCTTTCTGTACGTACTGTTCTGTGACAATAAAAATATCTTTATAATACCTATCATTTGCTTAACCGAGATATTTTAAAACAACTTTCACAAACGCCTCATAATATTTTTCAATTATTGAATGCCCCTTTTAAACTTAGGGGGAAAATTTATAAAACGGTCATTAGACCTGTCGTTATGTATGGATCAGAATGTTGGGCAATAAAAGAAAAGGATGAAAGAAATGTGCATGCGAATGAGATGAGAATGTTAAGGTGGATGTGTGGTGTGACAAAACTTGATAGAATACGCAATGAGTATACTAGGAGAAGTCTGAAAGTTGCGCCCATTACAGAAAAGATGAGAAGTGCGAGACTAAGTTGATATGGTCATGTAATGAGGAGGGATGAAAATCATGTGACCAAAAGAGTTTTAAATATAAATGTGGATAGATGTATGGCTAGGGGGAGGCCGAAAAAAAAGGATGGATTATAGGAAAAATGATATGCATGTTAAAGGAGTGGCACTAGAGTTGACGAATGATAGAGGAGAATGGAAGAAGAAGACATATTGTGCCAATCCCACTTAGAGTGGTAAGAGAATGAGAATGATGATGTGTTTTATTTTTATTTAAGGAGCCATTAGCTAGACAACCATGAATTAATTTATTCATAAACGAAAAAATGTGATATAATGTAGAAATAAATCATAAGAAAAAACTGTCTTACCTTCATCATTCAATGCTTCGTAATTAATTCGATTTTTTTTTCATAATTAAATCAATCAGCGATATTGAATTATATTATCGTTCAATTAAAATTAGGGGTGATTTTATGGCGGTTACAAACGTAGCCGCTTTGGGCAATAAAACCTCTCGTTCCTTATCCGTCACTCAGCCCTTAGAGATTTCTTCTAGGGGAATAATTTACGTTGATCGTCTAGAAGGGGAAGCGAAACTGCGTCACAGAAACTTTAAGCTTTCATTCAGGATGGTCGAGATTCGCGGCGTCCCAACTTTCCGTAATAAATTTCAATAGCGCATTGAGAAAATCTCGATCTTAATTATCAAAGTTAAATCTCTTAATAAAAATTATAACCTACATATTTGACAATTAATACTAAAGACTACGTCATTCTTTTTATATTAATTTCAAAAAATTAGGTATCACTATTTTTGCCATATTTAATTTTAATGTGTCGGTATGTCAATAATATAATTCTTCGTGTATATCGAATAAATCTGGATAGTAAAAAACAAAATTGTTGATTAATTGCCGGTTTGAAACGGGAATAAACCCTAATCAAACATAACAAAAAAATAGTTTTCTGTACATTATATACGATTTTGATTAATTAATATTAAATATTTATTGTCAAGATACTGGAAAGCTGAAATGTTAAGTATTTATCATTACGAAGCCATGAACTATTATTATCCGATTTAAGAAACGATAAGATAAGTTAGAGAGACATATCTTCGGGCATTAAGGTTATGTATTGACAGTGATGAAATGTAAATTTGAAACCTAATTACTACTTATGGACTTCATTGAGAAACTTAGATTCGCTTTCTCTTTCACTAAGAGAAACTCTGTTGAAGAGACATATTCATCTATGAGTGGACCTACATCGATTGAAGAAGATGACGTAGATGGCCTTTTTAAGGCAAATTGCATTCAATTATATATGTGTGATAACAAGCACTTACTTACTGCTTGCAGAAAAATACTGTGATACAAGTATGTATAAAAGATAACAGAAAGCGAATGATTGTAAGTTTGCGGAGGAAGTATTTAGCATTCCGACAGGCCGCTGCCCGGGCACAACTTGTTAGGAAAAGGACGGCGACTCCCGAGCGATACGTTACGGGTGAAACATAGCCTCTGACGCGATCTATATATCGTGCTTGTTTTAACATTTTATACTACTGCAAACATAAAGGTACAAAACTCATGATAGAATTATTTTGTTATAACTATAGACAATTATATAATCAATTATACTTTGGTATTCCGCAAAGTAAAGCTAGCTTCTATAAATTATAGTACCTGGGTGGCCGAGTCTTACTCGATAATTTTATTCAAAGATATAAAAATGGAATGGAAAAAATAAACAAGAGAGAAAAGCGTGGTTATATTTGGGACTCGAACCCGGGTATTTTACAAATGGCAGCGCAATTAACCCTTGTATTGTATTTATATTTTAGTAGTTTTTCAATGATTTTTTAAAATAAAACCTACCTAGATCGATTTATCGTCTCTGAAACCCCCTACATGCTGCCCCCTGCATGCATGAAGTGACCTTTAGCTCTAGCAGTCATTTATTTTAAACTTGCATAAAAACACTTGTTACATATTTTTTAAACAATTAATCGCACTGTCATAGTGCAGGTCATAATAACAGATAGCCAAAGTCTAAAGCTCTTACGATATTCACAACCTTGATTCCAAGGACATGTTCATTCGTCTGTATCTAATAAAACAACAAAATATGTAATGATTATCCAAACGATAACAAATTTGAATCACGTTATGTTAATATCTGAGATAGAAAGCAACCAACTGTTTTAAGATAATACCTCTAAATAATGGACGCTACGATGCACATGAATATTGAGGTAAATCTTATTAGGACTGCGTAAACGTTGCGATAATATCATATTGTTTTGAATCTCACCATCCGCGTTACGTCTCTTATGCTCGAAAGGTTTCCATCCTAGGGGAATACTCTTTGAATATTCATAAAAGGCCAAAATCCGACTTATAAAATTAGGCATTGAAATATAAAATAAACGTTCTAACACTGAGAGCGGTTTAATCAACTTACAACGAATTTTTAAGCAGTCCCAGAAATTTCAATGTGAAAATTTGAGAGTCAAAAGATTTAATTATCTAGACCTAGTCTAGACATTATTTATCTAGACCTTAGGTTTAAGTAAATTTTGCATGTAACTGTCATTTAGTATTCCAACTAATTATAGGATTTATCTCGTTAATAAATAAACTAATACATGATGTTACACAAATAATTAAAAAACTTTAGTTCCTAAATGAAAAAAAACGCGGATTAAATCATATTTGTTGGCAAAATGTTTTTAATAATGTAATTGAAAGGCACGTTAAAGGTTCGTCTAATATTATTGGATATCGTGTTTGAGATGTAATTGTTGTGCTGATTTCCCCCGGGCAAAACAAGTTTCCCCGAGACAACAGAACTAGCCTGGATTGCTACCTTATGGTAAACAATTGTTCAATCAACTTTATTAATATAGATTCCGTTTTTCTTGTTGTCGATTTATACCATATTGATATAAAAGTATATAATCTTACTTACTTAATATTTATATATATAAGAATAACGCTAGTAATATATAATATGCCGGTAGAAATGTGGTAGCAGAGGTTATAAAATAAATGTCATTACAAATGCAATTTTAGGTATTTTTATTAATTAAATATTTTCATAAATTACATAAATATTTTCTAATATACATAAAATTACATTACATTACATTATTAAAGACCTCGGTGTGGACAATTTTCAAAATATATCATTACGTTTATTATATTGTCACCTTACATTTTTGTATTTGTATGTATTGAAACTTTGCGAAATTGCAGTTGATTATGCTGAAAGGCTTTAAGATCTATAAATTTTCGATAGATGTCCATATAAGTATTAAGGTTTTTATCACGATGTGTCAAAGTCAAATTGTAAGCTTGTCGGATTTTTAAGAAAACTTAAACCACTTATATAATAAGAAAATATGTAAATCTATTTACAGTTAACTAAAAAGTTCAGAGTCATTAATTATTTTAATTTCGAATGTTCAATAAAATTGTCATTAAAATAGTCTTATAATGAATATTAACTGGAGTACCCGATACAAAATGTATACATGCATACGATATAACTGATATCAAATATTTCATCTATTTCAATTTATCATCATTGATAAGTAACATCATAAATCGTTTGATGGTAAGCGATAAACACATTTTTCACGTCAAAAGTATCAACTGTTGTTAATTTCACCTAATACCCATACAACCTTTACGAGGCTGTCGTAACTGCGCCCGATATAAGGATGATGGATATCCCCCATATAAAACAGAATAAGCATGGGCACGTATGAATAGCAGTAGGTCATGTCCTTTACTTAATGAAGGCAATATATTACTGACGCAAATAATACAATGGATTTATTTTATATCAACTTATGGTACATTCGAACGAAATTATTTAATTACTTCCTGTTATCGGACCAATGGTATTTATTTACTTAAGATGCGTTCATATAAATATTTGGCATAAAGCCACGTATTAAGCAATCATATAGAACGCGAAATATATATGTAAAACTGTACTTCATTCCGAAATAAGAATGGACAATTATATCAACTTCATCGTAGAGTCCTATAGCAAAATCAAACGTCATATCACTATTATTAGGCCGACGTATCCAGTCTAAAAACAGCGCCTAACATTTTTTGTTAAAACAAAGACATATAATGAAATCTATTAGAAGCTGATTCTCCCTTCTACTTTGTGATATTTAAGCCACGCTAAAAGGTAAGTTGAAATCGAATGAAAAATAGTAGAATCGGTATTTATAACACATTTCCTAAAAAATACCCCATGTATAGACTGCCTAAGTCAAAATTTTTATTACATACACAGATTACTTCAATTGAAACAATACGTAGGCTCCAACAACAGGTAATTCAAGAAATGCGTGACACATTCCGCAATAAAAACCAATATCGGAAGAGGCTTAGACTTTGTTTACCAATATATTAGTTTCCGCTCCTATTTATTTGTTAACTAACCTTAAGTAATGTTAGGTATATAATATATTGCTACAAAAACAATGAATAATCCTGAAACAAATAACTTGTACTAATATTTTTAATATTAATTACATCATTATTTTCTTCATCTTTTCTCACTCTAAGTGGGGTCGGCACAACATGTTCAATTTTATCCTGGCACACTCTAAAATAAGACTATAGGAATTAAAAACATTATTTAATGTTTTTAATTCCTATACTATATAAACTTTTAAAAGCTAGTTTAACTTTTGTACAGAATCAAAAAAGTGAGCTACTTTATAGGCTTATAAATTCAGACACAAAAAAAAAATTATTCAAGTAAGGTAAACACACGTGTAATTGACCATGTACTAGGAGTTGCCCGTTTTGTATGGAATTTGAAATAATAAGCGTTTTGATTGAACTGTTGCCCATTATTTAAAATTTAATATTTTTTAATAGACAACAACAAACAAAACGCTTATTATTAAAATTTCATACAAATCGGTTAACTACAGGTACATAGTCAATTAGTAGTGCTAAGGGCATTACTAATTGACATAAGGTATATAAGGTAAGCCTTATACCACTTAAAGTGCTTTTGAATCGTCAAATGTTGTTTGAAGTTTGAACCTACCGAGAGGAACCAGCAAAAAACTCTGCGAATACTCTTCAAACCTCAATAAGATTACATTATTCGTTCAAGTTTGGTGCGTAGCTGACTGCATTGAATATGTTAATAATACTACAAATAATCATCAATTGTATTTTATTGTAAGCTTCATGTAGCAGCATCGTTTAAGATATTTTCTGTACTTGTTTAAATTATAGAAATGATGTCAATGTAATACGTTTATGATTAAAAACGTTTGTCGCCTCTATCAAAGCGATCAATCACGCGTATAATAGGCACGCCGGCTCGCCTAACACACGTTCCTAAATAATTTGTCAAAACTCGCCCCTGCTCGAACTGCGAACATTCCAAACTACTTACCATTTTTCTTGACACTTGTGCCGTATTAATGAACGCCTTTCAAAAGTAGCTGCATAACGGTTAAGGAAGTCATGAATGGTAATAGATTTCGTAGACGACATTGATCGATGTTTAGTTCTAGAATTAATAAAAACATTCTCCATCAATGGTGATATAAAACATTGACAAAGAGTAAGTAGTATTTACGTCGTTTTAATTAAAAGGAACATTTCTAATCTGTTTACTGTGAAGGTAGCTGTTATTCTATTAATAACTTATTTCAATTCTTACAGGTCCGTTTTCTTAGGCCTACTAAGAAAAGTAAACAGTTTAAAATTTTATGATAAAGATAAAAAAAATATCAAGAATAATAAAATTCTTTTTTCGGGAATTATTTCAAAATAATTGTGACTTTCTAGAGGATAGAATATGTAAAAGCTGTCTGTAACGGTTGGTGTTTAGTATTCGGTTTTCAATAGTAAAACCAAGTGAGCCATTGGCTCTTCTAAAAATTTTTAATCTAAAAATATATGAAATCTTTACTCATGTACGACAAGGCCAATTGTCTTAACACTTAATGCGTATATTTATTCTAGAACGAAGTCTGATCTTTAAGAGCTTTGATTCGTAATCAAGAACCAAACGTGTCCCAGCATTAAATCATTACACTCCCTCGACATCGACGAATGCCCTTTTATATATTCACTGCGGCATACAAAGATTGAGCCGTGAAATTGAAAATGGTTTCTATGACCAGAAATTTATTCCGTCCACGTACACGAGATATCGTCACAACAGAAAGATGCTCTTGTTTCTTGTGTGATTTGAATGATTTTTATTACTTTAGACAAAACTATTTTAGCATTAAAAATGGGTGTCTAAATTGTATCTTTTTCTTTGTATTTAGTTTGTTTTTATTGTTGTTTATTTGATTATGTTGATGAATGATTGATATTAGAGATATTTTAACGCCCGAAAAAATATTTAAAAATAACAACAATAACACAGCATTTCATATCTTCACTACACTTTTTTTAATCATAATATGTTATTAAAATGTACAAATATATTAACAAACACAATGTGTTATTCTGTTAAAAATTAATAAAAAAACAATTATTACACGTTGTGTAGCAAACATCTCCAGCTAAGCCGTTGAGGATTGTTGCCGTTGACTGCTGAGGATTATGATTCCGACGTATCGTATGAGCTATCTGTGACCATAGATTCCGCTCAGCCGATTGATATATGGTGGTTATGGGGTGGTTATATTTATATCCAGTTGGTAAAAAATTGAGTCTGACTATTGTTTCGGACAAGCCGATTCTTTTATATTCTATTTCTAAGATTTTTTAGCTTTTTATTTTTAACGTTTACGTCGTGAGAAGCAAGCCATAAACAATAAAGATTATGAAAAACTAAGTTCAGAACTGAGGAAAGTCGTAACGCCTAAACGTTATACGCGCGTCATCTCTACCAAAGTTCGTCAGTTCACACCTGTATGATTTTATAATTGAAAATTTATAATACGCTTTACAATTAAGGTAGGGAAAATATAGTTTTTAAACTTAAACCTAGTATGTCTTTCCAAAACCCTATGGAGACGTTTGTCCAGCTGCATGATAACAAGCCGCTACTTTCATGAACAGAGTAAAAATCAATTACTAAGAATTGCATTTATCAGTATTTCAAAAGAAAAATATTAAAAAAAATATGTTGGTCACCAGTCTTTTGGTATCCAATATAATGAATCTGTTCTGACAATAATATCAAAAATAGTATTAATCTGAAAGTATCTAATAGCACTCTGCAATACAGACTATCAAATTACAGTAAACTACAGTAAGGCATATGAAGAAAGCATTGGAAAAACAAGAAATAATTTCTTCTTTACCTTTATGACCTATCATCATCCTTCTGCCCTTTATCCCACTCTAACTGGGGTCGGCACAACATGTTATTAACATATTGTTACATATTTTACGACCGGCCGCCTGCCTGACGTCAACTTACCTTAGTCGTCTTTTACGACACCTCGGTAAGAAATGAGGGTGGTACTATTCTATTCAATCGGATACCACACGGCGTACCTTTATGACCTATATATTTTTATAAATAAATTTAGTTCTGAATTTTTACAGTTACATATTCCAGAAAATAAAATTGTTTTCGTAGCATATATTAAAATTCTAATCGACGGTATATTCAAGCTTTAATAACACGGCCCTATTTTAACAGTCCGTCGTGTGTAATAAGCTTTATTCGTTAGACGGGCGGGCGAAGGCGTTGGAGGCTCAACCTGTTTACCCTGTAAGTATTGCGAAAAGATCGAACTTAATCCCTACGGGTTCGAGCGCGCTGGATGTGATAGATACTGAAAATTGCATAAAATCCATCAACACAACCACTTTCTGTTCCCTAAACTCTATATCATAAGCATCTTTTGCTTTTCTTGTATTAATATTTTACCCATGATAAGAATTTTATTTTATGTATTTTCTTTTTTTTTACGTGAAATATTTATCACACGAGTGACAAATTATTTAAAAGGTAAAGCAACAAAGCATTTAATTTATCTATCAAAATATTTTCAAAATTTTAATATTAACATCAACATCGTTAAATAATAAACAATTTAGCTTTCTCCTTAGATATTTACATAACACATTAAGAAAAAAAAATTAGAGAATAATACAATTTAACTATCTAATATTATATTATTCAATTTCTACTACTATACTTTCTAATTTGGATTTCAATCAAATTTCAAAAAATGCATTAAAGTTACATTCATATTCTAGCAGAAATCATATTTTTTTATATGCGTTTTCTATGACAGTGGGAAACAACGGATGGCTTTAGATTTGCTTATTTTAGATTACCAATTCAATATTGCAGAATGAAATACGATACTACAATAATAACACATCTGTGTCCATATATCATTTGTTTTTACATATGAAACAGCATAGGATATGATCAACTTAAGAAAATTTAAAACTTTCAATCGAATTTAAATACACTAGATATTAGCTGCCAAATTCGCAATCTAAGTAATACTTAGAAGTTATTCGTATGACTCGAAATTTTAAAATAATAGCAAGCAAAATGGCTCTTTTCTCTTACTATATAAACTTGATTCTTAACTTAACAATATCAGCTTATAGTCTGCTAATTGCTAATTAGTAGTTATTTTTTTTCTAACTTTTACATTTACCTTTTTAATTTTTATACCCCTACGCGAATAAAACATGCGTTAAAAGCGAGATAAAACAATTATTCTTAAGTCGCTTTACAATGTTTTGCATTCAAACTCTAAAAGATTAACAAGTTTAACATGTTAGCAACAACTTCTATATAACTCCGCCGGCCTGTAATAAGATGTGCAAACTTCGCAGACCTCCAGGTTTTCTCCCTTTTCTTTAAGTTTGAACAATAAACTAATAAAATCGTCGTACTCCTTTCCCTATGAAAAACTCAAGACGTAAGTAAGAAAGTAAGTATAGTAAGCACGTTATTATAGGTGTTCTTATATAGCAATTAGTAATATAATTTAATACATGAGTGTAAATTTCATGATTACTCAATACTTTCCTAATAGTAATCCTTAAACCACTGAATTTATCAGTATCTTATATTCGTTCGGAGTCTTATTAATAGAGGAATGCCTTCTACACACAATACTTTGTACAGAAGTTACAATAGAACTATTTTACCGCGTTAATTAAGAGAATCTATGTAATGTTAAGTGTATGAAAAAGGCAACATTCACATACCTCATACATGCAGGATAAGTCACCATACGTATCACAAAACACCGCCAACACCAACACTCCACACAAGCACTACACACACTCACTACCACAATCTCTAGTATCGTTTCGCCCTAAAACAGAAGCATCATCAGGAGGATAGGCTCCACAACAAAATCGTAATACCGTGTAACGTGTACTTCTATAAAACAATCCTGTTTCAAAAAAACTCACTGGCAATTTATTGTACTTTTTTGAGAATTGTACTAACCACAAATAAACAACTAGAACCTCCACAATTGTCATGAGACTGTGTGACTTATGTCTCAGACGTCTGTTTTAGTTTGTACTTTATACTTCAATAAATGCTCAACAAGCTAGATTTCTGTAATTTGATCAATTTTCTACTACGAAATCACGCCAAAGACACTAATTTTTATTTTATGAGACTTTATTTTTGTATATTCTAATTTTATTATAAACTTAGCCCTTTGGCGCAGGTCTGCCGATAGTCTGCCGTGAGCTCCACGGGCCGCAGGTTTAATTCCCGTCGAGAGCCAACATTTTCTAAAAACGAGTTTGTTGGTTCTTCGAGTCTGGGTGTATATATGTATGTTAGTTTTTATTTAAAATAATATATGTATATATTTACCAACTGCCTGTCACCCACGACACAAGTATTAAGTTATGATAATGATGACAGATGACGATGTGTAATTGTCCCATATATTTAAAAAATTGTAGTAGAAATGTATGTACATTGCACTACTTTTGGGGCTCACAATTAAGTTACCAGTGATCGATACCCCAAACTTGACGCGCTGCCTATGTAGTGGGTAATGACATTTTACAATGATTGATAGTCTTTTGCAATGTAAATTATACATGAGCCTTTTTAGTTAAAGATATGGCAAGTTATATTTTCTTATGGAATTCATATGACACTCTTACAACTTATGTACGAAATAACAACGGCCTTACAGAAATTAAACATTTATAATACCGAAAACTTGGCTTGATGGTTAATTTTGTAACAAATTTAACTCTTTTTTCCTGTTTCCAAAATTAACAAAAATTAAGTTGCGAGCACAATGTATATAGTATTCTTGTAATGTTAATATCTTCCTTACATATTTATCGAAATACTGAAATCTAGACTACTAAGAAAATTATTAAACTAAAAAAAACTAAAACAACTTTCATTAACGGTGGATAAATCAAATTTAAAGAATTATTCGTTGCTTTGCGGTGCATTATTTATTATTATTCTTATCTTATTCGTTTTATATGAACCTATTACTAACATTACGTATTCCTGTTGACATTAAAAATTTCATGTAAATATACGTTACCTTGCAGTTTGCACTTTGCACGTACGTAGTTTGGTTCGAGATGGCTTCTTATAAATAACATATCACCTTTTCGTAAATTGTGATATAGAGCTACACTAACCCCTCTCGTCATGACTAACGAAAACGTGAATCGCTTTTCGCTGTGTAATAAAAGTACAGTTAGATATTTGGTTATCCAATGTGGTTAGAGATAATATATATTTTTTTTATCTATATTCAACAGCAAACTTGCTACTAATATTTTAGTATGGACAATCATCATGTGGCAACATGTTTATAACATGCTGCCACATGATTTGGCTACGTGACCGGCCGCTTGCCTGCCGTCAACTTACTCGTTCCATAGTCGTACTTTACGACACCTCGCTAAGAAAGACGGTGGTCTATTCCAATAAACCGGGTACCAAAGGGTGGGTTAACGCACCATAGTCATCTTTTACGACACCTCGGTAAAAAATGATAGTAGTCTGATAACAGACGACCCTCATTTTTATTTGGCTGAGTATAAACTCAGCCGGGTACCACACGGCGGGTCGACTTACCTTAGTCGCCTTTTACGACACCTCGGTAAGAAATGAGGTTGGTCTATTCTATTCAGACGGATACCACACGGCATTGGGATTCATATATCATATATTAATATGAATCTTAATTAAGGTCAAGAGCAAGAAGAAAAAGTTACATTATTATTAATCTACATTTTATATTGTATTTTGTAATTATATTGTTTGGTTTTTAAAACAAAAAAAATTCTATAGATATATAAAGTTATTTATTATTAAGTATAACATTTCTATTTACGACTATTTGTAAGGTACAAAATGGCAATTTAACTTTGTAATAATCACAAACTATTACATTTGATCAAGATAAATAACCTATTTAAATCCAAAATCTATATATGGGTAAATCTGTTTAAATTGTTAGTGCGTGTTCGGCTCCGATAGAGAGGATTGCAAATCGAATGTACGAAGATCGTCTGGCGCACTTTAGCCTGATGTTACGTAGTCTCGAACAGTGTCCGTACTATATTTTATCTATATCCACTATTAATCTATATGCTTTAAAAATAACGCGTTTTGTATTTATACATATAAAGGAAACCGAATGTATTTATTTTTACGATACGGTAAGACCAACTTTAATAAAATATTCTGATAATCTTAAGATTT
The DNA here is from genome assembly GCA_029227775.1 of Morpho helenor. Lineage (NCBI taxonomy): Eukaryota > Metazoa > Arthropoda > Insecta > Lepidoptera > Nymphalidae > Morpho > Morpho helenor. Next base: position 11,374,006 of record JARGCU010000028.1, on the reverse strand, counting down.
ATCCAGTGGATACTCTTGTAAAGTTTGGTGGCGATTAGAGCATTTGTTTAAGTGTCAGTGGTAGTCTTTTTCGAAGGGTATTCGAAATCATACTGGGCCACATTAACGCATGGCTGGACCGCTAGTAAAGAAATAAATGTAGTTTCTTCGTAACGTTGAAAAGAACTTGTACATAGCATTCAAATACAAGCTTCTCACCCTCAAAAAATATATTATTTTATCTATTCCTTGTTTAATACAAATAAGAACATAAAGATTTTAGAGTTTTACAATACGTTTCTTTAAATTAAAGTTCATGGTTACAATATTTTCCACCGATCCGATTAAACAATTCCAATAAAGCTTACCACAATAAGTCGATTGAAAACTCACGGTGAAAGGATTGTAATATTAAGGAAAATAACAACTAAAATGAAATTGAAACTCTTAAGGAAGTCTAAGAAACAAGGGAATAATCAGCTTTATGTCGATTAATATCATCATGGCCGCCGGCAGTCCTGTTCGATATTGCGTCTTCTAGAAAGAATATTTTCTTCAGCAACTATTTTTATTTTTTTGTTTTAAACAAATAATTGTCTTAGGTCTCTGAAATGATGCCAATTTATTAAACTGTCTGCGTTCCCACGGTGAAATAAATAAAAATTCATAGTAAATTTTAGCTTCTATACTGCATTAAAGAGTTTTCATATTTCATCGTATTGAAAATTTTTACTTACTATTAAAAATTTCATTATACTTTATCAACATGAGATAAAGAATTATTTGGTAGATACAGATCCTACACGATGAGACAGTGTATGCCTCATGATACAATCGAAGAACAGAAAAAAAAATCGCATGTTTGTGATATGTTTCTATGTGTGTATGATGATGTGTGTGTTGAGAGAGAGAATGCGTGTGTGTGTGTGAGAGAGAATCCGCATGAGTGTGTGTGAAAGAGAGTCTACCTGAGTGTGTGTGGGAGTCTGATGAGTGTGCGTGAGTGTGTGAGTAAGAGAGATAGAGTTTTCATGAGTGTGTGTTTGTGTGTGAGAGAAAGAAATTTTGCGGGGTGTATATATACCGTGTATATTTTTTCAGAAGTTTTGACTATGAATAAGTATCATCGGTTGATTCTTTTGTTAACATAGACACAGCCGTTCATCATTAAAGTTTGCGAGTTCTTACCATCTGCCGCCACGTCAGTCTGATATTACCGTGGAACTTTGTTTAATCGTCGTATTAATACGCCGCAAATCGTTTAACTTCATTCGTTTCTAATGTGATCGTTCATCTGTGATTTAATTATATTTTGTGTTTCTTCATCATAACAACATATACAACATTGGTCATTATACTTAAAATAATTTTTCCAACTTTATGGAACTTTTAAGAACTTCTATTTCATATTTCACAAAATAATAAAATACCTTTTAAAAAATAACTTTTGGTTTAAAAAAACATACAACTATAAATTCAAATCTCATGTTTATAACTTAACCAGTTTCGGCCGTTCTTGACTTTCATGCAATATTATAAATTAAAATGTTTGTACTTTAATCACGTGAAATTACACGAATTTAGGTGAAGTTATTGGTACCACACTTATTGGCCTGGATTAACATACGAGTAGGATTCTTTTTTTTTTAAGTAGAGTTTGTATCTTTAAATTTACAAACGCAAACATATCATGCAAAAAAAAGAATCCTAAAAAGTATTATTGTTTTAAGAGTCATAGACAATATTTTTTTTATTTCATTTTATCCTATGATGATGATGAATAAAAGAATCCAATATTAGGCATATTATTACAATAAAATGAATTAATTTTTCTTTTTCAGTTCATTTTCTATAGATGATATTATAGTAATGAACTTAACGACACGTCGTGCATAGTAGGTACCGCCTTTTATGTTCTCACGACAATCTGTACGATAATTTACAAGTGCTCCATGAACTTTGTCGCGCCATACGTTTTAGAAAGGCTGAATGTTCGTTTGAAATATAGAACGATTAATGAATATTTGGTTTCTGGTCTTAATGGTAGGTTTTTATTATGAAAATTAAAAAAAATTAAATTAAAGGATTATTAAATTAAAATTAAAGGATTATGAAAATTAAAGGTTATGAAAATTGTTACATATATATGCGCTATCCTATTTGGCTGCGTTTTTACGACCGGCCGCCTGCCTGACGTCAACTTACCTTAGTCTTATTTTGCGACACCTCGGTAAGAAGGAGAGTGATCTATTCTACTAAACCGGATACCACACGGTGGGTCAACTTACCTTAGTCGCCTTTTACGACACGTCGGTAAGAAAATGAGGGTGGTCTATTCTACTCAGACGGAAACCACACGGCGGGTCGACTTACCTTAGTCGCCTTTTACGACACTTCGGTAAGAAATGAGGGTGGTACTATTCTACTAGCCGGATACCACACGGCTATATGAAAATTATTACATAAAAGTGCATATGTCATAACTTGGAAATCTGGAAGTCTTAAGTGGTTTACTGATGGCTCCAAGTCAGGAAATGAGGTAGGATGCGGTACTTATGGGGAAATGCCTAGACTGATGATTCGTCAAAATCTAGGCAAGTTTACCTCCATATTCCAAGCAGAGGTGTATGCCATAATTGAATGTGCTGTAACTCTGCTTCGGAGCAACTACCTTAACCGCACAATATACATTCACTCAGACAGCCAGGCGGCTCTAACAGCTCTATCTACAGAGACTACAAAGTCGAGGCTGGTTGAAAACTGCAAAAATTTACTCAACACCCTGGGCTCTGGTAACAGGGTGATACTACGTTGGGTTCCAGGACACGCAGGAATTCCCGGCAACGAAATAGCCGATGATCTTGCTAAAGCAGCTGCCAAAATGCCGCAGATGGGACCGGAACCAATCTGTGGAATTCCAAAAAGTTTGGCCATGCTTACTCTGGAAACCTATTGTTTCTATCATACACTTAATCTCTGGAGAAACAGTCCTGGATTAAAACACTTGAAAGCACTAATGAAAGCCTTTAACAAAAGAGCTACTTGTAAAATCTTAGCGCTTAGTAGAACCAACTTAAGTAAACTAGCAAGGGCGCTTACAGGGCACTGTGGACTAAATAAACACATGTTAAACCTGAAGCTGTCAGATACAGGATCGTGCAGACTCTGCCTAGAGGCGGAGGAAACACCCATGCATATCCTGTGCGACTGTCCTGCGCTGGTTCACATTCGATACTCTCTCCTAGGGTCGCATTGTCTGCGCCCAAAAGAGGTGAAGGATCTCGCTGCCAAGAAGATCCTGGAATTTCTGGAGATCACCTGCATTGGCAGCGAACTGTAGTCAGTGGCGATCACAATAGATCAGTAATGGTCAAAGTGATACTGGGCCTTATGGCCCTGCAAAGCCACTACTCCCAGAAGAAGAAGAAGAAGAAGCATATGTCTGGAGAATTCGTGAAATATTCGTGAATATGTGTAACCAATCCGCATTGGAACAGCATGGTAGGTCTTTCTCTAAGAGAGGAGGACTATGCTTAGCAGTGAATTTATCATTTTACTTTCCATTACTTTCTATTAGGCATATATAAAAAGCGAAAAAAATATTGGATTGAGTAATATACAAGTATATGACAAGTGAAAAATAAAAAATGTTAGGTAACTGTTCAATCGGAAGTAAAAGTATTGTTCATATCATAATAGTAATAGTCAAGGAAACCCTGCCACCTCTGGGGAAATCAGGCTACAATTATGTACATCTCAAACGTGGTATTTGATAACAAAAATTACACCTGTTATAGGCCCTTTCATTTACTTCTCCATCATTATCCTCATGCCCTTATCCCACTCTAAGTGGGGTCGGCACAACATGTTACAAACACGTTGTCACATGGTTTGGCTACTATTTTACGACCGGCCGCCTGCCTGACGTCAACTTACCGTAGTCGTATTTTACGAGACCACAGTATGAAATGAGGGTGGTCTATTCTACTCAGCCGGATACAACACGGCGGGTCGACTTACCTGAGTCACTTTTTAGACCGCGGTGAGAAATGAGGGTAGTAAAGGAGGTACTTTTCTATTCAGCCGGATACCAAACGGCTTTTTCATTTACTTTTCCATATGCATATATTATCGTGTGGTATCCGGTTGAGTAAAATAGACCATCCTCATTTCTTAACGAGGTATCGTAAATGGCGACTAAAAGTAAGTCGACCCACCGTGTGGTATCAAGCCGAGTAGAAAAGACCACCCTCATTTCTTACCGAGGTGTCGTAAAATACTGTGCAGCGATAACTTGTAGTATAGTAAATTCAAAATCAGATTTCACAAGTCAATTTGGGATCTTATTATAAATTTCGGAGAAAGGTCGTCCCAGAGGGCGATATCCTTCAGAGCGTAAGAGACTCAACGCGGTTTGCGAGTCTCAAAACAATATGATATTATTATGGCATTTACGCAGTCCTTTACCTTAACCACACCACCAGTAGGGTGGAACACTATTAGGTTTTAAGTCGGTTGAGAGTCCAACATATCCGGTGCTCGTCGTCGAGCAGCATCAGCCTATTATGGGTTTCCTTACATAAAAAACAACGCAGCCCTACTATGATTTACCTTAAATCTGAAGGGCAACTTTGTGTCTTTTACTGAGAGGTATTAACTTCCACAAAGGGTTTTTCGTATATTAGAAAACATTAGAATAAATTTATTAAAGCAATAAATACTTTCAATACTTTTTACAGTTGTATATTAATATGTATAAAAAAATGTGTCCTACCAAACACTTTTTCTTTGTGTTACTTTAATAACAACTACTCTCTAGTACTTTGGTTTAATTAGTATCAACAGTATATTTACTTGTATTTAAATATTTATCAAAATTTTAACCCTTTGACATATTATCTTTTCTTTAATATTTAAATGAGTTAATCTTGTATGTATATATATTGTTTTGGAATCTCGGAAACGGCTCCAACGATTTTCCTGAAGTTTCAGCATGCAGGAGGTTTTGCGGAAGAAAAATCGATCTGGCTAGGTTTTTAAAAAAAAAATGTTTTATGCCTGTTTTTGGGCATTAAAAAATACTAAAATTTATATTGAATTGAATTTTTGCCATTAACTGTCAAGTCAGCGTAGCTTATGCGGGGAACGGGTGGTCGCGAGAAATGAAAACACCTAGGATCGAGCCCTATTATTATTTCCTTTTTTTAAGTTTCTTTTTTTTTATTTTGCAAAAAATTACCGAGCAAGGCTCGGTCACCCAGATATATGGCCATAATATAGTATGTTGATGATTGTGAAACATGATAAATAGCATTGTAGCTCTCAATTTCTGCGATTCCAGATCTCCTAATTTAGTCATTAATCACTTATATTATATCTTCGTTACGTTCAAAAAACAAGATATTCAATATCATACATTTTATGATTTGTAAAGTTTAGAGGTACAACATTATTTCCCAACATAAAAGAATAACCCTACTGTGACGGCACAATCGTGTCTTCCCAACCTTTAGCTCCATAAAAACGAAAATGATTAATTATTTTTCTGCCCTCTTCAAAAACACCGTCTTATTCTTCTAAGAACATCCGTTATTTTCCAGCTCGATGACGATAAGAGGGTAGATTCCTTGTAGAAATTAATATAAAATTATGAATTCAATCTTTTTTGTTGATGTTTTAATAATTGTTCCCATACCTTCGGCCTTAATTTTATAGTACGTGTAACTGTAATCGACATAAAATGTAAAACGCTTTGTAATATTTATAAGAATTTTGGCAAAACAAATTAGAATAGACCATCCTCATTTGTGTCGCAAAAGGCGACTAAGGTAAGTATGTTGTATGTTATCCACCCTCATTTCTTACCGAAGTACCGTAAAAACCGATTAAGGTAAGTTGACGTCAGGTAGGCGGCCGGTCGTAAAACTACTAGCCAAATCATTTAACAACATGTTTAAATCATGTTGTGCCGACTACAGTCGTGCTGTTGTGCAGGAGACTGATGATGATTTTTAATACACTTCCAAGCATGTTACACTACTAACATTTGTCTTTTATTTACCTAAAAATGATAAACAATTTATATCTGATACGTGGGAAATTAGTTGTTAAAAAAGTTAAGAAAAAAAAAAATGGCTAATATAAAACTTAATTTATATTTAAATTTATTACTTAAAAACTATGTGATTGTCCAAATAAAGCAAACAGCATAAAAGGAATCAGAAGTTTCACGTCCGCTTTCAACAAAGCCACTAAAAGCGATTCGCCATAAACAAGAATTAATGCCAAACCTGTATTGAGCAATGCACTCTCCTTTATGGTGACATGATAAAAGGTGCACGTTTTTAGCGCAAACGCACAATGCATCATAATATTAGTAATTCCTTTCAAATTTATATTTGTATATTCATAAATGTAAATAATATAGCGTTAAAAAAATGCACATTTACTAAATTTTAATTTATACAATGATGCCATTAAATTTCCCATAAAGATACGTGATATACTGTTGAGTAGAATAGACCACCATCAAATCAAACAACTTGGTTAAAACATGTTGTGCCGACTCCATTTAGAGTGGGATAAGGGCAGGAGAATATATGAATGATGAATAAAAATGTAAGATAACATAGAGGCCACTAAGATCAAATAAACCTCTCTCTAAACAGTTTTTAAATTCTAAATAGGGTAAGAACTGTTGTCTATTCATGATCGCCAGTTAGAAACAATAGTTAATAAAATTGTACCTGTCGAGTAATTTGGAGCAAAATAATCTTATCCTCTTATCTACATCTCTTATCTTCCAGTCTTAAATTGATATCGGTAAAGAAAAACACACTAACCACCCTTCTTCTGCTTTTAACCAATCGACAATTTGCACTTAATATTATTAAAATTAAAATAGTTAAAGCTATCTCTGTCATTATATCTACATTTGTATTTTAAGTTAAGGTTTAAATCACATATATATGTTACTTAAAACTTAATGAAGGAATAAGAAAATTATTTAGTTGGGCTCCAAACGTCTGCGAACCGTTTAGCATTACATTAAAACCTCTCATTATAGCATCTAAATCTTTTACACTCTGTTTTAAATGTTTTATAGGTGTAATTTTGTGCGCCTGAAAGACTTTTTAAGCGATAATTAAAACCCAGTTGCTACAGCTGTTACCTCAGAAATTCCCAGATTTTAATGTTACCTTATTACAATGGTGCTTTAAAAGACCCATCTGGAGAAAAAACAAAGAATACTTCGTTAATCGTTAGTATTTATCATTTTCGCCTCATAACATATAAAGGCGGGTGTTTAAAATAGTACAACAGCATAGAACATTAAAAATCAAAATATAAATTAAAGCAGCAAACTATGCCTGCTGTTGTTATTATTATTGTTAGCGCATCACATCTTATTAATTCTCACAAATTGCCTCCTCAAGCCTAATTTAAAAATGTTACATTGTAAAGATATATAATCCGATTATCTGAGGATTTGGTATTCGTTCCGATAAAATGATTGACACGAATTTTTCACGTATATTTTTTAGTCTCAAATCCAATTTAATTAAGGCGAGGAATCCGCGGTTGAAATCCTATTTAAGCCGTTTTTATTACCACCCGTCGGGCAAAGACGGTTCGCAACCGCGCTTGAAGAATTTGAGCGCTCGAGGATTTGCCCGGCTTTTATCCTAGCAGTCCTGAAGATAATAAGTGATCTGAATCCATTAAAATTTCCTATATTATAAAATATGTATGCACTTTTCTATCATCATCATCCTCATCATCCTCCTGCCCTTATCCCACTCTAAGTGGGGTCGGCACAACATGTTATAAACACGCTGTTACATGATTTGGCTGCGTTTTTACGACCGGCCGCCTGCCTGACGTCAACTTACCTCTGTCGTATTTTACGACACCTCGGTAAGAATGAGGGTGGTCTATTCTACTAAACCGGATACCACACGGTGGGTCAACTTACCTTAGTCGCCTTTTACGACACCTCGGTAAGAAAAGAGGTTGGTCTATTCTACTCAGCCGGATACCAAACGGCGGGTCGACTTACCTTAGTCGCCTTTTACGACACCTCGGTAAGAAAAGAGGGTGGTACTATTCTATTCAGCCGGATACCACACGGCAAGTATGCACTTTTCTATCATAATTCATAATATAAATATTTACACTGTAGTAATAAGTGTTTTAATTCAAATAGGTATTTTTTTCTTTCTTTTTTTTTTAGAATATAGCACTAACTTAGTATTATTCTGATAATAACACACTTATATTTAATATATTCCTTGTTTAATATGTTGCCTGATATATTCTTATTAAAATAATATAATCTTAAGTGAATTTGCTACCAAATAAATGCTAAATACCTATTACTAAGTAATACAATTACCAATTACCAAGAATTGTTTTAGTATGGACAAAATATACACACAGTCAATAATAATAACATAAGCATTTATCGTACAAATTGATTAAAAGAATTATTTGTTTGTGGGTTAATTAACGTTAAATTTATTTTCTTAACTGTTTTTTGATATAAATGTAGGCTGAATCTAACAGAGCCGTGGTAATGATCCGAGAATACATGCATAATTTACCAGCAAAGAGCTTGTTTTGTAACGTTATTAGTTCGTAATCTCGCCGGATACGGCCAACAACATCATTCCCCTTGGTTTAAATATTAAAATAATTTATACTCTGCCCAAAAAGGAAACAATCATTGCTGGACATTAAGCTTAAATTAAAATTGGATTATCTGAAGATAACTTTACATTAACGACGGTATTACTTACTTTATTTTCATAGTTGTGGGCGTGGTAAAGAGCATAACGTTCTCATGATCGTGAACATCGGATAAGTTTTATCTAGGTAGTAAATATGTTAAAAATTTTATGAACTGACTGTTATTAAGAATATGACTAATTATATATGAAAAAAAGCTTCTTTTTTAGAATATACCACCCATTTTTTTACCGAGCTGTAAAATTAAGGCTAAGATTAGTTGACGTCAGGCAGGCGGACGGTCGTAAAATACGTAGCCAAATCATCTGACAATATGTTGTGCCGACCCCAGTTAGAGTGGGATAAGAGTAGGAGGATGATGATATAAGCTTCTCTTTATATATTTTTTAATATAACAAGATAAACTACTTACACTTACACTCTTACACTTTTACTAAACATATTAAAACAAATGAATGTCAACGTTATACGCTAATCGAACAATTTAACTAAACTTCGCCGGCGAAGACGAGGTCCCAGATTTCTGATATCGGTTGGTCGTGGCTTCTTGCCACCCTTCCGTCGTCGTATTGACTAATCAAAGTCATACCATCAGCCCTCCACTACACGTCGTCCTAAGCCGTGGTCCGGCCTCACAGGAGGCACCCTTAGGACGACGTTCCCCGACGCTAGTAGAGCTTCTGCGCTCTACTCTACGCATTTCGCAACTTCGGCGATGCATCTGCGCTCGCCCGTGTCGCCCGGTGACGCTGTAAAAGCCGTTAGGGCTAACAGCATATAGTCAATTCGAAAAAAAAAACTAAACTGAATTTTAAGCTATTGTGGCTGTATGCTTATACAAGCTTATTTTGTAACATACCATCTTTACATAAAATAAATGAGCAAATTATGTATAACAAATCCACAAACGTAAGATACAAATATTATTTAATAACATCACAAATGAGCTAATCCCGAAGAGAGAACGAATAAGTAACTTCGGCAGTAGCAGTCTGAGTTTGCAATGATAATTTAATCACGGCGTAAGTGAGTCGAGACTCTTATTGCGCCTTGGAGGTAATAAAACAACTCGAGTGATTATACAGCATAAAATATTACCGGCAGTATTGTTTCATTGCGCAATTAATACAATACGATCAATGTGATTAAACATGATTCATCTGCTATTTAATGGGTTTACATTTTAATTTATATAAAGTTTATTGATTTTTATATAAAATTTCTCTTTAATTTTGAATTTCTCTACATTTATTTTTAAAGTTTCGATTATTGTTTACTGTCAATGTTGGGTATAACTGATAATATTCTCGATCTCTCAAAACTAAACAATTTATTAAAATAAGATAAAAAAAATACAAAATGAAGTCTAGCTGAATAAATCGAGTCATGTATATTCAAGTACATAGGTACTTAGTTTGAAATTAATTATAAAGTTTGACAATAAACTTTATGAATTTTAATAAAAAACAATACCCCCGAAACTTCATACGCTTATAATGTCTAATAAGTCGGCTGAGTATTATATTGGGGGCGTTTTTAGCATTACATTGAAATGCTTCATACAAATCTTCTCAATTCTTTATTAACTTGCATCCCATGTTTCTTTTATTTTTATCTAAGATACTATATAATATCAGATCAATCCCTAATTTTCTCGTTCATACGATTTTATTGTAAAACGATTTTTACTCGGCATTTCTTTTCATAGGATCTCCCATAACTGTTACTGATAATATTCTCTTGGCGTATAGGTTTATGACATCGACGATGCATTCCGTTAATGGACTTTTGATTTTGGTTTAGACCTACTGTTATAGTCTGTTGACGAAATCTTGACTAGATTAAATATTTCCTGATAATATCTCGCTTGTTTTCATTCCCTTTCAATATTCTTTTCTCTATATAATTTTTAGATTACGACAGACCGCTAAAATCATCTTAACAAATTGATGTACATTCAGATTGATACAAAATTAATACAGAAAAAATTATTTTTGTCGATGTTATAAAATATTATTATAGTACTTTGTATACATTTATGTCATTTGCCATAAAAACTATATACTAAGTCAAACAATTGAAAGACATCGCTTAACGAGACTATAAACTTCAAACTCATGTAAATTTCATATCCGCGTACAACCCTCATTGCATTTAGGTTCTAAAAGGTTCGATAATTTTTACAAAACTTTCTTAAAATTTCTTCGTACAAAGCAATAGAAATTGTATATAATAATACTAGTAGTAATCCTCACAATTAGAATACTTAAACAGATTTAAAAAAGAAAGTAATATATTATTATTTTTTTAATTCTACTATTTATAGTTATTACAATATTAATAGTAATGTACGCATCGCATTTCTACTATTTGGATAGTATTGAATCGCTCGACATCTATTGCAGAATGTGTACTACATACTAGTATGTGCTGATTTCTTAAAGATTCAACGGAATCTTTACTATTAGATAATAGTTTCTTAATTAAGGATTTGGTTTTTTTATGCAAGCGTAAGCGGCTTCAAGATTTTTTAAATAAATTCCACATTTAATTTTTATAAGTCTAGCCACTTAATAATGATAAATCTAGTGATTTAATCTTATAAGAATGTTGTAATATCCACATCTCATTACACGTTACTTTGAAGAATTATGACTTGGCAAAGTCCTTTATTGGAAATACCTTCACGGTCCTGAAATATTGCCATGTCGTGAAGAGGTAAATTCCCTAATTAGAAATTCTTAAGTGAAACTTTATTAAGTTTTTACATCTTAGAATGAACCTAATGAAATACCGCGTCAGTCTTTTCCTTTATCCAAGGCTGACAGCTCTCAAATTTCATACAATTAATATTTAGAATTCAACAATATTTTTGTATTTAACAGCCATATTTCCATTATTATACTTACAAATAAATGCTTAGATCAATTAAAAAAGAAACAGTAAGTTAAAAAGTTTTTTGTATGTTTTGTTTTTAAGCGCAAGGAATTATCCGAGGTTAACCGATATCTCCAAGTTTCTTATAAAATATCCTCAATATTTATTTATTTATCATGTGCTCCATGCTTAATGAAAACAGCGTGAGAAATTTGCGTATATAAATAGTATTATAGCATGATATATCCAACGCACGCAATATTTTGCCCAGCTTTGATCTATAAAGAGGCTGTCACTTATTTATTTTTCTTTTTTATTGGGCATGGATACTCGTACGCCTCTTTAATTTCTAGTCTAAAAGACGGCGGGTTTATTCGAATTTGCGCTTTACTGATAGGAAATTAGACGACTATCTCTAACAGTAGCAGCGGTCAGACGAGCGAGTCAACATGGTGGCACAATTTATATGTATGGACTTGTTTGTCGCTGTGTGTTTGTTCAGCTAGTCGCTGTTCGGATCGCCCGTTCATTTTTATGAGTTATGGGTAAGGTGGGCCCTCGTACCATTATTTGCTGTTCCCATCCGATTGTTTGCGTCTACAGAAACATTATTACAGTCATAACAATACCGAAAACTTAGTGTTTCATTCATATTTAAAGAAAAAATCCATTTTATTTTAGTTTAAATTAAGATACAAAAATACTTTCAAAGGTGACTGGTTTGTAACAATCATTTTTGTTGATATTTTCGCGAATACCACTTACAGTGCATCGTTAGACGTGCATTAGACTTCGCAGCAAACAATTACATTACCCAGTATGCATAGTTTGGCAAAGGACCAATGCTAACTCGCACTCTTTGAACACGCCCGAATATTTTAAACTGTTATTACCATACTATATTCTTGTTTATAGTTGAATAGTATGTTTAATATTTATTGTCTTTGTTGTCTTTAAGAATTAGAAATTGAATATATTTTACATGAATTAAAATAAGCTATTCAAAATACGCTGATTAACAAAGCTTATGATACTATAGATGACTATGTAAATTATAAAAAAGCTTGATTTTCAGTTGTAACCTTAGCTGAATCACTGGTTTAAATCTTAAGCTTTTTTTATCATAATTATGTATTATTTAAATTATTTTTTTGAATTAATTCTGTGTGGTATCCGGCTGAGTATAATAGACTACCCTTAATACTTACCGAGGTGTAGTAAAAGGCAACTAAGGTATGTCGACCCTCCGTGTGGTATTCGACTGAGTAAAATAGACCAACCTCAAAACTTACCGAGGTGTCGTAAAAGGCGACTAAGGTAAGCTGATCCACCGTGTGGTATCTGGTTGAGTAGAAAAATCCAGAATTCTCTAGAGATATGCAGGTTTCCTCACGATGTTCTCCTTCACCGAAAAGCGTGTGATAAATTGCAATTACAATTGGACACATATATTATATATTTTTACAAACAATATTTTTAAAAACAAGCATTGCTAGATATCATCAAGGTGTCCTCAAATCAAGAAAAGTTGTTTACAATAAATAGCTAAGTATTACATAAGTTTTAACAGAAAAACTCATTGGTGTCTGCCCGGGTTTTAACCCGTGACCTCCTCCAAAGAGTTAGTTACCGCTGGGCTACCAAAGCTTCAAATTCAAAATTTAAGTAAATAGAATATTATATTAGTGAATCAATAGTACAGTAGGTATAACGTCTGAGTGCAATAATGTCGCGGCGGGCCGGCCCACATAACAACCGGCTTAGGAGCCGTCAGGACGGGCCGGACGGTCTTCCTGCACTCGATTTGCAAGATCCGCTCTATCGCAGCCGAACACGCTCCGACAATTCACACCATTTTACCCGAACACACTATTCTGAATATCCTTCCTATTGTGCGTATATTCTGTTATAACTATTGTAAAATTATAACTATATTTATTAGAGAAAGCCTAGTACATTCGTAATGTACTAGGATTTCTCGGAAAAAATATTTTTCCATGTTAGCCTGTTTTATCTATTTTCTCTGTATAATTTAGTTATAAAAAGTAAGTAGCGGCCTGTTACTCCCCCACTTCTGGGAAAAGGCCTCTTCTCCGTTTTTGGAGAGAAGGAATTGAAGCTAAAACATACAACGCTGCTCTAATGCGAATTGGTAGGTAACACATATATCCAGAATTCTCTAGAGATATGCAGGTTTTTCCTTAACCGAAAAGCGTGTGATAAATTGCAATTATCAATTAGACACATAGGTAAGTTTTAACAGAAAAACTCATTGGTGTTTGCCTTTGAACCGTTTGGCTTTAAACCCATGACCTTCTCGAAAGAGTCGCACGGTGTTACCGCTGGGCTATCACAGCTCATTATTTAGTTATGTATTTTTGTATGTAAATAATCCGAAAATATGCACAAATATTCTATAAATATATAACAAAAATGATTAAAAGAGATACGGAAAAAAACTAGCCATAACAATTTTACAATCAAATAACCTTTTCTAAAAAAATTCTCGGTCTTGACTTTTATAAGCAATAATTTTACAAACAATATTTTTTTAAACAAGTATTGCTGTTTACAATTGTTACAGTTGTTTACAATAAATAGCTAAACTTTTGTTATGTTAGTTAATGTAAGTAGTTTTAAATAAGAGCTTCTGACGGCGATAGAGAGAAGCAATAGTTTTATAGAATACTCGTTGAGTATTCTATAACTCGTATATGCGCCATTGCGTAACCAGACCACCCCCCAAACAATCCTTATAATATGAATACTTAATGAAACAAAAATTGCAAATGTCACACCGTCTACCATACTCATGAATACTAAAGACGCAATTCGTAGATCGTTCCCATTTGCGAAATCGAGTCGTTCTTCCCTCGTAACGCTTATGATTCTCATATGTCATAAGACTATGAAGCCATATTATCGCACGTACGCGATTTAGTTTATACGACGCCTACAAATCGTGAAATATGATTTAAAAGAAAGATACGTGTCGTCAGAAAACAATTGGGCGGACGTGCCCCGGTGGATAACGTCGCGGAGGCGATCGCTTCACGTCGCGGCCGCCCAATGCATACTAAGTAATAACGCCTGTTTCAATTTCAACCCCTTCATCTAGTACATGTATCATACAAAGTACCTTTCCAAAGGGTCATATTTTCTTCAATATCATTTTTGATTTGCTTTATGACTAAGGTAAAACGACGATGTGGTATCCGGCTAAGTAGAATAGTACCACCCTTATTTCTTACCGAGGTGTCGTAAAAAGCGACTAAGGTAAGTCGACTCGCCGTGTGGTATCCGGCTGAGTAGAATAGACCATCCTCATTTCTTACCAAGGTGTCGTAAAAGACAACTAAGGTAAGTCGACCCGCCGTGTGGTAATCGGCTGAGTAGAATAGACCACCCTCATTTCTTATGTCGTAAAAGACGACTAAGTTAAGCCGACCCGCCGTGTGGTATCCGGCTGCGTAGAATAGACCACCCTCATTTCTTACCGAGGAGTCGTAAAAAACGACTTAGGTAAGTTGACGACAGATAGGCGGGCGGTCGAAAAAACGCAGCCAAATCATGTTACAGCATGTTTATAACATGTTGTGCCGACCCCACTTAGAGTGGGATAAGGTCAGGATGATTTATATCATTCACTATTCACTGTATATTATATTAGAATAAATAACACTTCGCGTTATGAAGTCCCCTGACGCGTCCGTCCATCTGTCTGATCTGGATATACCCAAAACTACTTAATCCCTTTGGTATACAACAAAACAATGTACAATTAGATATTCCTTAACTAAAGGTCCAAAGGGAATTTCGTGATAATAGGTACAGATATTTATCTTTTGAGACAGCTTATTATAACCATTCTTCAAAAAATCAAATATAAAAATCTCAAATCTAAATATACGAGATTAATCCTCATGAAGAAGAATATAGTATTAATCATCATTAATTTAAATACCTGTCACCTTTTCATATGAAATTATAATAATACTTAACATCTTAATATTTAATAAAATATTTTATAAGTAATCGCAAAGTAAAAGCTCCTCGTGCCCTTATCCCAATCTAAGTGGGTTCGGCATAACGTGTTATAAGTATGATTTGATTACATATTTCATGACCGGCCGCCTGCCTGACGTCAACTTACCTTAGTCGTATTTTACGACACGTTGGTAAGAAAGATGGTGGTCTATTCTACTCAACCGTATATCACACGGTGGGTTGACTTACCTTAGTCGCTTTTTACGACACCTCGCTAAGAAATGAGAATGGAAACCACACAGAATATCGCAAAGTAAAATCTCGTGCGAGAATAAATTCAATCTTTAGTATCAATCACGTCATAATATATTCAATTACCTAAATGAAGCCGAGGTGAGTCGCTAGTTTTTATATTAAAATACCTTTTACCTTACTGGAGAGAACTATTTGAAGCTTAGCTTCAACATGTTGTATTGATTCGGATTGGAACAAGTAATAGGAATGGCAGATTTTTTTTAAACATATTATAGACTACCAACTTTACGACACCTTGATTAGAATAAGGCGCTAAGCTATCTGGACTAAGCTTTATTTGCTAACATAAAGTTTACATGCTGGTGTCTTTTACTGTTAATAACTATCACTCTAATGTCTGATCATCCTCTATATTATAAGCATCATATAGTCAAATTGTTAGGGATTATATTGCAGGTAATTAAGTACTACTTTAAGAGGTAATTTATCCATTAACAATTTACGAGTGCCTGTAAAGTTGAATTATATTTTTTTTTCGCACATTTATTCAAATTTTACAAAAATATTAGGTGAGTAAGTGTCCATTTCTAATAGTTGGCTTTGTAAATTATTTCAGTCTATTTGAAAATCTGAAAAAAGTAATATTAAAATTGTTAAAAACCATACGAAACCCCTAATCTTTTCTTAAACCTACATCAATATTTTACAGCTAGCAATATATTGTTAAAAATAATATAAATTGATCGTATAATATTAGTATAAAAAATATTTTTGGTTGCAGTTCAGCTGCAAAAGGTAACATGCGATATTGCAATTTAGACCATTCATTTCAGTAGCAATAAATTAAGTTAAACTAATAATCATAAATCGAACTATTCAATTAAATTGGTTTAAAACCATACCGCTGCTGATACTTAGTATTCAAACGTATGCAAATTACAGACGTGCGATGCAATAAATGCCGACACACGATCACAATTCGACAATTCGTATTTGCGTCGTACTGTTTTATTCGATCATACTGTTTCGAAAAGTTAATTTTTTTAACTATGAATCTATATAACTTCAATCCTATAATTTTGTTTTGGGACACAATATAATTACTATCAAAATAACCTTTCAAATCTAATAAATAACAATATACTACACAAATATTAATTTTTAACATTGATGGATGAGTCTTAATTTTCACGAGTTTGTTTTTACTGCCTACTCCCTTAAAGATATCTGCATCCTTTTTCTACTTCTTCCTTTTTTAAGTGGTTGTTCAATTTTCACAGTAATTTTTCATAATTTATCGAAGACTAAAATATCCTAAAAAATATGTATTCTAACCTAAATTTCTAAAGAAGCACTAACTCCACTATTCTCTTTCCAACTATTCCACTTCAACTTGAAAGAAAACTATGTCAGTCTCCATTTTTGTTCAACTTTGTCATTCTCTATTATTTACGTTATACACACTAAGTCGTTCGCTAAAAAGATCACATCATGTCAATTTTCACCAAACTCTTTTCTTTCACATGTCAATCTTTCAAAAATATTTTTTGAAATATTTACAACATTACACTCAATTATAGCAAATGAAATCATTAACAGATAATATACAACTTAGAATAAAGACATAATTAAGTAATAATTCAGTTCAATTACACTTCACTAAAATTAAAGGATTTAATAGGATGGTATAAACTAAGCTAGTTCTTCAGTATGACTATGTGGTCAAAGCGAGCACAAATTCATATAACTTATCCAAATGAAATTCAGATTCCCGCAAGTATCATTTAATAAGTTGAGTTAAATGCACATTGTGGCTTTGTTTAACTTTGCTGTTGCTGTTGTTTCAGTTATAATGGCTCTCTTAGTTGGGCGGGAAGTAGCTAACTCAACTGATGACATCTTGTATGTGAATAATTAAGCTTCAATAATTCTAAAATTTATAGACGAGCAATAAAAATGCATAGCTAGTAGGTTAGACTTTAACTCCTGGCATAAAAATAGAAAATCGATAACCATATCCTAAGCTATAGAAATGCAGCTTTTATAAAGATACACGTGTAGTCACCAGACTCAAGTGTAAAAAAGAAGTAAATAAAACCTATTAGCTAAAGAAAATTCTTCCTTACCTTTTTTTTAATCAGAAATAATACTATTATGGGTCCTGCCGCCCTACGGAAAATGGCGGTAGGTATGTCCGACTCTAACCGATTAAAACAACCAGAGTGCTCCACCACGCTGGTGGCGGGGATATCTTCCTTGCCTTAATTTAGCTAAGGTGACTGTTTTCCACTATCATGCTGTACTGTCCACGACAAAATCGCAAAGCGCTTTGCGATTTTGTCGTGGAGTCTATATCCTGACGATACGGGGCGAAATAATTGTTGAAATTGTGGTGGTGAGTGTGCGCAGTGCTTGTGTATTGTTGTGTTATCGGTGGCGGGTAGTGCATGATTTTTTACAAATTCTGCGTGTATCAAGTATGAGAACGAATAGTACACTCTTCATTTAGCATTGAATTTATTTTCTTTTATCGGGGATTATAGCAAAATATTTTCATTACTTTTGTATTGAGAAAAGCACTTATAAACTTATAAATTTAAACGAACAAATGACACAAAGAAGATGTTAAGATTGAATTAAAAATACAAACATTCATCAAGTTTAAATTTAAATTTGAGATTACCGCTTCTCTCAAAATTCAATTTCTATTAGACCACAGTAGTAAATATTTAATAAAGAATAAATGGAATGCAAAGACATTGTAAAATTTTAACATCCCATTGGTTTTCGAATTTTACGGTTTTATTAATCAGGTACGTGAGTACAGTCATTTTTTACTTTAAAATATTCATCACAATTTATTATGAGCACATTTCAGGAAGCCAACATTGGCGTGTCAATATAAATATTAAAAACATGTTCATATATAACGACGTCATGACTACAAATTAGATTTCGCATCAATTCAGGAAATTGGATAAGTACTTTAAAATAAACAAAAGTTATATATCAAATATAGTCATGATTATTTAATCTAAAAATATTAAACAATCTATATTCAAAAATGATTGAAATACAGAGCTTTAAATCGAACTAATTTTAGTCCAATGTCTAAGTAGACAGTGCAATATGTAGCAAAATGTTAAGATTTACGATAACGGGTTTAGCTAATATTAACATAATATAAACTGATAAACGATTAGGAATATTCATGCTATGCAGTGGCCTCGGGAAAGTGGTCACGTAAAATTTTACGTTGAAACTTAAATTCAACAGACAACCCTTCATAGGTAATCCAATCAGAGATGATGGCGTTGGACGTGGGTGTCAATTTCGTACATCCTGATAAAATCATTATAAGTTATTTCATTTTTAACTTGAATATGTTCGTGCATATATTTTATTTAGAAAACACGTTAAAATATAATAGTATGTATAATAGTTTTGTTCTTTTTGTAAATTAAACAAAACATTGATTTCGTTTCTTTTGTAATTTAAAATACCTGTAAATTTTGATGACTGTGATATTTTTATTACCAAGCGTTATTACTTTATAATAAGCAAGATATTTATTTGCAAGTAATTAGGCTAATTTATAAATCTATCATACGTTTTTTAATTGGAAACTCAAATTAAATTTATTTTTATTCCTAACGCGCGAACACAAATTTACCTGTTTAATTAAATTATATACATCATCTAAATACAACTATTTAATAGCTATGACGTCACAATATATAACAATGTCGTCGTAGATATCTATGGATGTTTTGGGTTAATATCATTCAACTTCTGCGCTAACAAATTCGCTATCTAGATTTTATCGTCACGTATATTCGATGAGATGACAGATGTATAATCAAGTTACCGGTAATAAAAGAAATTTTTTATATAATTTATAGTGCTTAATTAAACTAGGCGTTACTTTGCAGAGATTCATACTAAATATCTAGATTGTACTATATATGTAGTCGTTTTCATATCTGATACAAAAAACTATTCCAAAAAGTATATTTACTTTATCCCCGCCTTGTGGTATCCGGCTGAGTAGAATATACTATCCTCATTTCTTACCGGGGTGTTGTAAGAGACGACTAAGGTAAGTTGACGTCAGGTAGTCGGCCGGTCGTAAAATAATAAGCCAAAACATTTAACAACTTCTTTAAATCATGTTGTGCCGACCCCATTTAAAATTCTCATAAGGGCAGGAGAATAATATACTTACTTTATTCGTTCATATCAATATTTGCTTTCAAAAACATTATGCAATTGATTTATAAGAGCCGCACTGTTCAAACACGTAGTATCTGTAAATAAAACAAAGCCAACTTTTAATGATTATTATTTACGGCCTCTAATAACTGGGCGATACGAAAGCTACCTGGAGGAGCGATGTTACCGCCTGCTACGGACTTGTCTTGAATATTTAGCACTTGTTTGCCAATAACTTAGCATAAGTTGGTGCTCTGATACTTAGCACTCTGAAAAAGATATTATCAACACCTTAATTGGAAGTTAATTCTTCCCGATATATTTTATCACAGAATTTCTCGTGTAGCGTGTAAAAAACTTAAATAGATATAAGTAAATAAATATTTAGAACTCCAAAAAAGGTTTTACCTATTAAATATGAAAATACTGTTATTTCAAGAAATTATTTTTATTAATGTACATAGTTTAAATAAGATTGTTAAAATTGATTTGAAATTTTAATGATTAACTTGATTTAAGACTAAATTCAAGATAAAGGAGAAAGTAAAACATGAATTATATTATTTTTAAATTATGTATCATTATTTATTGTGTTTAGATACAACTATATTATATTTCAAAATTATAATAATATCGCACGATCACCCAATGGTCATAAAAATACCAAATATGAAAGGAATTCTACAAAATTTTGTCCAAAAAAAAAACTAAGTTCCAAAAAATTGGAAAATTCTTTACTATTCCTATTAACAATAATAAATATTTATGCATTTAATATTGATACAGTTCTTAAGCTACTACTATTAATTTAAAAAAAACATATTACAGCTGATAACAAAACTAGATAAAGCTTTAAAATTATGAAACTCTTTTTTTCAAGTGGTTGAAAAACAGGACTTATGTAGTTTCGAGTAAAGTCATGAAATCATTATAGTGAAAGTGTGTCTTTGAAGTAACAAACTTATACATACCAAGAAATTGAATGAAATAGCTTTAGACCTTAAAATAAATTAGAAAACGTTATCGTGAAAGCTCTTAAGTGATTAGCAGCGTATAAATAAAACGATTAAACGAAGTTCCTGTAATCTGAATGCGACTCGGCGGCAGATGGCCACAATTCCCAAACTTTGATGACGGATGGTTGCATCTCTGCGAAAATCAGCCATCTCGACCATAATCGTCAGGGTGGCTATATCGTTGTAAATTGTATATTAAGGCAGACTGTAATAAGAATGATATGGTCTAAGCCTATTTATGATTGCATTTTAAAAGCATCCAAAATGGTAATTGATCTGGCGCTTGTATCTGGTTATTGATTGTAACGAAAATGGGAGATTCTATTTCAAACTGTTTGTGATAAGACCGCCCTTTGCACTTTTAATTGTTTCTATTATCTATGTCTCTTGTTCTTTTCACTCTGTATTTTATTTGTGCAATAAAGTTATTCTTCTTCTTTTTAAAGTCTGGTTATCTCCTAACCGTAAACCCGGACGAACTACAATTACTACTGAGTACTGACGAATTACTAAAAAACAAATTACTGTAATGGCATTAAAGTTAAAAAAACCCAATTTCTATCCCAGCCGTTCCTATCCTGTTGTTGAATCATCATTTTTGTGATTAGCTTGCACGTAGCCGCAAGGCTTTCAAAAGAGACCTTGCTGATAAACTGACCAGGTTAGTTCTGGTCATAAGTGAATTATACGAAGAGGAAGATACGATATTATATAACATAGCAAAGTCGTTGCTTTGGTCACTTTGGTAGAGCAAATTAAATAGACATGATTTTATGTTTACTCATCTAACAGTATTTACTACATAAACGTATAATACTATAAAGATTTTATAAAAAAAAAGATAAAATACTATATCATCATAATCATTATCATTCTCCCTCTCCCCTATTCCACTCTAAATGGGGTCAGCCCATGTTTTAACCATGTTGTAATGTGATTTAGCTAGCTAGGTATTTTACGACCGGCCGCCTGCCTGAGGTCAACTTACCTTAGTCGCCTTTTACGACACGCTGTACGACATCTCGGGATGAAATGATGGTGGTTTTTTGTATTCATCCGGATACCACACGGCGGTACCACAAAATATCAATTGAAATATCAATTTCGAAATTCCAAAATATCAATTTAAATATAAATTATGAAATTCAGCTTTATATGGCAAAAATGAAAAAGCTCATTTTAAATTACATTTAAACATCGAAGTTTCATATTGTTGTTATAATGAAATAGAAGCTGTTTTCTTGTTATCTAGGTATATCTATATCTCCAAATCGTTATCAGTGATGTGTACATTAGCATAGAACTAACGAGCAACGTCAATCGGTGCCTGTCGTTTGATGACTCATCAATATTACTTCCTATGTTGTTAAGTGCAGGAAATTGTGACTCCTCCATCGGCACACCTATTAAATGGGGTCTTTCCCGCTATACGCATATGTACCTTCGTTATCGCCGAATCCAAATGTCATGAAAATTACTTTACGAATTCACAAATGTAAAATCACGCTTATAGACAACGTAGTCGTTTAAATTAAGCATTTAATACAATGAAATTACTTTAAAATGCAATTTACACAATTTATTATGCTTGTTGGCATCTTTAAAATTTCATTGAAAATTAGCGACGAGTAAATTCTCGAAAAATTTAAGTAACGACCTGTTACTCTCCCACCGCTGGGCTTAGGCCTCCTCTCTCCATTTTTGTAGAAAAGGTTAGAACGAAGATCCACAACGCTGCTTTAATGCTGCGTTGGTAGATTAAATATATCTTGGGAATTCTCTAATAATATGTAGGTTTCCTCACAATATTGTCCTTCACGAAATAAATTTCCCGTAATAGATACCTAAATTTAAAAAAAACTCATTGCTGCCTGCCCGGGGTTTGAACCCGTAACCCTCCCGAAAGAGTCACCCAAGGCTAGAGAGCTCAACTTACAAGAGAACCATATGTAAATCTAATGGAAAAAAAACATTCGGAAAATGCAAATGACACATCTGTCATATAATATCTAAGTATGGATAAATATGCTGCGAACATATAAATCAAAGCCGAAGCGGCAAGCGGTGCTTGAAGCAATATCGCACCAGCAGCTGTGAGGTAATGGCGCCGACACTTTACGCGATGCGATTACGACCACCTAAACATTCATTACAAGTAATGTCCGTCATTTATCTGGCCTAATCACTGTGTATCGCCCTTCCGCCACCATTTAAAGAATATAAGAACAAAACTAACTTTTCGATTTCGGTTTATAAGAACAGGAGACTTCGTCAGGAAATTTAATTTCAATGAACTTTTTAAGAATTGCTACTCGCTATATAGTTAAATAAATTAATATAATTTTTTTAAATTACTTATTTTTCTTATAGAATTGTTTAAATATCGTACTCAGTTACATTCAAAAATTAAATTCAAAATATTGTTTACCCAAGTAAACCTTTTAACACGTGTTTTTGAATCGTCAACTCTACTACTGGTTCGGAAAGCTGTTCCTACCGAGAATAGCTTTTTACTAAATATGAAATAACCAAGTTGTACAAAAAGCAAACTAACTGACCAGAACATGTATCTGAATCACCAACACCATCAAAATGTCTTTAAATCAAGTTATTTATGTACCAATAGCTTATAAATGTGATTTTGAACCTTGGTTTATAATCTATAATACAATTTATAGACAGAAAAAATGTATAATAGTTCGCATGCGAACTCTTTTTTGTTATCAATATAAACAGAAAACAACATATGTCCCGTAATATATGTAAAAAGGTGAATAATAGACGGTCTGTTTAATTTCGAAGTGGGAAGTTTAAAAGGAATTTGACGTGAAACTCGTAAATCGCGTAATGTTTTACGGTTTAATCAACCCAGAGCAATTAGGCAAGACAAATAGTTAGCTCATCTGCATCTATACGAGTCGGAGCTACCGCTAACAAGGCATCGATATTTCACCTTTACGTCTCTGCAAGGTGTAGGGCGTAATAAAGTCTCTGAATACTTTGACTGAAATACGACTCGCTTATTGCTTACCAGAAAATGTTCTAAACTGATGAATTATTTTCAAATGATGAAAACTGTGAACGAGTCGAACGGTGAAACTGTGTTTTTGTTTTTAGGGAATCATGGGTTCAAACCTCAGGTAGACATCAATGAGTCTTTCTATTAAAAACTTATGTGTCTAATTGATATTCGCAATTTATCGCGCTTCTCGTTGTAAGAAAAAACCTATTTATAGAGAAGAACCTATTTATCTCTGAAAAGTTCCTGGGATATGTATAACCTACCAATCCGTATTGAACCAGCGCGGTGGGTCTAAGCTCCAAATAAGGAGAGAGGAGGGCTATACCCAGCAGTATCATAGTAAGAGTTTATATGTGGGTTACTTTAATTTGCCTACTTATACATTAGACACTTATAAAATTAATAGACAATGTAGAAAGTAATCGTTTTCAATGTGTATCAATTATTTTTTAATAAAGCGCATATCTGTCAGCACAACACAATAGCTGTCAGAAAACATCTAACTAAATAAATTATTGGTTGTCAAAAATTGACTAACGCTTATTACAGTGCGAAGTTATGGTGCTCTCTCTTGCTAATGGTAAGTACCACAAGTCCAGTCTCCTGGCGCCCACTAACTAAATATATAGTAAGTATCGTACTCACTGCACGCTAGTGTAGGCTCCATTTTAATCCCTACATCAACTATAATATTAAAAACTGTGCGTGAATGTGTATACCCTTTATATTATCTGTATAACTTTAAATAAATAACTGCAGTCGCATATATTAATTATTTAAAAAAAAGTAATAAATACGACTGCATGAAATACATTTACATAGATTTTAATCAATATCATATATTTTCTCCAATAAAAAAAAGTAAGTAAGTAGCGGCCTGTTACTATCCCACTGCTGGGCATAGGCCTCTTCTCTCCGTTATTGGAGAGAAGGATTGGAGCTAAGACCTACCACGCTGCTCCGATGCGGATTGGTAGGTTACACATATCTCCAGAATTCTCTAGAGATATGCAGGTTTCCTCACGATGTTTTCCTTCACCGAAAAGCGTGTGATAAATTGCAATTATCAATTAGACACATAAGTTTTAATAGAAAAACTCATTGGTGTCTGCCCGGGTTTGAACCCATGATCGTCTCTAGAGATTCACACGGTCGCACCGCTAGGCCATCACAGCTTTTTTCACACGGTCGCACCGCTAGGCCATCACAGCTTTTTTTTCAATGATATTCAATAATTTAATTAAAACAAAAAGACTAATAAAACGTTCTTTAAAGTCATTTAAATCCTCGACATAAATAAATTTTAAACATAAATAATATTACTTGTACGTTAATTCTTTTAATATTCAAAGTAGAGGTGCCTAAGCTTAACGACTCTCAATTTGAAAAGACTTTCCTGAAAGTGCGAGTGCAGTAAAACAACTTTTGAGCCTTATTTTCTCGTTCCGAAATTGCAGTGGTTTAAGCGAGATTTCATTTGTATAGAAGCCGGTATAATCTGGAATAATACCGCAGTAGCGGCGCAGGCCTTCAAAGACGCCACTCGTCCGCGCCGCAGTTCCCGCCTGTAATGAGGTTTTTTTTTAAATGCGCAACACATTCACACACCATGTCGAGTTGTACTGAATTTAACTTGCATTTCAAAAGACCACGGTACGTGACAAAAAGGAACTGAAATTATTTTATATTGACATTTAATTATAAAAATAATAAGCGCTAAAGCAAAAAATGTAATCTCCTTTTATCTTCGAAGAATTTACTGTAGCTAGAGACTTACTTCCAAGCCAGTGTAGGGAATGAAATCCTGCTGAAGCCGGCTTGATTACAGCGACCCGTGCGCTGCTCGCCGGTTCAGAATTGGACGGATTATGAGGAATTTAAAGTACGATGACGATTTGAATATGAACACCAGGAGTTTTAAATTACATAGAATTGCTCCCACATTGTTACACATTCTTCAGTAAATTGTAACATTTAACTGAAATTTTTTGTCGTAATAAATATAATTTATTTAAAGAACACCGGTGAGATGAATATATTATCGCATACATTTATGAAGAGTATTTCTTTTTAAAATTTGCGTTGAGGAGGATTATTGAACAAGTTATTTTAATGAGGTTGTTTTGTTAAAAAAATCTTTTGTTTTGTTGAAGATGGCGTTATAATATTTTGCTATACTCTGGCGTAACTATGTCATATTATAACGAGGCAACGAAGGCGAAGCTGTAGGTTCTGGCTGTGACTGCAAGCCGGCGAAAACGGAAGGAAAGCGTCGCTAATTACTCGCGCCGCCTGAAGCAAAGCCTGTTCTATTCTCCTGCGAGGGGGGCACGGGCTTCTAAACGCTAGTTTAATATTCGGGAACGTAAAAAGCTTTTTTAAAAAAACAAGAATTTTATTGTTTTACTACAAAGTTATTATTTAAGTACTAATTTAATCTAAATTTATAACTAATGACCGCGACTGAGCAGAAGTAGATGCTCTTGTCGAATGTCGTCTTACTTTAATTCATCGTCCCACCTGTGGAACATCGTACCACATTCCTTTCGGTGTCGCAACATCAGACCACCCATCAATATGATGATGCTGCGTTTACGTCTACCGTGTGGATATGAGGTGGTGACGTAACTCCTCCCTCCTTAAGTTCGAAACCATCTGAGATATTTAGAATCGGAGGGTTTCGAATACATTTAAATCTATATTTTAATTTATAAAAGCTGAAAATAACACATACAAGAAATACAAGTAAATATAAAACTAACGTAGCTGCACTGACACTGTGAACACTTATTACGTGATTTTCATAATTTTCACTATCACTTTCACTGAAGGTTTTCATTTCCAAAATTGTAGAAAGACGCTTAATATCGTCGAAATTTACTCCCTTAATATCAATCGGATTAACCTCGGAAAATGGGCTAGTAATCTTCATTTTAGGTAGAATAACCATTGGTGTTGTTTTATAATTATATTTCTCAAAATAGTGGGGTAAATAATATAAGTGGTATTTGTCTAGGAATGCTTCGCATCCAGGATCAATGTGGATCATATAAGTTCCAGATATATGGGTTTTAGTAACTTCATTGTTACATTTATATGTAAATACTATTTGATCCTGAGAGTATATTATTCAGGATAAATATGATACTCGTTGAACTTTTACACTCTCTATTTCAACGGTTCTTTGTATGCAGAGAGATAAATCAGGTTGGAACTTCATCAACTGTTCTATGCAAGTTTCCTTCGGATAAGGTACCACATCTTTTTCAGTGCACAGGAACTGGTTGTCGTCTGCAATTTGCTGACACGGTGACGCGGTCGGTAAGTACTCCGAACCTTTCACCATCAGGAAGGGATATTCAGGAATAATTATAGAAGTTACATTCTTTAAATTGTTAAAAATAGGCAATGAATAAATTTTATAATAATTATACGTATTATTATTTGTAAGTGGTATCTCTAATATGAACGTGATTTGGCTTCCTTTTACAAACGCTTTAATAGAAATTGTCCTTTCCAACTTAACTAAATTACTCTCTATGACAGGATATACTAAACAATTAACCTTTTCTATGTTTAACAACATGTGCAATAATTCTGTAGAATTTATTATAGATTGGTGAAGAACTGAAATTTTGCTAAAAGCTAACGCGGTTTCAATTTCATTTAATAATATGTAAATAGATCTGAAATTATTTATGAATGTATTATACATTCCCAAAACATATGTAGAATAAATAGAATTGTTTTCTTTCGTGGAAATATCTTTTAGCATTCTTTCAATTCGCTTTAAGCGTTCATTTAAAATCAATGAATTATTATATATTGATTCTGTATTATTGGTCTGATAGTTTAACATTTTGGTAATCAACGTAATTTTCTCATTTATTAAATTTTGTTTACCTTGCAAATTATTAATCATTCTGTCGTAGTGCAACGCATCTTCGTTATCTAAATTACCTGTGATAGATTTTACAAACGAGCCTAAAGGGTTGAATAGGCCTCTTTTAAATCTCTTTGTGGGGACAATTTGTCGGAATTTTTCAGTGGAAATATCCCTAAGATAATCTGCTTGTATTTTTACGCTACTAAATTCGTATAGATATGGTTTATTTACGTCGATTAATTTATTAAACTCATTATATTTTTGAATATTATACTCTAAGTCACTAGACAAACTATCTAAGTCCATTATTTTAACAATTATCCATTTATCCTGTTGCTTATAAGCGCTACCCTTTCTAACGGGTAATAGACCGGGATTACCGTCAAGTTTTTGAAGTTGAAGGCCCTGGTTGTACTTCGCTGCTGTCAGGACGATTATACACCACCTGCGGAGGTCGTTTTATATTCTTAATAGGGGCTTTTGTTTTTCTAACGCCTATTTTTAAGGGAACTATGTTACGGTTTATTTCGCCACTAACAGTTACCTTTTGATAACGGGGTTTGTCTTTACTTTTTCGCGTATTAGTTGTTTTCATAAACGCCGTTTTTCCTACCTCTAATTCTATTTGTTTTTCGCCTCCTTTTCTTTGTTGGGCAATATACTTTTTATTATGTATTTTATCGGAAATATGTTGATATAAGTATTTTGTACGCTTTGCATGATCTTTAAGTAATTGTTGTGTATAGGATTTTTGGAAATCGATGTCAAATAAACTATTTGAATCGGTGTGTCCGAATACTACTTCAAATGGTGTTAACTCGGTCGTACTATGAATAGTATGATTGTACGCCATTATAGAATATGTCATAACGGAAGCTGCATCGGTGAACTTGTGTTCATATTTCGCTAATCGGTAAATCTCTATAATTGTAGAATGAAATCGTTCTACTATACTCGTCGAGTTAGGGTTACTAGGGGTTGTAATATGTAATTGAATTTTATACATATTTGTGAGTTCTCTCATCAGTTCGTTATTAAATTCAGTACCAGGGTCAGACGTTATTTTCCTAGGTACTCCATATAAAGAGAAATATTTAATTAAGGCACGAACTACCTCCGGTGTCGAACGATTACTTATTTCGATCGCCTGTCCTAATTTGCTGAAGGCATCAACGAGAGTTAAATAATATTTTCCTTCTATACTGAAAATATCTATGAAAATTTCTTGAAATGGGGCATCTTGTGTCTGTGTTAATTGTAACATAGGTTTAATGGGGTTTCTATCATATTTCATTTTACGGCATAATTCACAGGAATTAATTAAAGCAGATATTGTTTCTTGCATATTAGGCCAAAAATAATTTCTTTTAATACGCGACATTGTTTCTCTAATACCACGGTGGCAAGATTTTCCTTGGTGATATTTTAAAGTAATATCTTTTTGCTCGTTTTCATTTTCTATGTAAACTACCCTTTCAGTACATTCTTTTATTTTTACAGTGTCTTTTTGAAATAAATTTATTAATGTAGTATTAAAATCTTTTCTAAATTGATCGTTTTCAAAATGAATATAATATTTAATTTTAGGTCTAATATACTCTTTTAAAAATTGTTTAATTAAATCCGTATTATTTAGGGGCAAAAATACATGAAGAATTTTCATTTTTGATATAGAATGATCCTGTACCTGTAACTCGTCTTTAAACCATGAAAATACTAAAATTTGATTTGGTTTGGTGTCTATTGCTTCGTGTAAAATAGGGATGCCTGATCCATCCATCTCTACATTGGAATGAATCGTATCGTTGCTAGATATTGAAGGAACGCCGTCTCTAGGCTCAATATCGGATATTCTTCTGCAAATTGACGTAGTTTCAGAGGAAATAGTCATAGTTTCAAAATCGTCAGAGTCATTTCTTGCTACTAATTTCAGGAAGTCGTCAGTCACGCCTTGTACATGGTCCTGAAGTCGTGATTCTTTTTCGTCAACGTTACCAATCATAGAAGCATCGTCTGTCGATCCTAACATATTTAACTTAATGCGGGATAACGCGTCTGCGTTTGTGTTTTGCTTACCCTTTTTATACACTACTTCGAAATCGTACTCCTGTAAGCGGAGACGCCAACGCGTGAGTTTGCTGTTAGGCTCCTTAAGGGAATACAACCAAGCTAATGGGCGATGGTCTGTATAGATTGTAAATTTTCGACCGTAGAGATAGGGGCGGAAATGCTTAACAGCCCAGACTATAGCCAATAGTTCTCGCTCTATTGTACTATATCGCGACTCTGTGTCACTTAGGGTTCTACTTGCGTATGCGATGGGGTGATCGCTACCGATAGGGCCTTGCGACAAAACTGCACCGAGTGCAATATTCGACGCGTCTGTCGTTAATACGTAAGGTTTTTCAGGATCCGGATATCTTAAAAGGGGTGCATTTGTTAGAAGCTCTTTGCACTTCTGAAAAGACTCTACATATTTTTCATCGATAATAATTTTATTACGTTTCTTTAGACATTTAGATAGGGGTTGTGTAATACGCGCGAAATCTTTGATAAATCGCCTGTAATAACCTATAAGTCCGAGAAAACTTTTTATTTCAGTGGTAGTTTTCGGTAGAGGGAAGTTTAAAACAGCTTTTATTTTGTCGTCGTTCGGTTTCAGTCCGTTTTTCGTAATAGTATGTCCTAAGTATAACACCTCTTTTCGTAAAAATTCAGACTTATCGAGCTGAACTTTCAGGTTCGTTTTACGTAGTCTGTCGAAAACTGTCCTTAAACTGTCAATATGTTCCTGTAAACTTGCTGAAAATATAATGATATCGTCTAAGTAAACCATGCAGTGTATACCCTGTAATCCTCTCAGTACGTTGTCCATAGTCCGTTGGAACGTAGCGGGGGCGGTTTTCAGGCCAAAGGGCATACGTAAAAATTCGAAATGTCCTGACTGTGTGCTGAAGGCAGTTTTCTGACGGTCAGCTTCGTTAATTTCAATTTGATGGTAACCACTCGCTAGGTCTAACGTAGAAAAATATACGCTTTTACCTAATTTGTCAAATAAGTCAGTAATGTTAGGGAGAGGGTATTTATCGTCAACAGTAATTTCGTTCAGTCGCCTATAGTCAATGACCATCCTGTATTTTTGTTCTCCAGAGGCATCCATTTTCTTAGGTACAAGATGAACGGGTGCACTCCAGGGTGAATAAGATTCCTGAATCACATTATCGTCTAAAAGTTTTTCGACCTGTCTCTTTATTTCGTCGGTCTGTGCGGGTGCTTGTCTATATGGTTTTATATAAATAGGGTCCTCGTTTTTCGTTCTAATAAAATGTTTTACGTCATTAGTAAAAGTCAATGGTAATTGGTCACAGTAAAATATGTCTTTATACTCTCTACAAAGCGAGTAAATTTTGTTCTTTTCCTCCTCGTTCATGTGGTCTAGTCGTAGTTTATTTAAGTTTTGTACTAATAATTGTGTTTTACCTAGTTCGTCCTCATTATTTATATAATTTGTTTGGCATTCTGTACTATTATACTGAGTCACTTCGAAAGGTGCTGTCACAGTTAATGTCATGGTTTTATCTAATGTATTTTGAATTATCGTTTTCGCATAACCGTTAACGCATTTTACTAACGCACTTGGCATCCTGATGCCTTGGCAAAATTCTGTAAAATTTATTATAGCATCACCTGAATATTGGTTTGTTGGTAGGGATACTCTGGATTCGGAACGCGGTGGTAATTCAAGGATATATTCCGCGTCATTGTAAATAATGGGAATATTAGAAGTTTTTGTTCGTAATATTTTATGTTTTAAATCGATTATTGCGTCTAACTGTTTTAAGAGGTCGTTACCTATTAAGCCGTCGTATTTTGAATCTACGTTATAGATATAAAATTTTTGAATTTTGTTACAATTAAAAGTTGGCATTAATGGTATTTTTATAACCTCGTTATGTGCGCTCGTAGCATGGGTGCTTTTTACTTCGAACGGTTCGTTACAGATATACGCGCTGAAATATGTATAAGCTTTTTTCGGGCTAATGAAAGTTCGCGTGCTTCCGGTGTCTATCATGAATTTCGCATTTATTTCAGGTATGTATATAAATGGTAATCTTAGGTTGGTATCACAATTAAGCTCTATGTATTCTGTAGCTCTGAGGCTTTTACTGAAAAATTTTCATTACGATTTTCGTTGTCACCTGAGGGTATGTTTTTCGTCAGTTCGTCCGTCTCGTCTATGTCATTTATCGTGTAATATTCGTATCCTGGTTCGTAATCAGAATAATACATATTCTCTGAGTAGTTATTATTGTATTCGTCGTAATAGTCCTGGTCATAATCTTGCGCGTAAATTTCATTAATCGGAAAACTCGGTTTTCGCGATAGAGCTGTTCGCATGGACACATCATTTTGCTGTAAGTTAGGTCGGTAACCAAATTGCATCGGGGGTCGATTGTTATTATTAATTTGTGGTCGATACCCTAGCTGTTGTACTGGACGGTGTCCATATTGAGGGTTTACCCTTGGTGGTGGTATGTATGGTCCTCTAGGAATTCCAAATTTGAATGGCGATAGATTTGGTTTGAATCCCATAGGCGTGTGGGATTTTTGATTATTGTGCGGTATTCCGAATTTAAATTGAGGGGGTTGATTTGGTTGGTAAATTGGCATTGGGTTATTATTATATTTTAATAGGGGTTTATAATCTAATTGGGGTTTAAAATAGGTTTGATTTACAGGTTTTGGTACGTCGGGTTTTGCGGCTTTACTACGTCGCTGGTATTGCTCTAGGAAATTAACTTCCTCTAACACTATGCTCAATGCACTCTCCAAAGATTTGGGTGTTTTTAATCTTACGATTCTAACCATATTTTCCGGTAGATTATATAGAAAAACATTTAAGGCTGTATTATTGTATATAATTATTTTACTTTGTTTTATATCTTCGTCCACCATTTGGTTGACTTTAGATATTAAAACTGAGCGTACCGACTGCACTCTATTACAGAAATCTAGATAACTTTCCCCAGTATTTATTTTTAAATTTTCTAATTCTATTGCAATACACTCCTCACTACGCGGATCGCCAAAATGCTGTACCAGGAGCTCTTTGAACTCCGTCCACGATGTAACGTCTTCGCGTTCGCTAATAAGCGCCGCGGCTTTATCTACTAACCTACTAGTTATGCTGTGCATTACATATTGGTTCTGAGTGTCTGAACCTTGGAATCGTTCTATAACGTAAAGACACTTCCTAAGAAATAAATTTAGCTGTCTCTTGTCTCCATCAAACAATGGGATCAATTTTAAAATTTCATTGGGAATTAGTCTAATTTGCTCCATTTTAAAATAAACAATTTATATTAACACAAAAAATAAAAATATAAAATATTGTATATGATTTAAAGATTAAAAATATTATAATTTTATCTATCAAACTAATTATACGCAAAATTTGATACGTATTTTTCTTACACTATTACACAGTTATTTTCGCTTAAATCACTATTTCAAATTTTCACAATAATAATAAAATATAAGAAAACCAAAAAACGTTATAATGAGAGAAGTCCTATCTCAAAAATAACAAAGAAAATGAAAGGAAAAGGAAGGTGAAAAGTTCTACTCACCAACCGACCAGCTGCATTTTCTTTCTTCTTTATTTACTCCGCTTTTTATTAAACTTATTTATTTATTTGGTTCCAGATTATTTCCTATGTAATTTTTCTACAATTTTTGGAAAATAATCCTACCGGCTGCGCCAGTTTAATATTCGGGAACGTAAAAAGCTTTTTTAAAAAAACAAGAATTTTATTGTTTTACTACAAAGTTATTATTTAAGTACTAATTTAATCTAAATTTATAACTAATGACCGCGACTGAGCAGAAGTAGATGCTCTTGTCGAATGTCGTCTTACTTTAATTCATCGTCCCACCTGTGGAACATCGTACCACATTCCTTTCGGTGTCGCAACATCAGACCACCCATCAATATGATGATGCTGCGTTTACGTCTACCGTGTGGATATGAGGTGGTGACGTAACTCGCTATGTATATAATACCTCTGTATGCGTACGTATATTTTTTTTTAAATAAATTGTACCCCTTAGCTTTTATGTGCAAAAAATTATGTTGCTCCATTATTTGTTTTGTAATAAATATGGCTTAATTACTATTTCGGTATGTTGTGTAAATGTACCTAATTTAAAGATTTTATTTTTATTAATGCGTAGACCCTTAATTTATTATCAATCCCATTTTTTGCAGTTAATTGATTATTAGAAATACTTTTGAAATTAGATAATATATAATTTATATATTTCAAATTCTGCGTACCGAAGTAAACTTAGAAACTTAACTTAACTTAAACTTAAATTTGTAAACAAAAAATCCAATTTTTGTTAATTATTACAATACAAATTTAAAAAGGAAGTATTGCCAAGCGCTTTTCTTAAGAGGTATAACAACCTATCGCGAGGCATAAAACTGTAGCCGTAATTCAGTAATTGGAAGGTTTCACAGAGTAGTTGTACAAAGAGCCTACAAAAGGGCGAGGAGCTCGAAACGCCGCCGCTAGGCATACCATTCATAATATTGTAATAACGGCTTCCACCAGCAGTTATTCCGTGCTTAAACGTTTTACTGCGGTCATTATCTACCCGCTGAAAGGATATGCAGGCGATAAATTGCGGAATTTTACCTACATACAACACTTATCTCCAAATCTACGCCGCAGTGTCTTATAGCGGAAATAATTTATTAGTGTAATTGATAATTTGATAGGGAGATTAATCGTCTACCGTACCAAATTGTTTTCTAAATAATTTATTCCAAAATTGAAATATTGTAATAACAATATTTAAAAAAAATATAATTTATTTTATATTTAGAATATATGAATGGATATAAAGATTAAAAAATGAATTAATCTTGTAATATATATATATATATATATATATATATATATATATATATATATATATATATATATATATATATATATATATATATATATATATATATATATATATATATATGTATGTATATATATATATATATATATGTATATATATATTTCTGAATTTTCGAAACGGCTCCAACGATATTCATGAAATTCAGCATGTAGAGGGTTTTGGGGAGGAAAAAACGATCTAGCTAGGTTTTATGAAAAAAATGTTGTTCTATCCCTGTTTTCAGGCATTTAAAAAACTGGTACAATTGTATAAGAAACCAAAGGTTAATTTCACTGTCAATTGCTGTCTTGATAGCTTATTTGGGTAACGGGCGGTCTCAAATTCGAATTCAGTAACATTATCTTTTTTCAATAGCATTTTTTTTATATATTTGAAAAAAAAAATTGAGCACCCAGATACTTTTATTAAATGTTTAATTTGCACTTGAACCTAAGATCTTGTTTAAGCATTCTTTTTTAAATTGTTTTTTGCGCAATTAAGTAACAAATATTGATACAAAAATACAAGCTTTTCAATTTATAATATTGGTAGTATGTACTTTTCTTATCTGCGATCTTTATCGGTTTATCTGACTGATATCTCAATGCGAGCATAAAGGGGCGCTCCTCCTTTAGCAATAAAGAGACCATTTAATCGAAGCTTATCTGCCCGGAAGCATTCATTAGATGATTGCGCCATTACTACTGGACTCTTTTCTGACTACACCGGGTCGGGGTGATGTTATTGCATAGGTATATATACTTTCATATTAATTGTAGCTTAGAACTAACATTTTTGTTTTGTTTATAATCCGTATCCGGCTGAGTAGAATAGACCATCCTCATTTCTTACCAAGGTGTAAAAGGCGACTATGGTAAGTTGAACCAGCGTGTGTTATCCGGTTGAGTAGAATAGACCACCCTCTCTTTCCGAGGTGTCGTAAAATACGACTAAGGCAAATTGACGTCAGGCAGGCGGCCGGTCGTAAAATACGTAGCCAAATCATATGACAACATGTTTATAATATGTCGTGCCGGCCCCACTTAGAATGTGATAAGAACTGGATGATGATTTACTTTATCTAATGATGTTGTAAATATTATTTACAACATTACAACATAATTACAACATAAGCCACAATGAGACGTACTAAATGAATATAAACGAAATAAGTTTTATAAGAGCTTTAGAAAACGCATTAATGAGGAAGAAAGAAAACACGTGTTTAACACCCATACGGTGTGGTCCTAAATCAACACGCGAGAGTAGCATGCCTCTGTAAATGCTCTTGTAAATAATCTCACGTGAATAAACACGGAAAACTCTTATTCGAGTATGATCATTGTTTTTTCATTTTCTATTGGAATTGTTATTGCCTAAATTATCATTGAAAGTCGACTGGCTCGTTGGCACAGTTGGTAGTGACCCTGCCTTCAGTTCCGCAACTCGTGGGTTCGATTCCCA
Source organism: Morpho helenor (assembly GCA_029227775.1). NCBI lineage: Eukaryota > Metazoa > Arthropoda > Insecta > Lepidoptera > Nymphalidae > Morpho > Morpho helenor. The sequence continues at coordinate 11,337,606 of JARGCU010000028.1, read as the reverse complement.
CCGAGGGTCAATTTTTTCTAATAAAAATTTGTTGGTTCTTCGAGCCTGAGTGTATATATGTATTTAAGTATGTATTTAAAATTATATATGTACCTATATATTTACCAGTTGTTTGTCACCCATAACACAAGTATTTAGGGACGGACGACCGTGTGTGTAAGTGTCCCACATATTTATTTATTTATTTATTATTATTTATAAAGTTACGTAATTTTAAATATCCTCTAGATTATGTATTTATATTTCATTCATACTATATTATGCTATTAAATATTATTTATAAATAAATAAATATATGGAACAATTACACACACGTCTGTCTGTCCCCAAAGTAACTTTATACTGTTATTATGAGTGATAGATGACTGGTAAATATATACATATAATTTAAAATATAAATTTTAACACATGAATACCGAAATTACGTACTTGTCTTTTTTTTAGTTAACGAAGAAAAAGAGATATTTTGCTGTCCTATATGTTAAAGTGGGCAAAAAAAAAATGTTAAAGCGTAACAGACAGAAAAATAGACGTACAGACTTTCGCATTTAAACTATTATGATTGTCAGTTTAGGGCCCGACCTACACTAAATATATATTTATCCCTATATTGCGAACGATTGTTTTAATTTCAAGATATCTTATTAATATCCACCAATATTAGTTTTATAATATTTATTTATTTGCTAATTCATCTGAATTAAATTAATGCCTTAAAAATTCAAAACTCTATACGATTACATCATCCAACTGACAAATTTGAAAAAATAGCAATTTTAATATTTTGAACACCAAATAGAAATAACACTAAAAATTATTCCATAATTGCATGTAAACAATATTTAAATCTGTTTTATTACATTTAAAATAAAAATTTTACGAGTAAGTGTGTGCGTAATTTTATGTTTGTAAAAATATGAGTATTATTTTTTTTATAATTGATAAACATTTAGATCTTTTATGTAGTACTTTTAGCTTTTACCTGCAACTTCGTCCACATGGTCCGGTAGTTCTGAAATAAACAGTAGCTTCTGTCACTTAAATTTATCCAGTAAACACATATATTAAAACTTTCTTAAAATAATTTATTCGATGTAAGCCAAACAGTGTGATATAGAATCTACTTTTTAAATTACAGATTTGACTTCACTTTCGTGAATAAAAAACTTTGACGTAAAGATAATAGACGGTGTTTCTTAATGTCATTCCATTCCTGTTAAATTAACTGGATTTCTATAGCCTATATGTTACCTCGGGGTATAAGGATTAATTGTAATCATCTATATTCAGCGGATTTGCCGTGAAAACGTAACAGACATATAAACATTCTCATTTATAATATAAGTAGGTAAGTATTAGTATAGATGTAGATTTATAAATAAAATAAATAAATAAATATATGGGACACTTACACACACGGTTGTCCGTCCCCAAAGTAAATAAACTTAATACTTGTGTTATGGTAGACAGACAACTGGTAAATATATACTTATATAATTTGTAAATACATACTTAAATACAAATATACACCCAGGCTCGAAGACCAACAAATTCATTTATAGAAAATGTCGGTCCTCGGCGGGAATGAAACCCGCGACCCGCAGAGCTGAAGCCAAGGTCACTACCCACTGCGCCAACTGGCCAGTCAAGTTATAAAACAGGTGTTTTGTTAGGTTAGTGTGTTTAATTTTGTTGCCATCACGAAACCGCTAATATCGGATACCTAGTCATTATGTATGTAAAATGAAACTGATATATTGATATCAGCAACATAAAATGAACTCAAAAACTGGTGCATAGCGGAGTCCCGGTACCGCGGCCGGCAGGTGGCTTAAATTACCACATTTGTTACACGTTTACACGAAACTGTATCAATATTTCATACGGATTTACACCACCCATCGCGCCGGTTGCATTTTGCTGTCCTAAAAATACGTAACACGACAATTACATTCAATTAAAATGGAATAATTGTGCGATCTTAATTATTGCAACAGTTTTGTTGCAACTACATAATATTTTGTCTAATGTTCACTTGTTTTCTACTTTCCGTGATATATACTCGTATACATGAAACGTCTAAACTTGAAGAAATTAAGTTTTTGTATCGTACTCTTCTTCTTAATGTTGGCCAAAAGATCTCTTTTTTTTTGGAAAGGTTATGAGTAGACCCACCACTGTTTTTGGTAGGTTACAAGTATTCCAGGAATTCACTTAAGATATGGAGGTATATAGTTCTAGTCTAGGTCTATAGATGTTGACGTCTCCGTAAGATTGTATAACCTAGATAAGTTGAATAACCTTAATAACAAAAAATTTATGTAAAAAAAATTGTTTTTCAATATAGAACAATAGATAGTATTATAATGCAATAAATATTTCATTTATATAGCATTATTATAATGTTAAATTCATAAAAATTGTCATTTATACTTTGAATAGTTATATAGACTGAGTTTAAAACAAGTTCGAATAAGTAACTTACTCCCTCGTTAAGTGGAGGCCAAAGTATTATTACCGCACTGAATCCGCACAATGACAACTCACTCAAACGCAAACGCGAACTACTAGTATTTCCATAAGAAAGGCATTGCGAAAGTTTTTCAATTTTAAAGTGACGCAGGTATGATGGAAAACTTTGACTCGGGACGCACCATTTCAGGGGTTTTGTTCTACTTAAGTTCATATTATTAAGGTATAACGAACTTCAAACAATTCAGTTGCCTATTGGGTTATAATTTTACTGACGTTTACTTAGTTTTAATTCTTATTCAACAATTTTCCTGTCGTCTGATATTTTGATTGAAGTAATGATTTTTATAAGTAATACAAATGTTAGTAATACAAAGTTAAATTAAGTTTAAGGAATATGCTTATACGTATCAATATTTTAAACAGTCATAAAAGCGTTTAAAAACAATGAAGTTTATTGTGTTATACTTTATTATAGTTAGCATACTAGAAAAACCATATAAGCTAGAAAATTGTACTATATTATTAAGTTATTTCTTAGGTATGCTAAGCTAGCGAAGGCGGTCGATCCGTACGATCGTTGCTATTAATATATGTGAGTAATTATAACCCTTTATTATTTTCAAGAAGAATTTTGAAATCATAAATATTCTCAGTAATAAAGAATTACCACGACTGTGATTTAAAGTTTTAAAGGATTCGCATTTTACATTAAACATTACGTATTTATATTTTTTTTCTATCAACTTGCCGTTTTTAGGTTAAACCCATATTTTTTAATTGTTACGCTTTAAATCTTTCGTTATAGATTTTATCGTGGCATTTTAGTGATATTCCAAGACGAGAGAAACACTTTTCTGCGAGAAGATTTTTCTTAAATTGATAGGTTTAGTGGCAGGTCTGGGGGCACGGCACATTATGCAGCATCACGCAGGGATCAGGGGGATTGTTTCCTAAAACAGGATCGGGCGGCAACAGTGCCTGAATTAAACGAGAATCACACCCCAGCACTTGCCTGTAATCACGTCGAATCGTATCAAAGAGAGCCCCTTTCATTTCCATCGGAAAAGTATATTTATACGATATTCTCAGATTTTTGTCTTCGTATTTTCTAAAATTTTATTTATGACGCAAAATTTATTCAAATATCTCAGTATATTTACATTATACGATCTTCATTGGTATTACAAATTTATGCATTTAGATTTATATTACAGTCTATGAATTAGTGTGTATAAACATAATATATACATTTTGTGAAACGATGAGCCTATGTACCTGGCTTACGAATACGCGCCTCAATCATCAAAACCCGCAAACTAAACCTACAATACTGAATACACTATCCTTTAATATTGAATATTAGTAATTGTAGTAACTTTGACCAACTATAATCTAGTAAATAGATTTTACAAGATTATAATCACCTAAAAATGTTTTCTTCCTTGATTAACCACATTTATTATTTTTCTTAATAACATCATTATATCTGGCCCACTAGAAAAAATCTAAACGTATGATCTTCTGTTTTCTTAAATAACCTTCAATTCTATTTATGTATAATATTATAGGAGTAAGTAATATTATATGCCGTAGCCACAGCTAGTCAGTACATAACGAGTGTTCACTGATTATAGTCAGTTTGTATACTAGTATTAGTATTTTTGTTCGTTACTCCATAACAAGAACGACCGGTACAGAAACAAAAAATATATATATATATCTTCTTGTCCTTATCCCACTCTTAGTGGGGTAGGCACAACATGTTTTTCTCTTCCATTCTGTCCGATCATTCGTCAACACTGGCGCCACTTCTTTTATATGCACGTCATATTTCACACAATCCAATTATCACTTTTTAGGCCTCCCTCTAGGCACATATCCATCCATATTCAAATTTAACACTCGTTTAGTCACATGATTTTCATCCCTCCTCATTACATGTCCATACCATCTCAATCTTTTCTATAATGGGCGCAACTTTCAGACTTCCCCTTATATACTCGTTTCGTATTTTATCCACAGAAACAAAAAATATATTTATAAAATAATTAAATAATACTTAAAATAACAAACAAACAGAGGCAACCCTTTAATTCAAATTTTACATTCACAACTATGATGGTCAAAATGCTGTAAAACAACTAATGCTTTTAATATTATTAAAGAGCTTATTTATTTGAAATTGGACGTCCGCAAAACTAACCCATTATCCTTCACCAAACGACAATAAAGAGATTGATCTCCCTACAATGACATCCCTATCTATCTCCAGTGACCGCGTGTCCCCTGAGGCCCACAGTTCTCAGCTCAGTAAAAACTTCGATGAAAACATTCTGGCGCATCCAATATGATTTCATTGGTATTTATGAACTAGAGAAAACCCGTGATACTTTGTTCGTAAAATATCGTAAACTCATCATATTATTATCTCAAGACATACCAAATAAGATACAGAAGTCATTTGTTATTTGAAAGCAACTACTATAATAGTTTTTCTCGCATAATCATGACATATTAAATTAAATCGCAATAATTATACAAATATTTTGTGCCCAGAAATTCAAGCTTTCTACTTGTAATATGTCCAGATTGGTGGGCAAATGTTAAAAAGTTTTTTCTTAAATTACTGTTTCGAAAAAGATTCGACTTTTTCATCTTTTTATTCAACGAAATAACATTGTTGTGGTATCCGGCTGAATAGAATAGTACCACCCTCATTTCTTACCGAGGTGTCGTAAGAGGCGACTAAGGTAAGTCAAGTCGACCCGCCGTGTGGTATCCGGCTGAGTAGAATAGACCACCCTCGTTTCTTACCGAGGTGTCGTAAAAGGCGACTAAGGAAAGTTGACGTACCGTGTGGTATCCGGTTGAGTAAAATAGACCACCCCCTTTCTCACCGAGGAGTTGTAAAATACAACTACGGTAAGTTGACGTCAGGCAGGCGACTGGTCGTAAAATACGTAACCAAATCATGTGACAACATGATAAGGGCTGGAGGATGATAAAATAACATTGCTACTACTACTATTACAAGAAACTGAACCTGTACTGTAATGTTGTACGACTGCAATAGGTTGTATATGCTGTTTTACTACAAAGTTATATCGCCAAAGAGATACAGGATATCTTAGTCCAGAAGTTAGTTGCCGGATGAAGAATAACCGAGTGCATTAAATTAAACAGTATGACGAATTACAGCCACATTTATTTCATTCGCAGCTAAATTTAAATTTAAAATACGAATGTGAGGTGTCGGTCGAGCGGCAATGGACAATTCACTTTGTCGTTGATTGAATGATCCTGAAATATAGGCTGCGGAAAATCGAAAATATCATATAGTACAAGAAATTTGTTAATCTTTTACTTTTTTTTCTTTTAATTTATACTTTTAATTTTAATTTTCTATATTTATTTACCATTATCTTACTTTCATATTTATATTTATTGTATTGTGTTCACTTCCTTCACTCATTTGTGGAAACTTTGTTGGCATGCGTATTAATTTTATGTTATAATTCTTTGTAATAATTTAAGTGCTGTTTGTTTTCCAATTTATAAATAAATAAATACAAGTGAAGGTAATATAAGTTAAGTTATAAAAATATTTTGTTACAGGCTGTAGAAATGACAATTAGCCACATTCATGAAAAACATATTAATATGTACAACCAACCTTTCGCAAACAGCGTATGACACTACCCTTTTTATACATTATATATTTGGTCACGCTACATTTTTAACTCACTCGTAGGACAGCTAAACTTTGTGCACTTTAAAGAATTGCTCGTTTAAAATTTATCTCCAATAACCTGCAATACCTTTAATAATAAAGAGATAAAAACTCGTAAACGAATAATAAATTGATACATGCAAAATAGTCCGCTGTAACGTACAAGCCCGAAATAACCGCATTACTCATTCATAAAGACAACGCAAGAGCGATCCTGTGTTGCGGTAATATTAGTTTGTTTGTGCTGTCTGTCAACTACTAAATTATATAAACCTAGTTACTGCGATAATTGCTTTTGAAATTATGTACTTATAATGGAAATCAATAGTCAGACTTATCACTAACACAAGTACATGATTCAAAGGGTTAAAATAAGTGAAATCAATTTCAAACCAGTCTAACAGCCCGTTAGACTTATTAAAACAACGTTTATCTCTTCCGTTTGATCAAATGTACCGTTGTGTACAAAAAAATTGGAATCAGATTAAGATCTAGCTACTATTATAATATTTGTTAAAATGAATGAGTCTAAAAATTAACTGCAACAAGACTGCGCCTTATTTTTAACGCTATTAAATAAGGCGATATATTAATTTACTAGTGCATTTATGAAATATTTATTTTATTACAGCAAAGATATAACGTTTAAAGCAAGGTATCTATTTTGACTTGGAAAAATAAACATAAAATCTAATATCATACGACCTTTGACATCAAGCATCTAATAGTTATTTGAGAGTCAGCAAAAGACTGATAGACTGAAAGCCTACGGCACTATGAATTTCTTTTTCGTTTAAATCTTGTAATTAGTTTATTACAAGATTTAAACGAAAGTTGTCAATATTAATAGCTATTTTCTGATATATCCCTAAATAAGAAGTAATAATTTGGAAATATTATTTGTCATTTGTGAGCTATTATAAATTTATAGTATCTTTCTATAGTAGTAGTTGGTCTCTCGGTCTCTCGGTCTCTCCCTCTCTCTCTCTATCTACTCCCTTACTTCGACAATGATATTGGAGCGATATAGCAGATATTGGAGTGAGCTTAAAAATAAAGTAGCGATACCGTTACTTGTCCCCAATGCTGAAAAAAAGCCTCCTTTTGGAGAGAAAAATTGTTGGAGCTGAGCTATTTTGAACCTACCATGCTACTAAAATTCGGATTGATAAGTTACACATACCTATCCCAGAAATTTTCCTAAACATGCAGGTTTACTCACGATTTCCTTCACCGAATTGCGTTTAATAAAATGAAATATACTTATCGATTAGGGTATACTGCGTAATATACAAATATAAATAAATAAAAAATAAATAGCTAAAGAGATGACAGTATATTGCTACATTCAATAAGCTTTATTCAAACTTTAAAACTGATTGAGTTATTCAGAGCTAAGAAAAACTTTTTACAATTATATTACTATAATTATTCACATGTTGGTATCAGCTACAGTTTTGGTCTAATTTGAACATTCTGACGGTCAGGTCAACAATGACAGTGCTATATAAACAGCGACAGAGTAGTCCACGGTTAAATTTAGTTTAGAGTAGTTTCGCTGAATAGTTTGACTTATCAAAATTAATCAGCCTTTATTTAATTTTGTTTATTTCTAGTAAATTATTAGTATTTTTCTTCTTTTAATCATTTTAATTTATATTTTTATGAATCATTAAGATTATTTTAAGAATTTTTTATATTTATTTATTCCTAAGTTTCCATTCAATCATATAAATATTACGTAAATTTAATTTATAAGGAGTATAAAGACTGAGGCTAGTGAGGATAATGTTGTTGGATTTTATTGTACTGGTTTTATTTACTTATTTATAATAGTATTAGTAACAGTAATTAATAATAAATAAATTAATTAATCTTCATCAATTACTCTTCCTCCAATTTGCGCCGCCCATTGTCCACAAGAACTTCGGCGAACTATATCAGTAATTTTGGTTTTTCAACTTACGAATCTTTGCGTTCATGATATGATCACGTAGAAATACTCTAAACATAGGTCGCTCTATCACAAGTTGACATTGTATAGGCTTTCGCAAGAGGTCCATAGTGAACGACCACGTTTGTGATCAATAAATAATAAAATTTCGTCTTATTTATGTTCATCGTAAGATTCACCTATTGAGGTACATAGAAAGCCTAAAGAATTAGGTTAAAATCTTCGTATCTGGTATTAATAAATTGTAATATTGTCGAGTACAGTAGTTGCGGAGTAGAGTCATTTATATTGAAATTGATAAAATGATTTGTGCAGTATTCGAAAATATACGATTACCGATTTAGGTAATTTTTCTGCGAAAGACATGCTTAACTGATCACTTGCAGTTTTTTTTATATCTGTTTATTATGTTTTAATTTAAAAGCATATAATAAAATTCGTTACAAATATCACACTTAAAACAATATGACGTAGGTATGACGTAGTACATTTATTGCTCTTGGAAGAAAATGATTTAACGTTTCGATAGGAGGTCATCTATTATTAGTATGTTATATTTTCATAGCCTTTCCCGCTTTGTAAAAGCAAGCTATCCCAAAGAAAATTTTGTAGTGTCAATCTAATTTGATTAAATAACCATTTATTTAATACATTTACTATATTGACTAAAGAATATTCGAGAGATCATCATCCTCCTGCCCTTATACCACTTTAAGTGGGTTTCGGCACAAGATGTTACAAACATGTTGTCATATAATTTGGCTACGTATTTTACGACCGGCCTGCCTGACGTCAACTTACTTTAGTCGTATTTTACGACTCCTCGGTAAGAAAGAGGGTAGTCTATTCTACTCAACCGGATACCACACGGTGGGTCAACTTACCTTAGTCGCCTTTTACGAAACCTCGGTAAGAAATGAGGTTGGTCTATTCTACTCAGCCGGATACCACACGGCGGGTCGACTTACCTTAGTCGCCTTTACGACACCTTGGTAAGAAATGAGGGTGGTACTATTCTATTCAGCCGGATACCACACGGCGTAAAAGAATATTCGAGAGATATTCAAAAAATTTCTTGGGTTGGCTTTATGGCTCGTTTTCGGCATTTCATTATATACCTTCCTATCATGCAATTTTCAAAAATATTACATATGCTTTTTAAATAATATAAAACGTTCTATCAAAAGCTTTATCTATTTCTATTCAACGAAAGCGAGTTGATTACTTAAACTAACACGTTTCGACACGGTCACAGCGCATGCATTTTTAACGAAATTACACGAAGGTGCCAGTTAATGATACTGTTAACTGGAATTCATAATAAAGAGGGACTCAGCTGTATCTGGAGCATATTCGAGTTATGTCCCGCGCGAGACAGGCGCCTGTTTAAAAATGTAGCACTTCAAAACGAGGCGTATTCGGCATCAGCGTCGCTGGCGCACGATGCCTCCAGTCCAGCTATGGATCTGGAACCGAACGGTTTATTTCGTGTCGACATAAACACAACAACCATTAAAGTATCTTTCAGTGATGCATTTTAAAAGTGAACACTTCTTTTTGAATTCAAACGTGTTAAAAACGTTTAGGAGAGTGTAGTTGTGAAAAGTGAATTCTATGTGAATACTGGCTTACGACACCACTGTCTGTTTTACTATTAAGTGCTATTATTGTGAAACATATTCCATTTTAGTCAAATGAAAATAGGGCACTGCCAATTTACCTAGATTCGTTTGGGATATTATTACGGCTAGGAGTCACTTTATTTTTAAACAGCGCCGTCAGATCGATCGTGGCTCGGAAATTCATAAAACAAAACCGTGCTCACAAAAGGCGGGAATGCAGCGAGTGTCGGTATTTTATTTACGTGGAAAGCAAAGCGGTATCCGCTCTGGTTCTATTTTCGCACTTTATCGTTTATTACGAGGACCAACATCTGAGGGCACCCCGCGTGGGAGTCGCTCAGGCCACTCCACCGACTGATATTATATTCTAGAGCACGCCCGCCTTACCTCGCTTCGCGCTAGATATTTCGAGTGTTGCTTCTAGCACCTATGAATTTATCTAGTCTCAGTGACATCACTCGCCCGGTGCAGCCGTCTGCAACGTTAACAAAAGCCTATCGCTGCTATAACTCCATACAAACTGCGCCGAATTCGGTTAACACCCTAATTAGTTCAGAGTAGATCAAAGTCCTTTGAATGTGCAGTTGATTATAACCAAGATTCTGTGCCTATATAACTACTTTTATTATGTAAACAAACAATTAGTGGCGCCAATTTATTATCGCAAAGTTTTGTAAATTTTGTTAATATTTTAAAACAAATCATCAAAGTTTAGGAAATTAGGTATGAACTTATCGGTTTTATGGGATCAACGACTTTCGCCTATGGATATATTCACTTTTGAAGTGCCGGCCATTGTATTGTCGTGAAAAGCGCCAACGACAAAGGCAGAGACAAACCTCGCGGCATATACGCAACTAGGTAATATACACATACCTGAATTTTAAAATATTGAATAATTTCGCTATAAAAGAACTAACATAGTTTAGATTATTCATAATGTATAATTTCATTTATAATTATTAAACATCCCGTACCTAACTTTGACTTGATTTTACGAGTATGTGGTTTACAAAAACGAAACAATTTCTGGAAAGATGTAAACTTATAGAGCTTTCAACTCGAGATTACAACATATTGTTTGCGAACAGGTAGGTTAAAAGCTAGAATAAAACAGTCTAATTATTTCGACAAAATTAATGGCCCCTGAGGAAAATGAACAAAAACTATATGACCATGCCTTTGGCGCTCTGGCTGAAAATGAACTATGCAGCTAATGTTTACTATTTGCCTAAGTAAGTCTAAAACATACTATATTTTCATAAATACATATGTATCACTTATATTAATATTCTGAGAGAACTTAAACTAATAATTTCCTTTCTTTCTTAACTAAGGTATTTTTAATATCATAATTCTGATGTTTATAACATTCATATCAGTTTGACATTGTTAATGGATTCTATACAACCATAGTACTATAAACGGTATTTTAAACTATTTAAGAGACATTTTCAAAAAGGTTTAGTTACGAGTATTCATTAGCTGCTGTTCACTCACCGACTCGCCTCGGTCTTCGTTAACTTACTGCATTATGCGTTTTTCTCTTATTTAGTGGTTCGTGACATACAAACGACTAAAATAAACTGGCTAGATTGGTTTACCTGCGAAACCATTAGTTATGAAATTTTTTTATAGCTGCGTTGATGATTGATATTAATGATTAGTACACACTAATATTAATGCTTGTTATTGTTGAAATAATATATGCCGTGTGGTATCCGGCTGAGTAGAACAGACCACCATCATTTCTTACCGAGGTGTCGTAAACGGCGACTAAGATAAGTTGACCTACCGTATCCAGTTGAATAGAATAGACCACTCTCTTTCTTACCGAAGTGTCGTAAAATACGACTAAGATAAGTTGAAGTCACGCATAGGCCGGTCGTAAAATACGTAGCCAAATAAAGACAACATGTTTATAACATGTTGTGCCGACCCCACTTAGAGTAGGATAAGCGCAGGAAAATGATTGTTGAAATAATATAAACTAGTGTAGGTAGAAAACTGTTTAAAAAAAATTATAAATAATAATTAATTTGCATAACCATGATGGTGGGTTGCTCTCTCAAAAGACAAGATCTCGCAAGTTCAAATCCCGAGTAACACACATGAAGTTTAAATACAATGTTATGGTATACAAATGCAAAGACCCGACCACGTAATAAACCACTGGCATCGTTGTCATGTATTGTATCCCCGACCTATTAAAATGTATTTATCAAATCATGGTACCTTTTTATGTAACATAAATACAGAAATATCATAATACAATTCATATTTCAAAATGGTTTATTAAGTGGCACTTAAGAACCGTTTTTCGAAAAGGCTCTACAGACGTTCATTAGCGGCTGAACGTTTGTCGCAATGTTCATTAGCATTGTGGAGTTGCACTACCCTTTATTCGTTTCCGTAGTTATTTTTGCTCAGTTCGTTAAAAGGTACACCAGCTATAAAAAACGATGAAAGTAACTTGATGAATTTATCTTCTAATATATACAAATGAATGTTTGTCTGTCCTTTATAAACTCCGAACGGCTGGACCGATTTTAATGAAATTTTCTAACAACCCTAGCGGATGATCTTGTAAAGTTTGGTAGCGATCGGAGAATTATTATTAATACCTGGGTGACCGAGCCTTGCTCTGTAATTTCTTTTAAAAATATAAAAGTATCGGAAAATCACTATTCTTTACTATTCATATTTTAAGATGTGTTTTGTCTACTTTTGCTATTAAACTTCCCTTGACCTCCGATTGCACAATGATAACGGACTAAATAGCTCTTCTAATTAAAAATATTGAAGTTTTGTTATTGTTAATATTTTAATGTTTTATACAACGCTGCAATCTGCTCGATTAAATCTTCAGCAAATGTTGCAAATAGAAACTTGACTATGACCGCCTCTTCTTTTTTCTTTCTTATTATTTATTTTCTTTTGTGTTATTGCATTGCGTAATGGCTTTAAAATTATTTTTAATGTGGCTTTTAAATTAATAAGATATTTAATAAAACCTGTCCGTGATTTCTTGTTAACACAAACGACGCAGTTTACTCTGGAATTCGCTATATTCGCCTATTATTCCTCTTTTGAGAGCATAAAGCATCGAATTTTTTTAAAGCGCTTTATTCGTCTAGTGAATTTTGAATTGCGGTCAGTGGCCCGTATGAACTAAGCTGAAACAGATTTAAGGTGTAACTATTCCTCAGCACACATCGAAGCTAAGCTGAAATATGTAAAAAGAAAGTATAGTATTTATCAACATGCACATAAATTGTAATAAATATGAGACTGAAATACTAGCAGATACGGTTCAGATTTTTCATGTGGTTGTAAAGAATTTAGTGAATAGTTATTTTTCGTATTATTCTAGTCCCTTGACACAAAGCGTTTACATTTCCCGACACCAAGCTCGTGCTATCGGTTTTACATAAGTTGCAATTCGAGGTGCACAACATGAACCTAGAATAAACGTACATTTTCAACAGGTTATTTAATCTCAGTTACACTGCAAAAATAACGTATGATTTTACAATATATAAATTAGACATTTTTTGTTATTTTGTTTATTTACAAGGTTTTTTAACCAAGGTTTTTGAAAAGTAGCCATATTTCATTAAAAAGTTTATATAATTTATGATATGAATTTTGTTTTGTCGTTAAAAAACACGTTTTATTTACGATAAATACCACGTCTATTTTATATTCAAGCTATTCTTGAATATAAGTATGATATCAGTACTTGTCTCAATTCATAAGCTCCTCTTGAATTCCAACATCATTACCCCTAGATTTATTTAAATAATCTATTACTATTCAATATTACAGATTTACTTCGACTATTGCTTGGTAGCTGATAATAAAGCTATATAAAAGATATATTAAAATGAAAGTAGAAGATACAACAACCGAACGTATAAGAGGCTGGGGTTGTACCCCGACCGGTGATCCTCCTCCTGTTGCAGAAACTAGTACATCAGAGTCAAGTTGTCTACCAGTGTGTATTACTAGAGGCTGGAAAAGAAACTTGTTATATGGAATAATAGTATTTTTAATGGCACTAATTTTTTTGAATATTTCTTTAACACTATGGATCATAAGCACGTTAAGATTAACCGCGGTAAGACATCTTTTATTGATTCCATTACCATAAAAGCTATGATATGTTAAGAAAATTATTGAGACGAAATATATTTAATTTAAAAAAAATTTAACATTTTAACGATGGTTAGCATGATAATCCAAATACAAACAAAATCCCTGCAGACATTGTGTCGAACAGAAATTTTATTTGTGAATATAAAAATTGCTTAGCCTAATATGGCAAATGAGCAGTCCCCTTTGGCATATGAAAAATGCCCGAGGAGGATGTATTATATGCAAAAATATATGTAAGATCGAAAGAAATTCATGAATGATTGAGGATTAAAAAGTACTTGTTTTCTAGTTTACTAGACTTGTGTGGCAATTTGAATAGATCGAAGTTAATTTAAAAGAATTTAAGAGAGTTAAAGTTTAACTCACCTTTCTTCGACCAGAATTATTTCTTGGGGATCCCCTTTAATATTTAAATTGAAAAGAGAAAAGAGTAATTCGTACTATTTGTACGGTACACGACTAAAGAATATTCTGTATTTAAATGTATGTAGTTACACCATCAATTAAGCTCTGTTAAGCTTTTGTTCTCGATAAATAATGATTTGTTATTATACATATATCGTATTCTTTATTTTTTTCTATTTGCGTATATTCATTACAATATTTCTAATTTATGCACTGCATACATTTTTATGACTGTCATAGAGCGAGTTTTTATTAGAAGAAATGCTGTAAATTTTGTTTAATCAAAAAAATACGTTAATTAACAATAGACTCTTAATTACCTTAAATCGCAATATTTCTCCTTTCAGAGAGGTGTTGGTCCTATAACAATAGTTAAAGACGGTATTCATTTAGATGGTCAAGTATGGGTAGTTGATGAATTGATTGCTTCGACGATATCATCACAAGCTACCCAACCTCTCGTTCTACATTCGCATCGAAATTTCACCGTTTTAGTCTCAGAGCCGGATAGAGTCAATCCAGCGAAACTAGTCATAAGTAAGTATATATATATATATATCTATTAACCAAACTACCTATACCACCTACTATACCTATACAAATCCTACTACTTCATCCTAATATCTTGGCTCAGTATGTTGTTTATAACTAATCAGACAGTTGATTTGACGCAATGTTTGTAGGATTTGGATTCATTAAATAATGATGCAACAAAATCTAAATAGTTTGACATATTGGATTTTTTTAGAACGAGATAGCATAGAGTGTAGTGGACGAGTGTTCGAAATCCGTGATGCGAAAGGTGGTGAGGTTTTCTACGCATCGAAGGAGGAAGTTCGCGTATTTGCAGAGGCCCTAGCTATCGATGGCGCTGGAGGACTTACGGTTCGGAGTGCACTCCAAACACCAATAGTACGCGCGCCACCTGGCTCTGATTTGCAGTAAGCATTGAATTACAACACAAAACATGTAAACAATTCTTGAGGACCAAGGTTTCTGAAAGACATGGTTTTCTAAACATAATGTGTTCTTAATCTTGCAAACTTGAACTTGCCTTGTAAAGTCTGTCACAATGACATTGTGACAGACACAATTTTACTTTAATTTTATTGTGTTTATACAACAGTGCACCTATGTCTAGCTTTCTTCCTCAACATATGTATGTATATCCATTTTTTAAACAGTCCCTGATATGGTTATAATGATCACTAAAAGTGATTCCCTTCTTTTTTGCTCTGTCTTTTTACTTATGTTTGGGAAAATACTTTTTTACTTGAATATTTTTTTTAATTTTTAATACTTATTAATATTAATGTACTATTATTGTTTTAACCTACTTCAGATTGGAATCCTTGACAAGACGGTTAGACTTAAGAGCACCACAGTCCATATTTCTTGAAAGTAGAGCGGGCGGAATTGACATCACATCACATGGCAACATTACTCTTAAATCTGACGTTGGAGCTGTAAGTTCATATTTAGTTTCATTAATTGACCATGAATCTCGGAAATTTGAATTATTGACTTAAAAAATATAAAATATTGATTATGTTCAAATGATTAATTAATATACTTGTACGATCTCTTTGGTTTTATTTAACATTGAACTTATAATATTTTTAACTAAATTATACAACATGTTTTACAAAGTCATCTTTTCTTCACAGGTGAAAATTCATGCATCAAATATAATAATTAAAAATCTCAAAGAAGGGTCTTTAACTAATACTCAACCAAAACGAACATGGGGAAAGAAAGTATACCAACTTTGTGCTTGCGCTTCTGGCAAATTGTTTTTGGCAGCTCCAGAAGCTATTTGTGCGATACACGATCAGGATGCTGATCTATGTCGATGATATAAACCTTAGATATCATAATACCGATGGGGACTCAATGATAATGCTAATAATCTTTAGGGCGAAATCGTAGTCAGATGAAGTGCTAAATGAGAACGATGTAGAAGACTACTTTGTTTGTATTTACTTTTCACCTGGATATTGAGTAATATATAGTTTAAATAATTAATATAGCTCATGAGAAGCTCGTTATATAAGTAATCATATATTACTCTACCTCTTACTCTTAGAAATTTGGAATTCCACTTAAATGATACTGAATAAAGGGACTAAAATTAGAATTACTATATAGAGATATTATAAAAAGACACTAATTATAGTTTCGTCTTATAATTAAAATTTACATATCCGGTATATTTATCTTGCAAGAAATTAATTTGATCAATACAATTATATTCTAGAATAGATTGTTTTTGACCCGCATAAAGATTTTTAGGCAAATATACTATGTGCAAGTATTATAGTATTAAGCATCATTACACTTGATGTGTAGTTACTGTTAGAAAACTTGCAGATAAATTATTATTTTATTTTATTAAAGACCAAGCAGGTACTAAGTATTATGAATGAATAAATGCTTTATTTATTACTACAATACAAGAATACAATTAAAAGTGCAGTTAAATACAAAGTAGTTAGGTACATTAAATAAAAGGTAAAAAAGAGTTTAGACTATCCGCACTCTGCATCTACGTATCGCAGTAGTAAAAGGGTCCAAACTCAGCATAAATGCTGCAGGTATTCCTGAGCGCTGGTATTCTGCCTGAACCGGGTAGTAACGGGGGAGCACGAGCTCGCGACCTTCACAGTTCCATCGTGATAAAATGAAAATAAATACATCACAGTTTAATGAGAGTAAAATTAAATTAGTGTTAAAATGAAAGAATGAAGTTAACTTAGTTTGCAGTAATATGTAACTAAATATTAAAACTAAAAAAAATTATATGATTAGTCAAGTATTTTCGTTAAAATTACCTAAAGTTGCAAAAAAAACTGATTGTTTTTACTCGTTTTTTCGCATGGGGATATAATTTTTTTTATATTGTTACGATAATATTTTGCCTAGCTTTTCTTAGGTATTGGTGAAACTGTTCGGAAACGACAAATTAATAAAATATGATATTATAAACAATTGCACTAGTTTTTTGTTAAGTAAACACTGAAAATAAATAAATTTATTAATAAGTCATGTGTGACTAAAATGTAATTATGATATTAACACGATAAATCTATTGAAATATATTATGAAATATATTTTTAACACAGCAATTTTGTTTTGTTTATATTCCTTCAGAGTCAAAAAATTTTATTAATTTATATTTTGTAAAATAATTGAAATGATATCCAAAAAAAAATGTACAAGTTATATCTATCTTAAATTACTTACATGCTAGGACTATACAAATCATGCCCACGTGGAATGGTCCCAAGAATGCTGGCAGCGTTTTTGCGCTGAATCGCTAAGCTGATTCTTTGTGCGAAAAAGGAGTCAGCCCTCTGTAAAATTAATAATATAATCAAAATGGAATCAATCTGTACAAAAAAGAAATTCAGGTCAATACATTGTCAATGTCCAACTTCTGTTCGAATCTTAAGGAAGAGCTAAATTTGTGTAGCGCAATAACAATAACATCAACATGTAGCAAACACATTAGGCCGGATAATTGCCGCCGCATCTGAGTGGGTAGAGTGTACACCCTCATTAAGAGCCCAACGGTTTTTTTGAACATTTTAAAAGAAAATATATGGATTTGTCCCTAGGTCCTCATCATAACTGCTGAGTTTAAGTACGTTTTAGTTATTAGTCTCTAACGGGTTAAATATGTGATTTGGGATTTAAAACTCGGCCAGATACTTATAGATTTCTGTAAAAAGTTATACACTAAATTCATATTTCTATTTGATTTGACAAGTCAAAATGTGATAAAGAATTATGACGATGATTGTGTATATATATATTAGAAAAACATCGTAATGAAACCTGCATACGTTTAAAAAATTCCTGGAATATGATTAGTCTTAAAGTATGGAAAGCACTTAAAGTCCGTAAAGTAAAATTAGAATTATTGTGCATAAAGCGAGGGACGCTTTGTTATTTACGTTCGTTAGTTAAACGTTATTTACTTATCGTTATGTACTTATCTATTTCAGAAAAATCGAAGATCTATTATGGAAACATATATAAAATTATAAAAACTTATACAATTTCTATAAAACGATAATATGAAAAATCTTAAATCAACTTACCGTGTTTTATAAATCTATTTGATTAGTGCAGCGGTGAAACGATAGCATATGACGATAGCCACCTCGACCACGACCGACTCCCCGAGTAATTACTGCCGTCTACAGCCGCCCTAATTGCAACCACAACGGCCCCCTTTTTTACATTGAAACCGTAGAGAATCAACAGCACTACCGTCAGAAATCATAAAATATTTAAAACATTAAACATTAACATAATTATTATTCACTTTATTTGTGCCGTGTGCAATTGAGACCCTAGGGCCATGGAGTCAAAGTGCAAAAAATATCCGCTTTAACACCTCGGTTAATTGCTTCTTCGGGTGACAAGAAGGCTGGCTCCTTTTTCGTACAAAGAATCAGCTTAGCGTTTCAGCGCGAAAACGCTGCCTGCATTCTGGGGGCCTTTCCACGTGGGCATGATTTGTACAGTACTAGCGTTTAAGTAACTTGTACATTTTTGCTATAAATAAAAAAAAACATTAAACCATATCAATTTATTGCCTTATAATATGTATATTCCGTTGTAAGCATCCATACAAATCATAAATTTACTGTCTTAAATAGTCTTTTACAAGATCTTTCGAATCCTCAACTCTAATGTTAATTAGAAAAATGATTTTACCGATAAGAGACGAGGAGTGTCCTTCTTTGCTTTCATTTTGTTTAAATAAAATAAAGTAAAATTTACAAAAATAATCTTTCAACAATAACAAGCCGTGTGATATCCGGCTTAATAGAACACCCCACCCTCATTTCTTACCTAGGTGTCGCAAAAGGCGACTAAGGTAAGTTGACCCGGTTGAGAAAGAGGGTGGACTATTCTAATAGTCCACCCTCTTTCTTACCGAGGTGTCATAAAATACGACTAAGATAAGTCGACGTCAAGCAGGCGGCCGGTCGTAAAATACGTAGCCAAATTATGTGACAACATGTTTATAAAATGTTGTCCCGACCCCACTTAGAGTGGGATAAGGAAAGGAGGATGAATGTTGCAACAATAACATCTCAATTTTAAGTGAAAGGAACTTCATAATTTATGATATTACACCTATTTAATAACTGCAATGCAATATATTGTACTTTTAATTATTTCGTATTCTACGCGAATTTATTATATTAATACACCAATAAAATTTGTTCTAATAATTTTTATTTACAATGCAGATATCGTTAAAATATGTACAAAACCATTGGTGTATTAATCTTTATACATCCGCGGTAAAAACTTTTGTTTATAAAACGGTATAAACAAAAGAACACTCACAGTAAACATTTTATTTATTTGCTTTATTCTTTCTTTTACATAAAAGAAAGCCGTGAAGCTGTGAACATTCGAATCATTTCGTTTTTTTAGAAACGACTCTATAAACAAGCCAAATCAATTTCCCATATATACGAGTATAAACATTTTTAGATATGTGTTTGTTTGATTTTATTTTTATTTTAAATAATAATTTATTCAAAAGTAATTTCATTACAAATTATTTTTTCTTTGTTCTTTATTAATCTTATTGCATTCTTTATCTTTATCAATCGTATATATATTATATACGATTGATAAAGATAAAGAATGCAATAAGATTAATAAAGAACAAAGAAAAAATATGTACGTAAGAATTAATAAAGAATAGAATTCAAACATAACAATAAAATCAAAATATGATAAATAACATTTCGCCTTAGCGTATATTAAGTTATCATAAGAATAAGTAAGTAATAATAGTTTTATCACTTACCTAAAATGATGACTACAAAAGCAAAAAACACTTACTAATTATATGATTTATATAGAATCAGGCGTTACTTTGCGGAGATCCATAATACAAAAGTAATTTCGCCCCGCAACCGAAGCATCATCAGGAGATAGACTCCACGACCAAAATTGCAAAGCAAGGCATGCTTTGCGATTTTGGTCGTGGAGTCTATCTCCTGATGATGCTTCGGTTGCGGAGCGAAACGATTATTTAGTTTGTGATAGTGAACGTGAAGTGTTTGTGTATTGTGGTGGCGGAGGTTTGTGCATGTATTTTTACGAATCCATGCATCAGGTATGAAAACAGATTGTCCACTTTACATTTAGCATTATATATATTTTCTATTTTACTTCATCGCGGATTATAGCAAAATAATTTTATTATTACTTTTGACTTACTAATTATAATGATAAATGTACCGTGATGAACCGTAATGAACTGGTGACCGTAAATACGGTCACCAGTTCAAAACCCAAGCTGGCACCAATGACTTTTTTCTATTAAAACATGATAATTGCAATTTATCATACGCTTCCGCTGAAGGTACATGTAAACATCATGAAGAAATTTACATATCTTTAAAAAAAAATTGGTAACATTTGTAACCTACCAATCCGTAATGGAACAGAGTGGTAGGTCTTAGCTCCATATGCCTAGTATAGTAACAGGCCGTTACTTTACTTGTTATTATAGATATACATATTGATTTTAATTTCTTAATTAATGTATAATATTAACTATTATTACGTTATCCTCCTCGAGTCGTCTTCCTCAATGCTGAGGGTCGTGACCCCCACTACGGATCACTTTGGTGCGAACTATGTTGCGCCAACGGGGTCTGTTGCTCGCAGCGTGAATGGCCTCATACATCTTGCTGTCGAGAGTGGTGCGGATTTGATCAGTCCAGCGCATTGGACTTCGACCTCGTGGTCTCTTCCCCTGGATTTTGCCGGTGATGACCATTTTTTCAAGATTATCACCACTTTTACGCGCAATATGGCCAAAATACTCAAGGACTCGTTGCAGGCAGATGGTTGAAAGCCTAGTTGAAACGTTGAGTTCCTTGAGCATTGACAAATTGGTTCTTTTGGCAGTCCAGGGGATGCGCAACATTCTCCTCCAACACCACATCTCGAAGGCATCTACGCGCCTACGGTCACTTGCTCGGAGTGTCCATGTTTCAACTCCGTAGAGGAATATGGAGAATATCAATGTCCGCACGAGTTTTTGTTTTGTGGCATTCCTGATATTTCTATCCTTCCATATTCCCTTTAGCTGGCCCATGGCTCGTTTGGCCATACCAATTCTCCTCCGGATTTCCGCTTCGCATGAGCCGGTGTTAGAAATGCTGGAGCCCAGATAAATAAAACTATCCACTTTTTCAAGGTTTAATAGTCCAGTGAGCTCCAGTTTATTGGTACGGTCAACTACCATTAGTTTAGTTTTGTCCCTGTTAATCTGCAGGCCCAGTTCACCACTTATCTGTTCAATCCGGTCTAAGAGGCGTACCATGTCATTTTCTGAAGCGGCAAAGAGAGTAGTGTCGTCCGCGTACCGTAGGTTAGTAATCTTGAACCCACCGACACTAACTCCTCCTTCCCATCCACCACGTTATACTCACATCTTATTTTTTGGATGATCCGACCAAATTCAAGCCCATACAGGGCCCTTATTCATATTTATGAATATGCACCCCGTCTATGAACCCCGTATGGGCATTTTATTATAATTTTCATTAAATTCAAAAATTGCTATAATTTTTTGATCTGTTAATTTTAAAAAAGTATTTCAGTGTTTTAAAAGCTTTCTATTCAAAACAAAAAGTAACTTACGCATGTTTTAAGTGTAGGAATATGATCACTGACAAGTTTTGTCTACCTAAAATATGGTTGTTAACTTTGATTATTTTGCGTCCCATAACTCATAACTTTTATGAACGTCTTGTTACAATTTTATTGAAATGTTTTCTACTTTTTCTCGCAAAACAATCTCGGCACCAAAATTTCCTTATAGCTCTTTCAATAACCGTCTTCATAATACAAAATGCTTACACATTCACATAACAATAAAATCATAAATCTTATCCACTTAATAATTTATTTATTTATTCTTAGAATATATTTGTAAGAGTTTTGTGAATTTTCATACCTTTTAATATAACAATACGTGCCTTTACAATACGTATTTCATCATCTCATCATCTTTCTGCCCTTATCCCACTCTAAGTGGGGTCGGCACAATATGTTACAAACATGATTTGGCCACGTATTTTACGACCGGCCGCCTGCCTGACGTCAACTTACCTCAGTCGTACTTTACGACACCTCGGTAAGAAAGAGAGTGGCCTATTCTAGTAAACCGGATATCACACGGTGGGTCAACTTACCTTAGTCGCCTTTTACGACACCTCGGTAAGAAATGAGGTTGGTCTATTCTACTCAGCCGGATACCACACGGTGGACTTGCCTAAAGTATTTATGAACTTTTATTTAATTTCACACATATATTATACAAATATTTATTTAAGTGAATCTCAAAGAGCAGAACAGTCTACAGTCTGGTCGGCATCCGCGAGTATAACGACTTGTCCATATTATGTAGATGAGATGGCAGGTGCTGGTTATGTGCTCTGCCACCGAACAAAAACTTCGTCCAACCAAACGACCCTCACTATTTCAGGTGATACTCCCGTCTGTTGTTTACCATTCAACTACTATTACAATATTTTATTGTCAGATTTCAAATCATTTTGTCTGAAATAATCATTTAAAAAAATTGGCTGTTATAGCCCAGCGGTGACACTATGCGACTCTCTCGAGAGGATCTCAGGTTCAAACCCCAGCCAGGCACTGAGTTTTTCTGTTTAAACTTGTCTGTCTAATCGATAATTGCAATTTATTACACGCTTTTCGGCAGAGGAAAACACCGTGAGGAAAACTGCATATCTCTAGAGAATTCTGGGGATACGTGTAACCTACCAATCCGCATTGGAACAGAATGTTAATTCTTTGCTCCAACCTTTCTCTCCAAAAATAGAAAATGAGACTTATGCCCAGTAGTGAAATAATCATATTTTAATATAATATATTATGTATGATATACAAAAATATTACATTGTAATTGTCCGCAGTAAATCACTAATAACGATTACTATAAGAATTAAATTTTGTATTGGTTCAGATATTACTTTAAGTAGTATAATCAAAGAGAATCACACATTAATGACATAACTTCAGTTGTTTTTACCCATATTATATCCCATAGATACTACCGTATTAATTTGTAAAGTTGAACTATATCTTATTAATTTTAAAGTTTCATCTACAAATATACGTAATCCAGGCGGTTCTTACTGTACCGTTAAAACATTATAAGGAACATAATAAGACGCTGCAGAATATAATTTTAATTTCATTTAGACTTTTTTCTCACCTGGCAGCGCTTAATCATAATCACGGTGAGCGCGATAATCCTCGGCTCGAGGCCGTGGATGAAGAGAAAACGACACACGTATTACTTTTTCTTGTTATCTTCTTCACGAATGTTTTTCAGACGTTACTTGAATGATTAAGCGCAGCGTGTGGTATCCGACTGAATAGAATAGCTGGCTGAATAGAAAACGCGTATAAAATACGTATCCAAATCATGGGACACCATGTTTAAAACATGTTGTGCCGACCCCAATTAGAGTGGGATAAGTTCAGGAGGATGATGACTTGAATGATTAAGCGTGGACCCGAAAGCTTTTAAAGTGAATATAGTTAGAACTATTGCGATGATACCATTTGTGCTTATTAATTACCAAAAAATTGATAATTTTAATTAAACACTTATTAATTAAATAACTGGTCTTGACAAGAGTATTTTCAGAATAAAATTTAAAATAACGAGCTCCGTAGAAGAATTTGATATACTGATAAGGCTCAAAGAATCTTTAAGCAAATATTAAGAATAACTCAATATTTTTGAACTAATAATTTAATACTTATATACATTCTCTTTGGTACTAACTCTTTGGTTGTCTGACAATTCACGCGTCACAGGTAGATTTCCCAAAATCAGCAGCTAACAATCTTGATTATAATCGCAAAAAAAAACAGCGGTATATTACAGGGATGTCATTACTATTATATTAATCAAATCACATTTTTCGTCTTCAATTTATTAAACAGTCTATCAGTCATACGAAAGTTTTTTCATAAATTTTGTTTCCCTAAAGTTGTTCATGGCACAGGTGACGCATTTGACTAATACAAACACAATTTGCAAATGTTATTTTACCTCCATTACTTAGTTCTTCTAATATTATTCACTCAATTCTTTTTAATGTCCAATAGTCGTTACAATGAGTTTAATTATAAAGAATTTTATTTAATATTTTTATTATAAGATACTATAATAACATTTTTTTGATGTGTTAAAAGTGTACATATTGAGATGGAAAAAACACACTGAACACATACAAGAACATATCGTATGGCAAACTAGGTGTTTGCCAAACACAGAACGATGAAGCCGTTGGCGCAGTGACCCTGCCTTCAGCTCCGCGGGTCGCGGGTTTGATTCCCGCCAAGGGCCAATATTTTCTATAATTGAATTTGTTGGTATTCGAGTCTGGGTGTGTATTTGTATTTAAGTATGTATTTAAAAATTATAGTGAAGTATATATTCACCAGTTGTCTCTCATCCATAACACAAGTATGAAGTTACTTACTTTGGGGTCGCACGACCGTGTGTGTAATTGTACCCATATATTTATTTGTTTAATTAGATAACGTGATTATAAATAATAGTATCTGCCTCCTGCTAAGTTAATATCTCCTCTTTATATAGGAGAATTTCCACGACGTTACTGCAGCCAATGGTGTTTTGGAGTATAAGTGAGTACAGATAACTCATTTTTCGTTTCCAACACAAAATATAAACGTTCCTCCACACAACCCCTCGTGACCCTGCGTACAATGAAGCAGATCTATTCTAGTACAATAAAATGTTAAAGTTAGTGACGATCTCTACTATGAAGACATTAGAGCCGTCAATTTAAGCACGAACGTATAACGTGGAATGTTTCACCTGCAACTCTCACGTACTGTAATAACATTTACACAAGGGAAATTCGAACGTCGAACTATTTGCGCATTTGCCCCAAAATAGAATTTCTTTGTGATCTTCTATACAAACGATAAATATTCTATGAACGAAGTGACAAAGGCGAAAAGTAAGTATTTTTACGAGCTTTAAATATTAAACTTGATCGACGTAACTTTTATCTACTTTATCTGCGTGAACCTTTTGTTTAGTAATTAAATAAATATTTATGTTGTCAGACGAAATAGTGAAATACTTTTTTTCGAATTAGAGAGATGACTTTTACTTTCGTAATTAGTAAGAGGTGATTAAAACTGTATTATATTTAAGCAAAATGAATGAAGCAATAACTGAAAGTGTAGCATTAACAAATTTAATACTTAATAGATGTTTGTAATGGTTTTAAATTATACATATAAATTTCTTAGTAAGAGAACGATTAACAACTCACTAAAACAAATACACACAATCACAACTCAAATACCGTTTTTAAGCTTAATATTACCTTTTATTTCATTTAGCTAACTAAGTATTAAGCACACATTTTAATTGACTATGTTAACACCTCTTCATTGATATTTATTAAAACCCACAAATATACATTTAATTTTATATTCCAGTCCAAAGAATTAATATAATTGAAAAAGAAGCTGCATTAATATAATTACCTACTAATATTTTAAATCCGAAGGCTGTCTAACGGCTAATCCGCTTGCATGCAAATGCTATTGAACATACAATAAAAAAAAACTTGCTAGGAATAGTAATAACTACATAGTAAACAGTTGATGGTATTTCAACATCTAAGCTGACGCGAAAGATTTCGCGAGTAAGGCTTTTATGTGATCAAATTATGGTCTAACGAGTCTTTTTTCCATTATTTATATAACAGTACTTCAAAAATCATCCCCACTCGAATGTAGTCATGGTC
This sequence comes from Morpho helenor, assembly GCA_029227775.1. Taxonomy (NCBI): domain Eukaryota; kingdom Metazoa; phylum Arthropoda; class Insecta; order Lepidoptera; family Nymphalidae; genus Morpho; species Morpho helenor. Next base: position 11,311,386 of record JARGCU010000028.1, on the reverse strand, counting down.
GTACTACTTTGAACACTTATTGAAACTGTTCTTAAGCGTTGTCCTTTTATGTAGGTACTCCATAAATGTTTGATAGGGCCATCTCGGGAAATCTCTGTCTCCATTCGCAGAGGGTCTGCAGTCAAATAAAACGGGAATCTCAAATATTATTCCTCGACATTTTCCCTATTCCTTCGATGTGAACTTTTATTTTTATGCCCTTACGTATTCTTATCAGAAGAGGAACACACTCGAAAAGATTCAGTGACATACTGGTACAAATCCTTCACTCTGAAACGGCCTTTTTATTAAAGTGATCGTCTTAAAATAAGCGTTGAATGCTTTATATATTGGCCGTAATAAAATCTTATTTTATATGTTAAAATTACTGTTGATAGAAAACTTACTTTGTAACGAAGTAATTCCACTGTATTTCCTATTTCGATTGATCATTGAGCCGAGGTGAGGCACAAATACATTTTACGTCTTAGTTTCACTCTAAGTTTCACTCTTAGTGCGTCTAAACTAAAATTTAGTTTGAACCTTATATAATAGTTTATATTAATGGCAATTGCCAAACTTTTATCGTGTCAAATGATGTACGTGGTTCGCGGTTTTTGGTCAAATATTCTATCACCGTCACCTACAAGTAGATACCTCATATTAGTATGCCGTACCACAATAACCGAAGCCAAATCACAAAAGATTTCCGGAGCGCGACTTGCACAAGGGATGAAAGCCAACGTTGTGTAATCAGAAGGGTCGCAATCTCGCCCCACCCTTGCCACTGTGTCGAACACGGCTTCATCAACAAGGGCCCTTTCTAGTCACTATGACATTCATTCCTCAAAGCTTATTTCATTGTTGATTCTTCTTCCTGTATCCTTCATTAAGCCTGTAACAGCTTAAGTAAACTATCAATGACATGAAAAAAAATCCATGAACAGATAAAAAATAAAGTAGAGTAACGGCCTTTTATATCCCACTTCTGGGATTCTACTCTCTCTATTTTTGGAGAGAAGAGTTAAAGCAAAGAAGCCAGGCTGCTCCAATGTGTATTCATAAGTTACACATATCACCAAGATTTTCTAGAAATATGCAGGTTTTCTCACTTTTTGATTTGTTTAATTATTGATTTATAAAGTCATTCTTTACCTAGATTTTATCTTCATCAAGTTTAATATTAATTAATATGAAGCATAAATTTATATTTAACATAATTAAAAATGATGTTCAATATTCTTCTATATTTTATTTAGGCTCATACCTTTTATCTACGTTCAATTCCTGAAACACCTGAAACTTACTGTATGAAAAGAAATTGATTTGATTTGACGATATAGCACTCAAAGTTTCCTGCTCTTCGCTTCGTCGAACTTAGCACCAATGCAATAATTTTACGTTTGAATTTCTTGAACAAATGTTATTACTTCTCCAATAGCACAACATTTCAGTGAAACTATGCCTAATATTGGTAACTTCAATGACAAAAAAAATCCCACAATTCTAATTAAAACTTTACGAATCTCGTCTAAGCTTTCAAGTGTATAACCTTGACAAATATTAATGGTGTAGAATAATAGAGCAAAAAAAGAAAGTCGGTAAATGGGGGGTTAAGATTAAATATATTGTTTAGATTGGAACAAATATACAAAACAGACTATAATTCAACAAAACAAAGAGACGTACCTTCTTTTCTTGTTAATTGTTCCACAAAGTGATAGAGTCAAACACAGATAGTTATCACTTTTACTTTGCTCTGTCCTAAATATCGTCCTAAAAAACCTTACTCCTCGTCCGTTATCATTACACCACTGTGTTTCAGTCTGGTGTGAATTCAGTTTGTTTGTCTTAGCTACACCACTACATCTTAGACTATTGTATCTTATGTTATGTATTTCCGAAAACTACAAGTAATTTAATTACCAGTAAAATTACACATTAATTTTAATTGCTCTGATGAATTTTATGCTGAATTTATTAACGGTTAATTTTTATAGAAATACGGTTAACTATTACAAAAAATTACATTAAAACAAATCATTCCTGGTCTTTCTCTTGGACAATAATAACATTTTAGACTGGATAGGCTTTTAAAACCAGTCAGTAGACCTATCAGCAATGTTAGTTACATTGCGAATCTACTATTTTGTCATCAAATTAAGGCTATTAAATTTTTTTTTGGAATTCGGGCAATATAACTACACTAATAACAAGACAAATTTGATATGAATTTATATATAAATAAAAAATGTATTCTTATATGTTTAACAGTACTGACTGAAAATAATTACCAACGTAAAAGCGAGAAAACGTTATTTAAAAGCAGTTAACTAGTGAAGTAATAATTCTGGTTGCATTTAGGCCCCAGGCAGCAATTAAGGTTCCAGAATTCTGTGACTGACTCGTGTCACATAAAATGTCTTTATCAATTTTATTATTATTTTTTACAATTAATAACTAATATATAAAGCTAAAGTTTGTTTGTTTTTTTTTTTAATTTTTTGAACGCGCTAATCTCAGGAACTACGGAATAGGTAAAACGAAAACTAAGGAATAGGTTCACTATTTGAAAAATTCTTTCCGTGTATAAGATATCCAGTCTTTATTAGGCTGAATGAGGAAGGCTATATAGTCTATAGCCTTCCTCATTTATCGAGGAAGGCTATAGACTATATAACATCACGCTAAGATAAATAGGAGAGCAGCAATAAAAAAATTACGAAAACCGCAAAATTTGAAACTTTCGTTGCGATAAAGTAAACGGTAAAAGTTATTCAAAAATCGTGTACTACAAAATTGTTCCCTTCTAAAAGTTCTAAATAAAAGTCCGCGACAGCATATATCTAGCTCTTAAAGTTAACCCGCTTAAACCATTTTTATGGTTATTAAATTACTATATTACGGTTTAAATCTGTCCACGCGGGCGGAGTCGCTGGCCACTTCTAGTTAATTATAACGAAAGAATTGTTAAAATTTTCATTCAACGAAAATTAATTATATCGTTGATTAATTGACATTAACATGTGGTGTTTAGATATCAGAACTATATAAATCAGCAATTATAATTTTAATAAAAATTAACCAATGATTCTTTATCATTTTCATTTGGTTAGTCGAATTCCTTTTTTTTTGTTCATACATATACGCATATTTCAGAATGTGCTGTATTTATATTATTAGAATATATTAGTAAACCCCTAGGGTTTATGAGTTTTATAAATCTCAACAACGATTTATATTTTAATAATGTGCTAAGTACTTTGGTTTTATAATCTGCTGAGATTATATTTAGATCCTTATTAAAAAGAAAGTTACGGGTTTCTTAAATAAATAAGAATTTCTAAAACATAAAAACGCGTTTCTTAACTTACCGTAAGAACTGTGTAACGTTATTAAATTACCTAAATTAAAATAAATTTTAAACTACCTGTAACGTAACGGTAACAGTAAAAAAATATTTGAAAATTGAAGTAACATAAGGTTCGAAGTTTTTTGTACCTATATAATATACTCGAACCGGCTTCTAATGGTCATTATAACAGATTATGCCTTGCGCGAACTCCGCCATTAATGAATTTTTGGGAGCGTTTTTATCATTTTTAACTTCTAATATATTAATTTAAATTATATAGTGATAAGGATCACTATGCTTAAATATCAATGGTAACTCTGGAGTATTTAATTTGATTAGGACTCCATACTGTGTCACCATTGTGACATCCTTAAAAGGTTAATACATGCTATCACGAACTTTTCTGTAGTCCTACAAACAACAGGAATAATCCAACCATACGTTGTTTTGTTATATCTCAAAGGCAGTAGGCGGCGTTTTCCATGAAAGCTTCCAGATGGCTTGACTTTTCCCGACATATATCAACAACTCGTTATATGCCTTATAAAATAAAATAAAAATAAAATGTTGTCACATGATTTGGCTACGTATTTTATGACCAGCCGCCTGCCAGACATCAACTCACCTTAGTCGTATTTTACGACACCTCGGTAAGAAAGAGGTTGGTCTATTCTACTTAACCGGTTACCAAACGGTGGGTCAACTTACCTTATTCGCTTTTTACGACACCTCGGTAAGAAGTGAGGATAGTCTATTCTACTCAGCCGGATACCACACGGCGGGTCGATTTACCTTAGTCGCCTTTTACGACACCTCAGTAAGAAATGAGGGTGGTACTATTCTATTCAGCCGGATACCACACGGCGTCATTATATGCCTCCCAATATTTACATTTAAATATTCCCGACAAAATTCAATCTGTCCATTGGAGAAAATTAAATAAGGAGGCTCAATGGACTCTAAAATCCATAGATACTGAGAAGAATACTGTGTATTTTAACGATAGTTTTTTTTATGTTTTACAAACCAATTTTTACTAAATTATTAAACATTGTATTCATAAACCTGCTTGTTCTCGAAGAATGCTGTGAGTCCCTAAGATGATGTGTAAATTTTTTTATTACAATTTCTTTTTTCGTGCCAATATTATATTTATGCTAATTATCAGAAATGCCTCGGAGAAAATCGAATTGGACGTATTTGCATAGCTAAATCATTACAATGACTAATTGCAAATTAACGCCACGGTTCAATATAATTTTTGTGTTGTAAATATCTGCAGGATTGAAGAGTATCAGAAGATACTTTGTATTCCGGTACTAAAGTCCAGGTGGAGAAAGTCACGGGCAGAACCTGGTATATAATCTATGTTAGATAACTCCAAATGTTTAATATTTTGTATTCAGACGTGTGCTTAATGCGTAAGGAGCCTCATTACATTGTGTTGACACCGACAAATGCCCTATTTCATATTCTCACAAAGATCCCGAAGATTGAGCCATGAAATTGAAAACGATCCCTTTGAAGAAATTTATTCCAAGCACGATCTACTACTTCGAGGCGAAAACATTTTTATTTACATGACATTATTATGGATTTTCGGTTTTAATTTTAATGTCTATATCACAAATGAAGCAAAATAGTTACAGTATGATAAATTTATTTAATATTTTGTATAAAATTATTTAACATTCATACACGCCTTTCACATGTACGTGCTTTTTTATTCAACCGAGCGATTTTTTAATTACAGAAGTATACAAGAAAATTTCTCAAGACATACATATGTCTTTTGATCAAATTTTAGTATTTTAAAGAACTACTGAAGTGAGTTATTGTTAACATTATTAATTAATAACTTCAATGAAATATCACTAGAATCTGATTTTTTGCCTTGTTTATTCTATGTTTGCAAAAAATGGATCTTTATACGAGTATATATTAATAAAATGTTTAATTAAGCGATATTTCTTCCTACTTTTTATATTTCGTTTACCCGCATATGCCAAAGAAAAAAGCAGATTTGATCTTGTAGAAACCTTAGTTATATAAATATTGTATTGGATGGAATATATAGAATAATATTTTGTAATAATAGACTCTTTAACAATTTATAGCTTTAAAATTTTATCTCAAGACATTGTAACTTGATTTATATTTTTACGTAACCGGTTAAACATTTTCAATACTGAAAATTGAAAGAAAATGCCCACTTAATATATTATATAACTTCCTTAAATAGCAATTAGACCAAAACGAGAAATAAAGAATGTATTCGAAGTATGATTTCGAATCAATAGCACGTAAACTTTTAGAAAAGATTGGAAGTTTAAATTTTAAAACTTTGTTTCACTTGCAATGATATTGGTTTTAGCCACATTGCCAACATCTAGCAATCATGTCTATTGTCTTTTGTCAAAGACATATTTCTATATTTTCTAAAACATAAATTGTTTTTCAATATCCCCACAAAATTATGTCATGTCACTGGTGCAGAAATCCAAACTTATCAATCATAGGTTGATACAGCTATCTGTATAAAAATTATTGTACAAAATTAAATTCGACCTTTCAAATAAAAAAGTACTCGTCCTGACCATATATTCAATCAGATCTAGGTATAAAACGCCTAAAACTTTTGTACTTTTTCACATTGCCACGCCAACCGCACGTTCTCTATTACACAAAACTCGCGTTGTTCATTATCTCTGCTTCCAGATTTATTTTAAATATGTTCACAACTTTTAAAATTTAAAAACTCACACTAAACAAAACGGGACCCCTTTTTTACATCGTAAAAAGTTTTATCCATTGTTCGCATGGCTCAGGATAACTTTCATTTCCTCCTTCCTTTTAATATCATAACTGATGCGTAATGACCTTATCGTATAAAGAAGCACAAAAATATCGCGAACGCAATTCGTCATGTCATTATGCAAGGAAAGGGCGTACTTTATGACCATAATAACGCGAGATGTCTGACTCGGTGTGCCTCATGAATGGTGAAGCGTTCTTTATTGTACCATGTTTTATGTGAACGATTAACCTTTTAATGCTAGCCGGGCGTGCAAAATGAAAACCCTATTGAAAATAAATTTGTTGTCCCGAATTGCATGAGCTTTATGTAAACTATAACGAAATCTTTTGATGTTCCACTGAATTCCGACGGAATTAAAAGCATTCAGTATTTCATGGAAGCTTGTACTATGAACTATTTCATAGCACAAGGATTTTACTAATATAAAGTAAATATATATTTTTCTATATATTTACAATATATAAAAAGAGCAAACAACCTCATTTTAGTACTTTTAATATTAACTAGCGGCCTGCCCCTGCTTCGCACGGGTATAAAATATATATCCCATATCAGTCAGTGTAAAAAAATGATTAAAATCGATCCAGTAGTTTTGATTTATTCATTACTGCCCGCGGCCCGCAAGCGTTAAATTTGGAGAAAAACAATTTCCGTTCCCTATACCAAGAAGATTTCCTGCTATCTTTGGAATATCTAAATTCATATAGTACATTTTTACTTATTTACTTTTACATTTTCCCTATGTATTTTATTTTACAATTAATTACAGAATTTCTTTAAACAAACTCTCGAAAGAGCGACATAGCTGCTAAAGTCGAAGTGTTATAGGGCGAAGCGCGGCGTCCTCACGGCATTTTAAATCTGTAATATCTCCGAAAATGTTCACTTAAATTACATGTTGTAAACGGCCATATTGATCTATATTTAATCAACTATTTATTTAAGGTACTTAATTGGATAAGGATTAATGCTGTATTGTATAAAAATTGCTTCAAAAATAAGGCATTTTTTTCGTAAAAAATAAATGACAAAAAATGCTATAGTGGGTTATCCATAAGAGATAGACATATATCATCGCGGACTTTTCTGTAGACCTTTTCAAGGTGTACAAATACTTAGTACATCATTTTGATAAATCTCGTAGGGCTTAGCCTGCGTTTGCAATGTAAGCGGAAAAAAATGTAATTATTTACAGAAACCTCAAAAATTACAGTATTTCTCTACTCCGTATAGAATGTTATTATACGTACAAACCTTCCTCTGGAATCACTCTATCTATTAAAAAAAACCGCATCAAAATCTGTTGCGTAGTTTTAAAGTTTTATGCATACATAGGGATATATGTGTGGACGGGAATCAAGAGCGCTTCCGTACTCTTCCGTCTGGCCACGCAAAGGAGGGCGTATGCAGAGCTGACTGCCAACCTCCTCTAGTTGGAGAGGCACCAAAAGAAGAAGAAGGGATATATGGACAAACAAAGAATGTGACTTTGTTTTATAATATGTAGTGATATGAATACTATGATGGAGATATCCTAACAATATAAATTATTTCAATTTTTTTCTGAGCTTTTTTTTCTTTCTTATGTATTAACATAATCAACGATTAAAATAATTTATCTTCAATCACATAATTCACGTAGAGTATAAAGTAATTCTTTTGAAACTACAAACTAAATGATTTTGCATGGAAAATAAAAAGAAGTTAATTTATTTATCATGAATAAGGATTGCTTGATCATGATGGTTTGTCAATTCATGCACTTAATGAAGAGTTGTTTCGCTGGAAAATGTTTTCTAATTTCTCATCGGATTTACCTAGTAACTCAAATTAAATTTAGTTTTCATTTGCTTTATTTAACATTCGAACAAATGAAGCTTTTTAACTTGAAATATGAAATATGTATTATATAAGCTACATATACAATAGCTAAAATAAAGTTTTATTATATGGAAGTATCAAAGAGGACAAACGAAGCAAAAAATGTGATCGCAATGGAACGTTAAATAAGTGTTCATCGAAGTGTTATTGTAGAAACACAATGACCGCAATCGCGACCTCATATCGCGATCTTTCTAAAAGTTCGTTGAGTTTGTCCTCTTCAAAGATATATATCACTATGGATAACTATTTTACAAAATAATAAACGCTTAAATATTATTACGCAATATTACAGAAGGCCTGGTGAGATGAAAATTTCATTAACGTTGCACATGTTCAATTATCAGTCAATAGGTAGTACTGGATGAGTTTGACTGATATCGCACTAGCCTCTATTGATTGATAAATAGGGCTTGATAGCTGAACTGCGGTCACTTGCCTACACTATATGTGTAACTATTTATTTGCATATAAAGTAATATAAGTAAGTTTTGTATGGTAATATATGAGGACCAAATATTTAAAAATAAAATTAGCTAAATCCGAAATCCTTAAGGTACCTTTCAACCGTAGCAGTTGAAGGCCAAGGTCAATTTTATTCATCATGCATGATTTATATTTTAGATATCATGGAAAATTAAAATAGATATACCCGCGCTTCAACTTGTGATTTAAAATATCCTCAATTTTATAACATGGTTTTTGTTGTTCCCAAGGGAACTTTGTTATTTATTTTTTATACATACAGTGATAAAAAAAATACGTTTGACTCTATTTTATTCTATTCGAGTTCATATCACAACAATGATAAATACAGTTCCGGAATAAGCTCGCCATTCCACATTATGTTGTTTTTATTATTATTATTATATTAAATAATGCAATAAAGAGATTATAAACAAAAAAACAGTTAGGTAATGTAAAGACAGCTATTCACTTATCCCAAGTTTAGGTTCTCACATGTTAAATAAAAGTCCTATGCTAGTAATGAAAGACAAAATAGCCAATTTGGCCATCTCGTTTAGATTGACAAGATATTTTGTACCTATGTAAAGATATATTGTGCCAACCACTAAGGCAAATTTATGCCACTAAACCCGATTATCTTCCTGAAGATCTTTGTGTTCAAAGTAAATGTATTGGACTGGAATGTTCCACGTCAGAGGTAAAAGCAAGTATTCATGTTTAATTTCGCCCCGTATGAAGGCCCGTAAAAAACCTTTTATCTGACCTAAATTCTTAAGCAAGAATTGATTCACCAGTCTTAGAACAATTTTATAGAAAGATTACCTATTTCTTAACAACCTACATATTTTCAACACCATTTTTAAATAACGTTAAATTATTATTTTTTTAACTATATCTTATTATCATTGAAAATATTTTAAAATACGATCAGTTAAATTTTTGGTACCTTTAATTGGATGCCTTAGGTTTTGGTATGAGTTGTTAAAGCTTTATTGCGTATATTAATTTTATATTATTTTTAATTATTTATAAAGTGTAAATTATCTTCATCTTCATTTCATTGTATATAGCAACATTGTGCTTGCAATAATGTTATTTTTTAAAATTTATAGAAGTAGGCGTTACTTTACGGAAGTCCATAGTAAGATATGAAGTATACTAGTTTGGAATGTAATAGGTATTTACAGCTCATTCTTGTGGCACTCCAGCTTTTAAATATTGTATCACTTAATGAAGATGTCTGCTATGACTAGCCCGTTGGCGCACTCCGCTCTGCGGGTCGCGAGTTCGATTCCCGCCGAGGGCCAACATTTTCTATAATAAGAATTTGTTAGTTCTTCGAGTCTGGGTTGTATATTTGTATTTAAGGGTGTATTTAAAAATTATATATGTATATATTCACTAAGTGTCTCTCACTCATAACACAAGTATTAAATTACTTATTTTGGGGTAGTTAATAGTGGGGTACAATAGTTTTGGAGTAAGTTTTACCTCAAAAATAAAATATCTTTATTTATTTATTTTTAACTATATAATAGCCTTATCTCTTTTATAATTTGGTTCTGGTATTGCCGTTTTAACTCCTGGGTTAAGAGCTGGAGCGTTTACAAGACAACAGTTTGCAGCAGGCAAATATTTGTCTAAAAGCGCCTTGCGAGCTTCCTTAGCTAGTCCTGACGTTGATATAAGTTGCAGCCGAACAGCTAGATCAGGATGTATATCTTTCCAAAATAATTTTTGTTGAGATAGGTCATCTCTTAATATTTGTAAGAGATCGTAGTTTAGCTGTATCGCAGGCGAACAATCGGTGGTATTTGTGGTTAGATGCAATTCAACGATGACGTTGCCAATTCCTGAAGTCCCGGCAACCGCGCTGCTGGGCGGAGGGATATTAGTGGCGGTTTCGGTACTTTGCACTGACTGGTCACCTGCGCTGATGCTAGCCATAGGCCTGCCGGCTTCGCTTGTAGAGGGTGCAGGTACGGCGCCCTCACTTAGGTTACGTGGAACGTCTAGGGTTATAAAAAACCTCCCCTTCAGTATACTAATGATCTACTCATGTACAAGCTGTGATGGCCCAGCGGTGCGACCGTGTGAATCTCTAGAGACGATCACGGGTTCAAACCCGGGCAGACACCAATGAGTTTTTCTCTTAAAAACTTGTGTCTAATTGATAATTGCAATTTATCACACGCTTTTCGGTGAAGGAAAACATCGTGAGGAAACCTGCATATCTGTAGAGAATTCTGGAGGTATGTGTAACCTACCAATCCGCATTGGAGCAGCGTGGTAGGTCTTAGCTCCAATCCTTCTCTCCAAAAATGGAGAGAAGAGGCCTATTCTCAGCAGTGGGATAGTAACAGGCCGTTACTTACTTACTTACTCATGTTTGTCTAATAATAAGGTAACCTCAAAGGTTATCTGCAATGTTTTCTTCAATAAACAATTTTTGGTGGTAGGAGTAGCATTAAAATTGCACGATAATATTCGTTTAATAATAAAGTGATAACCCCTGAGGTTATCCGCAGTATTATTCTTCAACGAAAAAGTGACGGCATTTCGTGAAATCCTGAATAGTAAAAACTGTGGTACGTCTAGTATAGAAAAACTTTCCCAATACTATGCAAATTGTCTATGTTTGTCTAAAAAAAAGGCGACAGCCCTAAAGGTTATCCGCAATTTTATTCTTCAACAAACAATCATGGTTATAGAAGTACAAAATCGAATATAATAACCGAATATAATTAAATATTCGCTTTATATGGTTCGTATATCTAAAATTAAACGTCTTGGGCACTATTACCAAGAATTTCAAACTTTTATATATAAGACTTTGAATAGTAAAATTATTCAACATAAACTATTTCATTTAATATAGTTTGAGTTTTCTAATAATTTAAGAATAAACAGTTGGGATGCAATCTTTGCTCCAATCAATTTCAACGGTTTTCCCAGTACGCGCACTCTCTTCAGCGGCAGTAGCGATTTTGCTCACTGCTAGGGTTTGCCAGCTGGTTACATCAAGGGGTACTCCGTCTAAAAAAATATGAATTATAAAAGTAAATTCCAAACATTTTAGAATAAATCAATCGAACTAAAACTGCATACATTGTATTACGTCCAAGAAGTGATCAAGTTCCCGTTGATATGCGATATTATACCGTGACGGAAATGAATAGTATATAGGATTTAGTTTGACACCTTCGTGTCCAATATACGATTCAATAGAATGAGCTGGTCTTTCGTTTTCTACCTTAATCATACCTGAAAGTAATAATTTAAATAACTACATACTAAAATGCAACAAACGCTTAAAACAATACTAAAAGAATTGCTGAGATTGATATGACCATAAGACAAGCCTGTAAGTGAGTGCAACAAATAATCACTAACTCAACTTTGTCTGATCACACAGAAAGAAAGACAGATAATAGTTTTATTTGCTTTCTGTTTATTGTCGATGGATACATTTTAGGCTGGCTCCCCTACTTTAGTAATATAACTCTACGGATATAACAGATCGAAAATTTAACAGTTGCCACATGAAAGTCAGAAACAGAACTAACTTAACACCAACACGCTCCTTTGATATTGTTCTAAATCTTTAAATATAATATGCATATTATATTACAAAGATGATGAGCACTACAATTTTTTGTTTTGATAACAAATATGTTTTACTAAAATTTCCATGACTAAGTTTTCTCCATAACACACTTCCCATTTCATGTCTAATTTATTTCGTAGTTTTGTCCTAAATGCGAATAGACATAGTAAAAGAAATAATAAATTTACCAATAAATACCGAACCTAACCTTTGTTTCCAAAAACTTCCAATCTCTGATCATAACCGTATGCGCTGAATCTGCTATTATCTCCAATAGCAATGGCACCAGATGGAAAAGTCAGAAGAAAAGCAATAGTATCGAAATCATCAATAGCCTTAATCTCAGGAATAAGTGCAGCGGCAGTGGCTTGTACACGAATGGGCAACTCCCCGAGTACCCAACAAGCCATATCAAAATCGTGTACTAGGCAATCGTGAAAAACGCCACCTTTTGGAAATAAATAATAATGTTATCAAATTCGCGATAAATGGCAAAATAGTATAAATGAAAATAAAATACCTGATACGGCCAAATAATCAATAGAAGGCAGAGGCGAATCCCTTGCTGTAACTTTAAGAATTTGTATATGGCCTATTTCACCTTGTCTAACTCTATCTTTCAGTGCTCTGTAAGCTGGATCAAAACGACGATTGAAGGCAGCAAAAAGAACGCGGCCTTTGGCCTTGGCCGCTTCATAGCATTTTGCTGTTTCTTGTATGGTTTCAGCAATAGGCTTTTCGCAGAAGATATCTTTATTGTTAATGATGGAATTAACGACGATATTATGATGCGTAAACGTTGGGGATCCAATAATTACAACTGTAACACTAGAAACGTGGTTGAGTGAAATTTTAAGGTTATATTAAATTAATTTTCTGTTATTGAACTTGACTGAAAATAAACTCACGATTTATCTTTGAAGACACGTTCAGCTTCTCTGGATGTAAGAAATTGAATATTATCTCCAATCATCCAATAGTCCTTTAGGTTAGAGAAGTTTTCTGGGCGATCATCAACGATATACTTCAAGATTATTCGAGGGTTATGAATTATATTACTCAAATGAATACAGCCTGCACGACCAATGCCAAAAATGGCTGCAACTACTGGTACAGCTAATGTTCTGTTTTTGTTAGTAGTAGTCACATTTTTTAGATACCTGGCAATTATCAGAAGGGACTATGTTATTTAAAATACACAAATTATTTAATTTTGGATATTACCACAGTAATTAAATTTATTTGTCTTTATTACGACATGGACTATATTATTTCATTTTACCTTAAATGGTTCGCATTGAACCCAAAAACAAATTAAAAATATAAAACTTTTGAATATAAGATCGATAAGAAGTATTTTTTCTTCTTCGTCGACCGAGTGATGTCCACTGTCGGATGTTGTTGGTCTCTTCGCGGGATCTCCACACCACTCTATCTTATGATGCATTTTCCAGTGCGGGTTCGCCGATCCAAAACCTTAAGATCCAAACACCCATCGCTTCCCCGCCCATCGCCACTTCAGCTCCGCGACACGCTAAGCTCGTCTTTGGAGCACGTATATCCGTAAAGCACTACGGATTTCCTCATTTGTGATTTGATGACGTACTCCAAGTATAGCTCGATTTAAAAGTCTTTAGATTTTCGCAAAGTAAAAAAAAATATATTGAGCAATATCATCAAAACTTACTCTGAATGTCTTAAATCCACCTCAGGGTATGTGGCTTTTGAAGTATAAGGAGAAGGTCCACCAAATTTCTTAGTAGCCATTGTATATTATTCAAAATATTTGAAACAGTAGCTAATAAATATAATCGTAAATTATGTAATTTTTTACAATTTAAAATCAAAAACCCAACTACATATACGGAGTAGTGCTTAATGACGGAGATTTTCCGTTATTAAGATTTATATAATCTAAAGTAAACAAAAAATTGCATTTATGTAAACAAAGCTTTATCGAAGGGTTAAGAGTTATTTCGATAGCAAAAGGTCATGCGTTTATAAAATATTGGGTATAGTTTGTGACTTAATTTGCATCAATCAATAAATTAATAAAAGACTTTCTGTTACTATTAGGTATATTATTCTAGTTATACTATTTCTTGGACTATGGACATAAGATAATTATTGATTACCTTATTCATATTCATTTATGTCATTTCATAATACTAGCTTATACCCGCGACTTCGTTCGCGTGAACTGTTGTCGTGTGATAGGTTGATAATAGATGGCGCTTGTCTTGTCATCCTATTCCTGTAGAATTAGGTATTTCTATAGGCTACATGTTATTCCAGTGTATAAGGTATAATTGTGCTAAATCTCATAGATATTGGCTCAACGGATTCGCCGTGAAAGAGTAACTAACATACACCAATAGTCACAAACTTTCGCATAAATGCGAATATTAGTAGAGTTCATACATTTTAAAAATTAAAAAAATTAATAAAATTTTCATAAATTAAAAATGACCCTTAAGTTTATAAGCGTTTTCATCTGTTTAAAGAGTATAGCAATATTATCTGAAGAACAGAACAATACATATGTAAAGATATTTATTTATTTATTTATTTTCATTTGTCTGTGTTATGGATAACGGTTATTTTAAGGAGTTAACTAAAACTGAATGTAACCTTTTTCTTTAAATAGTGAAGTGCACTGATTTTGGGATATTATCAGATATTGATTATCTGTACTAATATATAAAGCTGAAGAGTTTGTTTGATTGTTTAAACGCGCTAATCTCAGGAACTACTGGAGCTATTTGAAAAATTATTTCTGTGTAAGATAGTCCACTTACTGAGGAAGCCTATAGGATAAATAACATCACGCTAAGATAAATAGGAGAGGAGCAGCAATAAAAAATATGAAAACGGCAAAATTTAAAGCTTTTCTTGCACGCACTGCGTAAACGGTAATAGTTACCTATTCAAAAATCATTTATTACAAAATTGTTCCCCTCTTAAAGTTCTAAACAGCTCGACAGCATATATCTAGCTTTTAAGGTTAATCCACTTCAACCATTTTTATGGTTTTCAAAACATATTATTACGGTTTTAATCTTTCTACGCGGGCGGAGCCGCTGGCGATTGCTAGTAAATTATAATGGCCATGACCCCGAAAAGACTCAAACAACTTTATAATTGGCAACCAATAAGCTCGTTGCCAGTGCCAATTTTGCCTTTTTTGAAGTTTTCTGTCAAGTAAAAAACAATACCAAGTAAAATAAAGTTTTACCTTGGGCATTAATGTGTTTACAGAAAATTTTAAGTAATAACAATTATGCAATTTTCTAATGAGTTTGGTTATTTCGTATATATAAAGTTGTGAATTATTTGCACAAATAACATTATACAAGGATATTTGTCTTTGGATGAATGTATAAACTATAAATCTAAAATCATAGACTACTAAAATAATATAATTGACATCTAGGATTGTCATTTTTGCGGTTTCTAAAAGTTGTGTTTGACGGTGTTTGTTGTAGGTATTAAATAAAAGTTAACTTTTTAATAAATTTAGAAATCAAATGAAGTAAATTCTTTAAAAGTGAACAATTTAAACATTTTATAAATTTATTTATTTTAGCTTACAAGTGTGCTTTCTTTAACTTCAAGCCTTTATTATAATGTTAGTAAAACTTAATTTCTTTTTTTACAGATTGTAAACTGCAATATGGCGAAACAATGGGGCCAGAAAGCCGAAGAATTAGAAATTTCCAATAAAGTTGCTGGTTTAGGATTATCTGCAAAAGGGTCAAATCAAAGTGCTGATACTGAAGATACTCCAGATGCTGCTAACCCAGCAGAGACCTCACTTTTAATGAAAATTATCCGACAAGGCCTTGTTGAATCTAAATTAGATATAGAAATACAAAGGAAAGATCCTAATTCTCCCTTATATTCTGTAAAAACTTTCGAAGCTCTTCATTTGAAACCTAATTTACTGAAAGGTGTTTATGCTATGGGATTTAATGCTCCTTCTAAAATTCAGGAAACTGCTTTGCCCACACTTTTAGCAGACCCTCCACAGAATATGATTGCACAGTCCCAATCAGGAACAGGCAAAACTGCAGCTTTTGTTTTAGCTATGTTAAGCAGGGTTGATACAAGTAAAAACTATCCACAAGTGCTATGTCTTAGTCCTACATATGAACTCGCAATTCAGACTGGGGAAGTAGCTGCAAAAATGGCAAAATTCTGTCCAGAGATAAAGCTAAAATATGCTGTAAGAGGAGAGGAAGTGCCTAAAAGTAGTAAAATTACTGATCATATCCTCATTGGAACACCTGGCAAGATGTTAGATTGGGGAGTCAAGTTTGGGATGTTTGACTTGAGTAAAATTAAAGTGTTCGTTCTAGATGAAGCAGATGTGATGATTGATCGTCAAGGTCATCAAGATCAATGTATTCGCATTCATAAGTGCTTACCATCTACATGTCAAATGATGTTCTTTTCTGCTACATATGATAGTGCTGTTATGGAGTTTGCAGAAATAATTGTGCCCAATCCAATTATAATCAGATTACTAAGAGAAGAAGAATCATTAGACAATATAAAACAATATTATGTAAAATGTAAAAATGCTGATGATAAATATAGAGCAATTTGCAATATTTATGGAGTTATAACAATTGGCCAGGCAATTATATTTTGTCATACTAGAAAAACAGCAAGTTGGTTATCTGAAAAGATGTCAAGGGATGGGCATTCTGTTGCTGTCTTATCTGGTGAATTAACTGTTGATCAGAGAATAGCAGTACTTGATAGATTCAGAGCTGGTCTTGAAAAAGTGTTGATAACAACTAATGTCTTATCTAGAGGAATAGATGTAGAACAAGTTACTTTGGTTGTAAACTTTGATATGCCAATGTCTTTAACAAAAAAAGCTGATTGTGAAACATACTTACATAGAATTGGACGCACTGGGAGGTTTGGTAAAGCTGGTATAGCTATAAATTTAATTGAGTCTAGTTTAGCAATGGAAATTTGCTTGGATATTGAAGCACATTTTGGTAAAAAGATTCAATTATTAGATATAGAAGATGCTGAAGAAATTGAGAAAATTGGTGCATAATTTTTTTTTATTATTTTTGAAATGCTTTGTAAGATTTACTGAAAATTATCAGTACAGATATTGTTATGCTTAAAATTAAAACAATTGATATATCTAACATTTATTTATTTTTACCTACTCCATCAAATGCTGATTAGTTATAGAAAATAACAGGAATAAATTATCCTTAGCTTCATAAAATATTGCCAATGCAATTAATTAATAATTATTGTATCTATCTTGATGCCTGAGGTGCAGGTTCAGGATTTGTAGCTCCAGATATCATTACAAATATGACAATAGGAACAATGTACATCCACTGAAACAACAAAATATAAGTAAATATTTTGAGATACTTAATCTAACAAAAATTTATTTCATTAACTCACATATTTAGCTAGGAATGATCTGTTATCCTTTAAATCTCCTTTTTCTCTTGCTTCTCGTTCCCGTTCTAACTTTTGTATATATGATGCTGTGTCTGGTCTAAAAAAACAATTACTAATTTAATTTTGAATACAATTATTTTACTGTTACCTACATAATTTATAATGTAGCATTATGTTAAACTGAACAAACTTTTAATTTTACAATATAACGTAACAGTTTCTAAGTTATGTTGACTTCTTTAACAAATAAAAGTTGTTCACACAAAAATTGCTGCTTGTAGAACAGTAATTACTTAGTTAATTGCTTACCACAAAGTGAGTATAATACTCAGCAGCAATTATTTATTTAATTATTATTATTTGAGTAAGCACTCAAATAATAATAATTGTTTAGATGTTACAGGGATACTAATGAGTGCCAAATAATTGAAAGCATTACATACACAGGTGCTTGATCCACATGACGAACATATAAATTTGAATTTAATGGATATTCTGCTTGATCATATCTTAAGCTATGGTTTTGAGAAGAATTATGAACTTGGAAAGTAACTGCAATCACTTCACCATTTGGCAGCACCCATACACTTATAATGTCCGAAAGTCTACTTTCCAAAAACAATTTTGCTTTAACAGAAGACAAAAACTCTGTTTCTTTACTGTCAGCAGATGTTACCAAAGTCCTTATGGAATAAAACCCATCTCTATCAGAGAGGTCCTAAAAAAATTAAATTAATTTATTTATAGACACATATTTTTATTGATGTATAAAGTAATATGTCACACAATTTAATGAAATTACAATGAATTAAAAGCAAATGTAATAATTATTCAATTTTCTGCACAAATGCAACATTTTTATTAAAACAATGTTAAAATGCTTATATTATAGGAACAACACCTACCTCGAGTTCAGTAATATGTCTTTTATTAAAAGGATTTTGTTCTATAACAGCTGTTCCAGCCCTTATGCTTTTTAGGGCAATATTGCCACGTGAACAGAATTTTTCACCGTTACAGTTTATGTTATGGTCCAGTTTGATGTTCAACCATCCATCATAATCCAAACAAATCTTAAAATAAGATCAAATTATCATCTATAGCAATTACCTCGCTGATCGCTGCTCTTAATAGATTACACTAAGAATAGTAAGAATATGATTTGATGAATATACTTTTAATTTTAAAATTTCAGTCTATAAAACTACAAAATTTGACGCTACTCTCACTTAGCACAACATAACAGTAGGGGGTACTGTCTTTGCTTCTTAGTTGTGAATATAAGCAGGAAATCCGTCTTAGCACAAAGTATATCAATAAAATTACAATTACACGCAAATCAGGTTTAAATTAATTAATCATTGAATCTCTAATAATTTATGTAGTCTGTTTACGATAATTCGAAAATATAAATTAAGTACCGAAAATTTCACCAGGGATAACAATATAATAATACATGAATGCTTCATTTTAGCCATGATATATAATTAATTATATTGTTCTTAAATGCGAATTCTTAGTAGTAGTAATACAAATTACAAATCATAGATAATACACTATATAGGATATAGATGTGCAACTCTGTCATTTTTTTGGAGTAATGATAAGGGACTGTTTTCGCTGATCTGGCAGAGATGTCGCTGTAACGTTATCATAATAATCCACTAGATGGCGCTGTACTGCATTCATATAGTGACCCTTATATAAAAATAGCATTTACAAAAAAATAGTTTGGCGCTATACCACTTCAATTTGAACGGACTTGGCATCTCCAAATTCCAGTTCAAATCAAAGAGTAGCACCAAACTATTATTCTAAATAAGGGTAATGAATAAAAGATTAAAGCTATGTAATATTTAATAATTTTTATTTTTTACATCTTTTTAAGTAGTATGTCAATTCAGGAAACACTTGAAAAATACTTTTAAAACATTAAAAAAATATCAAGCGTATACAAATAACAAATGTTCATCAGTTTACACGTTTATTTGTTGAAAACAACTAACTTTGCATACGTACTACACTCTGTAATTAGTTTTCATAATCACAATCTTCATTTGCTGTAAACCTGAAATCACACATTTGAATTTTTATAGCTATAGTCTAAATCAGACCAAATATTTCAAATGTATACCAAAATAATGTAACCGAAAGTGTTAAAATATAATATTTATTACGAATAACCACATATTTTTTTCTAAAAAACAAAGTTAAAGGTATTGTGGCACTTATAATAATTTTATTTAGTACATTTCAGTGAAATGGCTGCTTTAACCCTTTTGTGCCGAAAGCCGATAAGTTGCTTCTCACTGCGCTCTCATAAAAATTGCATACAGTCAGAAATAAACAAAATACAAACAAATATAAACAGGTTTTCAAAAATCTACACGGCGCTTACTGTGTAATACCTTTACCTGTGTGTTACCTTCGAGTAATCTCTTTTTTTTATGTAGGTATTAGGTAATAGGTATTATTTGTCTTGTTGCAAACTCATTTTTTAATATTGTTTGTATTATTTGTCGTGAATTTTTACTCCGATATGCTGTATGTCTTATTATTCACCGTGTGGTATAGAATAGACCAACCTTATGTCTTATCAAGGTGTCGTTAAGGGCGACTAAGGTAAGTTGACGTCAGGCAGGCGGGTGCTCGTAAAATAACTAACATGCAACAAATTGTTTAAAACCCTACTTAGAATGGGTTAAGGAGGAGCAAACTTGTTCCTATTTTATTCTTAGTATATTACTTTTTGAATCGTGTAAATATTATTTCTCGTTTGGTTTTAATTGCATAAGAATGTACATAAATAAAATTTAAAAAATTCGGCTGGTTATTCTCGTGTAGGCATTTCCTTTTCGCTCGGCACTAAAAGGGTTAAAAATTAAATTTCTGCAGTAAAAATTTCTATTGTTAGGAAAAGGTACTAAATGGTTTCAAAAACATTATAGTAGTTACTTACCAACGTTTTCACATCCAAAATAACACATAAAATAATTTTTGGACGGCATAATTTCCAAAATAGACCTTTAAATAAGCAGTGATGCGTTTTTGGCAGAAAAATTTGAAAATTTATGACAGATACTTATATATATTACAGTGTATCATTTGCGACATCTAGTGAATAATGATATAAAACTAATTTTTGTTGTCCAATGCTTGCAATGAGATGACGCTCTCGGCGACCTAAAGAGTGCTTCTTAGAGAGTTTCACCCCCCTGTTACAAATGGACAATTATGATTACATATATACACATATGAATATTTTTTATATATGTTCACGATAGACTACTAAAAAGTAAAAACTACACTGTAGTCTGTACAAATCCTATATAGTGTATTATCTGTGACACTGTTCTTGTAGTTTTTGGCTGGCATCATAGACTAGGGATGAGGGATGGGAGGAAAATAACCGATTTTTAATAATCAATTTTGTCATTAAAAATCGGTTTTTTTCTATCTATTATTTTAAGAATCCTCTATTTTTTTACTCTTTTTCTTGTTTTTAGATATGCAATATGCATTGTTAAATGAAACCAATGTAGCCAAACTACACATTTTAATCGAATTTAGAAACAGCGCATACGTTATTATTTATTGGTAGTTGACCACTTTATTCTAATTAATTATCAATATTAAAAAAGGCAATTTTGATAATAATCATGAAAAAATTGATTATTAAACGATTATTTTGATACGACAAAACCGATTTTTATAAAATGGATTTATTTGAAATGGAAAAAACGATTATTTATTAATCGAATTTCTACTCATCCCTAGCTTAGACTTTTTAAATAAAATAACCTGCCTAAAATAATTATTATTATTTTAGTTAGTAATCTATGATTATTATTATACTAAATTAATTACATATTTATATGATTCTATTTATTCTAATCATTTGAGTTTAATATTGAAATTATGGAAGAGGTGGATTCTATTATTTTACATTTTCTTCGTCAGTTAAATATGTAAGTTTGAAATATTATTTTAAATATATTTAACTAATATTCTGTACAAAACTAATCTTTTTTTTATATATAATTGTTTGCTTACGTTAATGATAAACCTCGGATAAAAAATCTTTTTAAGGTTTTTTCAAATTATATATTTTATTAACTATAAAAGCTTAATTTAAAATTTATTATACTTGATGTTTTACTACAATTTATTTTTCACAGCGATATTGGTGATAATATTAGAAATATTTGTGACTTACCTATAGAAAAAATAATAGAATCAGCTGCAAAATGTATAGCTACTATCAACCAAAATATAAAAGTACCAAATAAATTACCTTGTGGAGTATCACAAAGAATTGAAATTGCTGCACAAGTGGCTTCTATTTGTAAGGTAATATAAAATTATATACATAAAAATTTAACTATCTACACTAATACTATGAACATAGAAATCTTACCTCTGTCTATTATGCTTTCATGGCTAATCCAATGGACCAATATTGATAAAATTTAGCATAAATAAAGCTTCTACTAAAATTCACATTTTTCTTTCAGAAACAAGATAGGAAATAAATTTGGGGCTCCAATGAAAACTAATATTTAAGAAAAAAACAATTCTATGCTCCATTTTTTATAGTTTTACTGTTTTTTGGCTTGTCATTAACAACATTGACTAACATGCAAATGCCAAAATAAAGTTAAAGCTATGCAGCTTATTGGAGCAATGCTAATTAAGTTAGGTTTTAACTGATGATACATTTATATGATTGGTTTTTTATTCATTTAAGGATCTAGGATACCAGAATGATGTTGGATACCAAACATTTCTGTACCACAATGAAACAGAATTAAGACAGGTGTTTATGTTCCTTATAGAAAAGCTTCCAAGTGAAGATAAAAAACCAATTAGAGTAAAACCATCTGATAGAAAACACCAGCTCTTTCAAGACATTAGTTATAAAATTACAGAAGACCTAAATAAAATTTGGATTCCACCATGTTGTAAACAGGCAACAGGCATAAGCTTAGGAGATTACATATATAAAGGTATGCTGAAACTACTTGTATTAATGAAATTAATTAAATGTTGTTGTAACTGTAAAAATAATTTTAAATCTAACTAAATAATTTAAGATAAAGCAACAGAAGTAAAATTTGAGGCAGGTGAAATAATGGAAAAGCTTATAAAGATCAATAACATAAGGAATGCAAACACAACAAAAATTAATGCAGAAAATAATAAGAATGCTACTATAACACAAAGCAAAGACAATTTTAAGAGTTATGACTCCAACAAAACTTTAAAGGAGTTAAAGGAAAAGGCTATCTTATTAAGACAAAAACTGGACACATTGGAAAGTGAAAGAAATTTAATGGATGTTGAATATTGCCAGGTACTTTTCATTATACCTATTTCAAAAAATATCATTATAAATAAATCAATAATACCATTAAGTAAAAAATAAAGTAGCATGTAGTTACATGTCCACTGAGAAGGTCTCTCCTTTAACTGTTGAGACAGAAAGAAAGCAGCCTAGATCATTCTAAAATATGCAGGTCTCAACATGAAATTTCCTTTCACCTAATCTGGGTGATTGAAATTTGAATTTAATTCAACTATAGCATATAAATTTTCAATTAATAAAAAATTCTTTGCTCTGCCATCTCAGTCACTGAAATCTCAGCTCAGTTCTCAGTTCAGCTGTCGAATCCCTTTTTTAATACTATAAATTCCATTAAAGTATAAGATATGCTTAATAATATATACATTTAAGAGCATATTTTTCAGGTTCAAAAAAATTGTGATAGATCTGAGACTGACCTAAGAAATATACAGAACATCCTAAGTAATGTTGGTATAGCTGAAATTGAATCTGATGGAATAGAAAACATTATTGAAAAAGTTCACAAAAATATAGGTATGTTGCACAGGAATAGTGAAGAACTAACTTCCAAGAATTTATCATTAAAGATGGAAATTAACAAATTGAAAGTAAACAGTACTTTAAATGAAGTAAGTATTTCTTTATTATTTGATGGATGATAAAGATATTTGATGAGATTAATTGGTTAACTTTTAATCCTAATACATAAACATGTATGTCCCTATATATCAGTTACAGACATTTTTTTCTTAAGGATCATTGCTTTTTATATCTCTATGTTTTAATGAATGCCTTGTTCTAATCAACATGATGTCTCAAAATTTCACCACAAACCAATCTATGGTCTGAGTTAAAGTTTATGGTTGCTTATTACATTTATATCTTGAAATTGTAGTGGCTTGTTTGTAATTATGAAATCTCTTTCATCTTTTATTCCTAGGGGTGAGATGTATGTCCATTTTTGTTAAGTTTCTTTTAGAATGTATTAACAATACATAGTTGGTGTCCAATTTTGTAATCGAACACCAACTATATATTGTTTATGTAAATCTTTATAATACATTATTTTAATACATATAAGTAGCTGTACAATTGACTCTGCAACCTCGATAACCATTATTTTCAGTCTGAAAGGAATAAGTGTAGAAATATACTAATAAACTTAAAAGAATCTGCTAAAGCTTTAAAAGAAGAATGTGAAAAAAAAGAAGAATTGAGAAACCAGCTGAAAACTAAACATGAAAAGTTAAGAGGCGGCAATAAAAGGTATTTTTATGACTTTTAAATCATTGTTGAATTAAGTATGATAAAAGCAAATTTTTAGTATTACTATAGTACCCGCCACTATGTTCGAGCTTACTTAAGCATCACAGTACCTTCAATAATGCGATATGCGTTTTTTCGCCTGTTCCCAAACAAACAGGGGATTTTTTAATTTTTTTTGATACCCTAGTGTATGAGCTTCAATTATGCTAAATTATGTTCGGCTTATCAGCCCTGACAGATAATCATATTTCTAATATTTTATGCTATTTTTGGATTTGAAAGTAAATAATAGTAACTATAAATATGAAATATTTTCCTTAAAGACTTTTTTTATAAATATATATTTTTTTATTTTATACAGAAACTTTATAATTTGTCTGTGAATAAAAATATTGTGCTAATAATATTAAAATGTTTATTGTTTTGTTTTAGGCATATATATACTAAGCGAATATTAGAAATAATAGGCAATGTCGACAAACAGAATGCTGAAATAAAGAAAATACTAGAAGATACTAGGCAACTTCAGAAGGAAATAAACAGTCTTGAAGGGCAATTGGATAGATGTTTCTCTATAGCTGATGAAACACTTTTCAAAGTAAGCAAATACTTAATTTATAAAGAATTTGAATGAACCTCTTAAGTTTATTACCACGTTATAAAAACAAAGTGTTATAATGTGGTAAGTGGTGGTGGTGTTGAAAGTGAAAAATATAAATCTTCATGAGATTTTTACGAATAAATAGTGATTGCTACTATAACTTATTGGCCTTATGAAGTGGAATATGTTTTACATAATTGATCTATAATATATAAATTGATATAAAAATTCTTACCCATAAGGTAGATTATAGATATATTCCTTATAGATTTATTCTAAATAATCAGGTCAATGTAAAACTGTGATAGCTCAGCAGTGAGACTGTGCAACTCTCTTGAGGGAGTAATGAGTTCAAACCTGGGCAGGCACCAATAACTTTTTATGGTAAATCTTATAAGTCCAATTGATATTTGTAAATAATTACACGTTTTTCAGTAAAGCAAAATAGAATCTCTGTCTAGAGAATTCTGGGGATATATATTACCTACCAATCCTCATTTGAAGAGCATAGTGGGTCAAGGTCTAATGAATCTCCCCAACAAAAGAGAGGATGCCTATGCCCAGCAAGTGCAAAGACTACAAAATAGTTCATAAGTTACTACTTGTATTCAAAATAATAATATATCAAAGCTAATGTTAAAAACTTATATATTTTAGGATGCTAAACGGGATGATCAAGCAAAAAAGGCATATAAACTTCTGGCACTACTACATTCAGAATGTAATACTATAGTCACATTGGTCAATGATACTGGTATTTTATCCAGAGATATAATTGATTTAGAAGATAA
Organism: Morpho helenor; assembly: GCA_029227775.1. NCBI lineage: Eukaryota > Metazoa > Arthropoda > Insecta > Lepidoptera > Nymphalidae > Morpho > Morpho helenor. The sequence goes on along the minus strand of JARGCU010000028.1, from coordinate 11,285,834 downwards.
TATAAAGGCAGAGAAGTCTAAAAGAACTGAAGACATTCTCCATAAAATACAATTGGACCTTTCAAAACTACAAAGCGAATCTTCTTAATGTACTCTTTTATAATCAATCAAAACATTGTTTTAATTACTATTATAAAAAATAACCATATGTAATTAAAAATAATATAACATATCAAATCAAATATAATCTTTAAAGCGTTAAAAAGACTAGCTTTTACCTGCAACTTTATTTGCGTGGACTGTTGTCTGATAGGTTAATAATAGATGGCTTTTCAATGTCATCCTATTCCTGTAGAATTAACAGGATTTCTATAGCCTATATGTTACCCCAGTGTAAAAGGAATAATTGTGCCAAGTTTCATTGATATTGGTTCAGCAGATTTGCTGTGAAAGAGACAAGCAACAAACATACATCCATACTCACAAACTTTTGCATTTATAATATTAGTAAGATTGCTGAATCATAGTTGTTGAAACATTCTTATAAAATATATTTAAAAATTACACAAAATTTGCTTAATATCTACAGAAGTTAATCTAAGCTTTGAAAATAAATAAAGATATGGAACCGAATAAACTTGTTCATTTTATTGCTCTTATTTTCGCTTAGGTAAAATTTCAGGGGGAATATAATTTTCGTCATCTTTTTGCTGAGAATTTTTCTTCACAGATGAGGAATCCTTGAGTGATTGTTTTTCCTCTATTTGTAAATCAATGTCCTCTTCATTTTCAAAGAACCAAAGTTTTTGTTCATCCACTTTCATTTGCTTTTGTTTGTCCTCAATATGTTTCATACGCTTTGCTCTGTCTAATCGCTTTGATTGTTCATTGAGTTTCTCTTCCCTTATCTGCGCCCAACTCTTGAAAAGCTAATGTAAAAACAATCAATCAATAAAATATTCTTAATCTATAATTAGATATTAGTTTTATTCACAACATGAGTAAAGAGCTAGTTGACTTAGTTAAAGATGGCTTAAATTGCATTGTGAGCAATTATTGTGGTTGATCTCAAAACTTGAAAAAAAATCTACGCAATAATTGTTTTATTCAAAGCATAAGATAACGATTACATGGAATATATTAATAAAATCTCAAATTATGATTTATACTAACTTGTGTTTGCTTCGAAATATCAATATTCTGCATTTTATTGATAGCATTTTCAATTGCTATTTTTAAAGAATCTTCTAACTTTGTTTCAGTAATAACAACTTTATTTAAGATATCAATACATTTATCTAAAATGACTTTATTTTCTGTATTTTTATTTTCTAGCTTTATTTGATCTAAAACCTCAGTGTACAATTTAAATGTTTTGTTATGAATTAATTCTTCACATAAGGATAATACCGTTGGATATTTCTTATAATATAACCAGCCTAATATTTGTAAATTATTATTTAAGTTATCATGATTGTTTCTTGATATTAAAGCTAAAGTTTTTCCAGATAATGTTTTCAAATCTTTTAAATCAAAGTGGTCATCAAAATATGGATTCCTCAAAAATTTTATCCTTATTTTAATTTCTTCTTTCTTTTTATTTGTTTCTTCTTCTATGTGTTTAATATCAGGCTCTGTGTAGTTTGATAAATATTTATAACAAGCATACTGACAAAGTGAGTTGGTAATATCATTTTGAAAATCTTCCTGTAACATGACAAATGAAGCGACTTTAGAGGCATATTCAAATTTTTCCAATTTTATTAATTTATCTAACAAAATATTAGCTGTATAGCAATCCAAAAATACACCAAAGTTTAAAGGTTCGTCAAGTATGTGTATTAATTCTTCAATATCTCCGAATTCAATATAATTTCGAATAGTTGCATGATGTGTTGATTCCAAAGTGTTACCAGTCTCAGCTGAAAGTCTTAGCTTGTGCAATAGATCCTTTAATTCATCAAGATACACAGGATCTCTTACGGCATTAGAAAATATGTCTACATCAATAGCACTTATAACTCCTTTAGAACCAAAATTTTGATCTAATATATTGTAGAAGTCGCTAAGATTCACTTTTGCAAGTATAGGTGAAGCTTTTTGTATACTCCAAGCTTCAGAACATTGATATTCATTTGTTAAAAATGTACATTTTGATAACACGACATAGGTACGATTTTTAAACAGATTTCTTTTAAAAACACCTAACATTTTGTTTGATTCATAGAAATAATAAAAACCGTGAAAATAGCAGTCAACGTTATAAAGAAATAGCCTAGAAATCTAATTCTAACATTTTAACCTCCCTAAGAATAGAGATGTAAAAAACATAATCGATTTATAATAATCGATTATTTTTTGAAAAATTGGTTTTTTTTTTCATTAAAAACGATTATTTCAATTGTCCTCTTTTTCTTTATCTCTTTTTTTTTTCTTTTTTTAAGATAACCTATTCATTGTTGAATGAAATCAATGTAGCCAAAACTTCATTTAAATCGAATTTTACAAACAACGCATCTGCTATTATTTATTGATAGTTGTCCTCTTTAATAAGTCTTTATTCTAATTCATATTTAAAAGGCAACTTTTCATATATTAAAAAAAGAATATTATTAATCGATTATTTTGATACGAATTAACCGATTTTTTTAAAGCAATTTATTTTAAGGGGAATACAAGTCGATTATTTATTAATCGATTTTTTCTACTACAAGTCTCACTTACTTCAGAAATCAAGATAGCATTGTGAAAAATAACCAATTTTTAAAAATCGATAATATTTATTATACTCTTTTTTTTTACTCTTTTTCTTGTTTTTTTTTAAGATAACATATACTTCGTTGGATGAAACCAACGTAGCCAAACTAGACATTTTATTTATAATCAAATTTTATAATCATTTTATAATCAAATTTCACAAACAGCGTTTCGTCGTTTATATTTAAGGGAAAATAATAAATTTTTGTACTCCAAGTCACATCCCTAAACCAAAATAACAATATACGATTTTTATAATAAACGAATATTTTTCCAAAATGATCGATTTTCTACATTAAAAAAGTTTTTTAAAATTGGTTATTTTAATTGTTCTCTTCTTTTTTACTCTTTATTCTTGTTTTTTAAAATTAGATATGCATTGTTAGATGAAACTCATGTACACGTCAAGTACACATTTTAATCGAATTTCACAAACAACGCCTCTGTTATTATTTATTGTTACTTGTCCACTTTTCTTAGCTTTTATTCTAAATAATTTTTAATATTAAAGAGGCAACTTTTTCCAAACTATTATAAAAATTGCCTTTTGATATTAACAATTTAAAGGTATCACTGTGGAGCGTCAATATCAATCACGATGGGCTCCAATAATATGGGGGGTATTTATCACAACACAAGTTAAGGTGGGTGACAAAATAAATGGGTTCGGTTTCCCGAAATAAAAGACATAGTTTGGGTAAAACTTCGTATACTATGTGAGGACTAAAATAAAACTATTACACTATAAACATAAAACAGTGACTATAACTAACTTTAAACAACAGTGCCGAAAATTAACCAAAACGTTATACAAGATGAAACTAAAGACTTATATCAACGCCTCCGCGCAAGCGTAGTCTGACTCCAATTCAAAGATGTATCCGTGAGGCGGGAACGATTAAACAACTCTGTACTAAATACTAATCTAAATAGCGAGCGGACTTCCCCGAAATACGTTGGGTTGCTACAAAGGCTAATTAAACTGGACGACTATTGATAATAACATATACACTGTTTGTGAAATATGATAAAAATGTATAGTTTGGCTACATTGGTGTCATCTAAAAATGCATATTTTATCTTAAAAAACAAGAAAAAAAATAGCTATAAAAAGGAGAAAAAAAGGATTAAAATAATAGATAAGAAGTCGATTACTTTAATAAACAAATTCGATTATTTTTTCACATCCCTAGTTATATCTATGGCGCTTACGAATAACAATTAACAACCTTAAAATACTGGATAATAGAAAATAATAATCTATGTGTAGAAACAGCTTTCTTAGCTGACAAATAATCGAATTCATGTAAAAATAACATTATGCTGTAATAAGTTACATAATTGTTTTATATTGCACAGATGTTACAACAAATGAAGCGTTTATACGATGCTAAATAGCAAAACGACAACGTCATAATACGTTCTTACAAATTCAATTTAAAATGGATGATTTGTATATTGCTGTTGTATGTTCTTCCAATATGAATAGGAGTATGGAAGCGCATGCATTTCTGGCTAAAAAAGGTTTTAAAGTAAAATCTTATGGAACTGGAGAAAAGGTTAAGCTTCCAGGCGCCTCAGCAGATCGCCCTAATTGTTATGAGTTTGGTGTACCTTACGACGATATTTATAAAGATTTATTAGAAAAAGACAAAGCGTACTATACGCAAAATGGCTTATTGCATATGTTGGATAGAAATCGGCGAATTAAGCCATGCCCAGAAAAGTTCCAAGTAGCATTAGAACGTTTTGATGTAATTATAACATGTGAAGAACGGGTATATGATCAAGTCATTGAATGGTTTGGATCTAAAAGATCTATTTATAATCAACCAGTACATATTATTAATGTAGATATTCAAGATAATCACGAGGAAGCTACAATTGGAGCATTTCTTATTAGTGACATGGTTACAAAAATGGCCCAGAGTGAAGACTTAGACAATGATATTGATGAACTACTTCACGATTTTGAGTCAAAGTGCCACAGACCAGTCTTGAACTGTATTATGTTCTACTAAAACAAAATTAACCAAAATGGCTTATTCAAGCCTGATGGTAAATAACTCATATGAAGTAACTTTATTTTGGTGAAAATTTTGAAGCCAACAGTTTTCAAGTCACCTATTTTTCAATATACAGGATTATAATAACAAATTCTTATATAAATGCATCAAAGACCCATCCAAAAATAATGTAATATGGGTATACTTAAAATATAATAATGGCTTTAATATTTTTTTAATAAGAACCTTTTTGTATTCTGACATACCTACACATATATTTATAAATTTCTAAAATCTTTCTGTATTGTCTTAAAAGTGACAAATATAAGATATTAAATCTTTTTTTAAATGTAGGTGCTTATTTGTATTGGTCTTTAATTAATTTCCTAATTAGATAAGTGTTTCTCCACCTTTGTAGAAACTTCATCCTTTTATTTCTATTTCCATCAAACCTACACTCCTGACATTAAATTATATCTTTGTAAGTTTCTATGAAAATTCAATTAAAACTATATAGTCTCAATAATTAGGTACTTAAATACTTCTCAGGCTATTCATTCCCGCTCAAGACTACCATCAATTCAGTACCTAGAAGTTTATCGATAAATGTAGAAATTTACAAAAACATCAACACTTGTTTTTCAATTCAAATCAATAATCTATGCTTGACATTCATTAATGTCTTCTGTTTTTTAAGATGTGCACTTAAGTATGTTTCCATACTAATTTCGTTAGGTACTGAAAATGAGTATTTTTGTTGTTGTTGTTTTTCTGCTATTAAAGTCTATTATTATTTTATAACAAATTTCCTAATAATTAAATAAATTGTTTAGTTTAGTTACAATAAACAAAACAGCTTTATACAAAAAATTTATTTCATAAATACCGCTTCTGTCAAATAAAATTGGCTTACTACAACATTAATCTAATATTAAAATGAATTAATAATTTTCCTTTTTCTCATTTGTTCCAACCATTTTTCTAATTGCTGTGGAGCAGATAATGGGTTGAATTTATAGTAATCAACAGGAGGTTTTCCTTCTTCCAAACGTACAAAATAATGACTGTACTGATATCTAACTTCTCCTAATCTTCCTCTGGCATGTCTTCTTATCCCTTTAATATGCATACCTTTGCCTGCAAATGACTCTGCTAAAATATGAGAAAAGGAATTCTATATCATTAAGGAATATATTTAATTAATTATATATCTCTTCTTCATGATTAGTAACAATATAGTTTCAAATTAATCAAAATATTTAACCACAATATTACTAATGAAAGCAACTATTTTAAACAAGATAAAAACTTAATACCTATCCAGAGATTGCTTTTATATTCAACATTATGAATAGTCACTGCAAGTTTCTGTGCTTCAAGTATGGCTTCTTTGACAAAACCAGCTCCTTTCTTGTTAACATATGAAAGTTGTTTTACAGCTTCATCTACAGTCATACCTCTCACAAATGAAGCTATGTACCAAAGTTTTTCAGGACTGTATTTAATGTTTGTTTTTTGATGGCATATAAACTGTAAAAAAAAGTTTTCTCATTTCTTTGTTTTTTTATTACTATTAAACTACTAGTGAGTATCTGTCTAAAATACAACAAAATAAAACATTCTACTTCAGAGTTTGTACAATGAGACAAAAATTAAGGACCAGTGTTGTAATTAATTTTGAGACAACAATTCTAATTTTAATCTTACAGCAGGCCTTGGAGGTTCCTCAATTTCTTGAGGCGGATAAATTTTCTTATTATGTTGGAGGAATGTCTTTGGTAGTGTTGATTTGGTCCATGCTAAATCTGTCGCTGAAGTATGCAGGTTGTTTTTTACACTAACAGGCCATCTTAAAAACTGATTTCTTGTAAAACAAATCATTGCATTTAAGAGATTATTTGTCATAAAACATTTAATCTTCAAAACGTAATTTCCCTTTCGCGAATTTGTTGTTGAAGTAAAATGTAAATTTTAACCATAGATCAAAGATTACAGTGTACATAATGAAATAGATGGGTAACTCGCAGTCATTTTTTGTGATCCGTAATAGCGCCATCTAGAGATCAGTTTCTGTACTAAAAAGGTCAAAAGGGTCATATATATCTATATATACTATATATATATATATATAATATTTTGCAGTAGGGCGGGGTATAAATACAAAAGAAATGAAAAAACAAAATTATTGAAAAGTTATCTATTTTGTATAAATAATACAGTCGTTTTAACAATAAATTACTTTTGATTTGAATATAACGAAAATTACAATTACTTTAGTATTGCAGACTTATAAATATATATGCGAAAAGCTTAACTTTATAATATAAAGCTCATTATATTATTTATGTACAAAATAAACAAGTAATATCTACAAATTATAAATTTAAGTTATAAATACAAATCAAGCCATTATAAATATAAATAAATATATGGGACACTTACACACACGGTCGTCCGTCCCCAATGTAAGTAAACTTAATTTTAATACTTGTGTTATGGGTGACAGACAACTGGTGAATATATGCTTATATAATTTTAAATACAAATATACACCCAGGCTCAAATACCTACAACTTCATTTATAGAAAATGTTTGCCCTCGGCGGAAATCGAACCTGCGACCCACGGAGCCAACGGGCCAGTCCAGTTAATAATAAAGGATGTACTTTAAACATTAACAAAAGAACGTCATACGTAAATTATCTGATATTATATCGTTTATTACACCTAGAAGCAATGATGCATATAGAAAAGTCTTGGCTTTACTACTTGCCTTGTGTATTAAATAACTTACCAAAACAACATTAACAAATCGAACAAATTAAAATGAAATGGAAAATTTTTAAGGAAATAAAAACGGATATATGTAAACATGTTTGCGCCAAAACACGTCGGTTTCTGAACACGTAATCTGCTTCCAAATTATTATATTTAGCGGACCTCCAATCCTCCGTACCCAAGTTTGGAATAAATCCATATTCTTAGAGGATCTGCAACAATTATTTAAAGCAGATATAAATTAATACTATTCGATAATCTAAGTATAAACGTCATTGCCATAGACGCGGCAGGAGTTTTGATTAATTTAATAATAAGCACTCACCTTTACCAAAGACTGTTGGACAAAAAACATTTTGCGACATTTTTTTCTACGTAACATACAAAAACTAATAATATTCAAATCAAAGTCCATATATTACATATATTCATCGTAATTTTTCAAATTTAACAGATATCTGTCAAGCACTCATTATAGTGTATTATCTATGGTCAAAGACAAGTTTAGCTATAGTTTTTTTATGTAGAAAAATTATTCTATTTAAATTATATAAAATATTACTTATTCATGTTAAATTATTTAATTAAAACAACATAACATTAAAAAAATAATTACAAATATAAAATTTATAAATTTTTATTTTTTTAATATGTTAACACTACACTCTTTAATTAAAAATATGTAAACACTGTTGCATAGTTTTAAAAACTGAACTCTTGATGTCGCTGAAAACCGAATCAGGACCTTTAGTTCTAAGATAACATACCATGCCATAGATTACTAACTATAAAATAGATGGTTGTGATCAGGGCGGTTTTACTACAGGCTGGCCACATGTTATCTCGCATCCCTCTTGCACATGTACGTATTTATGAATGAATCGTATGAAAATAGTCTCAGCTGCATCTCGCTCCACTCCTACATACATATTTTTACGCACTCATTCTCATTTTGACTGTCTATCATATAACAAGACAACAAGTTGATTTTATTAATGAATGGGCGGTGTATTAAATTTTTAAATTTCCCGTTGTAAAGTTCTACTTTCTAGTACTTTAATTTTTACTAAAATGTATAATTTTGTTTTAATTTAGTTAGCAAAATTCTTGAAACAAATATCACTAGAAGCAAATTAAATGTATCAAGTCTTATTTCACCAGTAGCTGTTGAGATATTTCTTAAAATGAGAAATATAACAACGAAGAAACGTGCAGTTATAAAACAATAAGAAGAGGATTTACTTAATCATTATATAAATGTAAGTGTTGAGTTTTAATGAATTTTGTGCATCTCAATAATAGTAAGAGCTTTCTTAAAATTTACATTCTCACATCTAAATATAATAACCTAACCTTGCATGGATAGCCTAAAACCTTTAACATGCAGTATAATTTTTATTTCATATTTGACTTAGTTATCGTTATATAAAAATTATGATATGTACATTAATTTCGATTGATGAATTAGCTATATTCATTATTATATTAAGGATATGTCTTGCGATTTTATATAGCTTCTAGTGTCTTGTAGTGCAATAAATGATTAATAATGGAACATTAAAGTGAAAGTTTTTTAGAAGTTGTTCTAATTGATCATAAGTGTGTATCTATCTTAGTTATGAATAATTTGGACATAACTTAAATGGTCTACTTAATATTTTTTTTAGAAGTATTTTTTAATTGAAGTTGTATACTTCATTGTATTATATTAGAACTTTAAAAATGATTGTCAAGTTTTTTATAATGAGACTCCGATGAAAAGGGAGTAAATAGCAAAAGAGAGCAAGTTTATTCTGTATAAAGCAATATAGGGTATATTGCTTTATATAACACTATTGTTGATTTTTAATTAAAAAGCAAAAGCAAAATTTAAATTTACGATTGATTAAACGATTGATTGATTAATTGCAGATTCAAGAATCCTCAGATCCAAGATTAAGAGTAATTTTTTATTTTAATATGATTGTCACATGATGTTATTTATAGTTATGATTTGAGATATCTTTACATTTACAGTGCTAATAAAAGATATAATAGTATGTGTAAGGAATGAAAGAATAACAGCAATATTAAAAGACTGTTCTATAAAACTGAAAGTAAATATTTATGTAATTTATAAATCACTTAAAATGTGCAACTGTTTATATCTAACAGAAATTAAATAACAAACAATATTTCTCCTTCATACTTATGCAATAATAAAAAGCAATATTTCTAAAAGTGAACCCATTTACTCTTTCTTAACAAATCAATGCATAATGACACAGACAACATTTTTTTTATATTATAGAACAACTATTCATATAGATTCAAATACAACCTTGTTCATAAGAGGTTCTATTTGAATAGTAACAATTTTTAATTTTTTTAATTTTTTAAAATTATTTTCAGAGATGGAATAGCATTAGACTAAGTGCAACTAAAGGAAGGTAACTAATACTCAAGTGAAGTCTGAATTTATGAAGCTAAGTTAGATTCCCGTAATTTCAGCCACAGATGTAAGCGTGCACTCAAACATCAGTAGCCAAAAGCGACTGGGAAAAGAATTAAGGTTTTACATGTATTGCAGGTGCCAAATACCGGCTCTTTGCCAACCGCAACACATAACCATTACAAAAAAAAAATGTAAAAATTAATGGATTGAATGAAATTAATGGATTAATTTTACAGGAGGGCAGTCCGACATCTGGCCTCGTGACTCCACGAGCTACGCTGGTTTGGCCTCGCTGCCGCCAATGGAGACGTGCCGCCGCCCCTCACCCCAGGCCGGCCCGTCCGGCTATGCCGCAGCTGCTGTCGCTCCGCCGTCGCCTCGAGCGCTCGAACAGCGCCAGGCCGAACAGTAGCGTCAACCACCAGGACCTCTGTAATTTGAGAAAATGCATTTGAGGTAACTAATACTCAAGTGAAGTCTGAATTTATGAAGCTAAGTTAGATTCCCGTAATTTCAGCCACAGATGTAAGCGTGCACTCAAACATCAGTAGCCAAAAGCGACTGGGAAAAGAATTAAGGTTTTACATGTATTGCAGGTGCCAAATACCGGCTCTTTGCCAACCGCAACACATTACCATTACAAAAAATAATGTAAAAATTAATGGATTGAATGAAATTAATGGATTAATTTTACAGGAGGGCAGTCCGACAGCTGGCCTCGTGAATCCACGAGCTACGCTGGTCTGGCCTCGCTGCTGCCAATGGAGACGTGCCGCCGCCCCTCACCCCAGGCCGGCCCGTCCGGCTATGCCGCAGCTGCTGTCGCTCCGCCGTCGCCTCGAGCGCTCGAAACGCGCCAGGCCGAACAGTAGCGTCAACCACCAGGACCTCTGTAATTTGAGAAAATGCATTTGAGGTAACTAATACTCAAGTGAAGTCTGAATTTATGAAGCTAAGTTAGATTCCCGTAATTTCAGCCACAGATGTAAGCGTGCACTCAAACATCAGTAGCCAAAAGCGACTGGGAAAAGAATTAAGGTTTTACATGTATTGCAGGTGCCAAATACCGGCTCTTTGCCAACCGCAACACATTACCATTACAAAAAAAAAATGTAAAAATTAATGGATTGAATGAAATTAATGGATTAATTTTACAGGAGGGCAGTCCGACAGCTGGCCTCGTGACTCCACGAGCTACGCTGGTCTGGCCTCGCTGCTGCCAATGGAGACGTGCCGCCGCCCCTCACCCCAGGCCGGCCCGTCCGGCTATGCCGCAGCTGCTGTCGCTCCGCCGTCACCTCGAGCGCTCGAAACGCGCCAGGCCGAACAGTAGCGTCAACCACCAGGACCTCTGTAATTTGAGAAAATGCATTTGAGGTAACTAATACTCAAGTGAAGTCTGAATTTATGAAGCTAAGTTAGATTCCCGTAATTTCAGCCACAGATGTAAGCGTGCACTCAAACATCAGTAGCCAAAAGCGACTGGGAAAAGAATTAAGGTTTTACATGTATTGCAGGTGCCAAATACCGGCTCTTTGCCAACCGCAACACATTACCATTACAAAAAAAAAATGTAAAAATTAATGGATTAATTTTACAGGAGGGCAGTCCGACAGCTGGCCTCGTGACTCCACGAGCTACGCTGGTCTGGCCTCGCTGCTGCCAATGGAGACGTGCCGCCGCCCCTCACCCCAGGCCGGCCCGTCCGGCTATGCCGCAGCTGCTGTCGCTCCGCCGTCGCCTCGAGCGCTCGAACAGCGCCAGGCCGAACAGTAGCGTCAACCACCAGGACCTCTGTAATTTGAGAAAATGCATTTGAGGTAACTAATACTCAAGTGAAGTCTGAATTTATGAAGCTAAGTTAGATTCCCGTAATTTCAGCCACAGATGTAAGCGTGCACTCAAACATCAGTAGCCAAAAGCGACTGGGAAAAGAATTAAGGTTTTACATGTATTGCAGGTGCCAAATACCGGCTCTTTGCCAACCGCAACACATTACCATTACAAAAAAAAATGTAAAAATTAATGACGTACGAATTACCAAAACTGCGCAATTTCAGAAATCAGTACGACACCTTTATAATGGCTCGCCCGTTAATAAAACGTCTTACAAAGTAGCGCGCTTTTGAAGCTAATGTTCGACGATACAGAAAACAAACATTACCAACAAAACGCCTACACAGTATGGGAAGAAAGAACACTGCAGTGTCCACCTCAACCATACTGTTAAATGAGAAGAAAAAGCCCTGCAGCTTTTACAGGAGGGCAGTCAGACGCTGCTAGTCATTAAATATTAAAGATTACAATGTCTATATTTACCTAAGCTATGATTAAAACAGAGTAATTATGCAAAAGTAATAATAAAATTATTTTGCTATAATCGGCGATGAAGTAAAATAGAAAATGTATATAATGCTAAATGTAGAGTGGACAATTGGTTATCATACCTGATACATGCAGGATTCGTAAAAAACACATGCACAAACCTCCACCACCGCCACCACCATACACAAGCACTATATACATTCACTATCACAAACTCAACAACTCAAATGTTTGAATTTCAACAAACATTCTCGGATAAAATGTGAGTAAACTTAATAACAAATAAACTATACTTTTGCACTATTTAATACGAAGAAAATTGAAACGTACTGACTCACCTGAAACGTTCGTTATACGTAATATATAACTGTAATCACTTTTTACTTACGCAAAAATATATAAACCAACAAATGATTTTTAATTAAAATTAGACAATTCCATAAACTTCTTGTTAACGCACACTATATACAATAACACGATATAATAGGAATACCACAATTCCCGTTCCGAGATGCACTTCTCTTGAATGACGAACAAGGACTGAATGTCACTGAAACGTTTTATCGGTATATATAGTAAGACTCCACCGGAAACAATAACGGCACAGTGTTGCCCCTATTTAATCAAAAAGGGCGCGATTAGGGTTGCCACCTTTTTTTTGAAGAAAAATACTATTTTTCTTTTTAAATCAAAAAAATATAGTACTTTTAGGAAATTCAGGAAAAAAAATAGGACACATCTATTTACAATTATTATTTATTTTTCCATGATTATTTTTTATTACTTTTCGCTGGATAATGACACGGAGTTAGAGCTACTAACTAACTAAGCCCCGTAAATACATGAGTTTCGTTCCTACATTCCCTATGCAGGGCTGCGGGTGCGTTCCATTCACAGTTAATTAAAAAAAGCACGACAATTGCAATTAGCGATAAAAATATAGTATTTTTCGTGCTATATTCTTTTTCTATAATATATAGTAAAATTTAAGCTAGTGTTTTTCAATTTATATATACATTTATTAAAGCAGGGACCTCGAAGCATATAGCATTATAGTATATCCTTAGTGTTTTTATTGAACTGTGATAATATAGGGAAGTTTTATTTTTTAATTTTAAAATATAAGTAAAAATAAAACTAAAATAATAAAAATAAAACTTTTCCTTCTATAGTAATATTTATTGTGTATGCTTTATTGAAGTGTTGTATATCATATGTCATACCCAATATCAGTTATATTCTATGTTTTAGGTGGTTATTTCTGAATAGTTTTTATTCTTTCTGCGACAGACAATATGGATTACAGACATACTTTAATTATTTAACAGAAAGTTATTTGTTCAAGATACTTTAACATACTATCCCATTTAGTTATGCACATTTCAACTAGATTTTTTGTCTGAGTAACTGTGTCTGGTCAAGGCACTGCTACTGTTGTTGCAATGAATTCATTAATATCTGATACAATGGCTGATATTCTTCAAGTGAGTTAAAATGTTTCAAATATAAATCATTTTTGTTTGTAAACACAAAAATTGGCATGTGTATGTTTAAAGTAACGGCCTGTTATCCACCCCAGCAGTGGGAACCATAAGCTTCCTCTATCCGTTTTTTGGAGAGAAGTATTGTAGCAAAGACCTACCATCGCGTTGCTCCAATGCGGATTGGTAGGTTACGCATATCCCTAGAATTCGCTAGAAGTATGCGGATTTCCTTACCATATTTTCCTTCACCGAAAAGCGTGTCATAAATTGCAATTGTCAATTAGACATGTGCCCGCGCGGGGTATAAACCCATGATCGTCTTTACAGAGTCGAACGGCCTCACCGCTGAGCTATCCATAGCTTGTTCCATATTTATTAAAATTTTCAGATGAACCTGGTCATAGCCAAAGAGAGTACTCATTGGGATGACGTCTAAGGGCTATATGGTGTTGATGCTTTATGGGATGAAGCACATGATTAGGTCAATTGATTTGACTAGATGAAGGCAAGTAAATATTTGATGTAAAGTATGTCAGTCTGTCCATTTCACTTTCTATTAAAACTGAAGCTTATATGTCTAATGGGCTAACTGCCTAATCCGTTTGAGATATAACAAAAAATGTTTGGTACAATTTTTCCTCTATTATAGTGATGCAAAAAAGTGTGTGATATAAGAATAGCTTAAAAGACATATTAGTGATGATCATTGGAACTTTGTCACATACAATACAGTATTTGGAAAGCATAATATTTTTAGCCTGGTACTGCTAACAGTACAAAATCAAAGATATTTAACATAACACAAAGATTGTCACAGATACCCCTTATATTTTATTATAAAAAAAACAAAATTTATAATTATAGTCTCTATTCTATACTTAAAATATAACTGTAGACAAAGTTATAGACACGAAAAAAATATTTTCCAGACACTATTTAAGACCAGTAGAAGCTAAAAATATATTTTTAAAATTTAAAATCTCTGTTATTTGTCAATGCATCATTCTCCTACCCTTATCCCACTCTAAATGGGGTAGGCACAACATGTTTTAAACATGTTATCACATGATTTGGTATCTTACGACCGGTCGCCTGCCCGACGTCAACTTACCTTAATCGGTTTTCGCGACACCTCGGTAAGAAATGAGGGTGGTCTATTCTACTCAGGGGATATCAATGCCAAGATTGTCTGTAAGACTACTGTTACTTGTACTGAATAATGTTCTATCTATACATTATTTAAGAATTACTTATTTATTACAGGTTAAATATGCTGCGAATTCTTCCGCCGGGAAGTGTCCACGACCCCGATGATGCAGATGAACATATATGAAGAGCTTCAGTCGAATCATAATTATTTAGCCTCATTTATTGACATTAGTAATAACATTTTCACAGCGCGAATGCTTTTATTCACTAACAATTTATTTTGCCGCCTGAACCATTCGGAATTTTGGAATAAGGCTGTAAAAGTCCGCTTCAATGCTAGAGACTCAAGAGAAGGTTGTGTCTTCAAAATAGTATTCATATTAGTATAATTGACAAACATTATGAAGTTTGAAACTTCTTAACTAGGACCCAATGGATTTTTTCTCAAATCCGTGGATAAGGGGGCTCTAGCACACTAGAACGGATCATAATTTGGTTTCATTGTTTAAAACATGATTGGTTAATATTATTGTTTGATAGTTATAGTACCTTGTATTCCATCAGAAATATTTTCCAGACCCAAGCCATATCATATTACCGGTTCAGTATATTGATATATCGGTCATGTGCAGCAATAGCGGTACAACTCAAAAACTTATATTTTGAGATGAATGGGTTTAAAATTTTCATTACTCAGGAAAATGAATAACAATTGCTTAGTTGCTAGTGTAATTGTTAGTTTGCTTAAACGACGGGCTTATAATGAAATATGAGTTCTGCCTGTATTGCTGCTAAAAATTGTGTATTTTAACATTAACACCATTTATTCCTATTCAAAACACGTGTTTTTACTTGTGTAGCAAAACTAAAAACCTGAGCAATCCTGGGAGTAATATATTTTCAAAACAGGATTATTTAAATTGTGAAATTTTTATAATTACGCTATTGTCTAATAAAATGGAAAGATTTGATCTAGTTAAAATTATATTATCCATCACAAAAACTTATATCTTTGGAATGGCATTATATGGCATGTAAAGTGTTAATTAGTCAAAAATGTATATAACTTAAAAAACTATAATTCCTGGTTAACTTGCATTAATCATAAATATGATTTGTTAAAAGTTTTTTGCATAATCGTAATCATAATGCGAGTTAGACAACGGTGTATCAATTAAGGAGAATTCACAGTACTGCAGATACTTGGAAAACGATAATGGAAATGGAAAATTTTATCGCAAGTAAAGTTATAGAACTATGATACATGAGGCAAAAGTAACTAACTAATATTACTATTATTAACATTTAAAAATTGATTGATTCAAAATTTTTATTATTTTACTATATATACTCCATAAGTATAGAAACATAACAAGATGTAAACAAACAAAACCATGTGATTCAGGAGTGACAAATATGTCATAACAATAATATTATTAACAAATGAAAAAATTGGGATTCAACTGCAGTTGTCAAAAGAATATCTCTAATATTTATAAATGTAATTTTCATAAATTGATTGGTATTTTCTAAAATTAAATATTTATACCTTTAGTATAGCAAAACAGCAATATATAATTTAATAAAATTCAGCAGATACAAATTAGCCAAGTAAACTACCTAAAATGGTAATTGGATTAACCAACGCAACATAATATCAATATTCTACGAGCGTCACTCTGTGATACTTAAATGTGTAGTAATTTAGTGTATTTAATATTATCCATCGTTTTCTTTAAAAATTTTATAATTCTTATTTATTGTTTCAAAGTTTGTAAAAATTATTGATAGCAATCACGCCATAATAAAGTGGTGCGAATACTATCAATAATTTTAAATTCTTTAAAAGAATTAAAAATTATATTAAATGTTAGTATAATGTGTTGTAATAAAAAAGGTACTTTATAGTAGGCAGATAATGCCTACTATAAACTACCTGTTTTGACATGTTTACATTTAGTTAAATACTTAACCCATGGAGTATAGTTCCTCATGATGTTTTCTTTCATCGAAAAGCTTGGTATCAATTGGCACATTAATTATGGCAAAATTTCACAATTTAATTCTTACTTTATATGTATAAATCCGAAGTGTTAACTGGTTTGATGGAAAATATTATACTTAGAGATAAAAACCACTAATATTCTATAAAACTACTACCAATATATCTAAAAAAGACTAATATTTATAATTTACCATCAAGTATACTCCTTTTAAGTATAATGTTTTTTCCTAAATACTAAAACGGTAAAAACGAAAGCATCTATTGTTTCAAATACTAATCTTGTAAATTTGTTTTCGAGTGAATACTTATAATTAATTATATTTAATAATAATATATAATAATTTAAATTACAATTCCTATATTTTCAAGATACATGATCGCCGATTCTGTTTCCTATTTAAAAATAGTAATCATTTTTGAAGTTGCACTTTTAGCGTGTTTAGGAAAAAACTTTTTTTTTTAAGAAGCATGCACATAGAAATGTAAAACGGCTGTTGAATATAAATTTTTTTATTACAGTAAAAGTCTATTGAAGAATTTCCTTAAATATTTTGTTTTATTAAAATCTAAAAATCATTATTAATATGTTACAGGAAAACCGGTTATCCAAATAATCGGTAAGAGTAAAATGCGAATCGATAAAACTTTGACATCACTAGTTACGGTTTTAGCGCACCAAATACATCACTAATTTTACTACGATTTTACGTCATACGTTATATATATTACTACTCCATATGTGAGAAAGAGTCAGAGCTGAGACTAAATCCGTTTTTATGAATGAAACGGGTGAGAGGCAGATAGTTTTTTATGAATGAGAATGTAAGTAGCTATAGTGCTACTCTGCACCCCCCATACCACCGAAAATAGGCTCGTATGTATGATGGTGTATTAAATTTTTAAATTTCCCGTTGTAAAGTTCTATTACTTTAATTTTTACTAAAATGTATAATTTTGTTTTAATTTAGTTAGCAAAATTCTTGAAACAAATATCACTAGAAGCAAATTAAATGTGTAAAGTCTTATTTCACCAGTAGCTGTTGAGATATTTCTTAAAATGAGAAATATTACAACGAAGAAACTTGGGAGTCATAAAACAATAAGAAGAGGATTTACTTAATCATTATATTAATGTAAGTGTTGAGTTTTAATGAATTTTGTGCATCTCAATAATAGTAAGAGCTTTCTTAAAATTTACATTCTCACATTCTAAATATAATAACCTAACCTTGCATGGATAACCTAAAACCTTTAACATGCAGTATAATTTTTATTTCCTATTTGACTTAGTTATCGTAATATAAAAATTATGATATGTACATTAATTTCCAAGTTGTTCTAATTGATCATAAGTGTGTATCTTAGTTATGAATAATTTGGACATAACTTAAATGGTCTACTTAATATTTTTTTTTAGAAGTATTTTTAATTGAAGTTGTATACTTCGATGTATTATAATAGAACTTTAAAAATGATTGTCAAGTTTTTTATAATGAGACTCAGATGAAAATGGAGTAAATAGCAAAAGAGAGCAAGTTTATTCTGTATAAAGCAATATAGGGTATATTGCTATATATAACACTATTGTTGATTTTTAATTAAAAAGCAAAAGCAAAATTTAAATTTAAGATTGATTAAACGATTGATTGATTAATTGCAGATTCAAGAATCCTCAGATCCAAGATTAAGAGTATTTTTTTAATTTTAATATGATTGTCACATGATGTTATTTATAGTTATGATTTGAGATATCTTTACATTTACAGTGCTAATAAAAGATATAATAGTATGTGTAATGAATGAAAGAATAACAGCAATATTAAAAGACTGTTCTATAAAACTGAAAGTAAATATTAATGTAATTTATAAATCACTTAAAATGTGCAACTGTTTATATCTAACAGAAATTAAATGACAAAAAATATTTCTCCTTCATACTTATGCAATAATAAAAAGCAATTTTTCTAAAAGTGAACCCATTTACTCTTTCTTAACAAATCAATGCATAATGACACAGACAACATTTTTTTTATATTATAGAACAACTATTCATATAGATTCAAATACAACCTCTTTCATAAGAGGTTGTATTTGAATAGCAACAATTATTTTTAATTTTTTTAAATTATTTTCAGAGATTGAATAACACTAGACTAAGTGCAACTAAAAGGAAAGCTATAATATATAAAGCAGCATTTGTGCAAGAGATAGGTCACTCAAGCTACCAACTTAACTGATAAGGATGTTAAAACATTTCCACACATGCCTGTGACAACTAGATTAAAGTATGTAAGTGTGTTTTTATCACAAAGTAATATAATAAAAGTAACAATATAATTTTAAGTTAATTTGTGCTCTGGGGTCAGATATATAAGCAGACTTATATTATTATTTCTAGATATTTCTCGCTGATCTAGCAATCCTAGCACTTTTTAACACTAGGTTTCAGCATTTTTGGGACATTTTGTTGATAGTATCTAGCCAGCCCCCAAGGATTTACAATGTTGCAAATTCTGCATGATTTTAAACATGAGTATCAGCTACCTAAAAGTGTTTATGATGTGCCAGCTCTAGAGATACTGGCGTGCTGTTTCGCCACAGTGACAACATCAGAGTGCAAACAGTTAATTTTAATTTTGCCACTTTATGACCATTTAAAAATAGAATGAGATTAGTAAGTTATTCTTAAAAGATTGATAAATGCCATTACTGATTTTTTTTAAAGGAAAGAGTAATATCTTCATAAGTAAGCGATGGATGTCCACAGAAGGTCATAGATGTCTTCATGGGATCTCCAAACCACACTATCTTGTGCCGCTTGGGTCCAGCAAAGCCCCGCAACCTTTTTAGGTCCTCAGTTCACCTCATAGGGGGACTACCGACCCTACGTTTTCTGGTGTGGAGTTGAGATTCCAACATCTTAAGACCCCAACACGAATCGATACTAGACCTTTCTTTGATAGATTACAATGTGAATTAATTATTATTCTTTGATTATGTCTATGCCTCTTTGGGATAAAAAGATAAGAAAATAGCTAAATTATGGGATTTACTGACTTTTTGGGGGTTTTATCATATGTGTGGTTACTAATCCTGCATGTATAAGGTATGAGATCTGTTTTGCTTTCTCCTCTTCTTCTGGGAGTAGTGGCTCTGCAGGGCCTGAGGGCCCAGTATCACTTTGGCCATTACTGATCTATTGTGATCAAACTACTTCCTACACTTAGAATTACATAGGTTCTTTTAACAAATGTGGATTATAGCAAAATAATTCTATCATATCTTTTGTACTCTGGAATTCCGCAAAGTAAAGCCTACTTCTATAAATTATTTTTTTCTCATCATTGCTATCTGAGCAATGGCAGCTTACATTTAAGACCAACTTTTTGTACCATTTATATAGTACTAGCTTTTACTCGCGATTTCGTTCGCGTGAACTGTTGTCGTGTGATAAGTCGACAATAGATTGCGCTATCCAATGTCATCCTATTCCTGTAGAGTTAACAGGATTTCTATAGCCTATATGTTATTCCGGTGTATAAGGACAAATTGTGCAAAATGTCATCTATATTGGTTCGGGGGATTTACAGTGAAAAAGTTACAACCAAACATCCATAGTCACAAACTTTCGCATTTATAATATTAGTAGGAAGAAGGATATTAATAGTACAAATGGACTTTTTAAAAGCATTGTTTCTGTAGTTAAATTTAAGCTAGTGTTTCTCAATTTATATACATATTTATTACATTACATTTGTATATCTCAACCTATTGTCTATTTAATATGTTTACAAGGTATAAAGCAGGGACCTCGAAGCATAATCTGGGCTCTTATTTGTTTATTATAGTATATCCTTAGTGTTTTTATTGAACTGTAATAATATTGGAAAGTTTTATTTTTTAATTTTAAAATATAATAAAAAGTAAAACTTTTCCTTCTATAGTAATATTTATTGTGTATGCTTTATTGAAGTGTTGTATATCATATGTCATACCCAATATCAGTTATATTCTATGGTTTAAGTGGTTATTACTGAATAGTTTTTCATTCTTTCTGCAACAGACAATATGGATTATAGACATACTTTAATTATTTAACAGAAAGTTATTTCTTCAAGATACTTTAAATAAATAAATAAATCAGTTAAAATGTTTCAAATATAACTCATTTTTGTTTGTAAACACACTGCATGTGTATGTTTAAAGTAACAGCCTGTTACCCACCCCAGCAGTAGGAACCATAAGCTTCCTCTATCCGTTTTTTGGAGGGAAGTATTGTAGCAAAGACCTACCATCGCGTTGCTCCAATGCGGATTGGTAGGTTACGCATATCCCTAGACTTCGCTAGAAGTATGCGCATTTCCTCACGATATTTTCCTTCACCGAAAAGCGTGTCATAAATTGCAATTGTCAATTAGCCATGTGCCTGCGCGGGGTTTAAACCCATGATCGTCTTTACAGAGTCGCACGGCCTCTAGTTGTGCACACAGCTGGTTCCATATTTATTAAAATGTTTTTGCAATAATTTTCAGATGAACCTGGTCATTGCCAAAGAGAGTACTCATTGGGATGACGTCTAAGGGCTATATGCTGTTGATGCTTTATGGGATAAGCACATGATTAGGTCAATTGATTTGACTAGATGAAGGCAAGTAAATATTTGATGAAAAGTATGTCAGTCTGTCCTGTCACTTTCAATTAAAACTGAAGTTTATATGTATAGTGGGCTAACTGCTTAATCCTTTTGAGATATAACAACAAAAGTTTGGTACAATTGTTCCTCTATTATAGTGATGCAAAAAAGTGTGTAATATAAGAATAGCTTAAAAGACATATTAGTGATGATCATTGGAACTTTGTCACATATGCTTCTTAATTGTCACATACAATACAGTATTTGGAAAGCATAATATTTTTAGCCTGGTACTGCTAACAGTACAAAATTAAAGATATTTAACATAACACAAAGATTGTCACAGATACCCCTTACCTATATTTTATTATTTAAAAAAAATATTATTTATAGTTATAGTCTCTATTCTATACTTAAAATATAACTGTAGACAAAGTGAGAGACACATGTAAAAAATATTTTCCAGACACTATTTAAGACCAGTGGAAGCTAAAAATGTATTTTTAAAATTTAAAATCTCTGTTATTTGTCAATGCATCATTCTCCTACCCTTATCCCACTCTAAGTGGGGTAGGCACAACATGTTTTAAACATGTTATCACATGATTTGGTATCTTACGACCGACCCTCTGCCCGACGTCAACTTACCTTAATCGGTTTTCGCGACACTTCGGTAAGAAATGAGGGTGGTCTATTCTACTCAGGGGATATCAATGCCAAGATTGTCTGTAAGACTACTGTTACTTGTACTGAATAATGTTCTATCTATACATTATTTAAGAATTACTTATTTATTACAGGTTAAGTATGCTGCGAACTCTTCCGCCGGGAAGTGTCCACGAGCCCGATGATGCAGATGAACATATATGAAGAGCTTCAGTCGAATCATAATTATTTAGCCTCATATTGACATTAGTAATAACATTTTCACAGCGCAAATGCTTTTATTCACTAACAATTTATTTTGCCGCCTGAACCATTCGGAATTTTGGAATAAGGCTGTAAAAGTCCGCTTCAATGCTAGAGACTCAAGAGAAGGTTGTGTCTTCAAAATGGAATCATATTAGTATAATTGACAAACATTATGAAGTTTCAAACTTGTTAACTAGGACCCAATGGGTTTTTTCTCAAATCCGTGGATAAGGGGGCTCTAGCACACTAGACCGGATCATAATTTGGTTTCATTGTTTAAAACATTATCGGTTAATATTATTGTTTGATAGTTATAGTACCTTGTATTCCATCAGAAATATTTTCCAGATCCAAGCCATATCATATTACCGGTTCAGTATATGGATATATCGGTCATGTGCAGCAATAGCGGTACAACTCAAAGACTCATATTTTGAGATGAATGGGTTTAAAATTTTCAGGACTAAGGAAAATGACTAACAATTGCTTAGTTGCTAGTTTAATTGCTAGTTTGTTTAAACGACGGGCTTATAATGAATCATGAGTTCTGCCTTTATTGCTGCTAAAAATTGTGTATTTTAACATTAACACACAACACCTTTATTCCTATCCAAAACACGTGTTTTTACTAGTGTAGCAAAACTATAATCCTGTGCAATCCCGTGAGTGATAAATTTTCAAAAAAGGATTTTTTAAATTGTGAAGCTTTTATAAGTACGCTATTGTCTAATAAAACTGAAAGATTTGATTAAAGTTCTTTAATACAACATAGTCAATATGATGAAGATGAAAAATTATAATATCCATCAACAAACTTATATCTTTGGAATGGCATTATATGGCATGTAAAGTGTTAATAAGTCAACAATGTATATAGTCAACTTAAAAATCTATAATTCTTGGTTCACTTCCGTTAATCATAAATATGATTTCTTAAAAGTTTTTTGCATATTCGTTATCATAATGCGAGTTAGACAATGGTGTATTAATGTTAAGGAGAATTTACAGTACTACAGATACTTGAAAAACGATAATGGAAATGGAAAATTTTATCGCAAGTAAAGTTATAGAACTATGATACATGAGGCAAAAGTAACTTACTAATATTACTATTATTAACATTTAAAAAGTGATACAGTTTCCATATTTAACAATTTTATTATTTTACTATACATACTCCATAAGTATAGAAACAAGATGTAAACAAACAAAACCATGTGATTCAGGAGTGACAAATATGTCATTACAATAATATTATTAACAATTGAAGAAATTGGAATTCAACTGCAGTTGTCCAAAGAATATCTCCAATATTTATAAAAGTAATTTTCTTAAATTGATTGTTATTTTCTAAAATTAAATATTTATATCTTTAGTACAGCAAAACAGCAATATATAATTTAATGAAATTCAGCAGATACAAATTAGCCAAGTAAACTACCTAAAATAGTAATTGCATTAGATTAACCGACGTTACATAATATCAATATTCTATGAGTTTCACTCTGTGATACTTAAATGTGTGTTTGTCCATCGTTTTCTTAAAAAAATTTATAATACCTTTATGTTTGGGTTCTTAAAAGTGGATATTAAATAATATTCTTATTTATTTGTATCAAAGTTTGTAAAATTATTGATAGCAATCATGCCATATTTAACCTTATTAAGTGGTATGAATACTATCAATAATTTTAAATTCTTTGAAAGAAATATAAATAAAATTTAATATTAGTACAATGTGTTGTAATAAAAAAGATACTTTATAGTAGGCAGATAATGCCTACTATAAAGTACCTGTTTTGACATGTTTACGTTTAGTTAAATATTTAACCCATGGAGTATAGTTCCTCATGTGATGTTTTCTTTCATTGAAAAGCTTGGTATCAATGGGCACATTAAATATGGCAAACTTTCACAATTTAATTCTTACTTTATATGTATAAATCCGAAGTGTTAACTGATATGATGGAAAATATTATACTTAGAGATAAAAACCACTAATATTCTATAAAACTACTACTATATATCTAAAAAAGACTTAAATTAAAATTTACGATCAAGTACACTCCTTTTAAGTATAATGTTTTTTCCTAAATACTTAAACGGTAAAAACGAAATCATCTATTGTTTCAAATACTAATCTTGCACATTTGTTTTCGAGTGAATATTTAAAATTAATTTTGTTTAATAATAATATATAATAATTTAAATTACAATTCCTACATTTTCAAGATAGTTTGAGGCCTATGAAAGTTCTGTTTGGATAACTTTTAGTCAGCTTGCTGTTCCTGTTTCCTATTTACAAATAGTAATAATTTTTGAAGTTGTACTTTTAGCGTGTTTAGGAAGAAACGTTTTTTTTTAAAGAAGCATGCACCTAGAAATGTAAAACGGTTGTTGTATATATATATTTTTTATTACAGTAGAGTAGAAGTCTTAATAAAGAAGTTCTTTAAATATTTTGTTTCATTAAAATTTAAAAATCATTATTAATATGTAACAGGAAAACCGGTTATCCAAAAAATCGGTAAGAGCGGTGTGCGAATCGATAAAACTTTGACATCACTAATTACGGTTTTAGCGCACCAAGTACATCACTAATTTTACTACGATTGACGTCATACGTTATATATATTACTACTCCATATGTAAGAAAGAGTCAGAGCTGAGACTGAATCCGTTTTTATGAATGAAACGGGTGAGAGGCAGATAGTTTTTTATGAATGAAAATGTAAGTAGCTATAGTGCTACTCTGCACCCCCCATACCACCGAAAATAGGCTCGCGCCAATGTATGAATCACAACCATAGATTACTAACTATAAAATAGATGGTTGTGATTCATACATTGGCGCGAGCCTATTTTCGGTGATATGGGGGGTGCAGAGTAGCACTATAGCTACTTACATTTTCATTCATAAAAAACTATCTGCCTCTCACCCGTTTCATTCATAAAAACGGATTCAGTCTCAGCTCTGACTCTTTCTTACATATGGAGTAGTAATATATATAACGTATGACGTCAATCGTAGTAAAATTAGTGATGTACTTGGTGCGCTAAAACCGTAATTAGTGATGTCAAAGTTTTATCGATTCGCACACCGCTCTTACCGATTTTTTGGATAACCGGTTTTCCTGTTACATATTAATAATGATTTTTAAATTTTAATGAAACAAAATATTTAAAGAACTTCTTTATTAAGACTTCTACTCTACTGTAATAAAATATATATATATACAACAACCGTTTTACATTTCTAGGTGCATGCTTCTTTAAAAAAAAACGTTTTTTCCTAAACACGCTAAAAGTACAACTTCAAAAATTATTACTATTTGTAAATAGGAAACAGGAACAGCAAGCTGACTAAAAGTTATCCAAACAGAACTTTCATAGGCCTCAAACTATCTTGAAAATGTAGGAATTGTAATTTAAATTATTATATATTATTATTAAACAAAATTAATTTTAAATATTCACTCGAAAACAAATGTGCAAGATTAGTATTTGAAACAATAGATGCTTTCGTTTTTACCGTTTAAGTATTTAGGAAAAAACATTATACTTAAAAGGAGTGTACTTGATCGTAAATTATAATTTAAGTCTTTTTTAGATATATAGTAGTAGTTTTATTATTTATTTATTATTTATTTATTTATTTGCATATTATACTATTAAATAGCGTGCAAATTTTAAAACATTATACAACAAAAAAAAATTGCTTATAGCTATGACTCTGCAGTTCAGACATTATTTCTTCTAAAAAAGTTATTAACTAAACAAAAATATATGTCAAAATAAATAATAATAATAATTCACATTAAACATTCTAATACAAATAAATTAAAAAAAAAAGAAAATAATAAAAAATCATCTTAATAATTACAATAAAAATTTCATATTTTGGGTAAGTATTCGCTAACAGAATAAAAGCACTTATCCAAAAGCCACTTGTGAATAATTCCCTTAAAAGTTAACAATGATTGTGACCTTATATGTACTGGTAGATTATTATAAATTTCTATAGCCATACAGTAACAGTTATTTTTATATAAACTTAATCTTATTTTTGGTACAATTAGTCTATCTTTATGCCTTGTAACTTTTCCTAATGTTTCGTGAGTACTGAAAAGATCGGGATTTTTTTTTACGAATATACACATTTCCTTAATATACATACACGGCAGAGGAAGCATGTTAAGCGATTTAAACAATGGCCTACAGCTGTCAAGGTAATGAGCATTGCATATTGCGCGGATACATTTTTTTTGAACTTTAAATACTCTGTCCACCTCTACAGAGTTACCCCAGATTATTAACCCGTATCTGAGTACTGAAGAAATATACCCATGATATGCACACAAAACTGCATCTTTGTGTGCTGTTCTTCTTAATTTTTTTAGTGCAAAAATAAATTTATCTAATCTGCTACACACATCTTCTATTTGATTTTTCCAGTCACAATATTTATCTAAGGTTATACCTAAAAATTTAGTTGATTCCACTTCCAAAATTTTATTATCTTTGTATTTTATTGCTATAGGAATATCTTGTGCTTTGGCAGTTTTAAATGTAACTATTTTT
Organism: Morpho helenor; assembly: GCA_029227775.1. Taxonomy (NCBI): domain Eukaryota; kingdom Metazoa; phylum Arthropoda; class Insecta; order Lepidoptera; family Nymphalidae; genus Morpho; species Morpho helenor. The sequence continues at coordinate 11,258,831 of JARGCU010000028.1, read as the reverse complement.
GTTTTTTCCACATTAATTTTTAAGTTGTTATCATTTAACCACTCTATTGTATGTGCGATAGTATGGTTAATATCCTGTTCAAAGGTTTCTCTATTACTGCACTTAACTAAAATTGTGGTGTCATCTGCAAATAATATGCAATTATGATGAGTTACATCAGGGAGGTCATTTATGTAAAGTAGAAATAGAGAAGGTCCCAAAATACTCCCTTGAGGGACACCGCTAATGTTACATAAATAGGAGGATTGGTATGTACATTTTTTGCCATTTATTACTTTAGTTATTTGAGTACTTTGTAACCTGTCGCATAAATAACTTTTGAACCAGTCATTAGCTATCCCGCGTATTCCATATTTTTCTAATTTTGCTAAAAGTATGTCATGGTTAACAAAATCAAATGCTTTTGACATGTCGAAGAAAATACCAGCAATAGGATTTCGTTCGTTGATGCTTTCAGTGATTATTTTAATAAGTTTGAAACACGCCTTTGTAGTAGAATTATTTTTTTGGAAACCATGTTGTTCTTTTTTTAGAATATTTTCATTGATTATAAATCTATTAAGTCTGATAAACATAGCTTTCTCAAAAATTTTGGCAAAAATAGATATAAGGGTTATTGGTCTGTAATTTGCAATATCTTCTGTGTTTCCTTTTTTAAATACGGGATTAATGACCGAAAATTTTAACTGATGTGGAAATGTACCTGTTTCGAAAGACAAGTTTATTAAATGGGATAGGGGATAACAAATATATACTGCCACATCTTTTACTATATCAGTTCTTATGTGATCAAAGCCTGCAGATTTACTGTTACTAAGTGATACAATTAGTTTATGGACTTCCATTGGATTAGTTGGTGTAACAAATAGACTATTATTATTAAAGCCTAAGTGGCGTAATCTTGTAGATTTATGTTTAAGTTGCTTATTTGAAATCTCTATAAAATACTTATTAAATTCTTCAGCTATTCTCTGAGGGTCAGTTGTTATTAAGTTTTTATTTTTTATACGGTTTATATGAGTTCTTACTATATCTTTAGAATTAGTATTTTTTATTACTATCCATGTAGATTTGCATTTATTATGACTTCTTTTTACAAACTTAGTATTATAGATCTTTTTGGATATGTTGATGCATTTTTTCAGAACCTTATTATAATTTTTATATTGAAGTTGATTTTGGGTTTTATTTGATGGTGAGCTTATATATTTCAAGTACAGTCGTCTTTTAACTGTACACGATCTTTTTAAACCTTTGGTTAACCATGGAATTTTTGATTTAACATTTATATGCTTAATTTTTATTTCCGGGAAACATAGATCGTAGAATAGCTTTATTAATTTCATGAACATTTCAAATGCTATTTCTAATTGAAAACACGAATATATTTCTGTAAATGATAAAGCTGAAATACAATCTTTAAACTTGCGTCTATTTTCATATGAATAATCTCGTTTAGTTTCGCACCAGTGCGCATCATAAGATGAATATATTGTATTAAATGTAAGAGATTGTGCCGTCTCATGATCAGATAGACCAAGCATATGAATTTGAGTGTCAACGAGTCCTATATTACTAGCAAATAGGTCAATACATGCATTACGTCTAGTAGGAGTGTTAATGTGAATGCTTAAGTTAAAATTATTGAGGATAGCTTTTAACTCCTTACTATAGTTACTATTTTTTAATGTATTAATGTTCCAGTCACCACATAGAATTACTTTTACATTTTTTTGTATAGTAGTTTTTTCTAACAATACATTTAATTTTTTAAAGAAACTTTCGACTGTATTATGCTTTGGAGTCCTGTATATACACCCTATTATAAGTTGGAGGGACGGTATCTCTATAGCACATGATTCAAAATCATAATCTGATGCCAAATTTTGGACGAAGGTTAGAGGTTTACATTCAATTTTATTATTAATGAGGATACACGTGCCGCCCCTTTTTTCTTTTGCTCTAGAATAAGCTGATGCAATTTTGTAGTTTTTTAATTTTACATTATCCTCTGACCCCCTTTTTATAAACGTTTCACAGAGGCAAATAACATCAATCATAATATTTTCTTTTTGTAATTCTTGTAATGCAATATCCAGTATATCAATTTTAGTAAGTAGTGATGCGATGTTTTGATGTAATATAGTTAGTTTATGTTGTGGTCTTAGATCCAAGAAAAAGCTTACTTTTAGAATTTGTGTTTGATGTGGGTCTAGTGGTCCTACTGAAATAGTATGGGATTGTACCCTTTAAACTCTTTGTTTTTGTGGTGTGATGTATTTGTTTTTGAGTTAGAATTTTCTGTTTATTAAAATAGTAAGGTATAGTACCTTTTTTAAATGTTTTCAAGTCGTTTTTTATAGTGGAATCATTAAGGCCATATGAATTTGAGGGTCCTATCTGTTTATTTTGTTTCACTAAAAATTTTATCTCGATAATCCTCGTAGTCTATTTGTTTATTAATTATATTACAATAAAAATCTGCAATATTATTTTTGTTGTGACGAGAAAATTCATCTGATTTCAGATAGGAAGTATTTGAGTGTAGCTTGGAAATAGAGCAAATGTAATTATTTAGTAGATCTGTGTTTATAAACTGATTATTTATAACTGGTAAGACTATAACATTAGTGTTACACAATTTGTTCAAGGTTATAGACAGCGCATTAATAACATTAAATGGGTTGGTATCGTTTGCGCCAACCCCAATTACTACTTTATCAAATTTACCAAGATTGGTTAGATTTTCGCATGAAGACAGAACGTTTGTGGCTACTGCATTTGGCTTAACAATTCCCATAACTTTGTAGAAATTATTCCAAGAGGTTTGACGAGACTTTAATAATTTGAGAGATAGGTCACAGACCTGTTGATCCCCTAATATAATAATTTGTCGAGTTGTAATATTTTTATGTTCACTTAAATTGTTTCGTAGTCCTTGAATATATCCCGTATGACGATTATTATCAAAGCTTGCAGTTTTATGATATCTTGTTTTAAAAATTGTTGCTGGGGTGCTATGTGTCTTGACCTGTCCATCTTCAGTATTTGGATTTGTATATTTGTTAGGTTTCTCAATATTTACTGTATGTGGCTTTTCCACTGATTCCAAGTTTAGATATTTGGTTACAGGCACCATGTTGTTGTCTGAACGTAGAGGATTGGTATCACCCCTGTCTGTCTGTGTGTTATCTGTACTAAAAGAATTAGTATCCTCCCTGATACTACCACTTTGTAGTGAAATAATTCTTTTTATCTTGCGTACTGCAGGGGATGTCACCTGCGTGACGAAATTGTCTGATATGCCTATTTTCTTGAATAAGTTGATTTTTTGTTCAAATGTATCAACTGTCTTTTTCAGTGTTATATTTTCTAAGCTAAGGTTCTCGATTTCATGGTTAGCACTATCTAACTGTAGACTTAATTCATGTATTTGTTGTTTGAGGTCTTGGATATATGAAGTGTCTCCAGCCGATATATTTGGGAGGCTTTTCATTGAATCACTCATCATTGTGGAGTTCATATTAACATCTCTTTGGAGAATATTTGATAAATTAGTGTATGATTTAGATATAGGTTTCTTTCTGATAGTTAAGGAATTATATTCCATTTTTTATGCGCTTAGAACACTTTGTTGAGATGTTTAATAATCCTTACCGAACAAAATATATTTGTGAAATTGAAATACTCCTAGCGCCATCTATTGTCCATGCCCGAATGTATAGGTTTTTATTTATCACGCCATCTATTGCTGATTGGCGAACTAACTTGATTCATCACTGCTTAACGATAATTTTAAATAATTTTTCTAGGTATTTTTTATTTATATAACTTCACAGTGAAAAAGTTATAATAATATTGTCAATATACACCATTAAAATCAATATCCAGTCATTTAACACTTCCAAATTAAGGATCAAGCTTATTTATTACTTAAAATGTCTGTCACTATATTTTAGTTTATATTTTAAAAAGTTCTTCATATTTCCAAAAGATAACACTTTCACATAATATTTGGTACTAACTTTGTAAGATGCAAACAACTTTTGAGTTACTCTTCACAAATTATTGATAAAATTTAAATAAATTGTGCTACTATGTTTATCACTGTGCGCCACCTAGCGGCGATCAATTTTATAGAATATTAGTGGTTTTTATCTCTAAGTATAATATTTTCCATCATATCAGTTAACACTTCGGATTTATACATATAAAGTAAGAATTAAATTGTGAAAGTTTGCCATATTTAATGTGCCCATTGATACCAAGCTTTTCAATGAAAGAAAACATCACATGAGGAACTATACTCCATGGGTTAAATATTTAACTAAACGTAAACATGTCAAAACAGGTACTTTATAGTAGGCATTATCTGCCTACTATAAAGTATCTTTTTTATTACAACACATTGTACTAATATTAAATTTTATTTATATTTCTTTCAAAGAATTTAAAATTATTGATAGTATTCATACCACTTAATAAGGTTAAATATGGCATGATTGCTATCAATAATTTTACAAACTTTGATACAAATAAATAAGAATATTATTTAATATCCACTTTTAAGAACCCAAACATAAAGGTATTATAAATTTTTTTAAGAAAACGATGGACAAACACACATTTAAGTATCACAGAGTGAAACTCATAGAATATTGATATTATGTAACGTCGGTTAATCTAATGCAATTACTATTTTAGGTAGTTTACTTGGCTAATTTGTATCTGCTGAATTTCATTAAATTATATATTGCTGTTTTGCTGTACTAAAGATATAAATATTTAATTTTAGAAAATAACAATCAATTTAAGAAAATTACTTTTATAAATATTGGAGATATTCTTTGGACAACTGCAGTTGAATTCCAATTTCTTCAATTGTTAATAATATTATTGTAATGACATATTTGTCACTCCTGAATCACATGGTTTTGTTTGTTTACATCTTGTTTCTATACTTATGGAGTATGTATAGTAAAATAATAAAATTGTTAAATATGGAAACTGTATCACTTTTTAAATGTTAATAATAGTAATATTAGTAAGTTACTTTTGCCTCATGTATCATAGTTCTATAACTTTACTTGCGATAAAATTTTCCATTTCCATTATCGTTTTTCAAGTATCTGTAGTACTGTAAATTCTCCTTAACATTAATACACCATTGTCTAACTCGCATTATGATAACGAATATGCAAAAAACTTTTAAGAAATCATATTTATGATTAACGGAAGTGAACCAAGAATTATAGATTTTTAAGTTGACTATATACATTGTTGACTTATTAACACTTTACATGCCATATAATGCCATTCCAAAGATATAAGTTTGTTGATGGATATTATAATTTTTCATCTTCATCATATTGACTATGTTGTATTAAAGAACTTTAATCAAATCTTTCAGTTTTATTAGACAATAGCGTACTTATAAAAGCTTCACAATTTAAAAAATCCTTTTTTGAAAATTTATCACTCACGGGATTGCACAGGATTATAGTTTTGCTACACTAGTAAAAACACGTGTTTTGGATAGGAATAAAGGTGTTGTGTGTTAATGTTAAAATACACAATTTTTAGCAGCAATAAAGGCAGAACTCATGATTCATTATAAGCCCGTCGTTTAAACAAACTAGCAATTAAACTAGCAACTAAGCAATTGTTAGTCATTTTCCTTAGTCCTGAAAATTTTAAACCCATTCATCTCAAAATATGAGTCTTTGAGTTGTACCGCTATTGCTGCACATGACCGATATATCCATATACTGAACCGGTAATATGATATGGCTTGGATCTGGAAAATATTTCTGATGGAATACAAGGTACTATAACTATCAAACAATAATATTAACCGATAATGTTTTAAACAATGAAACCAAATTATGATCCGGTCTAGTGTGCTAGAGCCCCCTTATCCACGGATTTGAGAAAAAACCCATTGGGTCCTAGTTAACAAGTTTGAAACTTCATAATGTTTGTCAATTATACTAATATGATTCCATTTTGAAGACACAACCTTCTCTTGAGTCTCTAGCATTGAAGCGGACTTTTACAGCCTTATTCCAAAATTCCGAATGGTTCAGGCGGCAAAATAAATTGTTAGTGAATAAAAGCATTTGCGCTGTGAAAATGTTATTACTAATGTCAATATGAGGCTAAATAATTATGATTCGACTGAAGCTCTTCATATATGTTCATCTGCATCATCGGGCTCGTGGACACTTCCCGGCGGAAGAGTTCGCAGCATACTTAACCTGTAATAAATAAGTAATTCTTAAATAATGTATAGATAGAACATTATTCAGTACAAGTAACAGTAGTCTTACAGACAATCTTGGCATTGATATCCCCTGAGTAGAATAGACCACCCTCATTTCTTACCGAAGTGTCGCGAAAACCGATTAAGGTAAGTTGACGTCGGGCAGAGGGTCGGTCGTAAGATACCAAATCATGTGATAACATGTTTAAAACATGTTGTGCCTACCCCACTTAGAGTGGGATAAGGGTAGGAGAATGATGCATTGACAAATAACAGAGATTTTAAATTTTAAAAATACATTTTTAGCTTCCACTGGTCTTAAATAGTGTCTGGAAAATATTTTTTACATGTGTCTCTCACTTTGTCTACAGTTATATTTTAAGTATAGAATAGAGACTATAACTATAAATAATATTTTTTTTAAATAATAAAATATAGGTAAGGAGTATCTGTGACAATCTTTGTGTTATGTTAAATATCTTTAATTTTGTACTGTTAGCAGTACCAGGCTAAAAATATTATGCTTTCCAAATACTGTATTGTATGTGACAATTAAGAAGCATATGTGACAAAGTTCCAATGATCATCACTAATATGTCTTTTAAGCTATTCTTATATTACACACTTTTTTGCATCACTATAATAGAGGAACAATTGTACCAAACTTTTGTTGTTATATCTCAAAAGGATTAAGCAGTTAGCCCACTATACATATAAACTTCAGTTTTAATTGAAAGTGACAGGACAGACTGACATACTTTTCATCAAATATTTACTTGCCTTCATCTAGTCAAATCAATTGACCTAATCATGTGCTTATCCCATAAAGCATCAACAGCATATAGCCCTTAGACGTCATCCCAATGAGTACTCTCTTTGGCAATGACCAGGTTCATCTGAAAATTATTGCAAAAACATTTTAATAAATATGGAACCAGCTGTGTGCACAACTAGAGGCCGTGCGACTCTGTAAAGACGATCATGGGTTTAAACCCCGCGCAGGCACATGGCTAATTGACAATTGCAATTTATGACACGCTTTTCGGTGAAGGAAAATATCGTGAGGAAATGCGCATACTTCTAGCGAAGTCTAGGGATATGCGTAACCTACCAATCCGCATTGGAGCAACGCGATGGTAGGTCTTTGCTACAATACTTCCCTCCAAAAAACGGATAGAGGAAGCTTATGGTTCCTACTGCTGGGGTGGGTAACAGGCTGTTACTTTAAACATACACATGCAGTGTGTTTACAAACAAAAATGAGTTATATTTGAAACATTTTAACTGATTTATTTATTTATTTAAAGTATCTTGAAGAAATAACTTTCTGTTAAATAATTAAAGTATGTCTATAATCCATATTGTCTGTTGCAGAAAGAATGAAAAACTATTCAGTAATAACCACTTAAACCATAGAATATAACTGATATTGGGTATGACATATGATATACAACACTTCAATAAAGCATACACAATAAATATTACTATAGAAGGAAAAGTTTTACTTTTTATTATATTTTAAAATTAAAAAATAAAACTTTCCAATATTATTACAGTTCAATAAAAACACTAAGGATATACTATAATAAACAAATAAGAGCCCAGATTATGCTTCGAGGTCCCTGCTTTATACCTTGTAAACATATTAAATAGACAATAGGTTGAGATATACAAATGTAATGTAATAAATATGTATATAAATTGAGAAACACTAGCTTAAATTTAACTACAGAAACAATGCTTTTAAAAAGTCCATTTGTACTATTAATATCCTTCTTCCTACTAATATTATAAATGCGAAAGTTTGTGACTATGGATGTTTGGTTGTAACTTTTTCACTGTAAATCCCCCGAACCAATATAGATGACATTTTGCACAATTTGTCCTTATACACCGGAATAACATATAGGCTATAGAAATCCTGTTAACTCTACAGGAATAGGATGACATTGGATAGCGCAATCTATTGTCGACTTATCACACGACAACAGTTCACGCGAACGAAATCGCGAGTAAAAGCTAGTACTATATAAATGGTACAAAAAGTTGGTCTTAAATGTAAGCTGCTCAGATAGCAATGATGAGAAAAAAATAATTTATAGAAGTAGGCTTTACTTTGCGGAATTCCAGAGTACAAAAGATATGATAGAATTATTTTGCTATAATCCACATTTGTTAAAAGAACCTATGTAATTCTAAGTGTAGGAAGTAGTTTGATCACAATAGATCAGTAATGGCCAAAGTGATACTGGGCCCTCAGGCCCTGCAGAGCCACTACTCCCAGAAGAAGAGGAGAAAGCAAAACAGATCTCATACCTTATACATGCAGGATTAGTAACCACACATATGATAAAACCCCCAAAAAGTCAGTAAATCCCATAATTTAGCTATTTTCTTATCTTTTTATCCCAAAGAGGCATAGACATAATCAAAGAATAATAATTAATTCACATTGTAATCTATCAAAGAAAGGTCTAGTATCGATTCGTGTTGGGGTCTTAAGATGTTGGAATCTCAACTCCACACCAGAAAACGTAGGGTCGGTAGTCCCCCTATGAGGTGAACTGAGGACCTAAAAAGGTTGCGGGGCTTTGCTGGACCCAAGCGGCACAAGATAGTGTGGTTTGGAGATCCCATGAAGACATCTATGACCTTCTGTGGACATCCATCGCTTACTTATGAAGATATTACTCTTTCCTTTAAAAAAAATCAGTAATGGCATTTATCAATCTTTTAAGAATAACTTACTAATCTCATTCTATTTTTAAATGGTCATAAAGTGGCAAAATTAAAATTAACTGTTTGCACTCTGATGTTGTCACTGTGGCGAAACAGCACGCCAGTATCTCTAGAGCTGGCACATCATAAACACTTTTAGGTAGCTGATACTCATGTTTAAAATCATGCAGAATTTGCAACATTGTAAATCCTTGGGGGCTGGCTAGATACTATCAACAAAATGTCCCAAAAATGCTGAAACCTAGTGTTAAAAAGTGCTAGGATTGCTAGATCAGCGAGAAATATCTAGAAATAATAATATAAGTCTGCTTATATATCTGACCCCAGAGCACAAATTAACTTAAAATTATATTGTTACTTTTATTATATTACTTTGTGATAAAAACACACTTACATACTTTAATCTAGTTGTCACAGGCATGTGTGGAAATGTTTTAACATCCTTATCAGTTAAGTTGGTAGCTTGAGTGACCTATCTCTTGCACAAATGCTGCTTTATATATTATAGCTTTCCTTTTAGTTGCACTTAGTCTAGTGTTATTCAATCTCTGAAAATAATTTAAAAAAATTAAAAATAATTGTTGCTATTCAAATACAACCTCTTATGAAAGAGGTTGTATTTGAATCTATATGAATAGTTGTTCTATAATATAAAAAAAATGTTGTCTGTGTCATTATGCATTGATTTGTTAAGAAAGAGTAAATGGGTTCACTTTTAGAAAAATTGCTTTTTATTATTGCATAAGTATGAAGGAGAAATATTTTTTGTCATTTAATTTCTGTTAGATATAAACAGTTGCACATTTTAAGTGATTTATAAATTACATTAATATTTACTTTCAGTTTTATAGAACAGTCTTTTAATATTGCTGTTATTCTTTCATTCATTACACATACTATTATATCTTTTATTAGCACTGTAAATGTAAAGATATCTCAAATCATAACTATAAATAACATCATGTGACAATCATATTAAAATTAAAAAAATACTCTTAATCTTGGATCTGAGGATTCTTGAATCTGCAATTAATCAATCAATCGTTTAATCAATCTTAAATTTAAATTTTGCTTTTGCTTTTTAATTAAAAATCAACAATAGTGTTATATATAGCAATATACCCTATATTGCTTTATACAGAATAAACTTGCTCTCTTTTGCTATTTACTCCATTTTCATCTGAGTCTCATTATAAAAAACTTGACAATCATTTTTAAAGTTCTATTATAATACATCTAAGTATACAACTTCAATTAAAAATACTTCTAAAAAAAAATATTAAGTAGACCATTTAAGTTATGTCCAAATTATTCATAACTAAGATACACACTTATGATCAATTAGAACAACTTGGAAATTAATGTACATATCATAATTTTTATATTACGATAACTAAGTCAAATAGGAAATAAAAATTATACTGCATGTTAAAGGTTTTAGGTTATCCATGCAAGGTTAGGTTATTATATTTAGAATGTGAGAATGTAAATTTTAAGAAAGCTCTTACTATTATTGAGATGCACAAAATTCATTAAAACTCAACACTTACATTAATATAATGATTAAGTAAATCCTCTTCTTATTGTTTTATGACTCCCAAGTTTCTTCGTTGTAATATTTCTCATTTTAAGAAATATCTCAACAGCTACTGGTGAAATAAGACTTTACACATTTAATTTGCTTCTAGTGATATTTGTTTCAAGAATTTTGCTAACTAAATTAAAACAAAATTATACATTTTAGTAAAAATTAAAGTAATAGAACTTTACAACGGGAAATTTAAAAATTTAATACACCATCATACATACGAGCCTATTTTCGGTGGTATGGGGGGGTGCAGAGTAGCACTATAGCTACTTACATTCTCATTCATAAAAAACTATCTGCCTCTCACCCGTTTCATTCATAAAAACGGATTTAGTCTCAGCTCTGACTCTTTCTCACATATGGAGTAGTAATATATATAACGTATGACGTAAAATCGTAGTAAAATTAGTGATGTATTTGGTGCGCTAAAACCGTAACTAGTGATGTCAAAGTTTTATCGATTCGCATTTTACTCTTACCGATTATTTGGATAACCGGTTTTCCTGTAACATATTAATAATGATTTTTAGATTTTAATAAAACAAAATATTTAAGGAAATTCTTCAATAGACTTTTACTGTAATAAAAAAATTTATATTCAACAGCCGTTTTACATTTCTATGTGCATGCTTCTTAAAAAAAAAAGTTTTTTCCTAAACACGCTAAAAGTGCAACTTCAAAAATGATTACTATTTTTAAATAGGAAACAGAATCGGCGATCATGTATCTTGAAAATATAGGAATTGTAATTTAAATTATTATATATTATTATTAAATATAATTAATTATAAGTATTCACTCGAAAACAAATTTACAAGATTAGTATTTGAAACAATAGATGCTTTCGTTTTTACCGTTTTAGTATTTAGGAAAAAACATTATACTTAAAAGGAGTATACTTGATGGTAAATTATAAATATTAGTCTTTTTTAGATATATTGGTAGTAGTTTTATAGAATATTAGTGGTTTTTATCTCTAAGTATAATATTTTCCATCAAACCAGTTAACACTTCGGATTTATACATATAAAGTAAGAATTAAATTGTGAAATTTTGCCATAATTAATGTGCCAATTGATACCAAGCTTTTCGATGAAAGAAAACATCATGAGGAACTATACTCCATGGGTTAAGTATTTAACTAAATGTAAACATGTCAAAACAGGTAGTTTATAGTAGGCATTATCTGCCTACTATAAAGTACCTTTTTTATTACAACACATTATACTAACATTTAATATAATTTTTAATTCTTTTAAAGAATTTAAAATTATTGATAGTATTCGCACCACTTTATTATGGCGTGATTGCTATCAATAATTTTTACAAACTTTGAAACAATAAATAAGAATTATAAATTTTTTAAAGAAAACGATGGATAATATTAAATACACTAAATTACTACACATTTAAGTATCACAGAGTGACGCTCGTAGAATATTGATATTATGTTGCGTTGGTTAATCCAATTACCATTTTAGGTAGTTTACTTGGCTAATTTGTATCTGCTGAATTTTATTAAATTATATATTGCTGTTTTGCTATACTAAAGGTATAAATATTTAATTTTAGAAAATACCAATCAATTTATGAAAATTACATTTATAAATATTAGAGATATTCTTTTGACAACTGCAGTTGAATCCCAATTTTTTCATTTGTTAATAATATTATTGTTATGACATATTTGTCACTCCTGAATCACATGGTTTTGTTTGTTTACATCTTGTTATGTTTCTATACTTATGGAGTATATATAGTAAAATAATAAAAATTTTGAATCAATCAATTTTTAAATGTTAATAATAGTAATATTAGTTAGTTACTTTTGCCTCATGTATCATAGTTCTATAACTTTACTTGCGATAAAATTTTCCATTTCCATTATCGTTTTCCAAGTATCTGCAGTACTGTGAATTCTCCTTAATTGATACACCGTTGTCTAACTCGCATTATGATTACGATTATGCAAAAAACTTTTAACAAATCATATTTATGATTAATGCAAGTTAACCAGGAATTATAGTTTTTTAATTTATATACATTTTTGACTAATTAACACTTTACATGCCATATAATGCCATTCCAAAGATATAAGTTTTTGTGATGGATAATATAATTTTAACTAGATCAAATCTTTCAGTTTTATTAGACAATAGCGTAATTATAAAAATTTCACAATTTAAATAATCCTGTTTTTAAAATATATTACTCCCAGGATTGCTCAGGTTTTTAGTTTTGCTACACAAGTAAAAACACGTGTTTTGAATAGGAATAAATGGTGTTAATGTTAAAATACACAATTTTTAGCAGCAATACAGGCAGAACTCATATTTCATTATAAGCCCGTCGTTTAAGCAAACTAACAATTACACTAGCAACTAAGCAATTGTTATTCATTTTCCTGAGTAATGAAAATTTTAAACCCATTCATCTCAAAATATAAGTTTTTGAGTTGTACCGCTATTGCTGCACATGACCGATATATCAATATACTGAACCGGTAATATGATATGGCTTGGGTCTGGAAAATATTTCTGATGGAATACAAGGTACTATAACTATCAAACAATAATATTAACCAATCATGTTTTAAACAATGAAACCAAATTATGATCCGTTCTAGTGTGCTAGAGCCCCCTTATCCACGGATTTGAGAAAAAATCCATTGGGTCCTAGTTAAGAAGTTTCAAACTTCATAATGTTTGTCAATTATACTAATATGAATACTATTTTGAAGACACAACCTTCTCTTGAGTCTCTAGCATTGAAGCGGACTTTTACAGCCTTATTCCAAAATTCCGAATGGTTCAGGCGGCAAAATAAATTGTTAGTGAATAAAAGCATTCGCGCTGTGAAAATGTTATTACTAATGTCAATAAATGAGGCTAAATAATTATGATTCGACTGAAGCTCTTCATATATGTTCATCTGCATCATCGGGGTCGTGGACACTTCCCGGCGGAAGAATTCGCAGCATATTTAACCTGTAATAAATAAGTAATTCTTAAATAATGTATAGATAGAACATTATTCAGTACAAGTAACAGTAGTCTTACAGACAATCTTGGCATTGATATCCCCTGAGTAGAATAGACCACCCTCATTTCTTACCGAGGTGTCGCGAAAACCGATTAAGGTAAGTTGACGTCGGGCAGGCGACCGGTCGTAAGATACCAAATCATGTGATAACATGTTTAAAACATGTTGTGCCTACCCCATTTAGAGTGGGATAAGGGTAGGAGAATGATGCATTGACAAATAACAGAGATTTTAAATTTTAAAAATATATTTTTAGCTTCTACTGGTCTTAAATAGTGTCTGGAAAATATTTTTTTCGTGTCTATAACTTTGTCTACAGTTATATTTTAAGTATAGAATAGAGACTATAATTATAAATTTTGTTTTTTTTATAATAAAATATAAGGGGTATCTGTGACAATCTTTGTGTTATGTTAAATATCTTTGATTTTGTACTGTTAGCAGTACCAGGCTAAAAATATTATGCTTTCCAAATACTGTATTGTATGTGACAAAGTTCCAATGATCATCACTAATATGTCTTTTAAGCTATTCTTATATCACACACTTTTTTGCATCACTATAATAGAGGAAAAATTGTACCAAACATTTTTTGTTATATCTCAAACGGATTAGGCAGTTAGCCCATTAGACATATAAGCATCAGTTTTAATAGAAAGTGAAATGGACAGACTGACATACTTTACATCAAATATTTACTTGCCTTCATCTAGTCAAATCAATTGACCTAATCATGTGCTTCATCCCATAAAGCATCAACAGCATATAGCCCTTAGACGTCATCCCAATGAGTACTCTCTTTGGCTATGACCAGGTTCATCTGAAAATTTTAATAAATATGGAACAAGCTATGGATAGCTCAGCGGTGAGGCCGTTCGACTCTGTAAAGACGATCATGGGTTTATACCCCGCGCGGGCACATGTCTAATTGACAATTGCAATTTATGACACGCTTTTCGGTGAAGGAAAATATGGTAAGGAAATCCGCATACTTCTAGCGAATTCTAGGGATATGCGTAACCTACCAATCCGCATTGGAGCAACGCGATGGTAGGTCTTTGCTACAATACTTCTCTCCAAAAAACGGATAGAGGAAGCTTATGGTTCCCACTGCTGGGGTGGATAACAGGCCGTTACTTTAAACATACACATGCCAATTTTTGTGTTTACAAACAAAAATGATTTATATTTGAAACATTTTAACTCACTTGAAGAATATCAGCCATTGTATCAGATATTAATGAATTCATTGCAACAACAGTAGCAGTGCCTTGACCAGACACAGTTACTCAGACAAAAAATCTAGTTGAAATGTGCATAACTAAATGGGATAGTATGTTAAAGTATCTTGAACAAATAACTTTCTGTTAAATAATTAAAGTATGTCTGTAATCCATATTGTCTGTCGCAGAAAGAATAAAAACTATTCAGAAATAACCACCTAAAACATAGAATATAACTGATATTGGGTATGACATATGATATACAACACTTCAATAAAGCATACACAATAAATATTACTATAGAAGGAAAAGTTTTATTTTTATTATTTTAGTTTTATTTTTACTTATATTTTAAAATTAAAAAATAAAACTTCCCTATATTATCACAGTTCAATAAAAACACTAAGGATATACTATAATGCTATATGCTTCGAGGTCCCTGCTTTAATAAATGTATATATAAATTGAAAAACACTAGCTTAAATTTTACTATATATTATAGAAAAAGAATATAGCACGAAAAATACTATATTTTTATCGCTAATTGCAATTGTCGTGCTTTTTTTAATTAACTGTGAATGGAACGCACCCGCAGCCCTGAATAGGGAATGTAGGAACGAAACTCATGTATTTACGGGGCTTAGTTAGTTAGTAGCTCTAACTCCGTGTCATTATCCAGCGAAAAGTAATAAAAAATAATCATGGAAAAATAAATAATAATTGTAAATAGATGTGTCCTATTTTTTTTCCTGAATTTCCTAAAAGTACTATATTTTTTTGATTTAAAAAGAAAAATAGTATTTTTCTTCAAAAAAAAGGTGGCAACCCTTATCGCGCCCTTTTTGATTAAATAGGGGCAACACTGTGCCGTTATTGTTTCCGGTGGAGTCTTACTATATATACCGATAAAACGTTTCAGTGACATTCAGTCCTTGTTCGTCATTCAAGAGAAGTGCATCTCGATACGGGAATTGTGGTATTCCTATTATATCGTGTTATTGTATATAGTGTGCGTTAACAAGAAGTTTATGGAATTGTCTAATTTTAATTAAAAATCATTTGTTGGTTTATATATTTTTGCGTAAGTAAAAAGTGATTACAGTTATATATTACGTATAACGAACGTTTCAGGTGAGTCAGTACGTTTCAATTTTCTTCGTATTAAATAGTGCAAAAGTATAGTTTATTTGTTATTAAGTTTTGGATAACTACTCACATTTTATCCGAGAATGTTTGTTGAAATTCAAACATTTGAGTTGTTGAGTTTGTGATAGTGAATGTATATAGTGCTTGTGTATGGTGGTGGCGGTGGTGGAGGTTTGTGCATGTGTTTTTTACGAATCCTGCATGTATCAGGTATGATAACCAATTGTCCACTCTACATTTAGCATTATATACATTTTCTATTTTACTTCATCGCCGATTATAGCAAAATAATTTTATTATTACTTTTGCATAATTACTCTGTTTTAATCATAGCTTAGGTAAATATAGACATTGTAATCTTTAATATTTAATGACTAGCAGCGTCTGACTGCCCTCCTGTAAAAGCTGCAGGGCTTTTTCTTCTCATTTAACAGTATGGTTGAGGTGGACACTGCAGTGTTCTTTCTTCCCATACTGTGTAGGCGTTTTGTTGGTAATGTTTGTTTTCTGTATCGTCGAACATTAGCTTCAAAAGCGCGCTACTTTGTAAGACGTTTTATTAACGGGCGAGCCATTATAAAGGTGTCGTACTGATTTCTGAAATTGCGCAGTTTTGGTAATTCGTACGTCATTAATTTTTACATTTTTTTTTGTAATGGTAATGTGTTGCGGTTGGCAAAGAGCCGGTATTTGGCACCTGCAATACATGTAAAACCTTAATTCTTTTCCCAGTCGCTTTTGGCTACTGATGTTTGAGTGCACGCTTACATCTGTGGCTGAAATTACGGGAATCTAACTTAGCTTCATAAATTCAGACTTCACTTGAGTATTAGTTACCTCAAATGCATTTTCTCAAATTACAGAGGTCCTGGTGGTTGACGCTACTGTTCGGCCTGGCGCGTTTCGTGCGCTCGAGGCGACGGCGGAGCGACAGCAGCTGCGGCATAGCCGGACGGGCCGGCCTGGGGTGAGGGGCGGCGGCACGTCTCCATTGGCAGCAGCGAGGCCAGACCAGCGTAGCTCGTGGAGTCACGAGGCCAGCTGTCGGACTGCCCTCCTGTAAAATTAATCCATTAATTTCATTCAATCCATTAATTTTTACATTTTTTTTGTAATGGTTATGTGTTGCGGTTGGCAAAGAGCCGGTATTTGGCACCTGCAATACATGTAAAACCTTAATTCTTTTCCCAGTCGCTTTTGGCTACTGATGTTTGAGTGCACGCTTACATCTGTGGCTGAAATTACGGGAATCTAACTTAGCTTCATAAATTCAGACTTCACTTGAGTATTAGTTACCTCAAATGCATTTTCTCAAATTACAGAGGTCCTGGTGGTTGACGCTACTGTTCGGCCTGGCGCGTTTCGAGCGCTCGAGGCGACGGCGGAGCGACAGCAGCTGCGGCATAGCCGGACGGGCCGGCCTGGGGTGAGGGGCGGCGGCACGTCTCCATTGGCAGCAGCGAGGCCAGACCAGCGTAGCTCGTGGAGTCACGAGGCCAGCTGTCGGACTGCCCTCCTGTAAAATTAATCCATTAATTTCATTCAATCCATTAATTTTTACATTTTTTTTTTGTAATGGTAATGTGTTGCGGTTGGCAAAGAGCCGGTATTTGGCACCTGCAATACATGTAAAACATTAATTATTTTCCCAGTCGCTTTTGGCTACTGATGTTTGAGTGCACGCTTACATCTGTGGCTGAAATTACGGGAATCTAACTTAGCTTCATAAATTCAGACTTCACTTGAGTATTAGTTACCTCAAATGCATTTTCTCAAATTACAGAGGTCCTGGTGGTTGACGCTACTGTTCGGCCTGGCGCTGTTCGAGCGCTCGAGGCGACGGCGGAGCGACAGCAGCTGCGGTATAGCCGGACGGGCCGGCCTGGGGTGAGGGGCGGCGGCACGTCTCCATTGGCAGCAGCGAGGCCAGACCAGCGTAGCTCGTGGAGTCACGAGGCCAGCTGTCGGACTGCCCTCCTGTAAAATTAATCCATTAATTTCATTCAATCCATTAATTTTTAAATTTTTTTTTTGTAATGGTAATGTGTTGCGGTTGGCAAAGAGCCGGTATTTGGCACCTGCAATACATGTAAAACCTTAATTCTTTTCCCAGTCGCTTTTGGCTACTGATGTTTGAGTGCACGCTTACATCTGTGGCTGAAATTACGGGAATCTAACTTAGCTTCATAAATTCAGACTTCACTTGAGTATTAGTTACCTTCCTTTAGTTGCACTTAGTCTAGTGCTATTCCATCTCTGAAAATAATTTTAAAAAATTAAAAAAATTAAAAATTGTAACTATTCAAATACAACCTCTTATGAACGAGGTTGTATTTGAATCTATATGAATAGTTGTTCTATAATATAAAAAAAATGTTGTCTGTGTCATTATGCATTGATTTGTTAAGAAAGAGTAAATGGGTTCACTTTTAGAAAAATTGCTTTTTATTATTGCATAAGTATGAAGGAGAAATATTGTTTGTTATTTAATTTCTGTTAGATATAAACAGTTGCACATTTTAAGTGATTTATAAATTACATAAATATTTACTTTCAGTTTTATAGAACAGTCTTTTAATATTGCTGTTATTCTTTCATTCCTTACACATACTATTATATCTTTTATTAGCACTGTAAATGTAAAGATATCTCAAATCATAACTATAAATAACATCATGTGACAATCATATTAAAATAAAAAATTACTCTTAAATTTGGATCTGAGGATTCTTGAATCTGCAATTAATCAATCAATCGTTTAATCAATCGTAAATTTAAATTTTGCTTTTGCTTTTTAATTAAAAATCAACAATAGTGTTATATAAAGCAATATACCCTATATTGCTTTATACAGAATAAACTTGCTCTCTTTTGCTATTTACTCCCTTTTCATCGGAGTCTCATTATAAAAAACTTGACAATCATTTTTAAAGTTCTAATATAATACAATGAAGTATACAACTTCAATTAAAAAATACTTCTAAAAAAAATATTAAGTAGACCATTTAAGTTATGTCCAAATTATTCATAACTAAGATAGATACACACTTATGATCAATTAGAA
Source organism: Morpho helenor (assembly GCA_029227775.1). Classification (NCBI taxonomy): domain Eukaryota; kingdom Metazoa; phylum Arthropoda; class Insecta; order Lepidoptera; family Nymphalidae; genus Morpho; species Morpho helenor. Next base: position 11,239,767 of record JARGCU010000028.1, on the reverse strand, counting down.
CAACTTCTAAAAAACTTTCACTTTAATGTTCCATTATTAATCATTTATTGCACTACAAGACACTAGAAGCTATATAAAATCGCAAGACATATCCTTAATATAATAATGAATATAGCTAATTCATCAATCGAAATTAATGTACATATCATAATTTTTATATAACGATAACTAAGTCAAATATGAAATAAAAATTATACTGCATGTTAAAGGTTTTAGGCTATCCATGCAAGGTTAGGTTATTATATTTAGATGTGAGAATGTAAATTTTAAGAAAGCTCTTACTATTATTGAGATGCACAAAATTCATTAAAACTCAACACTTACATTTATATAATGATTAAGTAAATCCTCTTCTTATTGTTTTATAACTGCACGTTTCTTCGTTGTTATATTTCTCATTTTAAGAAATATCTCAACAGCTACTGGTGAAATAAGACTTGATACATTTAATTTGCTTCTAGTGATATTTGTTTCAAGAATTTTGCTAACTAAATTAAAACAAAATTATACATTTTAGTAAAAATTAAAGTACTAGAAAGTAGAACTTTACAACGGGAAATTTAAAAATTTAATACACCGCCCATTCATTAATAAAATCAACTTGTTGTCTTGTTATATGATAGATAGTCAAAATGAGAATGAGTGCGTAAAAATATGTATGTAGGAGTGGAGCGAGATGCAGCTGAGACTATTTTCATACGATTCATTCATAAATACGTACATGTGCAAGAGGGATGCGAGATAACATGTGTTGGCGCCTGTAGTAAAACCGCCCTGGTCAAAATGATTTTAACTATTTTAGTTAGTAATCTATGATTTTAACAATGATCTTCTTAGGGATGTGAAAATAACCGATTTGTTTATTTATCGATTATTTTATATAAGATTCTATTTTATAGATAATAGATTTTTTATACATGGATTATAGGATTAACCCTCGTTACCATTTATTTTAATTTTCTGTATTAGGATAAAATATATTGTTGGAACCAATATAACCAAACGGCATATTTTAAAATTTTTGATAGTATTTGAAATTTTTTATTCGTCCTTTTCCACTTTAATTACCCTTTATTCCATTTAATTATTAAGCGATTCAAGTTAATCGATTTTTTACACATCAACTATTTTTTGAGGTATGTCGTAGAGATGTGAAAAAATGATCGATTTTTTTCATAAATCGATTGTTTTAATCGTCCTCTCTCTTTTCTTGATTTTTAAGATTACATATGCAATGTTGGATAAAATCAATGAAGCCAAACTACACATTTTAATAGAATTTCACAAACAACGCAGCTGTTAATATTTATTGGTAGTTGTCCACTTTAATTATTATTCAAGGCATTTTTTTTAATAGAAAAAAAAACTATTTTAATACGAAATAATCGTTTTTAAAGGGAAAAAAAATTATTAAGGTGATTCTGTCCATGCCTAGAATACGCACTGGCATTTCCGTTACTGCACAGATTCGAATTTTGAAATACTAGTAACCGATATAACAAGTAGAGATATTACCAATATACAATATTATACCATTTCTGATGAAAATAAAAATAATCAATTCTATTAAAATAAATTGAATATATTTGAAATATGTAAAAAAAATGTATAAAGTTAATACTATGAATAATAAAAATACATTCAAGATCATGAACATAATACATATGCCTTAAGAGTATAAAATTACTTACTAATAAGAGCATAAGTACATAATGGCAAATTCTATTTACAACAGCTCATAAAAGTCATAATAGCGAATCATACACTTAATGAAGTTCGAGTTTCTGATTTCTTTGGTACATATCCATAGAGAAAGATGGACCCTATTACAAATATAGTTCCTGCAGCAAATTGTACTGTTAAGTGGAAATCAAATATGTACATTGATGCAACACATGCTATTATAATTGCAACAGATGTTGCAAACCCTTTTAAAATATTGTCAGCATATTTAACAACAACAGCAACTATCAAGCCACCAGCTGCTTGCAGAACCACCAAATACCAAACAAAGCCATCAAATCCTTTCAATATATTTGTAATGGTTCTAGTTTCTATAACATATGCAATAATCCCAAATGGTATAGATGCCAAACTGAGTTGTACATTTCTCATCCATACCTGTAAATAAAAAATTCATTATATTCTATTTTCATTTTTATTCAAAATAGTTTTAAACAATACTAGCGGCCTGCCCATGCTTCGCACGGGTATAAAATATATATCCCATGTCACTCATTGTAAAAAAATGATTAAAATCGATCCAGTAGTTTTGATTTAGTTATTACTGCCCGTGGCCCGCAAGTGTTAAATTTGGAGAAAAACAATTTCCTCTCCCTATACCAAGACGATTTCCTGCTATCTTTGGAATATCTAAACTCATATAGTACATTTTTACTTATTTACTTTTACATTTTACCTATGTATTTTATTTTTACAATTAATTACAGAATGTCTTTAAACAAACTCTTAAAAGATTCGAAGTGCTATAGGGTGAAGCGCGGCGTCCTCACGGCATTTTAAATCTGTAATATCTCCGAAAATGTTCACTTAAATTACATACTATAAACGGCCATATTGACCTACATTAAATCAACAATTTATTTAAGGTACTTAATTGCATAAGGATTAATGTTGTATTGTATAAAAATTGCTTTGAACATAAGGCATTATTTTTCGTAAAAAGTATATGACAAAAAATGCTTTTGTGGGTTATCCATAAGAGATAGACATATACCATCGCGGACTTTTCTGTAGACCTTTTCAAGGCGTACAAATACTTAGTACATCATTTTGATAAATCTCGTAGGGTTTAGCCTGCGTTTGCAATGTAAGCGGACAAAAATGTAATTATTTACAGAAACCTCAAAAATTACAGTATTTCTCTACTCCGTATTGAATGTTATTATACGTACAAACCTTCCTTTTGAATCACTCTATCTATTAAAAAAAACCGCATCAAAATCGGTTGCGTAGTTTTAAAGTTTTATGCGTACATACGGAAATATGGACTTTGTTTTATAATATGTAGTGATGTATTCAAACTTACTGATATGTCAGATTCTTTGAGAACTTTTTCAAAATAAATGCCAGCAAATCCTGATATGAAACATGCTGCAAGAGCTGCCCCAAAACCTAACAATCTAGACTGTTTTGCTAATTTTTCTGAACTTATATTCTTATTTTGTGTTGATGACAACTGTACCAATGCAACACCCACTACTAAGAACCCCAAGGCACCCCATTGCCATTTTTTTAATCTTCTTTTCAAAACTAATACAGCAAAAAAAGCAGTTGTAAGAAGTTTAAGTTGATATGTAACCTAAAAATGAAAATATTTTATGTTAATAATAATATTAAGTACATACACTATGCCATATAAAATAATAATAAAAAAAACCCTGAGTATGTCAATAACACATACCAGCTTTTTATAAAACAACAAAAAATCAAGAGAGAAAGTCATTTTACAAAACACACAAATACAGTCAAATATTATGGAAATTAGTGTTATAAAGTTATGATATAAGCTGTTTTCCATGTGGCTTAACAAAACTTCCAATAATTTTTATCATAACTAATTTATGCAAAACCTTATCAAGTGATACACTATAACCATTGTTGTGATTTACTATATCTTCTGGTAAAAACCGCATGAAAATCTGTTCAGAAGTGTTAAAGTTTATATTAAATAGACAGATAGATGGAGCAGATCTTGTTTTATAATATGTAATAGGTTAATTATAGAATGATTCACAAAATCCATAAAACAGTAACATTTCATGACATCCTAAAACTGAAATAAAAAGCAGGGCTTTAAAATAACCTAATGAATTTTATGTTTGTGATGTTTATATAGTGTAGTATTCCATAATTTTGAGCTTCTTAACCAACAAAAATTACCTCTCAACTTTCTGGTCAAACAAACAATTGATTATCATTTTATCTAAACAGGTGTGGTTATGTGAAAGAAAAACATGTCATGATTATAACTCATAATCTATTATTAACATATATCTAATGTAAATTGTTATCTAAATTACCTTATTTGTTAATCTGTAATTGCGTTTTTTTGTTTCTAATAAACTTGAAATCATGTAATCACAACATAAACATTTTGTTATCACATTTTTAATAATTAGATAAAACATAGTTCTATTAGCATAGTACAACATGTGCATGGGAATTTAAACTTAATTATTTTTTGACTTGTACTATATCTAGTTTATGAATTGTTAAGTCATATTGCATAAAAAAAAAACATTTTTAAGATCCACTAATACCTGCTGCTAATTTTTCAAAATGTATGCATATAAGGCCTGTATACTCTTCTACTGGTGGGGATAGCCTCTTCTCTCATTATTGAAAGAAGGAGCATAGACCCATACTACTGCAGTGGATTTTTAGACACTAATTTCCAAAAGTAATAATAAAATTATTTTGATATAATTATGAATTCATCATAATTTTATTATTACTTTTGTATTATGGATCTCCGCAAAGTAACACCTAATTCTATAAATTTAACTAATTTCCCATGAATTATCGAACAACAAACAGGTTACCTCACAATGTTATCTTTTATCAAAAAGAGAGTGGAATTGAAATTACTAATAAGGCAAAAAATGTATAAAAGAATGCATTGGTGCTTGCTAAAGTTTTAAATCTATGATTGATAGATATAGATTCTCACCATTTGGCTAACACTGCTTACCTGATATGTAGCAGCATCTAAATTTGAGGCAGAGACGTAAAGTAAATTATTTTGTATAACATACAAAAATGATGGCACACAAACACGAAGAGTATCCTTAAAATTTAAGATTACTGTAGTAAACATTGTTCTAGCTCCATTGCCAATACTTCCTGATTCATTCATCACAAGACATATACATATAGCTAACTTCAGCACTTCAGTCATTAATACCGCTGAAAAAATTTACATTTGATAATTACCATGATCCAGGAATACTTTAATTATATTGTAAGACATTTATTTGTATTTATAAAGATCGTAAACAACATTAGTATGGGCTTTTTCTTTAAAGACTAAAATATCTCATTTTATATAACTAAGCATAGATTAACAGATTCCTTCTGAAAACCTTATATTGAAGAAGAAATTATTCTCAGTTACCTGCTGTGGGTTCAAACATTTCCACTTCTCTTATACGTGCATATCTCATACTTAAACTTAGAGCAGCATTTTGAATTGTCAATATAGCTAAACTAACATATTTGATGTAACCTGAAAATAAAAAAAGACAATTACTTATTATGTTTTTCTACTTGGTAACAGTAATATAATAAGCCTAAAAGGTAGTATGTCAATTATGGATATTAAAATTTCTATGAAAATACTCACCAAATTTAACCTTTTTAGTAGAATAAGTTTGAGTTTTCTTCATGTCTCCATCCATTTCCTCTATTGGAAAATCTGTATTTAATTGTGTTTCTGCAGTTACAGTGTTTTCTTCTTGTCTAATTTCTTCACTAGACGCTGGAATTTCCTTTATATGACTATCATCTGTAGACTTCATAGGAACTGGAACTTGGCCTAGTAGATCACTGAAGTGTTCAGATTTATTATAAAAGTTGGAGAGTATAGATATTTATAAATATAATTAATCATTTTATATATTTATTTTATAATAAGTACAGTTGATTTCATTATTTTACTAAAACTTTTTTATATATGACAATTGCCGTATTAATATCAAAAAATGTGCCATTAATATCAAAAAATTAAACTGAGTTTTTATAAATTTCCAATTATCCTAAACTTTAAGAAGTAAATTTCTTTACCTACACAGAGCTTAGAAACGCACAATACTGTATTCTCCAACCACCTATTAGTTAAGGATTTAAGTAAATTTAATAGATATGATCAATTTTGATAACTAAATAGATAATAATACCGAATAAATGAAGTTGTTACATATCCTATCTTATAACATAAACTTGTTTAAAAATAGACTAATAACATATAATAAGAAAATGTTGACGTTGCAATTTGCTACCACAGGTAAAATCGGAAAATTCAATATGCATAAACATTATACTATTTTTGATAGATGACATTCGTTACAAGTGTGGCAAACTTAGTGGATTTTCCACTAAAACTGGTTTAATAAAATATTTTAGTAGTTAAAAAGTTAGATTCACTTCCATATTTCGATAATCTATACATACATGATCGTTTTCCTTTTTTTTAATATTGATATACTCAAGAAAATTGAATATCTAAATACTTATCTTTTCTTGAGTAGGCATAACTGATCGGCAAAAATGAGTTTACGTTTCTTTACACGTGGGGATTTCCGACCTAATATTTTTCACTAAATACTAATATGACTGGCCCGTTGGCGTTTTGGTAAGTGAATCTGCCTTCAGCTCCGCGGGTCGCGGGATCGATTTCCGCGGAGGGCCAACATTTTGTATAAACAATTTGTTGGTTCTTCGAGCCTGGGCGTATATTTGTATTTAAGAATGTATTAAAATATAAGATAAGAAGAATTATAGGTATAAGAAGTATATTTATCAGTTGTCTGTCACCCATAACGCAAGTATTAAGTTATTTACTTTCTGGATGAACAACAGTGTGCGTCTCCCATATATTTATTACTTATACTTTACCCGCGGAGATTTAGATTTAGAAGTTAGAAGCGTTCACCGTTCACAGTGAAGCTGCTAAATGCTCCTATGCTCACAATTTATGGTTTATATTAATTGTACGAATCTAATTCTATTCACGCGTAACTCTGCCAAAACCATTATATACGCAACGTTTCGGGATTCTTGGCTAGTAGTTATCGAAAGTACCACGGGTCGAGTAGCAAAATATAAATTTTGAGGTATTAATTTATTAATAAGTAATAATAAAGGAAACTAATAATTTTTATACTTATTTTCTTTCATAAAATAAAAATTGTAGTAGAAAATTTAGTTTTTTTATAAAATTAGAATTTAACGTTTGTTTGTTAGTGGTTAATTTTTTTGTGTATATATTGAGCACCCTATGCTTTCTTATAACACTAATATTTTTCACTTGCTAATTTTATTCTAGCTTCACTTTTTACTTTGATGTGATAATAAAGTATGTTGTAAGTTGTAAGTTTTGAATATAAATTTGTATGGTTTTAGTAAGTCAAATCTATGTAAAACTTTAAAACAGTAATTATTTGGTAGTACTTTGTTTGGATGTATTAAACATAAAATCAAAAAAATCAATACCTTTACAACATATTAATTTAATTAAACTACAAACGTTTATGAGGCATTAAACATAGTTGAGACTAGTTATTCATCATTAGCAAAATCAGCTGGATTCTTCCTGGAAAGTCTGTGTTGTTCTCTTTCAACACCCTCAAAAATCATGTAGGCAATGATAAAAGCTGTAACAAAAATTATATTATGATTATTAAAAGTGAGCTATTATGTTATTTACATCTCACCTCATAGGAGGAAGGAATGGTTTATAATTTACTAGCTATACCAGCTAAATCGGTATGTCACAAAATTTTCCCTGAATTGAAATTTTTAACACAAATTAGTTATTGTGAGTTAATTAAAAGAGATTTTTGAATAACTTTCACCTTACTACTATTACATTTACTTAATATTCACAAGGAAAGCTTAAAATTTTTTCATTTTCACAATATTTTTCATTGCTGCTCCTCTCCTATTCATTTTATTCATGTTATATACTTAATAGCCTTCCTCGATAAATAAACTATCTTACACTCAAAGAATTTTTGAAATCAGTCTAGTAATTCCTGAGATTAGTGCAAACAACCAAACAAACTCTTCAGCTTTTTATATTAAATATAGATTTTAACTTTTAGCTTTATATAACTATAGCTTTTTCCTAATATGGTTTTGTATCTAGTGTGCATTGAGATATATGATCCTGATAGTTTTGAAGATATGATAAAGCAGGTTCATACAGTAATGTAATTTATATAATTAGAAACAGATTTTTAAATATCTCTAAAAGTTTAGAAACTTGAAATTGGTCTTCATGCATTTGAATTAGAGAAATTTATTGACCACAATATGTTTATAACATAACTAGTAAAATCCAGCGTAACTTTTATTTTTTTACAACATTACATTTTTGTTACGGATCCCTATTTTTTTTAAATGTATCATAATATAGCCTATGTTGCTCAGTAAAGATGCAGCTTTCCAATGGTGAAAGAATTTTTGAAATCAGTGCAGTAGTTATATGTGAAAACATTACAAACATACATACAAAATTTTCCTCCTTATAATATTAGTATAGATTTATATTGGACTAACTAGACTTTTAAGTTTGTGTGGACATTCATATCTCTAGCAAATATATTACAATAATAATATCCTCAATTTCAGCACTTAGACCTGAATAATTACATTTACCTATTCAGATTACTAGTCATTTCAGCAAATTTATCTGAAGGAAAATTACACCACAACCTAGATTTTTCATAATCTTAACTTTTTACTTTATTTAATTAACCCCAATTCCGCGGTAAAGTAACTAAAATACCATAGATTTCATTTAATTCTAAAATATGCTCTCACAAAAAATCACATTTTTAATATACTATTATATTTTCATATTCATGACATTAAATTGTTTTGATATTATTTATAAATTTTAAAAATAATAATTTAGAGTGAAGTGATTGGAATATAAAATATTAAAACAGTCATAAAATAAATCGATACAAAACAAGGACAATATAATAAATTGATTCATAATTCAAAGCCTCCAACACAATTTCTAAGTTTATTTCGAAACATTCATCGTTCTTTTGGATTTAATTACACGGTACAATTTAAATATAGAATAAAATTCTATCGTGCACATTAGAGTAATAATTACGTCACCGCATATTTAAATTGACAGCAAATATATAATATGAATATTACTTAATTTGAAAACATACCTGGAGCAACTCTGAAAACATTTTCGCGAAATCTGCGGAAAATATTAGGTAGTCCATTTGAAATAGCTCCTGCATATGCTCGCTGCTCGTGCGGAGACAATCTATAAGTAATTAACCCTCTGATTTTAGCGAGTTCGCCAAAATGTTTTCCCATGTTTCTAAATTTAATGAGTTCTTTGAAAATTAATTCAATGATATATTACGTAAATTTCTTTTAACACTTATATTGATAGACTACGGACAATTGTACCTAGAACCTTATATTAGCGATGTAAAAAATAATCGATTTTTAAAATAATCGATTATTTTTTCATCAAAAATCGATTATTATTCGATTCTTCTTTTTCTTGTTTTTTTTTTTAAGATTCTTGCCTTCTGTATCTTGCCATTGATCCAACAATTAAGCGAGAGCCTCTTGAGATGTTGGTCGAGGCTCTAAACTAGTTGACCTTCTACCGATACAATTGGAACAATTATTGTTGAGTCAATATTCCACATGGCGGTAATCTCATGAACTAGATCCAAATAAATATTTGGATCTTAACTAAATTTGGATCTTAAAAAATTAACTAAATAGCTAATTTTTCTTTTTCAGCTTTTATGAGATTATCGTTATGATAACAGAGATATCAACAGTAATTTCCCGACGCGCTGACCGATCTACCAAAACTATATCAGGTTTTTTGGCGGCAATATACCTGTCAGTGATGATAAATCGGTCCTAGTAGAGCAGAGCATGATCATTTTCAAAAACTGGAGTTGAACTGTATTGTAATAAGGTACTTCGGTACTCACAAGGCTACATTTAAGAACAAGTTGCTGATGGATAATTCTGACTACTTGGATATGTCTGTGCAAATACTCACTATTAGCAAGAGAAGAACAATCGGAATCAATATGCCTGAGTGATTCTCTAGGACGGTGACAAGCTCTACAAATGTCAAGCGTGCTCCTTCGTAATATGCTTCCGGTAGTTATTAGCTTTGATAACTTCATCATTAATTGCACAGACAAATCTTCAGTCTGCCCGAAAAGGTCACCAAACTGTAGCCAGTAAGTCGAAGAGATGGAGTCGACTTCAGGCTCCATTAGGGCCTTGTCTTCCATGCAACTCCTTACTCTTCCATACAGCTATGCGATCAATAGTGCTTATCGGTACAGGCCCGTGTCAGTTTTTTTGCCTAAGGAAAGTAAGTTAAGGCTGCTGCTTATCAGCTGCAACAATATCTCTATGCATTTCACCGTTCATCTTGAGAAAATATTCTCTAATAATAATAATATTTAAATTGTAAATTTAATTTTTTTTTCGAATAACGAGAAGTTAGCTACACGGCACACAATAACCTTTATTTTTAACATTTAAGTTCAGAATAAAACAAAATTTAATATCATAATAAAACTGTCATTATATTAGATAAAAATAAATTGCGGCAAAAATATGGAGATAAATGCCATTATGTACACTGTAATCTTTGATAAATGCATAGAGTTAGATAAATGACAGTTATATGTATCATTTTGCTATTTTCTGATTGGTATCTAAACTCAATTTCAAGGCAAATTATCGTCCCGTGTTACAAATGAACAAATTGTTTATCTGTGCTCTGAAGTAAATATCTAGTAGGGATGGCTTGGAGTAGCAAAAATCGATTAATAAATAATCGTTTATTTTCCCTTTTAAAATAAATCGATTTTTTAAAAATTAATCAAATCGTATCAAATTCATCAATTTTTCTGACTATTTTACAAGTTGCCTTTTTAATATTAATAATTAATTAGACCAAAGGTTAATTAAAGTGGACAACTAACAATAAGTATTAATAGATGCGCTGTTTGTGAAATTCTATTAAAATATGTTGTTTGGCTACATTGGTTTCATCTAACAATGCATATATAATCTTATAAA